>CM062809.1:857444492-858044492 GCA_031772625.1 Pinus tabuliformis | reverse complement strand
TCCTGAGAAGAAAAGCAGTCCAATTATATTACTGAACTCTGTCTTTACATAAGCCAAAATAGTACTCTGTTATAAAATTTCCAAGCCTCATTAAATTGTTGTTTCAGCTATATATAGAAACCTTATTCTAACTAAATCGAGCTTCCTCCTCCAGCATGAGGGGAATTCGATAACTACCTCTAATGACACCTATCAGCTATTTAACCAACTAATAAATACAATAAAGTGCTGACTGGAGTTTTAAAAGAGTTCTAAAATAACTATAACTCTAACTCCTTTTTCCATGCATATGGCTTCTCCTTGTTCTTTGACACCTGGTCTTCTTTTCGATTTGGCTGAGCTGGATGTTTAATACTCCATATCGACCTTGAACACTGAATCTTTTAACTGCTCAGAAGTATTAGGAGATTTCCCTTACTTCTCGGTTCCAGTTTTCCTCAAATTGCTCGAATGTACAGAAGTATGTCTTCTAGCCTTTATTAACCCAAAATATGGACCACTGCCACGTTCTTGATGTGTTGTAAGCTGCATCGATGGACATGTGTGCAGGCAAAAGTTCTTTGTATGCAAATCATTTGATACCTCTTGAACGGTGATAAAGGGACTTTACAACAGAAATTTAAAATTGGGTCGAAATATTCCACCTTTTTAAAGCATCCACCTGTCTTGATCTGATTTACTATTGTTGCTCCAGCTGATGTCTTGCATACCCTTTTGGCGTTTCCCTTTCAAAATTCCCGCTCATAATACAAAACTGCTTGTCTGCGTTAAAATCATCACCTACAGCAGTTTTGTAGCGCGCTACGAAACTGCTGAATTATTTGAAACAGCTTACCTTTGACCCGAGATCTTTATCACCCAAACATTTTATTGCCAAAAACTCCCTTCGACTTTTCATATGTATAACAGGGATTTACATTTCTTCAAAACAATAAGACCAAGCAAATTTGACAAAATTTGGAACAAAACTTTTCTTGCAAAGAAAATTCATTTAGCAGGTAACTGGCCTAGCTGTGCCTTCAGTTCTTCAATTTTCTTTTTCATAGCTTTATTTCCAGCTCTTAGTTGCATATTTATCCTTCTAATGTACCTAGCCTCTCTAATTGCTGGTACTGTCCAGGTGTGAAATTGTGCATGGCCATCAACTACTGAATTCAACTGGTTTTCTAGGGTTTCACTCCCTTTCCACAGAGCTTTACGATAATTTGCATACATGACTGCACGTTTTCTAGCAGCTTTCTTCAATTTGGCAATCTCATATCTAGCTGCTTCTAATTGGCTCTTTATGGCTGTTATATTATCTCCTTGAGATGTGGTGACTGTTCTGCTTGTATCTTTTTGCCTAGCTTTCCCGATTTCCTCTGTTCTTGGCAGCACTTCTTTTACTTGCTTCCTTGTAATAGGTATTCTGGGTTTAAAAATAAATTCTTCACCTGGCTCATCAAATTTAAGCCTTTTTGAGGCCTTAGGCTTCTTGGTACCTTCTTGCGGTGACTGTGTCAAATCAATATGAACTGTTTCAGACTGCTCGAATTCAATGGCCTGTAATAAATCATTCAAACTTGCCTTAGACACTGGGCTCTCTTCAACTGCTATGGCTTTACCCTTTTCCTTCTTTATCTGGCTTCTTGTCCTTATCCTTGAAGCTGCTTCAGATCTGCTTACTTCTGGTATAGTCTTCTTATCATGAGTTTTTTCTTTTGTTGATTGCTGAGGTCGATCTTGTATGATTAGTGGCTTCACTGGTTTTCTTAGCTGTGACTTGGTTTGCTTTTTAGCTCTTTCTTCTTTTTGGAGCTCAGCTATTGTGAATTCTCTGGCTGGTTGTGGAGTAAGGCCAGGCTGGTTGTGGAGTAAGGCCAGTCTTGCTTTGGAATCCAGCCATGAAAATAAACGAATTCCAGTCTCTGCCTATCTTTTGGAGACCATCTAAAACTAGCAACTTGATCAAACCATGATGAAACAAAGAGGTTTCACAGTCCTCTTTCCTCAGCTGCACCTTATCACACATCTTACTCAAACTGCGAAATAAATAAAAAGGAATGTCTATAGAGACTTTCCCCGTGAAATGCAAAAGTAGTTTGAAATGGTAAGAATAAACCTTATTGTACCTTCCTTCACAGGTCAAGTATTTCTGTATGCAGGTGAGAAGAAGAGCATAATGTTCCTTGACATAATTCCTGGGCACTGCTTTTGTTAAATCTTCGTTTACATATGCCTCCTTTAAAAACTCCTTACAAGGATTCATGTCAAACTTAAAAATTTTAAACCATTCTTCTCGTCTTCTTGGGATCTCTGTCACATTAGATATTGCTTCTGGAGAAAACTGTACTTCTAACATGGCTACCTTTGAATTTAAACCAGTGAAGTTTAGCACAAATTCTTTAGTTACCTGCGCATGTCCTCCTTGTAGCTTTTTACAAAAGCTCCAGCACCCGGCATCTTTGAACGCTTTCTTCACACCTTCATCCCTCAGTGTTATGTCCAAGCCCTCAGGTTCAGTCCTCTGGCATTTACCGGATCTGTGCTCTTTTTTCTCCATTTTTCCTTCGATATCTTCACACACAAAGTCTAACAGCTATGGTTGCAATGGTGATTCAACTCCTTTTTAATTCAGCCTCGCTCGAAATCAGCCTCGCTTGAAATCAAATTCTTTCATTTAAAACTCTTCAATACATAATCAGGCAGATTTGTCACTCATGCAGCACTTACAACTATCATTAAGGTCTATGCATGGTAAAATCCCTTGGGAATGATATTTCTGTGCATATCAACAGATCTAGTGGTATGGTAGTGGCAAATAAGCGTTCAAACATGATACGAGAGGTACATAAACTGACATGAGTAGACACAACTGGTGACTCACCTATCGGACTTGACATTTCGGGAAAGATTCGCTGCGAAATGCACGAATCCATGATTTCGTAGCGCTGTTAGTTTTAAATTCTAATGATGCGCTGCGAAACGGCCTAATCATGACGCGCTGCGAAATTGCTTAACCATAATTGCGCTGCGAAACTGGAAAATGGGATTACGCTGCGAAATCACTAAAAGACACGGTAACTCGGATAAGACAAGACATGGCTATGGAACAATGATGGGTGGAGGAGAACCAATAGGAGTCGAGTATGGTTTGAGTTAAAAACTTTTAGAACTCCAAATCCTAAGTGAGGAAAAATAAAATGAAATCAACTTAACACAGACCTTTGACATCGGACTAGGATAGACAATTATATGTATCAAATTTTTAGTTCTAAGTGATAACACAATCAACCTAAATACTTATTCCACTTAATTGTGTAAGAGTGTCCTTACCCGAGAGTCCTACGTTTGAGTAGATCCTACAAGGTGCAAACCCTCAGCTTCTCTTGATATCTTCGAAACCTGAAAATTATTCAAATGAAACATATACAACAGTAGAAACGTAAAGCATGTTCATGATACTAACTTTAAATTATATAAATGAATGAACAATTATGCAGAAATGTAAGATTCATAAGCGAATTACAATATAAATAGATGCATAAACACATTTAATATCGGAAACATAACAACATTCCTTTATTGAAGTTAGCTACAAGTAAAGTGGAGAAATATGACCTGAGTCCTTCTCCAGCTCCGAGCGGAACCGTCCTCCGGATTTTTCCTTTCCTGGCCTCAATAATATTCCTCCATCACCAATACAAGGATATCTTTAAGAAAGATGAAGGATATCTCTAACAAGGAAACAAGGATTTCCTGAAGCTTTGGGGAGTGCAGGAGGCACAAGGATTTCGTCAGAATCGATCAGGGATGATCTCTCTATAGTATCAATATCTCATCTCTTCCCCCTTAAGGCCTTCCCATGGAGCTTTATTTATACTTCTCTAAATTAGTTTTTTCAATTGGGAAACAGTTGGGCCACGGGAAATAGGAGGTGAGTAATAGGTAAAGCCCGTGAACTCTACCTGAAATTAAGTAAATTTATTTATTTTTTTAAGTGTTTTAACATATGTACGCAGGTTGGGTATATGATGACCCATGTGTACACGCCTTTATCACAGGGCAAAGTAGAATATAGGGAATAAAACACTATTTTTTAGATTTTGGACCAAGTCCGGAAGGAAGGGTTTCCCGAGGCCATAATCAGAGCATCAGATCTACCAAGAGTGGTAAATGGTGCTATAATAGTTATTACTATGGATACCCAGACTTATATATTTGTGGTTTTGTATTTTTTAATATAGACTAAAAAACAATGGAAATAATTTTTACTGAATGTCACTGATTGTTTTCCTGTTTGGGCTGTTTTCCTCATCTGAGGAGGCCCGAGAATTGAAATCAGTGATCATCTTTTTCACATTTTAATATGGGAAATTATTTTGTTTTTCTTACCAACTCAGATTGAAACTCTATGTTTAGATGATAAACATATATTCTTCTAAATTCTTAATTGCATATACTATGTAACTTTTTATTGCCTTAATAGAAAGTTTGATTTTTTCTTTGGAAAAAAGAAATTAAGCACCCACTTAATTACATCAAGTTCCTAGTGATAACCCACTCACACGAGGCTCCAACCCCCTTTAGAAGCAAGCGAACACTTACTAAGAGGCACCTACCTCTTATGAATTCAGGCCACTACCTATTATAGCCATTATTCTACGTTTCATACAATTTTCAAATTGAAAACTGGGGATCGTACATATGCTTAGAAAATTAAACATGATCTCCTTCTATACCATATGCTTCCCAGCAGGTCCGCAGCTTCACTACTCAACCAAATTTGGTCTCGGCCTCTCTACTATGTTGTACACACAGTTAGCTCTTGACACTTGACACTCTACTCCACACACTCTCAGCATCTACATACTGCTATATTCCCCTATATTTTTCTCAAAGGAAATCCATTGTTTTATTCCTTTGTCACAAAAGAAATATTTTTTTCTATGTTGTCCTTCATGCAGTCTAGAGTCGTTCTTCTGCATGGCACTCCATGTTGCTCTTTTGTATCAAGTTTCCTACCCTCTATAGCCACATTCAATTTTGCAAAATAGGATTTTTTCACTCAACCATCACCATCACATTAAATCATTGACTGGGTGACTCCCATATTGAGAATGAATTCTTAGTCATCCTACACACTCCACTGAGGCTCTCCATTCCTTCTTAACTACTTCACAGAGACCTTAGTGTACTCAAAACATCACTCCATTTCATTGTTAGCAGGTGAAACTCTCTCAGGTAAGGGTTAACAACCTTAACAAGGAGAAAGAAAACCATCAACAAGAAGCACTCATTCAAGCAAGCACACTATGAAAACTAGTAAAGTGGGTTTAGGAAGAATACCCAGAGGTCCTACATTTTATGTAGATCATGTAGGGTCCAAATCGTATACTTCCTCCAATGCATTTAGATCTGCAACACAAACCAAAGGAGAATATAAGTAGAAAATATTTTAAAGAATGTGCATATTATACATATTAGATCATCAAGCATAGATATATAGAGCATGTGTTGGCTTGATGGGCCTTGAACCAGGTTTAGCGTTAGTCAGCCAAGCAAATCCCTACACTACTAGCCCTTTCGGTATCAATCCACGGAGTGCGGACTGAAGTCTCACCCGAAGCAATATGGGGGGGTGCAGGAACCAAGTTTCCGCACCCTAATATGGTTGTGATGTCAGTTTTATACCTTAACTCTGACTTCATGCAGATCAATAAGCCTTTATGGCTTATCGCTGTACTTCTCGATTAGTCTTTCAAAACCTCCATGAAGGCATGTGATTGTTCTTCGCGTAACCCTAACAAGTGATCTCAGCACCTACATGCCTCTATAACCACTTTTTTGTATAGTTCTCTAAATTATCTTAAGTGTTCGCTAATTCTATCATGCAATTTATATTATCTTTGTGTAAACATATATTTCTACTTGCATTCATATAATAAAGGAAAACATATATATTCGCGCATCAATTTAGCAATAAAACATAAACCCAGTGCTTAACGTAACATAATCGCATCCAATTGACAGAAGTAAAATACACACTAATTTTAGAATAATCTTCTTCATTGATGATCTAGATGTTCAGTACAAACTCTGACTACCCTGAGCACACAGCTGCAGGGGTCCGCGCACTCAGCTGCAGAGCCTTCTCCCTACGCTAAGACTCTCGCTCTTAGCTCCTTACAGACTCATCAATGACTCTATCTCCATCAACTCTACTTCACTAAACGCACTTAGACTCCTCTAAGACCTCCTTTTTATACAATCCCATGGTTTGCAGACCAAGGGCAGATCTCATCAAGCTTATACAACCTATCTAAACTAAGGGCGGAAACCCTTTTTGACTCTTGATGTCTTCTCGCTCCGCGGTCACAAAATGTAGAGACTTTACATTTCTTTATACAAAATTTGGGCTTTCTACCCCAAAATTGACCCTAGGGGACCCTTTCCCAAAAGGCCCCCAACACAAACATGGTGACTCGCCCTCAAGTCACTCGATAGGCACGGAGATCTTGTCGTGAAGACCTCCCAACTCTACTTGGACTACTGCAACTTCGGCAACGCACTATGTTGCCGTCGTCATCATCTCCTCAACCAGCTGCTCCTTCGTTGGCCCTGTACTATCAGACTATATCTTCTACTAAGTCACATGCAGACCAGACATCTTTCCTTCAATGGTGGCAGTGAGCACATACGCTTCATCAAGCCAAGGCCCGATTCTAGCCTTGAGGATGCTCTCTTTGCACTGCGTTGCATCCACCTGCTCCTTTAATACCTTTGCCTCCTACAGTTTTTCTAGCCTCTGTGTAAGGGTGATAGTGCTCGTTGTCGTTTTGACTTCATCATATCGCTACTACTACTTCCGAGCCTCTGTTTCCAACCTTTGCAAGGTGGGATCCTCCTGCAAATTGGTAACCACTTCGAGGGCCTACTCAAAGAGTGTGATGCACTCCTTCAATACATTGTTCACCAATGCCATGACATCTTTCACATTTGTCTCGCACTTCTCTCTGACTTCTGGCAGGGTTGAAGGTTGGACCTTCAACTGCAATTCTACAATATTGAGGTTTAGGTTAAACTGAACCTTCGCCAACTCTATCTTAGCGTCGCGCACTCCAGCAGCAAGCTTCTGAATCCACACATCTACTAATCCACATGGATCCGAGAATGCTCTCTAAGTCTTCATAAAGTCTTAAAAAAATGTGCCAAAGATCGAAATCTATTGAAAAAATATCAAAGTTATCGCAAGAGGAACACCCTTAGCAAGGCATAGAAACATTATCGGGAGGCCCAAAACCCGTGAAAACACAGAAAATGGAGCTATCAGAGGTGAAACAGTGAAATACACAATAGTCGTTGGATCTGGCTGATCAACGGTCCAGATTTGATCGACAGATCACTGTCGGCGGTGGCTATTGATTCTTATTAGTAGAACCCACATAAGAGTTGCGACGACAATCAACGGAGATCTCATGGGCGATGCGATAGCAACTAGCAGGGTCAACGAGGATTGTAGATCAAGCATGTAGATCGACGGCCCATGTTGCATCGCCAAATCGCAGTCAGCAAATACAAAGGAGTAGGGGTTATAGGTACATATGCATATATGTGATCCGATGGACCAGACTCGATAATATTATAGGCCATATTGTAGGGATCTTGAGATCTGATAAACACCATTTTTAATGTATTGTCGCAGTTTCATTTGTTAAACGAAATGCAAAGGGGAAAATGTCGATGCGATAAGCCGGACCCGAAAGGGTGCCTTAAGGCTATTCTATATAATTTCAAGTTCGGAGGAAAGCCATTTTAATGTATTTTTAATGCATTTTCATAGTTGTAATATATTTCTGAAATGCAAAGGGACGAGCTCTTCCGATATGCGATAGCGACTTGTGGGTGGACCCGATAGAGGAATGAATCATAATTAAGGAATTTTAAAGTCCAAGATATAGAGTTTGGTGGAATTTCTCTGTGAAAATACATTTTCACTATGAAAACAGAGCGCGACCGTTTCAGGAGTTGTAAAGGCCTGTGGCACTCTTACGTTTCAGAATGGGTGTCCACCTCCTTTCCATACATTAAGCAATGATGGTATAACACTGGCAGAGGGATTCAAAGCATGCAGAGGCCAGGGAGACCAAGAGACAGGAACCAAAACGAACAGGAAGCATTGGCTTTAAAGCCATGGATAGAGAGCGCAGAAGAGGGCAGTATTGCAGGCAAATGCCGAGATAGAGTTTGCACAAAGACAGAGAGCATTGAGGGAGTCTGTGTACTCATAAAGAAACTTGAGAGGATCAAGTAAAGCTCTTGTTATTGTAATTTATCGTGTGTGAGTCTCAAATTGAGCTCACTATCGTAAAAAGAACTCTACTTGAAGAAATAATAGAGAGGCCACCACTGAAGGTTGGACCAGGAGATGTAGCCCAGGAGTATTGGGTGAACTCCTTATTAAATTTTGTTGTGTCATGTGTTGCCTATTATGTTTTCTATTTACTTCTTCATTGTCTGTGCATTTTGCAATCTTATCAATCCATTGCATAAAATGACATTGACTAATCCATGCACATAATTCTGTAATATCTTATTATTGTCTTAGATCTCATTAGCAGTTCAAGTGGTATCAGAGCTTTAGGTTGCTAAGGCTAGACAAGTTTGTGTTGGACTGTTTGTGAATGATCACTAGGTCAAAGCTTAAATTAGGAGAAGGAGAATTGGTTGAAACTAACCCAGAAATTGGTAGAGTCTATCCTAGGAGGAAATTGGCAGAAGAAATTCCCTTGGAATCAGGCTCTCAGTTCATGGACAGTTTCATGACCATGAGAGCAATGGTAGAATAAATGTATATAGAATTTAAGAAAGGTCGAAGTGAAGATTCTTCAGCTTCCAAACAAGACAAAGGAACAGAATAATCTCTTCGAGATGACCATTCTGAAGGCAAAAGGAAAGGAAAAGAGGCTCCTCTATCCACACCTCTTGATAGCCCTGAAAATACAAAGAAGAAAACATATTTGATTAAATTAGATGTTAAATTTGAATTGCCAATATATGATGGAGAGTTAAATGCAGAGAAGCTAGATAACTAGATTAGACAGATTGATGTGTATTGCAGGGTGCAGAACATTGATTTAGACAGGAGTAAAATTCAACCGGCTAGCCTGTGCCCTGGAGGAACTACCTTGGTATGGTGAGAAGGTAGGACACAAGTTGACTTGAAGAAGCATGGTAAAATTCTTTGTGTCTAGAGTGAATTTTTTTCTGCAATTAAAAAAAAAATCTATCCACTACATTATATGAAGCAAGCTATGATGAGTTGGCAAACTCTTCGCCAATTAAAAGGGCAAAGTGTACAAAGATACACCCAAGAGTTTAGAAAAAGAGCTTTGGTTCTAGGAATTTCTTTAGACTCACTTGAAACTTTGCTGAAGTATATAGGTTGTCTACATAGTTATTTGAGGCACACCATTCTCATGTTTAACCCAACTAGCATAGATGAGGTATCTATTCAAACTACTGATCTAGAGGCTACTGGCAAGAATGTGAACCCAGAGATTTGGGGGGTCATCAAAACCAACTGAAAGCAAAAACAAGGAAAATAGGAAGCATAAATGGAAAGAGAGGAAAGCCAATGCTGTACAAAAGGCCAAACCTTCATGCACTCATTGCAAGAAGGATGGACATGATGTTGAACATTGCTGGTCTTTGCATCGGGAGTTGAAACCCAAGAATTTTGATGGCAAGAAGAAGAAGGCTATTGTTGCTATTCAGAGAGATTTTGGGTCAGACTCAGGTGATGAAACAACTATCACAGCCATAGGTATACAAGGTAAAAATTCTGAAGCATCTTCTAGTAATTCTACCCAAACTATTGATAGTGAATAAAATGAGAGAAGAAGACATGAGCTTTTTCATATTAGATTTATTTCCAAGCATCAAAAGATTGATACTTTGTTTGATAGTGGCTCACAAGTAAACTTAATTTATGAAGCAATTGTAAAAAAACTGGGATTACTAACCACACCTCACAAGAAGCCATATCCATTGGGTTGGTTATGTGATAAAGCAAAGCTACAAGTGACTAGACAATATAAACTTAGGTTTGCCATTGCTTCAACATTTGTAGATGAGGTTGAGTTAGATGTAATTCCCTTGGATATATGTGGAATTGTTTTAGGAAGTCCTTACTTGTATGATAGAAAAGCCATCTTCTATAGAGCTGAAAATAAGTATCAACTTGTTAAAGATGTAATAGAATATATTGTAAGAGCTCACAAACTCAAAAATAATTATACTCTCATAAACTCAAGGCATATGAAAAGGATTGTAAATTCATGCAAGCAATTTTTATTGATTGTTGTAAAGGAAAAGAAACCTGAAAAAACCAATGTAATTGAGGGTTTTGATGCTAAACAAAAAGTTGATTCAAAAAAGGTTGTTTCAAAATATGACATCTTATTTCAAGAACCTAAAGGTCTGCCACCAAAAAGGGAGATTTTAAATGATATTAATTTGCAGCAAGATGCTCCATTGCCTAACATCGGAATGTACAGGTTATCCACTTTAGAGAATGCAAAAATCAAGAAGCAGGTACAGGAGTTGCTCGAGAAAGGGTTCATAAGACCAAGCACATCACCATGTGGATCTCCAATAGTGTTGGTGAGAAAGAAGGACGGTTCATGGAGGATGTGCATTGATTACCGAGCACTGAATAAAATAACGATCAAGAATCGTTATCCCCTTCCTTGCATTGATGATCTATTGGATCAGCTGAAAGAGGTTGTTTACTTTTCCAAGTTGGACCTACGTAGTGTTTACCATCAGGTTAGAGTAGCAGAGCAAGATGCCTAGAAGACTGCTTTCAAAACAAAGCAAGGGCTATATGAATGGCTAGTTATGCATTTGGGCTTAACTAATGCTCTTGCCACTTTCATGAGAGTAATGAATGATGTACTCGGGCCTTTTATTGATTATTTTGTAATTGTATATCTAGATGACATTCTTGTATTCAGCGAAACATGGGAAGAACATTTGAAGCATGTAAAGCAGACTCTAGATGTTTTGAAAAAAGAAAATATTTATGTTAAATTATCAAAGTGTGAATTTGGAAAAACATCTTTGAATTATTTGGGTCATATTATAAGGGGTGGTGAACTGAAGATAGATCCCTCTAAGGTTGCAGTCATTTTAAACTGGCCTAAACCCAAGTCTGCTACAGAAGGTAGAGGCTTCCTAGGGGTAGCACAATATTGGAGAAAGTTTATTGCTAACTTTTCCTTAATTGAAACTCCCTTACATGCTTTGACAAGATTGAACAAGGTGTTTCAGTGGGGAGGCAAACAGAAAAAAACCTTCGACACCTTGAAAGAAAAAATTAGTACAACACCAGTACTAGCATTTCCAAATCTTCAACAACCATTTGTGATCGAAACAAATGCCAGTGATTATGCCATGGGAGTAGTGTTGATGCAACATGGTAAACCCATATGCTACCATTTTGAGACTTTTAATCATGTAGTAGTTAATTATCCTACAGATGATAAAGAATTCTATGCATTAGTTCAAAGTGTGAAGAAGTGGAAACATTACTTAATGGGAAAAGAAACAATAATACATATTGATCATCAGCCACTTCAATACTTGCACTCACAAACTAAATTGCAGCAATCAAGACACTATAGGTGGATGGGTTTCCTATAGCAGTTTCATTTAGTCATCATATATAAAAAGGGCATACACGATAAAGTTGTAGATATTTTGTCTAGACCAATCACACATGCATCTACTATACTTAAGCATAACCCAGTAATGCATGAAAGCTACATTGAACAATATGCTCAAGATATAGACTTTAAAGATGTATATGCAGCTTTAAGTAATGGCAAAAAGGTAGAAGAATTGGATTACTATGTTAAGGACCGACTCTTGTATCATTTGGGAAAGTTATGCATTCCACAAACAGAGAGAGTTAACATAATTAGGGAGGCACATACTTCTCTGATATCCGGTCATTTTGGGGTAAGTAAAATAGTTGCACAGCTGCAAAAATACTGCTATTGGACAAAAATGCATGAAACGGTTTCTAGATATGTAAGAGGGTGTACCATGTGTGCTAAAAGCAAGCCCAGCAATAGAAAACTAGGCTTTTACACTCCACTGCCAGTTCCTTCTCGTCCTTGGGAAAGAATTTCCATGGACTTTGTTGGGGGATTGCCAAAATCTAGAAAGGGACATGACTATTTATATGTTATTGTGGACAAGTTCAGCAAAATGTGTATTTTGATACCTTGTAATAACCAGATTATAGCTTAACATACAGCGAAATTGTTCTGTCAGCATGTCTAGGTGCATTTTGGGTTACCCACTTCCATTGTATCTAATCGAGACTCCCGAATTGTTGGGAAGTTTTGGTCAACCCTGTGGGAATTGATGGACACCAGACTAAAGAAAATCATAGCCTTTCATCCACAGACAGATGGCCAAACAAAGGTAGTCAACAGGATAGTGATCTAGTTGCTCAAGGGTTATTGCAGCAAGCATCCCAAGCTTTGGGATGAACACTTATGTTATGTGCAAGATGCTTACAATCGTGCTAAACATTCTTCTACATGGAGATCTCCTTTTGAGACATGTTTTGGTTTCACACCAAGGTCTCCCTTGGATTTTGTCTTTGAAAAAGACATAGCAGTTCCTAGACACAGTGATGTGGACAAAGCAACCAGATTCACTGAACAAATCCAAGAAATTCACCATGCAGTGCAGGAACAGCTAGAAAAGAGCCAAGCCAAATACAAGGCAAGGCCTGATAAACACTAGGTGGAGCACAGCTTCCAAGTTGGTGATCAAGTTTGGC
The DNA here is from genome assembly GCA_031772625.1 of Pinus tabuliformis. Lineage (NCBI taxonomy): Eukaryota > Viridiplantae > Streptophyta > Pinopsida > Pinales > Pinaceae > Pinus > Pinus tabuliformis. The sequence goes on along the minus strand of CM062809.1, from coordinate 858,031,654 downwards.
TATATATCAACAAGGACAAAATGTAAGGTGAAGGAAATAAGTTGAAGCCAATAAGGTATGGGCCTTTTAAGGTACTTGAGAAAATTGGTGGGAACGCTTTCCACCTTGATCTGCCAACATACATGCACATCTATTCAGTAGTAAATGCAGAAAATTTAATATTGTTTGAACCTTCTTTAATTGAAGATCCTGAAGAGAAAAGTCAATTGTCTTCCATTGATGATCTGTTGCCTGAATACCTCAATGAGCTGTAGGAAGATACACTTCTTGACAGGAAGGTGAGGACTTAGAGGTTCAAAACCCTCAGTGCAAAATGGATAGAGATTGGGCAAGTGAGGCAGCTATATCCTCACTTAAGCGATGCTTGAAAACCAAATTTTGGTTGTCCAAAAGCCTTTTTCAGTGGGAAGGTGTGATCCAAATGGATCTGAGAATGCTCTCTAAGTCTTCATAAACTCTTAAAAAAAACGTGCCAAAGATCAAAATATTTTAAAAAAAGATCAAAGTTATCACAAGAGGAACACCCTTAGCAAGGCAGAGAAACACTACCAGGAGGCCCAAAACCTGTGAAAACTAATAAAATGGAGCTATCAGAGGCAGAACAATGAAATACATAGTAGTCGTCGAATCTAGCCGATCAACGGTCTATATCCGATTAGGGGATCGCTATCAGTGGTGGCTATCGATGCTTATCGGCAGAACCCACATAAGAGTTGCGACGACGATCAGCGAAGATCTCATGGGTGATGCGATAGCGATTGGTGGGGTCATCGAGGACCGTCGATCAAGCGCACAGATCAACGGCCCACGTTGCATCGCCAAATCGTAGTTGACAAATACAAAGGAGCAGGGGTTATAGGTACATATGCATATATGCAATCCGATGGATTGGACTCGATAATATTACAGGCCATATTGTAGGGATCTTGAGATCCGATAAACACCATTTTTAATGTATTGTTGTAGTTTCGTTTGTTAAACGAAATGTGAAGGGGAAAATACTGATGCGATAAGTCGGACCCAAAAGGGTGCCTTAAGGCTATTCTATATAATTTCAAGTCTGGAGGAAAGCCATTTTAATGCATTTTCACAGTTGTAATATATTTCTGAAATGCAAAGGGGCGGGCCCTTCTGATATGCGATAACAACTTGTGGGTGGATCCGATAGAAGAATGAATCATAGTTAAGGACTTTTAAAGTCCATGATATTGAGTTTTTGTGGACTTTCTCTACGAAAATACATTTTCATTGTGAAAACAGAGTGCGACTGTTTCAGGAGTTGTAGAGGCCCACAATACTCTTACGTTTCAGAATGAGTGGCCACCTCCTCTCCATACGTTAAGCAAAGATGGTATAATGCTGGTAGAGGGATTCAAAGCATGCAAAGGTCGGGGAGACCGAGAGACAGGAACCGAAACGAACAGGCAACATTGGATTTAAATCCACAGACAAAGTGCAACAAAGGGCAGTGTTGCAGGCAAATGCCGAGACAAAGTTTGCACAGAGACAAAGAGCACTGAGGGAGTCTGTGTACTCATAGAGAAACTTGAGAGGATCAAGTAAAGCTCTTGTTATTGTAATATGTTGTGTGTGAGGCTCAAATTGAGCTCACTGTTGTAAAAAGAACTCTGCTTGAAGACATAATAGAGAGGCCACCACTAAAGGCTGGACCAGGAGATGTAGCCCAGGATTATTGGGTGAAATCCTTATTAAATTTTGTTGTGTCATGTGTTTCCTATTATGTTTTCTGTTTACTGCTTCATTGTCTATGCATTTCACAATCTTATTGATCCATTGCATAAAATGACATAGACTAATCCATGCACATAAGTCTGTAATACCTTATTATTGTCTTAGATCTCATTAGCAGATCATCTACTAGCTCATCATCAGGGATGGCCAGCTCTAGGACATACCTGCATGCCACAACCACCACCTTTGACTTGCACTCATTTTTGTCTGTGATGGCTTTGACGAGGTTTACAGTTGATTCCCTTTGTACTGTCATCTGAGTGTTGTTGAACGGATGCCCCAACAGCCAATGAGCTACAATTCACCCTAGCACCACCCTACCACCCTGAAGTTTTCACAGACTTGAACCTGTTGGTGACTTCATGCACCAGCCTAGTACCACCCTACCACCCTATAGAATAATAACAAAAGAATGGACTCCCATACTAGGGAAAATGGTCCACTTTACAATGATATCGAATGATGTAGAAGAAGAAGACGCACTAGACCATAACTCCAACTATGAAACAACCACCTAATGATGATCCTAGAGCTCCTGACACTACCTCTTCAACTCTTGGTAGATAGACACTTCTACAAATTTTACAATGATGCTTTTATAATGACTCTGTACAATGATACTTTTATAATGACTGTATGCAGTGTTGCCCACTTGAAGACTTCAGGTGGTGAACTTCTTGTTGTTCTTCTGCACCTTGATTGTTGCTCTTTTCATGCTACCCTTTCTCATTCTTCATAACCTTATATTATGCATTGAGTCTTCTCTTGAGGAATATATAATACCTACAAAAGGTCTTCAAGGAAATACCCACGGCATGATAATGGCAAAACTTACCTCATCCTGTAGAGCATATGTCAGTGCTAAACAAAAATAAAAAATTAGAATACAAAGAACCTAATGCAATTAACAGATGAACATGCATATATAGAAGATACTTACATGGATCTTATCTCTGCTACATCATTTTGTTTCACCTTGCTCTTTGCTGCCCTAAAACGTCTAGTCCTTTGCACCCCTTGACAACACTTGATCTAGTTTTTTTTCTTGCCTTCTAGGAGCACGATATTGAATCTGATGTATCTTTATAATTTAAGATCCCCAATATGTGATCTTCATTCCTATAATATCCCTCTAAGTCTTCTTTCGAATGCTATAGGTTTGACCTGATTTGGATTCTCCAAGGCAAAGTTATGCCCAATCTCTGACATTGACCTAATTATGGACTAATTCAGTAGAGAGAACTAATACAGCGTGCCACGTGTCATTGTTTCCATGCACTATCTGCCACTTTTTACATAATTCCAATCCGCTTCTTAGAGAGAGAGTTATGACGATTTTCCCAAGGTCACCTCTTTGAGATGAAATTTGGGAGCCTCCAAAAACTCTAACTTCCACAAATCATACCTCTGAAAATATAGTGAACCAAGATCTGAAATTCAGTCAAGACGTTCATCGGGATTTAGGCTCAAATGGGTATTAATTTCAGCATCTAATACTTTTCAGAAATAAAGTTATAGTGACAATTCCACGATCATTACTTTTGGAGGATATGTGAGATTTATTTTTATAGAGTTGAGAGGGGCTTCTATAGAGAATGTTGGAGGTATTTTAGGAGCTTAAAAAATTATTAATTATTGACTATTCAATGACCAAAATCAATGATAAATTCCATGCCACAACCCCATGGGGTTTTAGCCCACTAATTTGGGTTACTAACTTCAATCTTGAATAACTTACAAACCATGAGGAATTACGAGGAGAGATATATACATATAGAAAGATATTTTTTAGTAGAGTATTGCTATAATGGTTATGAGGCAAGAAACCATGAATGATGATGCCCAATGTGCTATGTAAGTTCAGGTTCATCCTTGGTGTTGCTTGGGTTGACATCAATGACAACCTCAGATCATAGTTAGATCAACATTTTCTTGGGTAACTTTTATGTTTGTAATAATTTTGGACATAAGGTAATAAATTGCAGAGTTGTTGATATGAAGGATAAGAATGAAGGAATCATGTATCTGAGAGTTCAGATTCTGACAAATAAATCCCTTTGCATGAAGCTGGAAATCAACTGGAAATAGTAATAGCTAATCCCAACCATGGGGTTTGGAAAAAAAAATTAGAAAAAAGAAAGGGAAAAGAAGAAACTAACTGATTATTATCACACTTAGCCCCAAAAAAAATTGTTTTTCTGCATTTTTCCTTTTATTGTTCATCAACCAAAAGGTTGATATGATCAATTGCCTAGCATCATCTACATAATGTAATTGTGTTCCTTGTTTTTAGGTGAATAAAATTATGATTTTATTTTGTGGAGAAAGATAAGAATAGGGGTTCTCATGAAAAATCAAGGAATAAATGTGTGAAGAGAAATCCTAGAAGTTTGAAAGCAATACACTTATAAAGTATAACTCATTTAATCCTATATTAGATCAAGTTGAATGCTCTAAGTGTGGTAACTATGGGCAGAAAGCTTGAGATTTTAAAAACAACATAAGTAGACCTCTAAATAAAAACATATAAGAAGGTATAATCAAGCATCATGAACAACATCTAAAAGAATAGAAAAAGAAGCCAAAGAAGTAGGAAGAATGTGTTATTTCACTGTATGCTGAAAACCAAGAAACAAAATGATATGTTAATAGTGAGTGTTCAAGGCACATGATATGGGATCAATTAAATTCCTTAACCTAAAAGAGGAAGATGAAGGAAATGTAATACTTGAAAACAATGCATCAACTAGAAGAGTTAGAACGGGAACAATCAACATTGACAACGAAAAAATTTAAGATAATAATGTATTGTATGTTGAAGGCCTAAACATTGCCTCGGGTGAGACTGCAGCTTGCGCTGCATGGGTTGTTGCTAAAAGGGATAGTAGTGTAGGGTTTTGTTGGTTAGTGTAGCTAACTCTGAACCTGGGTCCAAGGCCTCTCAAGCCAACAAATGGTTATGTTTCCATTAAATTAATGTTTAGATGAGACTTTACGGGAGCTACTCGAAGTAGGAAACCATTCAAAAGAGATTTATATTCAAGTGGCGAGTACAGTCCTTTGTTGGGAGCATCTAATAGCAACGAGGAAAGTATTAGCTTGAAGACGCCTCAAGGTGCACTGCAGACAATAGATCAAGGTATCGTGGGAATAACACACCCATCCACTCCACCTGTGCCATCACCTCCACCTCACACACCTACACCTCCACCTCCACCTCCATTATTCAGTATGGAAAACACTATGAAGATGCCTATATTCAAGGGTCTAGGGACAAAAGGCCCTAATCAATTCTGGTTTGTAGAAGATGTTGTGTGGAAGTCACAACAAATAACGGATGATGATCTAAAGAAAGCGCAACTGGTCACAACATTGCAAGACAGGGCGTTGAGCTGGTATATTAAGTATAGTATGACCCATCCAGCTACTTCATTGAAAGACACCAAAGATGCGTTGAAAAATGAATTTAGAAATCCTAAGTATGAAACCTAGTCTGTGACTGAGGTCAAAGAAATTAAGTAGAAGGTGAATGAATATGCATGAGATTTTGATCAAAGACTAAAATGTCTACTACAACAGGCTAATCTATAGATCTCGGATGAGCAACATAAGTATTAGTATATTGCTTCGTTGTTACCTCATTTGAGATTACAATTTTCTTAGCAGAAGGTTGGATCACAAGCTGAAGCACTAGAAATTGTTATGAAGTTGGAGGCTTCACCTATTCAGGGTATGAATCTGGGAGTGTAGCAGATTTAGTCGCAGTTGGCTAGCATGCATATGGAGTTGCAGGATCTCAAAAAGAGAAAAGAGGTCCAAAATGAGACCCGCGCGGAAGTATAGTGCTTAAAGTGAAAAGGCCATGGTCATAACAAGGATCAATGCCCAATGTATCAGAACTATCTAATTGGGGGAGGTCTTATCCCCCTGAAGCCAAAAAATTCCACTGAAGCAAGTAACGATGTGGTGCCATGGTGTGTTATCTGCCAAATAGCAGGAAAACATTCAACAGATAATTGCCATTTGTTGCAAAAGTTTTTGTAGACTCTGCAAAAACTGTTCTGCAATTTTTGTAATTTTGCAGGCCATGATGAGCACAATTACCGAAGCTATGAGTTAGTGATGGATAGAACTTTGACATATCGAGTACATCCTGAGACACATCCTCACTAGGATCAAGGCGCAATTGCAGTGCGTGGAGGATTCCAGGGACGAGGAAGAGGACGAGGGGGAGGAGCTGGAAGAGGTTGCAAACAGATTATTTGTTACAATTATGGGGAACCAAGCCACTTTGCATTATATTTTTAGAACCCGACACACCCCTCTTGTCAATATTGTTGAGAGTTTGACCATGTTATAGAATATTGTCCCATGCTCATCACAAAGATGCAAGAGAATAAGAACCAGCAACCCACTCAGAACATCTAGATGATGAGATCAAAACCGCGCAAAGATGGGCCCAGTGTTAATATAGTTAAGCAAAGCAGTATAGCTACTGGGGAAGATAAATCTGCAAGGAAAAAACCAGAAGAAAATATATGGGTACGCAAGGCTGCTGACAAATATGTTGGATTTGATTTGCATAAGTCAAAGGAAACTTTTATGTAGGTTGTTATCACTCTAAAATTTCCCTAGGGTTGTTATCTTGTGTCAAAAGAAATATTAGAGGTAACCAAAAAACTACTTTTGAGATCAGGATCTAGCCTTCCTAATGGTCAGAGAGGGATCTCTCTTTATGATTTAACTTTGTTGAGTTAATTGATATTAGGCTAGTTATTTAAGCTTGATTGGGTTTTGCTTTTGATTTGGTGGTGGAATCATTGACTTAGATGGATAGAGGGATGTCTTTTACCATTGCGTTATGTGGTCAAGTGTCAAGAAAACAGGAATGAATCAAGTTCTAAAGATAGTGTTCACAGGGCAAGGTAGCTGAGTAAATTCAGATCTCATAGGTTGGATGGTGAAGTGGTTTCCAATCCAGGTCAAGAAGCAGTTAAGGATTCCTCAAACTGGATAATGAGGGAAATGATAGAGGTCAATCGAAACTAGGGAGAAATGAAGGATTCCCTACTCTGGATATCAGAAGAAAACATTAAAATGAATGATTGTTCAAGACAGAGTGTACTTAAACAAATTCTATAATAATATTCTAGATATTTCATTCAATTTAGATAACATGCAAGTATGTGAAACACTTAAGAAGATAACAATTTGACAAACAGAAAATACTTCACTGAAGTGGGCCAACACATGAACCACGTAATGCAATGCCTTTATTACTCACTCCAGTCTGCTAACTTGAAAAATGGTACAATGATCCCTTAGGTTTTAGATCAATACAAATTATAGAAATGTTTAGCAATCCACCCTCTATACTTCGAATTATGAAGTATTTATACAAAAACTATTACAAAATATCCTGAACTGATTTAGGACTTATTCAAGGAAAAATAAATATCTTCATGCAAGAAGATAGAGATAGATATGTAACTGATGCAAGTTGTCCTTCTGGAGGTAAAAGAGGTTCTCAAAAGTCTGGTAAAGAACCTTTCCCGTAGGCATCCCTTTCATAAAGGAACTATTGGCTTGCTCCTTTGCCACTTCTCTTATTCCTTTGTCATTGTCTTCATGTGGCACTAACCTGTCATTTATTACCAATGGATTAGGCAGAACTTTATGTCTCAAAATATTAAATTTTACCATGAACTTGCCTATAGCTAGCTCCATGGTTTCACATTTGTCCTCAAGTTGCATCATCAAGTTCCTCTTGGTGATTACCTTCTTCACTTCTAGTATAGTGCCAGTTCTGTCAACTATGCCAAGCTCCTGCAATTCATATTTATTATTTGAGTTAAGGAATTGGATTATTCTTAAGGCTTCTTCTGGCATATTTCCAAGTTCAGTCTTAACCCTTTGAATTGCTTTACCATCCTCTTTGACTAAATCATTTTGTCAAAGATAACTTGTATAGATGGCCAAATATCATTGATAGAGTCAATGATATTGGCCCATAGCTGCTCTTTTGCTTGGGCAAATGGTTCATTATCCTCTCAGTCAACCTGTTTGACTTTTGTATTTCATTTTTATGCATGATTTGAGCCAGTTTCTTCTTATCCTCTAGACTTTTTATCTGTTATTTAAGTCTATTTATTTCAATTGTCTGAATGGACATGTCCTCCATGGCTTTGACCAGTTTACTTGCTTCATCACTTGGATGAGAATCATGGAAAATTTTAGGGGCTAATGTTCGCCCAGTGGGCTAATTTTCCTTGATTTTCCCAAAAAAAGATTCGCCAATTACCAATTTTTATAAAAGACGATTCGCCCAAATTTTAGAATATAAAATTATTTTACCTCAAAAATCGCCAACATTATATAGAGACTATATATAAAATCATTATAGATTTGAATAATTTTACAAATATATCAATACACATTTTATAGTTTGCATATTAGGGATTAGTGAGATTCGCCAACATTTTAAACTTCAAAAAAAAATTCCGTCCTTAAAATTTTCCTTGGATGAGATTCTGTTGTTGTTGATGTAGTTGCTAATGCAGTTGGAAGTGTTGTAGCTACTAGAGCTGTTGGGGCTAATGAAGCTACCAAAGTGGAAGGAACTGATGTAGTGACTGTAGGGATAATAGTCGCAGTAGCTGTCTCAATGTTGGTCTGTTTCAATTGTATTAAATTTTCCAATTCATTCTCCATTTCTTTCAATTGAGAATTTAGTTGAAGAATGAGATCCATCATTTCATCATGTTGGGTTTGGCTCTCTAGGACCTCCTTGGTCTTTGGATGTTTAGAAGGAGGCAACTTCATTTGTTTCTTCAAAGCAGCAATGTCTTCATTTTTCTTCTTTATGAGCTTTTCTGCTGCCTTGATGTCATTTGGATTATATCCAATTTCAATCACCAGGTCCTCCAGTGACTTGATTATTTTATCCTTGGCCTGTGAGGATGCCTTTCTAGCTTAAATTTTGTTGTGATTTTGTCTAGAGAACTTTGAAGTTTCTACACAGTTATTGCTTTGTTAGTCATTGTCGAGTAAATAATTTCACCTGCCTGCTTCTGAAATTCAATTTGATCAATAGGGTGAACATCCCTGGCCAAAACTTCAAACTTTGTCTTCCTATAATCTGTTGATGTTTTAGGCTACTGGAAAGTAGGCTGCAAAAAGGTCATTTGCATTTTCCCAGTTTTCATGACAAAAGTTGACATCAGCCTCTTCTGATTGCTAGGATTCTGTTTGAAGTACTAGGCATATGTTTCAGCCTTCAATGCCTCATTCCTCAACTTCATTTCTTTGTACTTCTCTTTTATATCTTTCTCTTTATCCACTGATTTGTTGGATGAAGAGACTTCAATACTAAGTTGTTTTTCAATAATCTAAGAATTTGAGGTGGAAGGTTCATGACTTTCCTCTGAAACTGCTGGAGATGTATTATTTTTAACCACTATGTCAGTATCAATGATTTCAACTATCTAAATTGTCTCTTCTTGCTCATTTACAGGATTAAGCTTGGGCTTCTTCCTATACATGATTTCAAACCTGTCATCTGTAGTATCCATTAAAGAGCTAGAACCTTCTTCCCTAGTTCTTTTTACATTTCTGTCCTATATGGCTGGAGTTTGTAGAATGGGACTAATACTCATTTGTTCCTATAGGGTTGGAATCTGCAGAAAGGAACTAGTATCTATCTGCTTTTCCACACCTATTAAGGTATTTTCCAATCACTCTGACTGGTTGGCATATTTTTCAATGAATGGCCTAGACTCATTCATAAAAGGGCTTAATTTGAATTTGAACCTTAATTTGTTTATGACTCCATTAGGGTCATACTACCACATGAATCTGCTACTTAACTTCATTTGCTGTAAAATTTTCTCTGCTTCTTGTCCAACTTTCCTATTATTACAAATAAAAGGGCCCAGCTGGTTTTTGACCTTGAACTGTGTTTTCTTCCTAGCTGGCAGAAAATTGACATCACCTAAGTTTATGATCTGCCTAAAATATTCTAATGTAAATATTCTCATGGGGAGTTATCTGGGCAACTTGTAGGGAGTGAGCTAGCATCCATATATCCTTATTTCAGTGTGGTCTTGGTATAGATACCAATCTCCTACTCTACTGTTTTTAGAAAATTGTAAAACTCTTTTTATCTCGTCACTAATCCTGGGTTGATTGCTATTGGTTAGCATATTTACAACTAGATGAACAAAGGAATCAATGAACTCCTTATAACTAAAAGCAATTTTTGGATCAATAGTGTGCAAAAGATGACAGGTCTTGGTTGGCCCTTAGTGCCCAATTTTTGGATGTTGACTGGAAACTTGTTTGACTAGAAATATAGGAACATGTGGAACAATACTGAAGAGTATTTGAATACTCTTTCATTTGGCAGTCTGATCAATAGATCATGGATTCTGTCTGCCAAGAACTGGGAAAAATTAAAAATTGCAGCTGGAGGTTTTACTAGGAAAAAAATAGAGAGGAAAGAAAGTACAAGTTCATCTACAAATTCATTAGTAGTATACCCAAGGATACAAGACAACATGGTTACAATTTGTCTTGCCCTTTTAGATAAAATGGTGGCATAGTATGGAGGACTATCTGTAGGAGTATGAGACTCTTCTAGGATGAAAGTCTGAAATATTTGAGCCCTTTTGGGAAGGTGCAGCTTTATGTAAAGTTCAAGTAGGTTTTCAATGGAAAATGGGGTTTCATTTGGACCTGGCTGGACCTACAACATTTTATTTATTAACTCTACAGTAATGGTGAATGAAATATGTTGGTTAGGAGAGACTATGGCTCTTTGACTTGGGATATAGAAAGCTTGGCAGAAATGGATGTTTTCTGGGAACAGGTATACCTGTGGGAACAAGTATTTGGGAAAATTTGATTCCCATAGGTGAATGTCATCATTTTGGTTAAGGAATTTAACTTTACTCCAGTAGTGGAGTTTTAATAAATGGCTAGAGGTGGATGTGTCTTTAATTTGGAAATCTTTGTCGGCCAACGAGAGGTGGTCAATGTCTAGGTGAGGGGTTTGCACAGGTTTCTCATTTAGAATGCTCTGGGAAGCCATAATTTGGTTTATTTCTATTTGAATTACTATTTCTCTGGCTTTAGGAGTAGGGTTAAAATCTTAGGAACAGTGGGAAGGGTGAATATATTCTACAAGAAAGGGTTTCTTCGGATGCACAGTGTGTTTCTTTAGTTTGGCAAGGTTTTTTAATTAATTCAATTAATTAACCTTATATAAATAGTTGTGCAGAGCTTAATTAAAGGGTCGTTCTCATTCTTTCAAGAATACCTGGGAAAACGATGATTAAATATGCAGACATGGTTCTATGGTAGTATAAGAGGTTTCTAAGGTTTTAATTGTCTATGTGCTGCTTCAATTTTGAGTCGGTAGGGTCTTCAGGTTGCAAATGGGTAGAAAACGGTTGAGCTGGGTTCCCGGGCGTTGGAATTGGTTAACATAGGTATTTGAAATGAAAATGAGTAAAAAGAGTGAAAAGGGGGTTTTTTTGGTTTTTAACCAACAGTGGTTAAATTTGGGCGCAGTATTAATAAATGAATAGTGGGTGGTTTCATTTTACGTGGGGAGGTGGTTTTATGAAATATCGCACCACTTTTGGGTGGAGGGCGGTATTTTTCAAGAGCACGCAATACAATGTGGTGTTGCCATGTAGCGAAACAGTGATCAGCCAAAACCACGAACCTTGCATGCTTTTGGGATTTTAACTATCAGACGATGGGAGCGCATGATATGGATATGGGTCGTCGAACCTGGGAGTGTTTCATCGAAGGGCTATCACTCGACGGAGTTGTGAGGGCAAAGTTTGGATGTGGTTGGCGAGGCCCAGGGATAAATAATGCGGTGGGTTTAATACATTCAAAGGTTTAGTGAGGGTCAGGGAATTATAACATGGGGGGTTAAATACATAAAGCAAGACTATAGGTTAGGGAATAACTTAGGATAAAGGGGTTTTAGTGGGTTTTTAAGGAAAAGGGAAATTAATAAAGGGGAGGGTTTATTTGTGATGGGATTTTCACACTAGGAAAAAGAGGTTTTGGAAAGGGGAAATGGGATGAAATAAGGGGGAAAGTGAAATGAAGGGGAGGGGACATTTTTACAAGGGGAAATGAAAGGAAATGGTGCTTAGAAATGAAGAAGGGAAAAAAGCATTAGGGAAAGAAAGGTAATGAAGGGATAATAAAGAAGGGGAAAATTAATAAAAGGTTTAGTGAAATGAGGAGAAATTAGTGAATAAACTTTAGTGAATGTCCTTTGCCTTTGATAATTCCTCCTGCACATAAAACATAGGATTAAGCATGATGAAGGTGCATTTGAGCTGGCAACCTTGTATATTTCCAAAACTTCTTCTACCTACCCTTTATTTACCCTAGCATTTTATCTTCATTCATTGGGTGCATTTGAGCTTGCTGACCCTTTATTTCTTTTTTTTGATAAGCAAACTATCTAATTCTAACCTTATAACTTCCAATGGCTCATATTAAACTGATGAGCTCATTATTGTTCTCTACCTAACTATTGATCTGCCAAGATTAAACAGTTTGGCTAGATCTTTATTCACTATCTATCAACATGAAATTTAAATTATGAATGAATAAAGATTAATGATCCAGGTGGATGTTGGTGGCCACCCACCAACCCATTTGGACCCCCACAACTGTCTCTTTCAGTCTTTTCAGTTTCCTAAATTGCAGCATAGTTTACTATTTTTAGCAGTTTTTCGGGTCCTGAACTTCCCGAGCCGTTTTGAGGCCCTAAACGACGTTTTTTTGGGATTCTGGGGCAACATGGGTCCATGGACCGATGTTGCCTCCAAAAGCGGTAGTACTCGGATAGATCTTTCTAACGAGCTATCGTACGCGTCAAACAGAGATCGTATGCCAAAGTTACGACCCCGGGAAATTGATGTACCAATTTACCCAAACGGGGCCCACAATTTGGCGTTTCATCTTCTAGGGTTAGGTTTCGGGATGTGAAGGGTTTTCCATTGTTTCTCAACAATAAATAGGCCTTCGAGCCTCATTGTAACACAGTTCAGAACAGTTCAAAGGCATGTAGCCACCACATCTCTTCTCAGAGATAAGCTACCATCGCCCTAGCTGGTTTATTTCCATTTCTGGTTGTAAGCATATTTCAGTATTTTCCATTAATGAAATGAAGTATTATTTCCGCTGCATCTTTGTGTTTATGGTTATCGCATCTCTGTATTTATGGTTATCTCTGTAATCTATTGCGTTCCTGTTTAAATCCGGATCAGTGGTATCAGAGCGGTCTGCTTTTTCTCTGTTTTTCTTTGCATGTCCCCAACGAGGTCGGGATATAAGGAGTTAGGGCTTGAACTGGTCGAACCTTTGCAAGACCAGCCTCGCAAATCCCGACGGCCTCCCATGGCGGATGAGAAGAAAGACTAGGGGGCAGGAGATCCTATCAAAATCTTGCTCGAAGAAGCCCTCGAGTGACAACGGAACACGATGATGGATAGCTTTGCGCAGATCCTTCAACGACTACCCAGAGGCGACGCATCGGCTTCCAACAGCGACTCTAGAAACGCCACACCGTTTAAGGTACAAGTTAATTTTGAAATCCCCATATTTGAGGGTCAAATAGATGCAGACGCCGTAGATAAATGGTTAAATCTGCTAGATGGGTATTTTTCTGTTCATGAATTTTCAAGTCGGGAAAAGATTGTTTTCGCTCTTCTCAAAGCAGCCCCCCACGTCAAGGACTGGTGGGAAACCTACTGCGAGCAGAAGGATGAAATTACAGGCTCACTATTTTCGGCCGCACCCACTTGGAATGACTTTCGGGATGCCATCAAGGAGCAATACTACCCTGTCGGAAGCTATGAGGACAAATACATCAAATGGACCACACTGCGGCAGGGACGAGACCAAGATGTGCCGGAGTTCACAAACATTTTTCATACCCTTCGCACACAGTTGGGTATCAAAGATTCTGAGCTGCATCTGGTACTCAAATACCGTGGCTGCCTGCACAAATACATCCAGGAAGAGATGGTGTTCTTGAACATCTCCTCACTCGGCACAGCATACCGATACGCTGTCAAAATCGAGCAAAAGTTCAAACAAAAGAAGCGAGACTTTGGATCTGTAAATCCGAAGCCCAAAGGACAAAGCCAAGGCGGGTTGACCCAAGACAACCCGTCGAAGCCGCAAGAAAAGAACAACACCACGAAGCCGAGGAAGGACACAGGAAAGTGGTGTGAGTTCCACAAGAGTCCCACTCATAACACAAGTGAGTGTCGGACCAAGCAGTCACTGGTGGCTGAGTTGAAGGCATCCGAATCAGATGCATGTTCCGATCCTGAGCGAGAACCCGACAAGGGGAATGGCAAAGGGAAGCAGATCCCAGTGCCACTGTTGCCACCGCCAAGATCAAGAAAAATGAGCCCGAAGATCCAGAGGAGGGGGAGCATCTTTTCCACTCACAGATGTGGGTGAAGGGTTCACCGCTGCGATTCATTGTCGACAGTGGTAGCCAAAAGAACCTGGTTTCAGCAGAGGTCGTGAAGCGGTTGGGCCTACCGACTACACCACACCCACAGCCGTACATTATCGGGTGGCTTCACGAAGGACGAGATATCAAAGTTCGCCAGCAATGCCGCCTTCCCTACAGCATCAAGCCCTTCACAGACGAGGTATTGTGTGATGTTACACCTCTGGATGTTTGTGATGTATTACTAGGCCAGCCATACTTGTGGAGGCGACATGTTGTGTATGAGTCAAGGCCTCGCGCTGTCATTATTTCTTTGGGTGATTCATTATACAGGATACCAGAGGTAGCTCCACCTACTACCACATCTTTGATCACTGCTAAGAAAGGCAGCAAGCTCATATCACAGACTAGGAAATTCATTTGCCTGGTTCACTCCCAAAGTAAGGGGAAGATCTTTGCTACATCCATGACCCCTGCAAAGGGTTCCTCCACGCAGCAGCAGCAGCAAAAGGATAAGGTCATGACAGAACACAGGAACAACTTCTCCTCATCCACAGGGGTACCACACAAGTTTCAGGTGGGCAACAAAGTCTGGTTGCATCGACAGAAAGAACGCCTTACCAGAACCCATCAGAAGCTCAGATCACTCCGACATGGTCCTTACAACAGTACCGGGGCTATGGGGAACAATGCTTTGGAGCGCATCATTCCTCCATTCCTTCGCCAACACCAAATGTTCAATGTGGACCATCGTCAACCATGCTTCCCACCATCACTGGACACATCAGAGATCGCAGGACAAGTTCAGCAGATGGAGGAACTCAACGCAATGGGGACCATTGCTTCCTAAGGGGGGAGGAATGATCCAGGTGGATGTTGGTGGCCACCCACCAACCCATTTGGACCCCCACAACTGTCTCTTTCAGTCTTTTTAGTTTCCTAAATTGCAGCACAGTTTACTATTTTTAGCAGTTTTTCGGGTCCTGAACTTCCGGAGCCGTTTTGAGGCCCTAAACGACGTTTTTTTGGGATTCTGGGGCAACATGGACCCATGTTGCCTCCCAAAGTGGTAGTACTCGGATAGATCTTTCTAACGAGCTATCGTACGCGTCAAACGGAGATCGTATGCCAAAGTTACGACCCCGGGAAATTGATGTACCAATTTACCCAAACGGGGCCCACAATTTGGCGTTTCATCTTCTAGGGTTAGGTTTCGGGATGTGAAGGGTTTTCCATTGTTTCTCAACAATAAATAGGCCTTCGAGCCTCATTGTAACACAGTTCAGAACAGTTCAGAGGCATGTAGCCACCACATCTCTTCTCAGAGATAAGCTACCATCGCCCTAGCTGGTTTATTTCCATTTCTGGTTGTAAGCATATTTCAGTATTTTCCATTAATGAAATGAAGCATTATTTTCGCTGCATCTTTGTGTTTATGGTTATTGCATCTCTGTATTTATGGTTATCTTTGTAATCTATTGCGTTCCTGTTTAAATCCGGATCAGTGGTATCAGAGCGGTCTGCTTTTTCTTTGTTTTTCTTTGCATGTCCCCAACGAGGTCGGGATATAAGGAGTTATGGCTTGAACTGGTCGAACCTTTGCAAGACCAGCCTCGCAAATCCCGACGGCCTCCCATGGCGGATGAGAAGAAAGACGAGGGGGCAGGAGATCCTATCAAAATCTTGCTCGAAGAAGCCCTCGAGCGACAACGGAACGCGATGATGGATAGCTTTGCGCAGATCCTTCAACGACTACCCAGAGGCGACGCATCGGCTTCCAACAGCGACTCTGGAAACGCCACACCATTTAAGGTACAAGTTAATTTTGAAATCCCCATATTTGAGGGTCAAATAGATGCAGACGCCGTAGATAAATGGTTAAATCTGCTAGATGGGTATTTTTCTGTTCATGAATTTTCAAGTCGGGAAAAGATTGTTTTCGCTCTTCTCAAAGCAGCCCCCCACGTCAAGGACTGGTGGGAAACCTACTGCGAGCAGAAGGATGAAAGTACAGGCTCACTATTTTCGGCCGCACCCATTTGGAATGACTTTCGGGATGCCATCAAGGAGCAATACTACCCTGTCGGAAGCTATGAGGACAAATACATCAAATGGACCACACTGCGGCAGGGACGAGACCAAGATGTGCCGGAGTTCACAAACATTTTTCATACCCTTCGCACACAGTTGGGTATCAAAGATTCTGAGCTGCATCTGGTACTCAAATACCGTGGCTGCCTGCACAAATACATCCAGGAAGAGATGGTGTTCTTGAACATCTCCTCACTCGGCACAGCATACCGATACGCTGTCAAAATCGAGCAAAAGTTCAAACAGAAGAAGCGAGACTTTGGATCTGTAAATCCGAAGCCCAAAGGACAAAGCCAAGGCGGGTTGACCCAAGACAACCCGTCGAAGCCGCAAGAAAAGAACAACACCACGAAGCCGAGGAAGGACACAGGAAAGTGGTGTGAGTTCCACAAGAGTCCCACTCATAACACAAGTGAGTGTCGGACCAAGCAGTCGCTGGTGGCCGAGTTGAAGGCTTCCGAATCAGATGCATGTTCCGATCCTGAGCGAGAACCCGACAAGGGGAATGGCAAAGGGAAGCAGATCCCAGTGCCACTGTTGCCACCGCCAAGATCAAGAAAAATGAGCCCGAAGATCCAGAGGAGGGGGAGCATCTTTTCCACTCACAGATGTGGGTGAAGGGTTCACCGCTGCGATTCATTGTCGACAGTGGTAGCCAAAAGAACCTGGTTTCAGCAGAGGTCATGAAGCGGTTGGGCCTACCGACTACACCACACCCACAGCCGTACATTATCGGGTGGCTTCACGAAGGACGAGATATCAAAGTTCGCCAGCAATGCCGCCTTCCCTACAGCATCAAGCCCTTCACAGACGAGGTATTGTGTGATGTTACACCTCTGGATGTTTGTGATGTATTACTAGGCCAGCCATACTTGTGGAGGCGACATGTTGTGTATGAGTCAAGGCCTCGCGCTGTCATTATTTCTTTGGGTGATTCATTATACAGGATACCAGAGGTAGCTCCACCTACTGCCACATCTTTGATCACTGCTAAGAAAGGCAGCAAGCTCATATCACAGACTAGGAAATTCATTTGCCTGGTTCACTCCCAAAGTAAGGGGAAGATCGTTGCTACATCCATGACCCCCGCAAAGGGTTCCTCCACGCAGCAGCAGCAGCAAAAGGATAAGGTCATGACAGAACACAGGAACAACTTCTCCTCATCCACAGGGGTACCACACAAGTTTCAGGTGGGCAACAAAGTCTGGTTGCATCGACAGAAAGAACGCCTTACCAGAACCCATCAGAAGCTCAGATCACTCCGACATGGTCCTTACAGCAGTACCGGGGCTATGGGGAACAATGCTTTGGAGCGCATCATTCCTCCATTCCTTCGCCAACACCAAATGTTCAATGTGGACCATCGTCAACCATGCTTCCCACCATCACTGGACACATCAAAGATCGCAGGACAAGTTCAGCAGATGGAGGAACTCAACGCAATGGGGACCATTGCTTCCTAAGGGGGGAGGAATGATCCAGGTGGATGTTGGTGGCCACCTGTTGGATACCTATAGTAATAGGTTTCATATTTCATGATTGGCAAGAGAAAAGCCAAATATGCTCTGCTTTGGTATCCCAAAGATCCCATATTTCCCAGAAAGCAAGAGCTGGGTAAAGTGTTTCAAGTATTGAGGACCTTATTTCAATTTTTGTGGATGATTCAACAGTTTAATCTGGATCATGCCATGTTTCAATTTTGAGTTGTAGAATAGAGAAAGAGGTCTGTCCAAACAGCTTAATCTTGGCAGACAAGTAGTTCAGGTAGAGAAGCAAAGGTTCCCAAAAGTTTAATCTGGGACCTTGGAAGACATAAGGGTAGAAGTAGATAGAGAGAAAAGGAAAAAAGCCAAAGAAAAGAAAAGGCAATTGAGGGTTGCAAGTTCAAGTGCCCCTCCAAGAAGAAACAAAAAATGCTAGGCAAAATAGTTGGGTAGGCAGTTGTGGTTGCAGAAAGAATATGATCACCATTACACAAGTATCAATAGGTCTCTTGCCAAGGCAATTAATCTATCAGCAAACAAAGTGGTGAATTCCATGAAATTACAGCAAAGAGCATCACTAACTTCTTCTCTTTCCCTCTCTACTCCATCACTAACACCCCCTTTCTAAATTCCCCTCCTTCATTCATATTAACTCCTAATTCTACTATGTAACCTCCCTTATCTTACCCCACCCCTAATATTATTAACACTAAGGTGTATAAAACCCCAAATCTTATGTATATTCCCTCCCCTAGGCATAATAGCCGTGTATTTTTCAAAAGGGACCAAATGGCATCTGGCCACTTCGGTGAACCTATTCCACCCTATTTCCCCTTTACTGCAAGTTAATTTGCCTTCAAATCACCTCTGCATTGCTAAAACCCACTTTCCAAACCCATTTTGCCTATAAAACCTTTGCAAAGGTCAAATGCCCGCCTCTGGCACGTTTCCCAATCCTACCGCATGGCTGGTTAATCAAAACATTTGCAAAAACCCACATAAAACCCATAAAGTTTGATTTTTCCGCCCACAATATCAAACGCGCATGTTTCCCCTCCGCCAGCCGTCGGATCAAGCCCATCAGATCCGACGGCCCACAGCAATATCGGAGCGCTTCCCGTGGCGGCACGTTAACTTCCGGGGAAGTGACGTTGCGCCTTGTCACGCCTCCTCCACGCGTCGAGCGTTAAACCATCTCGGAGCCCGCTCTGACATCCTCCGCGCCGTACCTTAACCGCCCCGAGAAACCGCGACGGTTAAGGCCTTAACCGTGACCGCTGCACGTTAACCGCCACCTACCCGCCGCTAATTCGCCGCCACGTCTTTGCCTGCCCGTACCCGCTTATGTTATTGGCCCACCTCACTGCTGACTGGGCTGCCACCTCGCCGCACCTTTGACCAGTCGCCCACTGCCACGTCGCCCGATGACGTCAGCTGACGTCACCTCACCATGACCCACCAATGACGTCATGCTGACGTCAGCAGAAAAAAGCGCCAAATTGGTAAAATGACCCATATTTACCAATTTTTCCCGTGTTTTTACCATTTTCACTGTGATTTTTACTGAACGCTCTGCTTGACCGTTTGAACTCGAATTTTCGCCAACCAGTCGATTAGCCCGGGCGACCTCCTCAAAAAGCACCTGTGCACCTGTGTGTCAACCTCTGCTCGTCGAATTACAGGTATTTAGACCATTTCGCCCTCCATACGACCTTCATTAAGCTTAAATTTGCTCAGAGGGATAACAGAACCATAAAAACTATATTTACATCGTTCATTCCCCTTCATTCATCCAGCATTGTCATTGTGAGGGCCAAGAAGTACCTGCAGAGCTCTAGAAACCTGCAATTCCCATTAAACCTCTGTAATTCTGCGTTTTCCGGGCAGAATTGCTAATAGACATAATTCATCCAGTTAGAGAGTTCAGTTACACTACAGAGAGGTTCTGTCACTAGACTCCAGTAGTATTTCAATTGCTACTGAGAGAATTCCCCTTGAATACTCAAAACCTCAACTGTTTCCACAGAAGACTGCCTCCAGACTGTGTTTTCACCATTCCACCTGTCTATTTGCAATTCTGGTAACTTGAACATCTATGGAGACCCCTATTGCACTGAATATTAAGCCCATCAATGCCCCTCACCAGGAACTAGCATGGAAAGCCCTGGGGGACATGGACTACCAAATGCTGGATTGGTTTCCCATGGGAACCAAGTATAATGTGCTAATGTTGAATGAACTAAGAGCCCAGCACCTCAGTGGGGCAGATATCTTGGGGATTTGGGAGTCAAATTTGCCCATATACAACCTTCCCCAAGTCAATCCAATGCCAGAGCTCATATACAGCTGCCAGGAATGCTATGACCCCATCCAAAGGGCAGTCATAAGCCCCACAGGCCTAGTCCTGTTCCAGATCACCCCAGAGAGCATAAACCAGATGCTGCACTTCAATACAGCCAAGAAATTGACCCCTCTGTCCATGCAGAATCTGATTAACACAGGGATCAAGCTGTCCAGTGACCAGATTATCAAAATTAACCAACTGTTTGTCACACCAAGTCCAGAAACAGTCAGAACCCCTCCTATTGGGTATCATTATCTGAATGAGTTGGGCAGAATGCTGGTGGACCTAATTAGCTATGTCCTAGGGTTCAGGGGGCTGGAAGATGTAGATGAAAGTATAATGGCAATGATGTCCATGTTTGCCCCTGGTAAGCCTCCAGCTGTGCAGTATGATTATGCAACCTACATAGCAGAGAAAATCCATGATCAGTTCATGAATCTGAAAAGGGAGAGACTGTTCAGGTACTCCTCCTATATATATCATTTATTCCTTTTCTATCAGCCAGCTACCTTCTCAGTTCCTTTGAGGCCACTCAATGCCCAAGGAAGCCCAAGATCAGTTGTTTTCTGGACCTCTGTGTTTCATTTTACCTCAGTATCACCCTATACATACTGTGAGTTCATTGATTTATTTGTTCATCCGGCCCTAACAGTTCTGCAAGGTACTCCTCCTCCTAGATTAACCGATGAAATGAGGAGGATTCTACATCTGAACAAATCCTACAATATTGGCAACTGGTACTTCTACCAGAACCACACAGTCATTAGGATATATGGCTGTGAAATGAACCCATTTAGGTTGCCAAGGTATATCCCCATGAGGCTTTTTTCCTTGGAGTATTTCAGGCAGTTTGGGAACTCAGATTACCTTCATTTTCAGAGTAGAAACAAGAAGTCACAACTGAAGGTAAGAAGCCAGCTAGGTTCCTTCCTGTATAACAAGAAAGAGGAAGGATGGAAAGAGGCACACAGCATCCTGGAAGGCCTCAGATTGCAGACCAGTTTTGAGTGGATTCCTTATGACCCCAATCATACTATCTCCCTCAGGAGAATTAGATACAGACTGGGCAACTATGCACATAAAAGACAACCCGAAATAGAAAAGTATGCCAATGCACTAGATTGGGAAGAGGGTACACTAATAGAACAACTCACTGAGGTAGAACTGCTTGAGAAAGAAGCTAGGAATGTACAAAAGGAAACTGACTTGGAAACTTGTGGACAGGTGCCCTCCTCCTACAGAAAGCAAATTGGGACAGCTGCTAGATCTTCAGCAGCACAACAGCAAACCACTGAGAAGACATCCCAGGCAGCAAGCAAAGACAAAGGGAAACAGGTGGAACAGCCACCTGTATTGACAGAGGAACAAGTGGACACCTTGCTACAGCAGCAAGAAGAAATGGAACAGCAAGAACTGGGGCAGCAACAAGAAAAAGCACAGTCCAGTGAACAGCCCTTGCAGCAGGAAAAGGGGACAGATCAACCTGGTAATACTGAGCAGCAGCCTCAAACAAAGGTGCCTCCCAGGACAGACACCAATATAGACACATCAGTCCTCCAAACACCACAGAAGGAGGATGTGACAAGGAAAAGGGAGAGAGAGACCCCCCACACCTCATCCTTCATCAGAGGAGAGAAGAGACAAAGACTGAATGACTCCCAAGAGGAGGACATAGCAGTAAGGCAAGCCATGGGCATGGGCCCACCCAGTGGAGAACTTTCGGCCAGCTCATCCCAGCGAGGACATGACATGACTATGGGAGGAGAGGTCAGCTCCTCCGGTCAAACCAGAAAAGGACAGTCAAGTATAAAACAGCAATTCATTGACATAAAAAGGAGGAGTGATCCCATAAAGGTGCAGCTGTATGATCACTTGCTAAACCTAGCTCCTAGCAACCAGCAGAGACTCATGTCTGCTTTCGATGTGAGTGAAGGCAAAATGATAATGAGCCACTTCATGCCTACAGCTTTGCAGCCTCAGTCCACCTTGGACTATCTAAGAACCAACATGGAGGTTCTTGCCAAAGACATACACCCCATGGACAAGATTGAACTACATAAGCAGACTGGTGAAATGGTGTATGCCTCCCTGGCAGATGAGACATTGGAGAATTATAAATTAAAGAGCAGCCTGGACAACACAGCTTCTCAGCTGGAGTTAGAAAGAGCATCATCACAAGCCAAGGACAATAGGATCAAGTCCTTGGAAGAGGTAATTATAGAGATAGGGCATGATCCTAAAGATGTCAAAGGCATCCAAGAGCTCCTGAAGATAAGGGATGCAGACATGGCAGCCCTAAGAAAGAAAATCAAACTCCCGGCCACCATCCATCCACAAACAGATGAAGTTGCCCAGCAAAGGCAAGAGAAGGATGCTACAGATCTGCTGGTGTCCTTATACAAAGAGCTGGTCAGGACTCAGGACCAGCTAGGACAAACTGAAGCTGCAAAAGCAGCACTGCAAGAAACCCTGAAGCAAAGAGAAGAGGGCCAACCCTCCCAGCCTCCTCCTGTCATAATAAATCTTGAGGAAACCCCTCCAAAGATTATTCCTCCTCCTCAGCAAACAGAAGCTACAGCACCATCCACAGCAGCAACAACTACAACATCAGAACAGGCTGCTAGCTTAGACATGCAAAAGCTGCAAGCTGAGATCCAAGCCATGGAATCTCAAATGAAAGAGCTGGATGAGCTTAAGAAAACCTTGGCTAAGGTAAATGAAAGGTTTGACAAGAGCAAACAGAATGAGGCAGCCAAGGACAGAGAGGTAAAAGCTCTTAAGAAGAGAATTGCTGAACTAGAGAAGGAGCTTGCACTAGAAAAGGTGACAGCTGAAATGAAAGCAGTGCTATGGAGCAATATTGGGCGGTCCATTGCCAAACAGTGGCAATATATTGAGACCATGGATGAGCAAATGGTGCTCATCACTAAAGCAAACAGAGAAATACAGAGAGCCAGGGCAAGCCTTGGACACATGCCAGAAGCTGCTACTAGGATAATCAACACTCTGAACTATAAGACTAGCTCTAAATTAGCTGTCATGGGAATCACTAACAGGACAGAAGCAATTGCTGTAGCAAAGAGAGTCATTACATTGAGGAACTTGGTTGGAACATTGGAGAGGAGGACCCAGGATATGCAGACTGAAATCAATAGATTCCTGGAAAAATTCGTGACACTGCAGAACAGAGGCCTCCCCAGCATCTTAAGCAGTGTAGGAAGACTGCTCACCCTGGACAATTACAACAAGAGGATTGATGCCCATGCAGTGGCAGAGATTGCACAACCACCCAGCACTTCAGCAGAGCCAGGGCCAGCCACAGGGCAGAGTATGTATGACAGGGTGGAGAACCTGTTTTTCCTAATGAATGAAGTTGACCATCTGTTTGATACACCACCTAACTTCTTCAAATTCACAGAAGCAGATGAAACTCTGGGTGCAATCCTAGCACACCAGCTGCCCACACAGGATGCCTGGAGAAATTTAACACAAACAGTTCTGTCAGGCCAGAATCAGTAGCGCTATTTCTACAGGTGAATAAGCATACATGCGCAGGCACAGTTTTGAGGAAAGATATCTACAGGGAAGAGGCAGAGGCTGAGCCAACTCAACAGGACCATTGACTCACCACAAGCAACAGTCACAATCACAGGTGACAAGTCCAAGACACAGCGTACAAAGCATTAAAGACAGATTTTCCAGCATTTACTCAGAATATCTCGACCGACTTAGCTGTCTCCAAAGGCTAAAATATCTTCTGACAGAGCATTAAAATGCCTGTACTCTGTAATCAATGCTGCATTAAATTTTGGCCATAATATCTTAAGTAGTTGGTAAGAAAGTAAAATCTGAGATAACTCAGGACTCAGATATTTTGTAAATGACCGCAAGTATATATTCACCCTTCACAGCATTTGAAGGGGTTGTTGTTATTTTCTTTTGAAGAGCTCTAGCTCGTTGTAATATTTTCAGAGAAGTAATACAAAGGAAGAATGGAATTTCCAAGGCTTGGTGTTCTTTGATGTATTGTGGTGAAAGATGAATGTTACAGGATTCCAGGGTGTTGCATAAAACAGCAAGTATTCTCAAATCTCTTTGTTATGTGTTTTTGAGTCTTTTGTTCTCTTTTGTTGTTCAAATGTTTTACACTTGATAGCAAGGTGAAAGGATAGTCCCAGGATTTAACCATGTTTACCCTGACTCAAACTGAGCTATTATACATGTTTTCCTCAGATACAGTGACAGAATTGTAATTCTTAATTGCTGCATTTCAAAACTGTGTCTTTTACTGTGACAGTCATTCTCAGGGATTCAATTTTTGCCCCTAAGACCTCTGTTTTCTCTTCTTAAAGCTGTCTGTTGGGAACATATAGATAACAAGTGAAAATTCTTAAATGCTTTCACTGTTTGTGTTACATGTTTCCAGTCATTTAATCAAAAAACTTGTTCTATTAAGCACTCAAATGGCCCTGTAAGTTCCATCTTTCATCTCAAAGTTTCAAACACATATAGCCACAGACTCCATTGCCCAATGGTACTCAACCTCTCAGAAAACTACTTCACTAGAACCTAAAAGGAGTTTCATCAACCAAAACATAAGCAAAAAACCAGTACATAATAGCTAGCCTAAAACCCTATCACAAACAGTTACAAATCATAAAGAGAGAGCCCTCTCTGATCACAGTTTGGCTAGAAACAGTGATCCAAAGATTGGTTAGTGGTTACCCCGGCCGTATTCCCTTGGGAGTCATAGGGAACAACCTGGGTGTTAACACCACCCACCAACCCATTTGGACCCCCACAACTGTCTCTTTCAGTCTTTTCAGTTTCCTAAATTGCAGCACAGTTTACTATTTTTAGCAGTTTTTCGGGTCCTGAACTTCCGGAGCCGTTTTGAGGCCCTAAACGACGTTTTTTTTGGGATTCTGGGGCAACATGGGTCCATGGACCCATGTTGCCTCCCAAAGTGGTAGTACTCGGATAGATCTTTCTAACGAGCTATCGTACGCGTCAAACGGAGATCGTATGCCAAAGTTACGACCCCGGGAAATTGATGTACCAATTTACCCAAACGGGGCCCACAATTTGGCGTTTCATCTTCTAGGGTTAGGTTTCGGGATGTGAAGGGTTTTCCATTGTTTCTCAACAATAAATAGGCCTTCGAGCCTCATTGTAACACAGTTCAGAACAGTTCAGAGGCATGTAGCCACCACATCTCTTCTCAGAGATAAGCTACCATCGCCCTAGTTGGTTTATTTCCATTTCTGGTTGTAAGCATATTTCAGTATTTTCCATTAATGAAATGAAGTATTATTTCCGCTGCATCTTTGTGTTTATGGTTATCGCATCTCTGTATTTATGGTTATCTCTGTAATCTATTGCGTTCCTGTTTAAATCCAGATCAGTGGTATCAGAGCGGTCTGCTTTTTCTCTGTTTTTCTTTGCATGTCCCCAACGAGGTCGGGATATAAGGAGTTAGGGATTGAACTGGTCGAACCTTTGCAAGACCAGCCTCGCAAATCCCGACGGCCTCCCATGGCGGATGAGAAGAAAGACGAGGGGGCAGGAGATCCTATCAAAATCTTGCTCGAAGAAGCCCTCGAGCGACAACGGAACGCGATGATGGATAGCTTTGCGCAGATCCTTCAACGACTACCCAGAGGCGACGCATCGGCTTCCAACAGCGACTCTGGAAACGCCACACCGTTTAAGGTACAAGTTAATTTTGAAATCCCCATATTTGAGGGTCAAATAGATGCAGACGCCGTAGATAAATGGTTAAATCTGCTAGATGGGTATTTTTCTGTTCATGAATTTTCAAGTCGGGAAAAGATTGTTTTCGCTCTTCTCAAAGCAGCCCCCCACGTCAAGGACTGGTGGGAAACCTACTGCGAGCAGAAGGATGAAAGTACAGGCTCACTATTTTCGGCCGCACCCACTTGGAATGACTTTCGGGATGCCATCAAGGAGCAATACTACCCTGTCGGAAGCTATGAGGACAAATACATCAAATGGACCACACTGCGGCAGGGACAAGACCAAGATGTGCCGGAGTTCACAAACATTTTTCATACCCTTCGCACACAGTTGGGTATCAAAGATTCTGAGCTGCATCTGGTACTCAAATACCGTGGCTGCCTGCACAAATACATCCAGGAAGAGATGGTGTTCTTGAACATCTCCTCACTCGGCACAGCATACCGATACGCTGTCAAAATCGAGCAAAAGTTCAAACAGAAGAAGCGAGACTTTGGATCTGTAAATCCGAAGCCCAAAGGACAAAGCCAAGGCGGGTTGACCCAAGACAACCCGTCGAAGCCGCAAGAAAAGAACAACACCACGAAGCCGAGGAAGGACACAGGAAAGTGGTGTGAGTTCCACAAGAGTCCCACTCATAACACAAGTGAGTGTCGGACCAAGCAGTCGCTGGTGGCCGAGTTGAAGGCTTCCGAATCAGATGCATGTTCCGATCCTGAGCGAGAACCCGACAAGGGGAATGGCAAAGGGAAGCAGATCCCAGTGCCACTGTTGCCACCGCCAAGATCAAGAAAAATGAGCCCGAAGATCCAGAGGAGGGGGAGCATCTTTTCCACTCACAGATGTGGGTGAAGGGTTCACCGCTGCGATTCATTGTCGACAGTGGTAGCCAAAAGAACCTGGTTTCAGCAGAGGTCGTGAAGCGGTTGGGCCTACCGACTACACCACACCCACAGCCGTACATTATCGGGTGGCTTCACGAAGGACGAGATATCAAAGTTCGCCAACAATGCCGCCTTCCCTACAGCATCAAGCCCTTCACAGACGAGGTATTGTGTGATGTTACACCTCTGGATGTTTGTGATGTATTACTAGGCCAGCCATACTTGTGGAGGCGACATGTTGTGTATGAGTCAAGGCCTCGCGCTGTCATTATTTCTTTGGGTGATTCATTATACAGGATACCAGAGGTAGCTCCACCTACTGCCACATCTTTGATCACTGCTAAGAAAGGCAGCAAGCTCATATCACAGACTAGGAAATTCATTTGCCTGGTTCACTCCCAAAGTAAGGGGAAGATCGTTGCTACATCCATGACCCCTTCAAAGGGTTCCTCCACGTAGCAGCAGCAGCAAAAGGATAAGGTCATGACAGAACACAGGAACAACTTCTCCTCATCCACAGGGGTACCACACAAGTTTCAGGTGGGCAACAAAGTCTGGTTGCATCGACAGAAAGAACGCCTTACCAGAACCCATCAGAAGCTCAGATCACTCCGACATGGTCCTTACAGCAGTACCGGGGTTATGGGGAACAATGCTTTGGAGCGCATCATTCCTCCATTCCTTCGCCAACACCAAATGTTCAATGTGGACCATCGTCAACCATGCTTCCCACCATCACTGGACACATCAGAGATCGCAGGACAAGTTCAGCAGATGGAGGAACTCAACGCAATGGGGACCATTGCTTCCTAAGGGGGGAGGAATGATCCAGGTGGATGTTGGTGGCCACCCACCAACCCATTTGGACCCCCACAACTGTCTCTTTCAGTCTTTTCAGTTTCCTAAATTGCAGCACAGTTTACTATTTTTAGCAGTTTTTCGGGTCCTGAACTTCCGGAGCCGTTTTGAGGCCCTAAACGACGTTTTTTTGGGATTCTGGGGCAACATGGGTCTATGGACCCATGTTGCCTCCCAAAGGTACTCGGATAGATCTTTCTAACGAGCTATCGTACGCATCAAACGGAGATCGTATGCCAAAGTTACGACCCCGGGAAATTGATGTACCAATTTACCCAAACGGGGCCCACAATTTGGCGTTTCATCTTCTAGGGTTAGGTTTCGGGATGTGAAGGGTTTTCCATTGTTTCTCAACAATAAATAGGCCTTCGAGCCTCATTGTAACACAGTTCAGAATAGTTCAGAGGCATGTAGCCACCACATCTCTTCTCAGAGATAAGCTACCATCGCCCTAGCTGGTTTATTTCCATTTCTGGTTGTAAGCATATTTCAGTATTTTCCATTAATGAAATGAAGTATTATTTCCGCTGCATCTTTGTGTTTATGGTTATCGCATCTCTGTATTTATGGTTATCTCTGTAATCTATTGCGTTCCTGTTTAAATCCGGATCAATTAAACTATTTGACCATCATGGATTGTGGCATTTTTGACAAGTTACACACAATATTATTTTCCAAAGTAAAGTAAAAAGGAGTGGCATTTGAATTTTCACACTTTCATAATCTATTCTTATCTCTTTTTCGGGTTCATATTTTATATCTTTTTTATCTTTTTCTTTCTTATGGTCCTTTGATTATTCTTTTAGGACTTAACCCTCTTTACATATTTTATTTTTAATATGGGAAAACATTTTTCAGAAAGCAAAAGTATGTACAATATTACAAGACTAATCATAGTCAATTCAAAATTATGAATCCTATTATTATAAGACCCTAACAGTGGCTCCACATGGGGATGACATTTCCTGTTGAAATGTCAAGAACTTTAAGGTCAGAAGCCTTTGAAACTTTGACTTTGGTTACCTTGTAACTGGTTATCTGTGATCTTCTTTATTCATACATATGATGCTAGACCTTTCAAAGCTTAGGGCCTTCTCTTTGGGCTTCAACCTCAAAAGGTAATCTGTTGGCATTATGGCATAGGTGTGGCGCTATGGTACAGGTGTTGGCCTTGATGGCAACTCACTTTGGTGACAGATCTTAGTTCAGGCTCTCAGGATGAAGGAAATCTTGTATACGCAGGTTCACCCTGCCGAAGACGCGTATACACGCAGGTTAGACGTTCAAAAGTCGTGTATGTGTATACACGCACTTTCACGCACATCAAAGCGCGTACATGGTGGGAAACTTTTTTTTGGTCCATGGTCGTTAGTTCGTGGAATTTGAACCTATGGTTTTGGACCATGGTATCTCGTCAGAAGTGTTGACCCCAGGTATTGGGCCCTTGGTATTGTTTATTATGGTTTTGGACCGTGGTATTGTGGAAGGCCTAAAACTATAAAAGAGGAAGGAGATCATGTGGCAAGAGACTATCTGATTTATTGAATATCTGATATTGTTCTAGATCTAGAATACTGGTGATTGGGTTATGGTGCAGATCTAGATCTGAATGAAGGAGGAACCTGAGCGCAAGAAGGATAAGGACTATTGATGGATCAAAATCTCAAGGCTTGAACATTGGTATCTCTGTATGATTTTGATATGTTATATGTGGCGCTCTCTTGATCTATAAATCTGATAATCTGGGTTAACTAATGACTGAATGTTTTAAAAGAATGAATTATCCTTTATAGATCTGTACACAGGTTCAGTTAAGTGCAGGTGCGTATACACGCTTTTTCTGTGAATGAAAGAAGTGTATACGCAGGTTGGTTGTGGTACAGAAGCGTATACACGCAGATTGATGAATAGTGAAGTAGCGTACATATCTTGATTTATATTCTTGTTGCTTCTGTTTATTGCTGCAGTGTTCTGGGTTCAGATTTGGTGTGTGGTACTGTTACTGTGATCTAGGTACAGTAGTCAGAGAAGTGTTTATGTTGATTCAATTTTGATTGGTGAAAAGGTGATTGGTTGATGTAGAGATTCTTGATTGATGTTATTTGTGGATCCAGTCTAAAAATTTATGAAACGTGGTCCCTGAAAGATAGAGAAGGTTGTAGCCTTTTGTAGGCCAGCACCTACGTACTAGTATCTTGGCTAGTGCAAGAGCTAAGGGGGTGGTAGCTCCCTTCCAGGAGAAGCTGGAAAACGAGAGAGAGTTGTAGCTCTCTGCAAGTTGCAGCCTGCATACTGGTAAAGGACTGCACCAGTACAATTGTAAAAAGAAGTTTCTAATTAAAGAGAAGATAGAGACGAATTGCAGCAGGTGGTTTTCACCCACATTGGGTTTCCACCTTATATCTTGTGTTCTTGTGTGCGATTGTCTTTTTGCTCTGTTTTACTGGTTCTGGTTACTAGTTATTTGCTTCTGAATCACAGATTAACAATCAACATCAGAAAGATAAAGTAAATTAAAAAGATTGCATTATATACATGGGTTTTCTTCTGCATAGTTGCGTATATACGCAGGTTCAATTAACTGAAGTAGCGTATATCATTTGATATTGAAAAAGGAACATTTGTCTAAATAATACTGATTCATCCCCCTCTCAGTATTATTTCCAACAATTGGTATCAGAGCAGGTTCTTCAGAAGAAACTTGATTGCTTGAAGAAAGATCTTGCATCATGAGCAACTACGAGAGGGAAGCATCAATCAGGCCACCGATCTTTGATGGGACAAACTTCGTTTATTGGAAGGTAAGAGTTACTGCCTATCTTCAATCTCTTGGTACAGAAGTCTGGGATATCATAGATACAGGGTATACTTTTCCATCAGCAACTCCTAGAGATTCGGCTGAGAAGAAGAAATATGAAACAAATGCAAAGGCGGTCAATACTCTATTAGGATGCCTATCTCAATTAGAATTTGTCAAGGTAATGCAATTTAAATATGAAAAAGAGATATGGGACAAGATTGTTCTGAGATATGAAGGAGATGATCAGGTAAAACGAGCAAAACTTCAAACCCTTAGGATTCAGTATGAAAATATCAGGATGTATAATGATGAAAGTGTGGCTAACTATTTTCTTCGTGTAGATGAGATTGTTAATTGTATGAAAATTTTGGGTGAAGAAATAAAATAGGTTGTTGTGGTTGAAAAAGTTCTAAGATCTTTGTCCCCTAGGTTTGAATCTAAAGTTTCTGCAATAGAAGAAAAAGATAATCTACAAAGCCTTAAAATGTCACAGTTGCACGGAATTCTAACTGCTTATGAAATGAGGAAAGGAGGTCCATCATACAGGAGAGAAGTTGCCTTCAAGGCTTCAGGCAAAGGCGAGTACTACGAGTCAGGACACGTGTTAGAAGAAGAAGAAGAATTAAATTTTGTCAGAAATCTTCAAAGAGGTATTGGACGGTTCCGAGGTAAGTTACCTTTCAAATGCTTTGCTTGTGGAAGAGTCGGTCACTATGCTGCCAAATGTCCTCACAAGGATAAGATTGACAAAGGGAAGGAACCTGTTAGATGGAACAAGAAACATAATGCAACTAAGAAAAGTTACTACACTCATGAAGACAGTGATGGCCTATCAAATAGTGACGAAGATGAACGAGGTAATGAGTATAAAATTTTAATGGCTTTTGAAGATGATGACTACATGGATGCTATAGATGTAGAAGGTTTTTATGAAGAGATGTCTAATCTCAAAATTTGCTTAGAAGAGAAAAATGTGATTATTGATTCTCTGCAATGTCAACTGACTGAAAGGGAAAAACATCTTGAAAAATTGGAATGTGAAATTGTTGGTCTTAGAAAGGAGATTGAGAAAACGAAAGCTATTAATCTTAAATTTGTTAAAGGATCTGAAACTCTGGATGAGATTATCAATGTGCAGCGTTCTCCACTAATCAAGACAGGTCTGGGATATAATGGAGAAACATCTCAAGCATCCACCTCCAAAAGTTATCTTGATGCAGCAAGGAGGAGTGAGCAAAGGCCTAATAGAAATCATCAGGTAAATCAGGGACAGTTTACCTCAAGAACGAACAAAGACTATCAAGAAAATTGGGGGCAAGCTACCTTAAGGACAAACAGAAGCTACAATCAGCCACAGGTAAAATCTTCCCAATTTGCCTCAAGAATGGATGTCAGTAGAAACTACAATCGGTTGGATGATAGATTTGATAATCGCAGGAGTTTCTTCAATGGCCAATGTTTCTCTTTCCATAACTTTGGTCACAAAGCAGCTCAATGTGTTGCCTATAAGACAATCATGACTAGAGAAGCTCAAAAACAAAGGAATATGACTGGAATCACGAAAAGAAATTATAACAATTTTTCGGCCATTGAAAATGAAGTTGAATGTTCTATTTGTAATAACTTTGGCCATGAAGATTCTGAATGCAAGATCAGGTTTTGGAAGACAACTCAGAAGGAACAAACCTCAAGTGCCAGAACATGGAGAATGAAGGAACCACAACCAGAAAGATGTGGGATAGCTTTTTATGCAGAAGGACAGGAAAATCTATGGTATATTGACAGCGGATGTTCGAAGCATATGACAGGGGATAAAGAAAAACTTGAATCATATACTGCATTAGAAAAGGGAAAGAAGGTTTCTTTTGGAAACGATACCCCTGCAGCCATAAAAGGAAAAGGCACTGCTCAGTTGAAAGAAAAGGTCAAAGCTGGAAATGTTTTGTATGTTGATGGCTTGAAGCATAATCTACTGAGTGTTAGTCAGATGTGCAATCAAGGAACCGAGGTAGTATTTCGATCAAATGGATGTAGTGTTCGTGATCTTGATACGGGAAAAACAGTGATCAAAGGTAGAAGAACCCCAAATAATCTATACATATTTGAAGAAGGACAACAACAATGCTATTTGAGCAAGGAGGATGAACACTGGTTATGGCACCGAAGGTTGGGGCATCTAATATTTTCACAAATAAGGAAAGCATGCAAATACAAGGCAGTTCGTGGTCTTCCAGATATCAAAATTCCAGATAACACCATATGCAAATCATGTCAGCTTGGTAAGAAAACCAGAACTAACTTTCCTGAGAAGGAAGGATCAGCTAGCAGACCTCTTGAACTAGTTCATACAGATGTATGTGGTCCATTTAGGACAAGGTAACCTCGAGGAGAAGAATACTTGATATTATTCATTGACGACTTCTCCAGGTTTGTTTGGTTAGGACTTATGAAGCATAAAGACGAAGCATTCGAAAAATTCAAATCCTTCAAAGCCTTGGCTGAAAATGAATCAGATTACAAAATTAAGTGCCTCAGGTCTGAAAGAGGTGGGGAGTTTACCTCAAATGAATTTTTCGATTTCTGTGAAGAACATGGAATAAGAAGGGAATTCTCTACAGCTAGGACTCCTCAGCAAAATGGAGTCGTGGAAAGGATGAACAGAACAGTCCAACAAATGGCTCGTGCTATGCTTGATGAGTCTGGAACTTCTGCAACCTTCTGGGGTGAAGCTGCATATGCTGCAGTTGTTATTCTCAACAAAACAAATGTCCGAGTGAACAGCACTCAAACTCCTCATGAGCTCTGGTATGGTGAGACTCCTTTGGTAAAGCATTTCAAAAATTTTGGAAGCAAATGCTATATTAAGAATATTGATGAACAACTTGGCAAACTTGAAGCTAGATCAGATGAAGGCATTCTCCTTGGTTATTCTCCCCATAGCAAAGCATATAAGTGTTACAATAAAAGACTTGGAAGAATTGTTGACAGCATTGATGTAGTGGTTGATGAAAAAGGATACATCCCTAGGCAAGTAAATCATGAAAATATCGAAGAGGATGAAGACTACTCTCCAAATCAGACAGATGATGAAGAAGAACCTCAAGAGGCACCAAAGGAACAGATAAGGATAGAAGAGAAGACTCCATCCAGGTACGTTCAGAAGAATCATCCAAAATCTCGGATTTGGGGCAGAAAGAAGCAGGCGTACAAACAAGGAGAACAATTGCAGAAGCTTCAAGCTATTTGGCATTACTCTCCTCCACTAAACCACAAAATGTAAGAGAGACATGCAAAGATGAATGTTGGGTCAAGGCTATGGATGAAGAACTTGAGCAGATCGAAAAGAACAACACTTGGGAGTTGGTTCCTAGACCAAAAGATAAGAATGTCATAGGGACAAAATGGATCTTCAAAAATAAGTTGAATGAAAACGGGGAAGTAATTAGAAACAAGGCCAGACTGGTTTGTAAGGGTTATGCTCAACAAGAAGGAATAGACTTTGAAGAAACTTTTGCTCCCGTTGCTAGACTTGAGGCCATCCAAATGTTCCTTTCTCTCTCAAGCTTTCAGAAGTTCAAAGTATTTCAAATGGACGTGAAGTCAGCCTTTCTGAATGGAGACTTAGAAGAAGAAGTATACATCGAGCAACCAAATGGTTTTATTCTTGGGAATGATCCAAACCTTGTATGCAGACTAAAAAAGGCTCTATATGGTCTTAAACAGCTCCAAGGGCTTGGTACTACCATTTGGACAGATATCTTCATCAACAAGGTTTTTCAAAAGGATCAGTAGATAGCAATATTTATATAAAAATTGAAAATGACAAATTGCTAATACTTGTTGTGTATGTAGATGATATTATCTTTGGCAGCAATGAAGAGGCTATGAGTCAAAGCTTTGCCTTGGTGATGCAGAAAGAATTTGAAATGTCCTTGCTTGGAGAACTGACATATTTTCTTGGATTACAAATCCAACAAAATAAAGGCGATATCTTTTTATCTCAAACCAAGTATCTCAAGCAGATCTTGAAGAAATATGGCATGGAAGATGCAAAACCAGTATGTACCCCCATGGTTATAGGATGCAGTCTCAGTGCAAATGATGAATCAGCAACAGTGCATCAACGAACCTAAAGATCCATGATTGGAAGTCTACTTTATTTGACAGGTACCCGACCAGACATCATGCATGCAGTGGGAATAGTTGGAAGATTTCAGGCAAATCCAAAGGAAACTCATCTTCAGGCAGTCAAGAGAATCTTCGAGTACCTTCAAGGAACTCAAAACTATGGCTTATGGTATCCTAGAGATACAGATCTCACACTTCATGCTTACACAGATGCAGATTGGGCCGGAAGCATGGATGGCAGGAAGAGCACAAGTGGTGGTGCATTCTTTATGGGGTCCTGATTAGTATCTTGTTTCAGCAAGAAACAGAGTTCGGTTGCTTTATCTACAGTTGAAGCAGAATATGTGGCTGCTGCATCTTGTTGCACACAACTCCTTTGGATGATGCAAATCTTGCAGGATTTTCAAATCACTTGTACTCCACCTGTCTCTATCTTATGTGATAATACAAGTGCAATCAGCATTTCAAAAAATCATGTCATGCATTCAAAGACCAAGCACATACCCATCAAGTATCATTTTCTTCGGGAACAAGTGCTTGAGCAAAAGGTCAAGTTGGAGTATGTTCCTTCTAAGGAACAAGTTGCTGATATACTCACCAAACCACTGCCCAGGGAAACTTTTGAATACCTCAGACAGAAGCTAGGAGTAGTTGATGCTTCATCCTGTTGTTGAAGCTTATATGTTTCAAAGAAAAACTGGTGTATGCGAGTTGGATGAGGGGTATCCGCGTACATATGTTGATTTATGCAGGTGCAGTCGCGTATATGGAGTTTCTGAAGGAAATCAGCAGGGACAGACTCTGGTTGCAGAGAGTCTGATATGGGTCTGTCAAAGTTGATCTGGCATAGGTTCAGGGGGAGCAGATAATCTTCTAATAATGCATTGTTGGCATTACCTTAGAAGCTCTTGGTTCAAGTACTCAAGCTGTTTGGTTCAGGTGGATCAGCTGCAGAAAGGAGAACAGAAGGAGAACATGGTTGCTGCTATTGTCAGATGTTGCTGATAGTAGTTATTGGTGATTTGCATAGTCTTGATATTTCGTCTCTATGTCATGTATATATTCTCTTTATCAAGGTCATGTAACGGCCTTTTTTGTTTTCCCCACTATGCCTGGGATGATTGATGCAATGTAATTGGTTATCATATGTAAATTTCTGATGTATCCCCACTTGGTTGGGTGGATGATCCCCACTTGGTTGGGTGATGGATGTATGTATCGAGTCCTTTGGTGATAGGAAGGTCATTTATGATATGTAAGTCATGATTCTTTTTACAGAACATCTTTTTGCAGATCTTGCCTACAGTCAGGGGGAGCATGTTCAGCTCAGCAGAGCAGAGATATCAGCATGTACTCAGGGGGAGCACAGCCCTTTTCCCTTGATGATAAAGGGGGAGAATGAGGATCTTGGGTTGCCATCAAGTCCAAAGGGGGAGATTGTTGGCATTATGGCATAGGTGTGGCACTATGGTATAGGTGTTGTCCTTGATGGCAACTCACTTTGGTGACAGATATCAGTTCAGGCTCTCAGGATGAAGGAAATCTTGTATACACAGGTTCACCTCGCCGAAGATGCGTATACATGCGGGTTAGACGTTCAAAAGTCTCGTATGCGTATACACACACTTTCACGCACATAAAAGTGCGTACATGGTGGGAAACTTATTTTTTGGTCCATGGTCGTTAGTCCTTGGAATTTGAATCTATGGTTTTGGACCATGGTATCTCGTCAGAAGTGTTGACCCCAGGTATTAGGCCCTTGGTATTGTTTATTATGGTTTTGGACCGTGGTATTGTGGAAGGCCTAAAACTATAAAAGAGGTAGGAGATCATGTGGCAAGAGACTATCTGATTTATTGAATATCTGATATTGTTCTAGATCTAGAATACTGGTGATTGGGTTATGGTGCAGATCTAGATCTGAATGAAGGAGGAACCTGAGCGCAAGAAGGATAAGGACTATTGATCGATCAAAATCTCAAGGCTTGAACATTGGTATCTCTGTATGATTTTGATCTATTATATGTGGCGCTTTCTTGATCTATAAATCTGATTAAAATCTAGGTTAACTAATGACTGAATGTTTTAAAAGAATGAATTATCCTTTATAGATCTGTACGCAGGTTTAGTTAAGTGCAGGTGCGTGTACACGCTTTTTCTGTGAATGAAAGAAGTATATATGCAGGTTCGTTGTGGTACAGAAGCGTATACACGCAGATTGATGAATAGTGAAGTAGCGTACGTATCTTGATTTATATTCTTGCTGCTTCTCTTTATTGTTGCAGTGTTCTGGGTTCAGATTTGGTGTGTGTGATCTGGGTACAGTAGTCCGAGAAGTGTTTATGTTGATTCAGTTTTGATTGGTGAAAAGGTGACTGGTTGATGCAGAAATTCTTGATTGATGTTATTTTTGGATCCAGTCTGAAAATTTATGAAACGTGGTCCCTGAAAGACAGAGAAGGTTGTAGCCTTCTGTAGGCCAACACCTACGTACTAGTATCTTGGCTAGTACAAGAGCTAAGGGGGTGGTAGCTCCCTTCCAGGAGAAGCTGGAAAACGAGAGAGGGTTGTAGCTCTCTGCAGGTTGCAGCCTACGTACTAGTAAAGGACTGCACCAGTACAATTGTAAAAAGAAGTTTCTAATTAAAGAGAAGATAGAGACGAATTGCAGCAGGTGGTTTTCACCCACATTGGGTTTCCACCTTATATCTTGTGTTCTTGTGTGCGATTGTCTTTTTGCTTTGTTTTTCTGGTTCTGGTTACTGGTTATTTGCTTCTGAATCACAAATTAACAATCAACATCAGAAAGATAAAGTAAATTAAAAATTTTGCACTATATACGCGGGTTTTATTCTGCATAGTTGCGTATATACGCAGGTTCAATTAACTGAAGTAGTGTATATCATTTGATTTTGAAAAAGGAACATTTGTCTAAATAATACTGATTCACCCCCCCTCTCAGTATTATTTCCAACATAATCATCCAATCCAATCTAAACTTTGCAATGTTATGTACAATGAGAAAAGTAAACAAATGAACTAATGTTAATCTGGGGACAAGTAATGCTTTAGCATTCTACCATTGAGTGGTCCACCTAGTAGATCTGTTCCATCTAATTGCCTCAAGAAAAATGCATTGTTACCTCTGTAATCATAAATTATATAAGGGCCTTGCCATAGGAAATAAAATTTACCATGTTTACCCTTTTCTTCTCTTATGGAATCCCATTTGAGTACTTTTTCACCTATGTAAAAATCATCAGCTTTGGTTTCTTATCAAAAATATTTTTTGATTTTATCTTGGATCACTTGGGATTTGACATAGAATTCTTCCCTGGTTTGTTGCAAATGTATTGTCTGATTTATCCTCCTTTGGATATCATTTGGTTCCACTTACAACTCTTGAATCATTTTAATCAATGTTACTCCTAAAGAGGATGGAAAAACATCATCCATTCCATATACTAGTTGATAAGGAGATGTACCAATGGACTTTTTTGTAGTTAGTCTGTCTGCCCATAAGGCAATAACCAACTTTTTGTTCCAGGTCTTCTTATTGTCTTCTAACAGTTTCTTGATTATATTAACAAGGCTTTTGTTTGAGGATTCTACAAGTCCATTACCTTGACGGTAATATGCAGTGGAATGACCAAGGGTAATGTGATATTTGTTACAAAATTCTACCATTTTCTTGGATTTGAAAGTAGCTGCATTATCAGTAATGATCTTTTGTGGAAATCCAAACTTAGAAAGGATGTTGTTTTCAAGGAATGAAATGATGACAGAGTCTGTGGCTTGTCTAGAAGGGATTGCTTATATCCATTTAGTAAAGTAGTCAGTGACTGTCAAAATCAATTTATGTTGAGCTGAGGAGGATGGGTGAATTTACCCAATGAATTCCACACCCCATTGTTGAAAAGGAATTTCTGTGGAGATGGGTTTGAGAGGTAATGGTAAGAGTTTCTTTTTGCCTTCAAATATTTGGCACTTGTGACAGGAGGTCACATATTTCTTGACATCTGCAAAAAGGGTGGGCCAGTAAAAACCTTCCCTTAAAATCTTATTAGCAGTTGTTTTCTAGTATAGATGTCCTCCACAATCTCCTGCATGAAATTCTTGCATAACTTTGTTAGCTTCATCTTTTAATAAACAATTCAACAAAATGCCACCATTATCTTTCCAAAATAAAGCATTGCCTATGATACAATATTTCATTGATTTCATTTTCAAGAATCTACCTTTACTTCTATATGAACCAGGAGGAGCTTGTAAATTTAGTAAAACAAATATGATATTTGCATACCATGGTGAATCTATGAAAGCTTCACTGATCTATAGAGTCCCCATCTATTCCTGATCATCTAGAGCACCAATTAAATTTATATCTAAAGCCTGACAATTCAATTCAGCCATGCGTTTGTTAGAAAATTATATATTACAGAGCAATGGAACACATAGAATATTGCATAAATATAAACACAGAAAACGCATAAAACCAGAGAGACACATATATAAGTGGTTCACCCAGTTTGGGCTACGTCCAGCCCAAACAGCCAGTCCTTCCTTTCTATTATCTAGAAAAATAAAGAGACACAACCTACATCAGATTCGTTGTAATATCCTATGTTTTCTCTCACAGTCTCACCTCTCTGTTTCTCACTCGGAGAATACATGTCTATTACACAACCTCAATACAATGCCCTCATACAAAGAGAGGGTTGCCCTCAAGGGAAAAAAACCCTTAACTAAACATCAGTTCTACCGTCAGATCATCCGCCTAATGAACGACCCAGATTGACTAGAAATTACTATACTTTTACAAAGCAATTTTACATCTGTTTTTAGCTTCGGGGGCATTGCCCCCGTGTTGTGGGGAAAAATGCCTATGCAGGACGATCCTATCCACCTAAGGTGTGACAGCACCTTAGCAACAAACGAATACAGCTATTATGATTTCTTCCTTTATGAAATGTGAAAGAGGGGAGATCGGCAGACTTACCTTTGTCTTCCGGTTGTCCCTCGATCTAGATCCTTTTCTCTTTGTGTGTCCACAGCTACTTGTCTCCTCGCTTGCTCAAGAGAACAGCTACTTGAATCCAACGAGATCACAAGAGAACAGCTACCTGTGAGAAGAGAACAGCTACTTGGGACAAGAGAAGAACACAACACAAAGGCAAATATACATATTCATAAATGATTCAGGATTAGAAGTAAATCAAATACACTAATGCAATCATACAAAATACATCAGCATATAGGAAAGAATCAAGATAGCTTTATTGATAAGTAACAGGGTTCAGGAAGAGATACAACCCATAGGGCTCCAATCCAGCATCTCCTTCCCAGCAGAATGGAATTCCTTCTTCAGCTCCCTTCAAAGCATTAAGCACCCAATGATCCAACCACAAACCAACAGCAATTCTTTGCAATAACAAAATTCCAGCCTCTAGATCCCATGGAGGAGAGATCCATATATAGATATTTGGAGAGAGGATGAGTCAACTTGAGATCTGACTAGTGTCCTCTCCCTCTCTCAGTTCTTGACTCCACTTGGAGGTTCTTGCTTCCACTTGGAGATTTGGAACCTCTTACTCATCACCAGTCGAATTCCCTGATACAAGTGTCATTTTGGAAGCTTCCTGGGCATTGACACATTGAAGAATGATCCTGCCACTTGTCCAATTACGCTCAGCGCAGGTAGCCTTTGTTGGAGTTGACATTCAATGCAGGTAGACAGTGGAGCAGTTGACATTCAGCGTAGATGCTGAGTGGAGCAGTTGACATGATCCAGAATTGCCTTGTTTTTTAGAGTTTTCAGGTGGAGAACTTCTGTGAATTGTTGTGGTTAGCTGGCCTTGTTCCTCTAGGGGTAGGAACAACATGTCTAGGGACTTTGGATCCCTTGATTATGGACATTTCATGCTCAATGCTGTAAGGCACAAAAATGTCTATAACAGTTTCCCCCTAAAGTATGAGGCCGTTTATCGGGTGAAATGCTTTATCCAGGAGGGTCCGAAGTTCATCCATCTGCTGGGAGGAGACCTGTAATAAAATAAAATACAATACATTATGATTCATACTGCTTTCATGATCTAGCTGAGGCGGGCATTCCCATGCTCAGCTTTATAAATTCATTTTTGTACATAGAACAGACGATTGTCTGATCGTAGACTGATAATTTTGGTGAAATTATCACCCTTTGAGTAGGATGATCATCTGCTGCAATGATGTACATGTCAAATGTCTTTATTTTTCCTGAATATATATCGCAGCCCGGATGGATGAAACTAGATCCG
This sequence comes from Pinus tabuliformis, assembly GCA_031772625.1. Lineage (NCBI taxonomy): Eukaryota > Viridiplantae > Streptophyta > Pinopsida > Pinales > Pinaceae > Pinus > Pinus tabuliformis. Next base: position 857,990,761 of record CM062809.1, on the reverse strand, counting down.
GGGTCTTCAAACTCGTTCGATCTTCACTCTAAGTACAAGTCGATCCATGTGAGAATTGCGCTGAAGTCGAACATGGAAAGACATCGGTTGATTACCGGTCAATGATGTAAACCGTTAACAAGCGCGAGAGGAATCACCGATAATGATAATGACCCTCAAGGTACTGCAGTACAATTTACGTGGTGTGAATAAAGGACTTGGCGTCGAACACCACGCAAAATCTTGTGGTCGAAGGTCATTGATGTATACCTATCGCCGGAAGTGAGAAACTTTCCATTGAGGCATGCAAGCTTCAAAGTACTGAAGGGGTTGTTCCTAGATCAACTTCTTGGATAATGAGCTGATGTCGACAAGAAGCGATCCGTCACAGGAGGGCCTTAATGAATCCCACATCAGTGACACGGAACGGAGCTAATGATTTTAATGGAGGTGAAAACGATCTGTGACATATGATTCAGGGCGGCGGTCATGAATGGATGAAGGATAATGTATGGTAGTGGATGGGACTCGGTTGACTCTTTCTGAACGACTTCTCTTGAACATATGGCGACACTAATGCGATGGATCAGTAGCATTACCCCAAATATGGATGGTATGGCGAGACCATGGTGATGTGACCGGTGAATGAAACAACCCAACCCGATTGTGATACAGAGAAAAAGTGTCATGTTCAAGAGCGACCTGCTACCATCAAAGTTTTCTTGATTTTCTCCCAATTTTTCCCCAGTCATTGCTGACCAGTACCTCTTTATTTTTGTCAAGCTTGAGGAGGATAACATATGCTTGTTCTATAACCTGCCCTTCGGGCAAGCCCATCGCTATGTTTTAACGAGCTTAGCGATAGTGAAACTCGTTCTCGTCTAAAGACAAGTTTGTCGCTATTTAACAATTTTAATGAGTCTAACGACAAGGATAACTCGGTCCTTTTCATTTTTAGAGAGTCTGAAAAGGTACATAAAGTTAACTCCAAAATTCCTTTTTCGTCATCTAATCCCTTAAGTCTGAAAAAGTATAAAACAATACAGAAGGGATGAGTTTTCGATAATTTTAACGAGCCGAATAAAACAAGCGCTCGACCTTTTTGTGCAATAATCCCTCAGGTCCAAAAAGATTAAAATCTAGAGGAGGGATAGCTCTTCCTGTCCCTTAACGAGCTGGAAGGCCAAAACTCGGCAATCTTTTCATATTTTACGAGTCAATTGAAAAGAGCTTAAAGAAGACTCGTCTTTTGAGGAACGAGTGATAAACAGGGATAGCAACTGATTCCAGGTACAAGTTGGAATTTTCCAATCACGGTAGTGTCACAAGGATGGCTAGGTGAAATCACACTTCGCAGCTGTTCCTCAAAATGGGTAAACAATCATATGGAGGTGAACGATCGGCCAAATGAAAAGTGGAGGTGGCAGGTGCAAACACGACCAAGGCTTTAACGACTGATAAATTTACGATCACATTGGTTATTTACCGAGATAGGTTCATTTTTTAGTTAAAAATCAGCTTAAACACTTGAGGAAACTCTGCTCACTGCTTATATTAATTTTTTAACGAGCATGAAGACCGCGTTAAAACTGCTTGGATCTTGCGTTTATTTTTTAACGAGCATGAACTTTATGCTAAAACTGCTCGATATATAGTCAAATTTTGATTTTTTACCATAAATAGTTTTTCCCTTTCCAATAATAGTACTGCATTCTCAATTGCTGCATCAAACTTTGTTAGAAATGAATAACATTTGCATGAAAATGAGATTATAACCCTAATATTTCACTTTGAACTACGTAAAAAACCATTAAAAGGTGTTTTTACTCTCATTTTACCATTTCATTTGAATTTGGTTTGTTGGAGCTCTGGAGGTGCCTCTTTCTCCTTGATTTTCACCAGCTGATTCCGGGAGATTCTGCGGACGATTTTCGGCGCCGTCTGGACCAGGTAGGAGCTAAACTCTAGCCCTTTCTTTTCATGGTTTCCTTTTTCCATTTTGTGCCTGTTTTCCTGCCCCCATGAGCCCCTGGGGTTTTGTTAGGGCGCTCTGTCATCAACGCAAGTAGTCCATTCGAAACCTGTGCTGAATGTCAAGATGCCTTAAGGCAGTTTGACCTTCAACGCAGGTAGGACACTTACCAATTGCGCTGATCTCAGAAAAATAGTTCTATGCACAGTTTCTGATGAAATTTTGCCAGTTTCTCATCAAATCTAGGAACTTACTCTTCCTCTTGTTTGTTTTGCAGGGATCTTTGAGCAAAATGTCCCTTACATGGCGAGAACGAGAACATGAAGAGGAGGACATGATTGCCCTCCATGACCCTGTCACGGTGAACGCGCTGCAGAATTGTGGCTTGCTGAAGTTCTTTCGTATCCCTAGTATGAGAGCACAGATCTCTTTACTGCAGTATATGCTTGATGCTTGGGACCCTATTAACCAAGTATTCCAGATTAGGGGAAAAACCATCCCCTTGACCATAGTAGACATTTACTTCTTGACTGGGTTGTCAAGGCGGGGTGCCCCCATTTCTTTGTCAGGTTCGGCCCGGGGGAATGACTCCGTGAGAGATTATGTCCGCCAGTATTGCAAGGAGGGTTCCCAGCCGAGCAGAGATGGCAAGGTTGTTATCCATGAGATCACTGACAGGTCTCTCAGGTCCATTCTGTATACCATTGGTAGGATGGCCGGTAGCGCATCTCTACATGTTGCCAACAGATATTATGTGCAGCACGCCTTGGAGTGTCTCCAACCGAAAGTATTCAACTGGTGTGATGCAATACTTGCTCAGATGAAAAGTCAATTGACCAAGGTAAAGGACGGGAAGCTGAAGAACTTTGGGTATGGTTCTATTATGACTGCCTTTGCCTTGGAGAAAATACCACTGATGCAGCCTCAGTATATCGCACTCGACTTGCCTTCTCCTACCGAGCCACGCATGCAGAGATTGGTTGATCACATGTCTAGACATGCTGGTCAATCTCATATTACTTTCACTGATACCTTCTTCAGGTGGTTCGAGTGTCAGGAGATGGTCTATTCTGAGTACCCATATGTTGGCATGGATTTCCGAGGTGATCCGGATTTGGTGTTACCGGATGGCGAACAGTGGGGCGTTATTGGTAAAATTTCTGACCATATCATTGTTTACTGCTTTTATTCATAATGTTGTTGTGCTTTATTCTATCAAGACTTTTAATCAAACTCTTGTGTGCATGCAGATGTTGGTCCTGTTCGTCCAGCAGTTCACCCGAGAACGCCAGTTGCTGCCCCAGCAGGGGAGACTGTTGGGAGAGTTATTCTCCGCGACCTTGACGTAGCCGAGGTCCTTACAGCTGTGCAGGAGCAGGTTGAGAGCCTTACTCTCGGCATTCCCGATGTGAGGATTGATGAGTTACCTTTACAGTTGCAGCGGCATACTACTGGCGTGCCTAGACGATGGACTCGTCTCTTGCGCATGATTGCACAGGTCGTGACGTGCTATCATGAGCATCACTAGACTAGGGTGCCCCCTAGCATTTTTGAGTTTTTGGGTCATATGACCGATTTTGTCTTGGTTACAGAACATTATGTATGAACGATAAACAGTTTATATATATGTTGATTTTCGAGTTTTATTTTGGTTGAGATATATGGTCCATATGTACAATCATTGATGATGTGTCTTTTTTTATAAATATCGCAAATGTCTATCTAACACATAGTTTGCTAATGAGTCAGTTAATGTGTTCAAGTTTCTGGAAATATGCTGGTATTGAATTGAATCAAACTGTCTTTCCAAAATCTTAACCCTTAGGAACATGCGGTAAATAGTTGGATTGCGAACGGAATATATACCATTGAGTTGTAGTATTACAAGTTGTGAGTCTAGCCTGACAATTAGTCAGCGTATACCATGTGTGATGGCATCATAGAGTAGTTCTATCAACGCGCTATACTCAGCGATGTTATTCATTGATTGCCCAATACACACACCTCTGAAACTTACTAACTCGTCGCTTGGATCAAAAATGGCCCAGGCTGCAGAGGACAGGTTCCGCGAACTACGACTCGCTCCGTCGGCATATCCAACACATGTCTCCAGAAGGTTTGACATCTGCAATAAATGTAAAAAGGTGGATCACTCGACCAAAACAAACACTTTAGCGAAAACAAAATACAACAAAAGCATACAGGTTACTATTTAAGCATAGTAACGCTTGAGGTACAACCCATTGCGGGGTTGTGCCAGTAGAATTCCGTCATAATCCATTAACTCGTAGGCTCCTTTTGCTAACACTCGTTTAACAATATAGGGACCCATCCATAAGGAATTAAATTTTCCTGCTCCCAATTTATCGGATTCTTGGTCATACAGCAAGACCAAGTCACCTTCTGAGAAGACACGGGGTTTGACATTTTTGTCGAACTGTGCTTTGACTCGTTTCTTATGGGCTTCGTTAGCCAAAGCGGCATCACGACGGGTTTCATCCAATTGGATTAATTCCAAGAAACGAGCCTCTTCTTCCGAAGTTCCGGGGAGGAGATCAATTGCGAGTTTAAGCGACGAAATTTCGCACTGGATTGGTAAGACTGCTTCCAGGCCTTACACCAGTTGGAAAGGTGTGAACCCGGTCGTGTTCTTTACCGATGTTCGGTAAGCCCACAAGGCTGAGTACAGGATTAGGTGCCACCTTCTTTTGTGAACCCTAATCATCCTTTGCAACATATGCTTCAGGACCTTGTTGATTGCTTCAACTTGTCCGTTGGCTTGCGGATAATACGGGGTAGAGCTGTCGTGAGATAGCCCTAGTTTGGCAGCTAATTCAACCATCATGTGATTGCGAAAATGCGATCCATGATCTGTCACTATAGCCTGTGGTACGCCGAACCTGGCGACTACATGATTGAAAAAGAAAAGGGCAGTTGTTTCACCAGTGTTATCCAATGTAGGCATCACCTCGGCCCATTTGGTAAAATAGTCAATGGCGACTATGATATACCCATGCCCCCCGGTCGAGGTGGGGTTACATTGCATGAAATCGATGCCCCATTTGGCGAAAGGCCCAACAGCAACTATTGGCTGTAAAGGTGCGGGTGGTCTTCTGGTTTTGCTATCAAAAATTTGACAAGCATGGCAACTTCTGACTGCGATTATGCAATCTTTGAACATGGTTGGCCAGAAGTATCCTGCTCGTAAGATTTTTTGTGTTGTTGCATATCCAGATTGATGCCCCCCACACGCGCCTGAATGACACTTATTCAGGGCTTTTTCGGCCTCCTCATGGGTTAGGCACCTCCTCAGAACTGTATCGATACCACGACGGTAAAGCGTATCACCGATGATCATGTAGTCTTTAGCTTGGTATCGTATACGTTTCTGTTCAGAGTGAGAGGTGTTAGGCCTGAATTTTTGGGTTTGGAGATAAATTATGATATCTCCATACCACTCATCACTTGTAGATATCAAAAACAAATTCTCGTCCACGATTGACTCTTCCGATGTTTCATCGTTGGACGACGATGGGAGATTGCACAATAATTCTGCGAAAACTAGAGCTTTCTTTGATTTGGATTTTACAAATTCCAGATCAAACTCTTGAAGGATCGCTATCCATTTTGAATATTTGCCCCCCAGCAACTGTCGCGACAGTATATAAGTCATGGGGTTGCAATCTGATAAAATGGTAGTTTTCCGAAAGAGGACATAATGTCGAAATCTTTGAATCGCTTGAACAGTTGCAAGCGCTAGTTTTTCAACATAAGAATATTTACTTTCTGTATCATTTAAGTTTTTACTTAAATAATATATAGGGTGTTCAATTCCATCAACTTCTTGAACTAAAACCATCGCAATGGTCGTATCCGCTATAGCCAGATACAGGTTAAAATCTCTTTGATAGTCTGGGGCATACATTAATGATGCTTTTACTAGAGAATCTTTCAGAGCATCAAAGGAAGCTTGCGCCACCTGGTCCCAGACGAAAGGTACATCCTTTTTCAAAAGACGAGTATAACCTTTAGCAAGTTCTGCGTAATTTGGAATGAACCTCCTTAGAAAGTTTGCTTTCCCTTGGAGTTTCTGAATCTGAAGCAAATTTGAAGGTGGAGGCAAATTAATGATTGCCTGAACCTTGCAAGGGTCGAGACGAATCCCATCCTTAGAGACTACAAAGCCAAGTAAACGACCAGAATCGACGCAAAACACACATTTGTGTGGATTGAGTCTTATCTTGTAGAAATATCGCTCTTAAATGCTGTGGATGATCAGTCCGCTTTCGCGAATGAGTCGGAAGGTCGTCGAGATATGGTTGAACGATGTTCTTGATGTCATGGAAGGCATAATTCATTGCCCTCTGAAACGTCGCCCCTGCGTTCTTTAAACCAAAGGGTAATTTTTGATAAGCGAATGTGCCCCACGGACAAATAAATGCAGTCTTTGACTGGTCCTGTGGGCGGATATTTATTTGATTATACCCGGAAAATCCATCCATAAATGAAAAGATTTCACATCCGGTGCATTCATCAATTATCTGGTTGATGAAGGGTGTAGGGTAGTTGTCCTTTGGACAAGCTTGGTTTACATCCCTATAATCGACACACACTCTTATTGTCCCTTGTTTCTTCATAACAGGGACAATATTCGATACCCAGTCGGTTAGGGGAACCGGGTAGATGAAACCAGCATGGAGGAGCTTTTCAACTTCTGCTTTGATGGCAGCGGCTTTCTTGGGGTGCACCTGTCGAAGCCGTTGTCTTACTCGTTTGACATCAGGATACATTTTAATTTCATGTTCAACGATACTCGAGTCTATGCCTGGCATTTCATCATATGACCAAGCAAAGACATCTCTGAATTCGCGAAAAAGAGCGTTATATATTTCCAGTTCTGAAGGGGAACAACCTTTGCCGACATAAATATCCTCTACAACATTTGTTTTAGTCGAGATATTTATGGCTATAGTCTCTTCAATATTGGATAAGTTTCGCTTGAAATCCACCGTATTTACAGTATTTGATAGGAATTCAAAAACTGAAGGGTGATAAAGGTCATGTTGAGTATCTTCTTCATATTCTGGAAGAAGGGAACGATGGTGGTGATCATTCCATGGTGCCCCCTCAATCAACATTGATTGTAGAATTCCTTCGTCAGTCCCATGTACTTTCGACCAAGGATCTAATGGGGTACCATATTCTCTAGACCTATCTACCCAAACGCTTGATGAGCGTTGATTTGGGTTCACCTCCCATGCCCGAAACATTGATTGCTACAATATTTCTATAGGGATTGGGGGAAAAACCATTGCATGACCCATGTCGACATCGTCTTTTGCGACCTTCATGGAAGATATCATGTTGCAGGTTGCTACTAACGCTATATTTCCTATGTATATAGGAGGGGGAAGCGCGAAAGTTCCCATCATTGTGGGGTCTTTCAGTAGACCTACTCCGATATCTTGAAGTGAATGGTTGCTCTCATGGATCATGGGAATGCTTCCTGTAACTTGTGAACCATTAGGGAGGAAGTTCTGTTGGTCGACGACCGTAATGCCTCCTTCAAATGGGAATGCGATCTTCCTAAAATAAGTCGACACAACAACTGCCATGGCGTAGATCCATGGTCTACCCAGTAGGATGTTGTAGTCAATATTCCCATCGATGACCTCAACATCAATTTCCACTGTTTTTCCTCCCAGTTCAACCTTCAAGTTATTAAGGATACCGTATTGGGTATAAGTCCTTCCGTCGAAAGCTTTTAATGTCGTCGAAGATCTCGACAAGGTTGGAGATCCTAAAGTTTTCCAACAACTCATCGACATAATACATGTAGATGCCCCCTCATCAATAATTGTTCTGTGAACAGTTTTGTTGAGGGATTTCACTTGAATAAGGAAAGCTAGTTGAGCTGGTAACTGAGGATCGTATCCTTTGTGATCAAAGGATACAAGATTGGAATCCTTAGGATCAATCCCACCAATAGCTGATAACAAAGCCTGCCTTTGGGATGGGTAATTCTGTAGTACTTCAAGAGTCGACATAGCGGATGGCAAATGGGCCAAATCTTCCACTATGTTATAATGTTGCGTCGCTCTCGTGCGAGGATTAAATGTCGACTTGTGTACTACTCCCTTAGGCAGTTTTATTGTTAATTCAGGAATGATGGGTGGTACAACTTCTGTCGAAGTTGTTGTCGAACTACTCAGTTGATCTTTACCTTTGTCGTTCGACAGCTGCGGATTCCCATAATCTTTGTTCCTTGTCGAAATCAAAGCATCATTATGTTGTTTTGAAACCGACAACATAAGCACTTGTGACGGGGAAGCATTTCCACTATCAACCAAATTTTGACCTGGGTTGGGAAATGGATCAGTTAACACAGCTGAGGTTTGGGAACTTTTAAAGAACCTCTTCAACTCAGCTTTGAATGGACAATTCTTTGTATAATGATCCTCTTCATCACATATGTGACATGGATAAATTTGTTTCCCTTTCCCAGGAGGGTTTGAAGAAGTTTTTCCAGGAGATGACTCACCCTGTTTCTTCTTCTTCCCTTTGTTTTGCTTCTTCTTGCTTCCTGGTTGATTGGTTTCTTTGCCTTTATCTGCTGATACGGCATTTACTTCTGAAGGAAGAACTTCTTCTTTTGCATTTTGATCCGAATTCTTACGGGCTTTCTTAGACGAAGCCCTTATCGATTTCGTGTTTTCTGTGCCAATCACGCCTTCACCGGCATGAGAGTCACTATTGGATTTAGGAGGAGGAGGAATTGAAAATTCCGGTCTAGGGGCGTCGGGTATTTTGTCGTAGAGCGTGCCAGACTGAGTATAAACTAAGTCTAGATATTGTGCACGAGCAATAACTTGCTCCTATGTTACGACTCCCCCCTTCGCCACATCTTCCGTTATAGCAGGAAGTAACGACTTTATAAACCATTCAGCTAACAGCTGATCGGGAACGTATGTTTTCACCATCCTACGACGACGACTCCACTCATGTATATGATCAGATATATGAGTTGCAGTTGTCTGCTTGAAGTTGGTTAATATTTCTGTTCCCGTTTCATACCTTATCGGTAATTGAAAATGGGTTAAGAAAGTTGTGGCTAGGGAACTAAAATTGTCGAATGAGGCTCTAGGTAATTCAATATACCATTTTGCCGTTGGGCCCATTAACGCCCTCTAGAAAAGGCGAAGCCTTATCGAATCATCATTTAGGGTGTTCGATGAACACCACAGGTGAAAAGTCATCACGTGATTCGATGGGTCTTCACCTGGATTTCCATTGAATTTAGGAATGTCAGATGGAAGTTTGTGAGGAATCGCTGGCCACCAAGGGGCGTAAGCAATCGGATCGTTGGTTAACCGGTGTAAATCGGGTAACTCTAAAGTTGCCACGAATGGTAACTGTTGATTCAGGTTAGGTGAAGCATAACCAGGGTACGATGGAATCGCTTGAGCAGTGGGCCTTTGCATACCAGCATAATGTAATTGATGTTGGTATGACTAATACGGTTGGTGGACTTGACCACTGTAAAGCGGTTGGTTTTGACCGTTTTGAATATACGGTTGTCCACTGTTCGCAAAGATCTGCTGCTCAGAACCTTGGTACACTTGCTGGAATTATGGTTGTTGGTATTGCACTAGCCATGGTTGTGAAGCCATGTTCTGTTGCGCTATGCTAACCGTTGGACCAAGGTGTGGGGTAATTGTACCTGTTTGGACCTGTGTCGTCCCACCAGTTGGCGATTGTGGTTGTGACTCATGGCCAAGGGGTTGTTGCATTACAACCTGAGAAATTTGAGGTTGACATGCAACAGGCATCGCTTGAACTTGTGACACTGTTACAATAGCCGGTGTGGTTGGGATGTTCGTCATAGGTACACACTGTTACATAGAATATACAACCCTCAGTTGTTGAGGTAGCATAGGTACCCAACCACTTGATGTAATTCCAGTATAACCTGAATAATGTTGTGAACTCCCGTATGGATACCCTCCTGGAGGGGGTAATGAAAGGGCATACTGCCCCCCATGCGGTAGCAATCTGGAACTCAAGGGGATTGATTGTCCTTGGGGACTGGATTGCCCAAATTGACCTCCAAATGGATCAATGTGGCGAGTCTCAACATAAGAGTTGCCGGATATTATTCCGGATGAACAAACTGGAACAGACCACACTGTCGAAATAGTCCCTTGGTGGACTCCTTCTAGCGGTTGTGAGCTAGTCGGGACAGATGGTATGCTGGCAAACATTGTCGGAGTGACGGCAGGGGCTTCTGCTATCGCTGTGTCATTTGACACAGTCCTAGATGTTGACGGTTGTTCAAACATTTTAAGTCTATCCAATAGATTTCCTAGCGATTCTACAGGAACTTCCACTTGTGGTGGATTAACTTCTGATGAAGGAAATAGAGTGACCCCGACTCCAAAATGGGTTGGAGTACTTGCTTGCAGATCCTCTACAATTTCCTCTATTGAAATCAAACCAGGTGGAAGAGGAAGACCGTCAGGTCCGTAAAATATTTATGGTGCCGAAGAAGGGGTTGTTTCAACAGCGACAGTAGTTTGAGGAACAAAACTCTCTAGACCGGTTACAGATGGAACTGGTTCAGTAACGCAAGTATTTTCCCCCAGACTAGGATCAGTATTACTGTCTCTCTATGGCTGTTGAACTTCTTCTATAGAGGCAGGGTTTCCAGAAATGTTTGGAGTAACTAGAATCTCATATGTAGTTCGAACACTTGTTCTAACTTTCATGGGAGATTTTGAACCGGTTAAACGAGTTCGCTTTGTCCGTACTATTTTCGATTCTGGAGACAAAGACGGTTGACTCGTAAGCCTCCGTGAACGTCGGGGTTTGAATTGACTTTCTTCCACGATTGCGGATTACTCGATCAACCAAAATAAAAAAAGGGGAAATGTGTGTTTCTGAATTGAATGAATTTTATTAGACGCTTTAGACACAACTTGCTTTTTCACTTTTAAAGAGTCGAGAAAAAGCTAAAGATGACTCTAGTCTCCTTCGATGTTTTAACGAGCCCGAAGTGACAAATGCTCGGATGGAATTTTTCTGTTATAGAGTCTGAAAAAGGCCAAAAGAAACTGCTCTGGAGTTCTAGGCAGAGGGTGTGCCAAACTTTTCGCAAAACCGCAGAATACTTTTTAGGGTACGGGCGGTCAATCTTCGTGAATGCTGTGTTCACTGCATTGCGATCAGTAGGGCGGCCGACACGGCTTCCTAAGGATAAAAGATATATGCCTATAGGGGTCTCCCAATATATACGCGACGGTACGTGGGAGCACAATCCGTACTAGCGCTATCGTCCCTCAGGAGGAATCACCCACCTTCCACGAGATCGACAGTCACTAGGCTTAACGACGCCGGAACACGTCTCTAGCCTAGACCTCTATGTTGTGCGTTATGTTACAAAGCATTGTTAGGTTCATTCAGTTTATTTTAGGTTGATCTTTTTAAATTTTTCCTTTCAAGGTTCACCACGAGATGTATGATACAACTTCCTAAATGCAGTCTAAGATGATAAGAAAGCTTTATTATCTTTCAACTTTGAAAATCCTAGCTACTAAGGGAAAAGAATAACACTATCTTTTCTCAAAGAGCAATCAACACACTCTAATGCACTTTCCCTAAATCCAACATGCAAACTATCAAATGCAAAATGCACAATGCAGGTGTTTGTTTTTCACTTTCTTAGTATAAATGCCTACAAAGAAAGCTTTTTGCACAACTTTGAATTTGCTTTTAAAAATGATCAACACAAACAAGTTCACTTTCTTCGAAATCAACAAGGGTAGAAGAGATTACAATCACTTTGCAATTTTCGAAATAAAGACTTGTTTTGACACTTTGAAAGAGACAAATTCAAACCAATAAGCAAAAGTAAATCTATAATCAATCTGAAAACAGCCAATGAACTCTCTTCTAAGATCACTATCAATCAGATCTGAATCAAAGGCTACAGGATGACTACTTTACTCATGCAAAGGAAAACTGTAAATGACGCCACAAACACATAAAAACATTCACAGTCTTTTTGTACAAAAAAGAGGCAGAATCTAAGCAAGGAAAAGGGGTTATCTGACTGGTACCTATGCTGGTTAAAGGCTACAAAAAACAGAGATCAAAACAGGGCAATAGACAGCAAAGAACCCCAGCTGCACAAAGCCACACTGGTTCAACGCAAGTCTAACACTGTGCAGTTGACATTCAGCGCAGGTAGCCTTCACGGGACCTGCGTTGAAATGCAGACTGCCTTCACAGTGCCTGCGCTAAAAGAGAAACTCTCATTTCCCTTGGTTTCTGGGTCACAAAATGCTCAAAAATCAACTGTTTCAGACCAAATCAAAAACACAAGCAAGGTATAAACAGAGGGATGCTTTGAGAGGGTACTAAAGACTATCACAAGGATCATCAAATCATTTGTGGATCTAGTTTAGATCATAGACAAGTCCAACAACTGGATCAAAGCAGCACCTTTCTACTTTGCATCCGGGAAAGATGCAGTTCGATAGTTGATGTCAAGTCTATGAAGTAAACAAATGACGGAAACACAAATGAAATGAATAAACAAGTTCTTCCCCAGTGGAGTCGCCAATTTGTTGTGGGGAAAAATTCCTATGCAGGACGATCCTATCCACCTAAGGTGTGACAGCGCCTTAGCAACAAACGAATACAGCTATTATGATTTCTTCCTTTATGAAATGTGAAAGAGGGGAGATCGGCAGACTTACCTTTGTCTTCCGGTTGTCCCTTGATCTAGATCCTCTTCTCTTTGTGTGTCCACAGCTACTTGTCTCCTCGCTTGCTCAAGAGAACAGCTACTTGAATCCAACGAGATCACAAGAGAACAGCTACCTGTGACAAGAGAACAGCTACTTGCGACAAGAGAAGAACACAACACAAAGGAAAATATACATATTCATAAATGATTCAGGATTAGAAGTAAATCAAATACACTAATGCAATCATACAAAATACATCAGCATATAGGAAAGAATCAAGATAGCTTTATTGATAAGTAACAGGGTTCAGGAAGAGATACAACCCATAGGGCTCCAATCCAGCATCTCCTTCCCAGCAGAATGGAATTCCTTCTTCAGCTCCCTTCAAAGCATTAAGCACCCAATGATCCAACCACAAACCAACAGCAATTCTTTGCAATAACAAAATTCCAGCCTCTAGATCCCATGGAGGAGAGATCCATATATAGATATTTGGAGAGAGGAGAGTCAGCTTGAGATCTGACTAGTGTCCTCTCCCTCTCTCAATTCTTGAGTCCACTTGGAGGTTATTGATTCCACTTGGAGATTTGGAACCTCTTACTCATCACCAGTCGAATTCCCTGATACAAGTGTCATATTGGAAGCTTCTTGGGCATTGACACATTGAAGAATGATCCTGCCACTTGTCCAATTACGCTCAGTGCAGGTAGCCTTTGTTGGAGTTGACATTCAATGCAGGTAGACAGTGGAGCAGTTGAAATTCAGCGCAAATGCTCAGTGGAGCAGTTGACATGATCCAGAATTGGCTTGTTTTTGAGTGTTTTTAGGTGGAGAACTTCTGTGAATTGCTGTGGTTAGTTGGCCTTGTTCCTCTAGGGGTAGGAACAACATGTCTAGGGACTTTGGATCCCTTGATTATGGACATTTCATGCTCAATGCTGTAAGGCACAAAATGTCTATAACACCCCGAAATCCCCGCTGGGGGACTGCTGGCCCCTAGACCCCCCAGCGGGGGGGATCAGCCCCCCCGCACCCCCCTGCGTGGAGGGGTGTACAAACTTCCTGGGGTATACATTTGGCTGAAACAAAGACCTCTAAATAATCATGCTCCACATCCAACAATCTCCCACTTGGAGAATGATTGTAGCAACTCCACCGCTGCTTCATTTGCTAGACAATGACTCCTCTTTAGACCTGGTTGTTTCTCATCTTCATCTTCATCCTTGAAGACCAATTGAAACTGATCATATTCTCAGTTTCTCCCTAGTTACAACTTTTGTTAGCATATCTACAGGATTCTACCTAGTGTGTATCTTTTCCAGCTTCAACTCTCCATCTTCCAACACTGATCGTATGAAATGGTACTTGAGCTATATGTGTTTAGTCTAGAATTAAATGCTGAGATCTTTGCAAGATGAATGGAACTTTGGCTATCACTGTATAACGTGCCCATATCATGCTTCTTACCCAATTCACCCATAAACCTTTGTAACCAAATCATTTCTTTACTAGCCTCTGTAGCAGAAACATACTCTGCTTCTATTGTTGAAAGTGCAACAAAACTTTGGATTTTTGAAACCCAACTAATATTTGTTCCACCTATAGTAAATACATATCCTGTAGTGCTCCTCCTGTTATCTCTGTCACCTACCATATCTGCATCAACATATCCCTATAGAGAAATGTTTGAACCACCAAAGCATAATGCTTGATTTGTGGTACCTTTCAAATATCTGAGAATCCATTTCACTGCCATCCAATGTTCCTTTCCTGGATTGTTCATGTACCTGCTTACAACTCCCACTGCATGTGCCATATTAGGCCTTGTGCAAACCATTTCCTACATTAAGCTTCCAACTGCTTATGCATATGGAACTTTAGACATATAATCCATGTCTTCTTGGGTCTTTGGGCACATTTCCTTACTAAGTTTGAAATGGCTAGCAAAAGGTGTACTAACTGGTTTTGCATTGTGCATATTAAATCTTTTCAACACCTTTTGTATGTACCCATTCTGAGATAATGTTAATTTGTGATTTTTCCTATCTCTAGTTATTCTCATACCAAGGATTTGTTTTGCAGCTCCCAAATTCTTCATTGCAAATGAATTTGTCAATTTTCTTTTGAGCACACTTATTTCCTACATGTTAGACCTTGCAACAAGCATGTCATCCACATACAATAACAATATAATATAGTTGTCATCATTTTTCTTTTTCAGATAAACACAATGATCAGAGTGACATCTAGTATAACCTTATTCAGACATAAACTTGTCAAATTTTAGATACCACTGCCTTGGAACCTGTTTTAAGCCATACGAGCTCTTCTTCAACCTGCACACTAGTTTCTCCTTCCCTTTCACCTCATATACTTGTGTCTGCTTCATATATATCTCTTCCTCCAAATCCCCATGGAGAAAGGTTGTATTTACATCTAACTTCTCAATATGCAAAGCTTCAACTGCTACTAGACTTAAAATAGTTCTGATTGAAGTCATTTTATCAACAAGAGAAAATATTTCATCAAAATCAATACCTTTCTTCTGTGCAAACCCCTTCACCACAAGTCTAGCTTTGTACCTTTTTTTCCTCCATCTTCTTCCTTCAGCCTGTAAACCCATTTATTCTGCAATGTAGTTTTACCTGCAGGCAACCTGACTAAGTCACAAGTCTGGTTATGCATTAAGGAGTCCATCTCTTCTTCCATGGCTAGCTCTACTTCTTCCTGCTTTCAACCTGCATTGCTTCTTCATAACATTTGGGTTCACCAGAATCAATCAACAATAAATAATATAATGAAGGAGAGTATCGTTAAGGGGGTATACTTATCCTGGTAGATCTTCTAACACCACTTTCAGGTGTTTGGGGTGCCTGTTGTTGTTGTGGTGGTTGTTGATTATTATTATTTTTAGGCACCTTTACTTTTTCAGTGATCTCATCAAGAACTATGTGTTCCTTGTTTTCTTTTTCCTATTTCTTTTCTTGCAACCGATTCTTATACAAGACCTTTTCATTGAATATTACATCTCTGCTCCTAATGATTTTGTGATTTTCATAATCATATAAGCGATAACCAAAACCATTAACACCATATCCAATAAAGGTACATTTCTTTGATTTTGCCTCAAGCTTTGTTCTTTTTCTTTATTAATATGGACAAAGGCCTCACAACCAAAAGGCTTTAAAAAAGCGTAGTTTACCTTTTTACCTGTCCATGCTTCCTCTGGAAAACCACCATCCAAGGAACTTGAAGGCCCTCTATTTATTAGATAAATTGCAGTATCTATAGCATCTGCTCAAAATTGTAAAGGAAATCCTGCATGCAATCTCATGCACCTTGCACGCTCCATGATTGTTCTGTTCATCCTTTCTGACACACCATTTTCTTGTGGTGTTCTTGGAACTATCTTCTCTCTGTGAATTCCATGCTCTGAACAGTACCTATCAAACACTTTGCTGCAATATTCACCTCCATTGTCTGATCTGAGACACTTCAATTTCTTTCCTGTCTCAATCTCAACCAAAGATTTCCATTTCTTGAAAGTATCAAATACATCAAATTTATTCTTAATACAATAAATCCAAGTTTTTCTAGTTGTGTCATCAATAAAAGTAACATAATAACGAGAGCCACTGAGAGATGATACCTGAGCAGGTCCCCATACATCTGTATGCACAAGCTCTAATTTTCGCTCTTCTTTTCTTTCCCAACTCTAAGAAATCTGACTCTCTTATGTTTTCCGTAAATGCAATTTTCACAGAAGTCCAAATCAACATTCTTCAAACCCAGCAATAAATTTCTTGAGTGAAGAATCTTCATCCCCTTCTCACTCATGTGTCCGAGCCTATGATGCCATAATGCTGCATCTGCTCCTTTGGAAGTTAAAACATTAACAGAGTTAGAAATACCATTGCATAAATACAATGTACCAACCTTTTCTCCTTTTGCTATTACCAGGGCTCCTTTGGTGACCTTCCAAGCTTTATCTATGAAAGTTGTCACACAACCTTCACCGCCTAACTACTGTGTTGAAATCAGATTTTTCTTCAGCTCTGGAACATGCCTTACCTCCTTTAGTAGCCATTGGTTTCCATTCTACTGTTTTACAAGAACCTTACCCATTCCAACAATTTTACAGGGTTTATCATCACCCAAACAGACTTGTCCAAAATCTCCTTGAACATAGTCATGAAAATATCTCTTATCAGGTGTGGCATGGAATGAGGCCCCTGAATCTACCACCCAGGAATCAGTAATATTTTCGAAAGAAATAATCAAAGCATCTTGTAACACCTCACCTGTCACATTTGCTTCATGATTGTTTTTTTGGTGTGCATCTCCTTCTTTTCCCTTCCAAGATCTACAGTCTTTCTTTAGGTGTCCTTTCTTTCCGCATTTCCAGCACACTATCCCCAATCTGGACTTGGATCTGCCTTTCCTTGATTTACTGTGATATCCTGAGTTCTTTCCTCTTTCCATTTTTCTTCCCCTAGACTCTACACTCAAAGCATTACCCAATGTCTCACCAAAGCTTTTCCGTTGCATTCCCTCACTAAGGATAACATCGACAACATCATCAAACTTTAAAGTACTAGATCCAGAAACAGAGTTACTAATGGCCATTACTAAACCATTCCAACTTTTTGGCAATGAGCACAAGAATAACAGAGCTCTAACTTCGTTATCAAAGTTTACCCTTACATAACTTAATTGACTTGTAAGAATATTAAAATCATTTAAATGGTCTGCAACAGATCCACCTTTTGACATCTTCATATTAAATAACTGTTTCATAAGAAATACCTTGTTTGAGGCCGAGGGTTTTTCATATAGTTTCGCCAACACCTTCATCAAACCCTTTGTCGTTGTTTCCTTCGAAATGTTCAAGGCGACCAACGCTGCGAGGCACAACCGTAGTGTTCTGAGTGCCTTTCTATCGATAAGGTTCCATTCTTCATCTGTCATACCCATCGGCATCTTTGTTTTTCTGCCCAATGGTAGGTACAGATCTTTCTAATATAGATAATCTTCCATCTACATCTTCCGCAGCAAGAATTTTTGGCCGTTAAATTTCTCCACCCTAAACTTACCATCTTCTGCCATTGCTCCCACTCTAACCAGGAACCCTTCTCTCCTGCGAGTTTTTCAGCCAAATAGACCTTCGGCTCTCATACCAGTTGTTGGAAAATTATATATTACAGAGCAATGGAACACATAGAATATTGCATAAATATAAATGTAGAAAATGCATAAAACCAGAGAGACACAGATATACTTGGTTCACCCAGTTTGGGGTACATCCTGGGGTATACATTTGGCTGAAACAAAGACCTCTAAATAATCATGCTCCACACCCAACAGCGTTTAGCTAAACCATGGCCTTTGATAAGTTTTGTAGGCTTTGTTTCAATGTCATATTCCAAAATAGTGGTAATCCATTTTCCTCTCTTCCCTTCAGGCCCATCCTGTGTTAGAATGCCCTTTACTACTGAATTTGGAACATATGCAATGATGTGTGAATATAAGATGTACACTTTGAAATCTTTAATAGCTTTTACTAAACCAAGTTCGTGTTTTTCCATTATGTTGTACTTTAGTGTAGCACCTCTCAAAGATTTGTTGAAGAATGCAATAGGCTGCTCATAACCATGATCATTCTTTTGCAACAAGACTGCTGCAATAGTATGTTCTGAAGCAAAAGAAATAATTATAAAATCTTTTTTTAAATCGGGACTTATGAGGACAGGTGCTTTAGTAAGGGCTTCTTTGATTGCCTCAAAAGACTGCTTAGCCTCTACTGTACACTTAAGTGTTGAATCTTTCTTTAACATGTTATTCAATTCTTTGATTAGTTCTACTAAGTTAGAAATAAATCTTCTAAGAAAAATTATTTTACCTGAGAATGATTGTAATTCTTTAATGTTTCTAGGGTGGCTAATGTTTAGGACTACCTCTATTCTAGTTGGATCTATTCTAATTCCATCTTTTGATATTATGTGTCCTAAGAGTTTACCTTCTTCCAGTCCAAAAAGTTATTTTTTAGGATTTAAGGATATGCCAAATTTTCTACATTTAATAAGAACTCTTCTCAAATGATCTAGATGTTCGTTATCTGATTTGGAAAACATTGTGATATCATATTGGTAAACAACTAAAAATTCATGGATTTCTTTTGCAAAAGCTATGTCCATAACTCTTTGGAAGGTAGCCCTAGCATTCATCAATCCAAAAGGCATTTTCAAATACATGAAAGTCCCCCAAGGAGTGGTTAATGTAGTCTTTGCTTGATCCTTTTGTTGAACTAAAATTTGGTTGTATCCAGAAAAGCCATCAAGTAATGAGATTCTAGATGATCCTACCACCCTTTGTAGAATATGGTCCATTTTTAGGGAGAGGGTAATTATCCTTTAGTGATACTTTGTTCAAGTTTCTGAAATCAACATAGGGTCTAATTTCCCCTATTTTCTTTCTTGTGGTGACTAAATTAGAGATCCAATCTGAATATCTAATTGGTGCTATGATTTGTGCATCATACATCCATTTTTTTCTTTTTCAATTAATGGCATAAGAACTGGATTAATTCTCCTAAGCTTTTGTCTTAAGGATTTTTGATCTTATTTGATAGGTATTTTATGTTGGATAATGTTGGTGTCATAAGATTTGAGGTATTCATAACTCCAGGAAAAGACATCTTGAAATTCTTTAAACAGACTTATGTATTTCAGTTTTTCAGCTAGATGTAATGCTTTGGATATTTTAATAAGCTTAGGTTTTTCTTCTGTTCCTATGTTACATTCTTCTATGTCTGATCTTAAAGGCTCCATTTTTGGCTTTCTAGATACATCATTTGAATCAAAAAAATATTCTAATGGGACTAATGCCTTAGGCAAAAACTTATTTTTAAGGTTTAAAATCTCATAATCATCATTGATTATTTCTTCTATTTCTACTTTTTCTAAGTTATCTATTTCCACTTTAGTGAATTTAGTGGGTTTATTTGTGTCTAAAGCATTTATATCTATCTCACTATTTATGATGTTATCAATTGTACAATCAGTATCTATGTTGCAGTTTTGGAATTCTCCCTCAGCATTCATGAAATTATAGATTTGAGAATCTTGTGAAAAAGTCTGCCAATACTTCAGATTATCAAGTATAACAGGTCTATGTCTTACTTTTGCAGTGTATTGGTGGTTGGGCTGAAAAGGTAATCTGCAAGTTCTAGAAAAAGTAGCCAAACTGTGAGCTTGCATGTTATGTTTCCTATGAATAGCAGCAAAATCAGTTTCAAGAAGTTCCTTAATCAGATCTAGAACAGTTTCTCTATATTGGCTAAGTCTAGGATTATTCACAGAATACTCTCCTTTAATTTGTTTTATGATCAATTCCAAGTCTCCCATGATAGAAACTCTCTTGGCTCCAAGTTTTCTTACAATTTGCAGTCCTAAGATTAAAGCTTCATACTCCGCCATGTTGTTTGTGCATTTAAAGTTTAATCTAAAGGCATGACCTTCAGAATGATTATTTTCCATGTTATGAATCCAAACTCCTGCACCTGCTCCTAACCTATTTACAGAGCCATCAAAATCTAAATGCCATAGAGACTCATGTGTTATGTTTTCACTATTAGGTGCTTTGTATTTTTCTTCTACAACTATGATTTCATTTTTTCCATTGTCTGAATTATACAAGATAAATGAGTCCATATCAGAATGCATGGAGTATATAGGGTAATTCTGTGGTTTTTCTGAACTACTTACCATGTATTTCATCAAGTTTTCTCTGTAACTATTTCTTTGCTAACCAAATACAGATATGGTAGCATATGACATGTCTAACTGTAGAGATCCCTGCAATTTTTCTCCCCATGAGCGAGATAATAACATTCCATACTTGGGTAGGATATCAGCAACTACTATATCCATAACAATACTCCTTGTTAGGCACTGGACTAGAGTTACACACAAATCTTTAATCAGGACAAGGCATTTGACTTGCCTAGAATCAAATGAAAACATGTCCTTATAGGGCCTGGTGATATCTAAGTTTAATCTTTCCATGATTGCTTTAGGCATTAGGTTATGGTATGCCCTTGAATCTAGCATAGCATTATGTAAGATCTTATCATGAACATTTAAGCTAATGTAGAATGGAGGGATACCCCCTTGTTGATGTTTTCCATTTACTTCTGGACCAAATATTAACTCAAGTTGATCATCATTAAGGTTTACAACATCTTCGCCTTCACTTATGTTTAGTGTTTCAATGATTTTTGCTTTGTGTGATTCATTTTTCACTAGCTCTGTCAAAGGAACTGATATTTTCAATTTGGCTATCTCAGTCTTAATTTTAAATGGCCATTGATTTGCCTAATTGAATGAGTTCTTCCTTAGCAATTGTGGTCTATGTACTTTTGTCTTCTTTATTAGCACTTGGTAACTCAGTTTGTGTATCAACAGTTTTGTTTTGAATTTTATTGTTTGGAATATTTTGAGAAATAGTTGAAGTTTGAGTTTCAGCTGAAGTTATGTCTACAATTTTTGGGCTGGAAATATCCTGAGTTCCTCTAGGGAGAATTTGTAGAACTTTGGTCATAGGAGCTTCTGCTAATTTTTTAGTTTGGGTTTGGATTGATTTCTTAGTGGGAACTTCTGTATTCTTTTTGCTTCTAAGGCTATATTTCTTTAGAACTTCATAGATAGTAGATTCATAGCCTTGTTTGTAGTCAAAGGATTCTGCAAATTCTAATTGTATTTGTTGTAACATGTACAGTTCCTATTCTTCCTGAGTAAGAAAAAAACATCTTCATTTTTAATCCCCAGTAGGTTTATCTAGGTATCCTCCTCTTCTTCATGGTTTTGTGAACCTTCAATATAATTTTCCTGGAAAGGTGGTCTAATCTGTTTATTGGGTATAGCATCTCTTATTTTTCCAGTATTAGGAATTTTACTAAAGTTGGTGTTTCTAATTGGGGGTCCTTGTTGATTTTCCCACTAAGATTTTCGTTCCATATTTTCTAATATATCCATTATCCTTTCTACACTTTTAGCTCAACTATCTGTCTTATCATCTGAAATGGATGGTTCCTCTTTAATGGTAACTCTTTTCTCATTTCTTATCCTAGATCTCTTAGCTAATAAATTGGCTTCTACACTAACAGCATTACTTTGCATCTGTTCCAATGTTTCAGGATTTGTTTCTCTCAATTGGTAAAACATATCAATGTCAAAACCATGAGGAAATTTTATTAGTGCCAAGTCTAGTAGAGGTTTGATATTTGCAGGGCTTGCATTATAGATATTGTTGAACCTAGTATAATAGTCCTGAACAGATTCATTTGGAGCTCTTCTAATGTTTTCATATTCAGACAATATTTGTAAAGGGTTTTTCTTTCTTTCCCATTTATTGATAAACAATCTATGGAAAGCAGCTAAATCAGCAATATGATTAGCATATAAACTTTAAACCATTTTTTGACATCTCCTGATGGTGTTTGGGCAAATAATCCCATTTGCACACCAGATTCGTCAATCTAATGTAACTCAAACTAATCATTCATTTTATTCACATGTTGTTGGGAAATATACTGACCAGTAGAATCAAATAGAAAGATTTTACTCTAGTAGTCTTGGGGCATGGCATGTAGTTGAGCTGGTAAGACCAAAGGTGCATATCTGTCTGCCATGGCTAAGGCTTTGGTTTGAATGGGGGGTAAAGTAGTGGTGCTTGAAGAAGCACTTGAAATGGTTATAGATGAACTAGATGAACTTCAGATGTTTGGTTGGAGAGGAAGTTGTGGTATGAATGGTTTTGGGGAATGAACTATGGTGGATATTATAGGTGAGGTGGTAATAAATGAAACTCCATTTACAGTTTTTGAAGACTCGTAGAAATTTCAGGGGTAGCAGTAGTTAGGGCAGCCAATTTAACTGATTGTTGAAGATAGGCTTCGTCTACATGCCTTATCAAAGTTGAGGTTGAAGCTTCTAGTTTGACAAAAGTATTCAAAACATGTTGATCTAAATCAGGATGTATAGGAACCTTATTTGATTCAATAAATTTAATAAAATTGGGGTCTATTACAGTATCATGAATTGGATTTTCAGATTTGGTACGAAACAAAGAAAGCTCAACTGGTAAATCAAATTGAATATCCTCTAAACCTGATAACTCTTTAGGAAGTGAATTTTCTTTAATTAACTAACTACTACTTCCTTGATTTTCTACCTTTTTTGGTTTCCTTAAAATTTTGTTAGGATCATCAACTATTATAGCAGGGTTTGGATCTGGATGTGCCCTCGTATAGTGTGTTCTTTTGGAAGCCAGAATTTTAATTTTTTAATTTTTTAATGAAAACTTTTTAATAACTTTAAAATGACCTTAAGACGAAGAGATTAGATTTTAAGATTTCCTTTAAGGTTTATTAGACTGAGGACTAGTCCCCAGTATGGTCGCCACTATGTTATCACTCTAAAATTTCCCTAGGGTTGTTATCTTGTGTCAAAATAAATATTAGAGGTAACCACAAACCTACTTTTGAGATCAGGATCTAGCCTTCCTAATGCTCAAAGAGGGCTCTCTCTTTATGATTTAACTTTGTTGAGTTAATTGATTTTAGGCTAGTTATTTAAGCTTGATTGGGTTTTGCTTTTTATTTGGTGGTGGAATCATTGACTTAGATGGATAGAGTGATGTATTTTACCATTGGGCTATGGGGTCAAGTGTCAAGAAAACAGGACGGAATCAAGTTCTAAAGATAGTGTTCACAGGGAAAGGTAGTTGAGTAAATTCAGATCTCATAGGCTGGATGGTGAAGTGGTTTTCAATCGGGGTCAAGGAGCAGTTAACGATTCCTCAAACCGAATCGAAATTAGGGATCAATGAAGGATTCCCTAATTTGGATATCAGAAGAAAACATTAAAATGAATAATTGTTCAAGACAGAGTGTACTTAAACAAATTCTGTAATAATATTCCAGTTATTTCATTCAATTTAGATAACATGCAAGTATGTGAAACACTTAAGAATATAACAATTTGACAAACAAAAAATACTTCACTGAAGTGGCCCAACACATGAATCTTGTAATGCAATGCCTTTATTACACAGTCCAGTCTACTGACTTGAAAAATGGTACAATGAACCCTTAGGTTTCAGATCAATACAACTTATAGAAATGTTTAGCAATCCACCCTCTATACTTCGAATTATGAAGTATTTATACAAAAACTATTACAAAATATCCTAAACTGATTTAGGAATTATTCAAGGAAAAAGAAATATCTTCATGCAAGAAGATAGAGACAGATATGTAATTTATGCAAGATGTCCCTCTTTTATTGTTTTTGTTGTTGGACCTTCTTTGATATTACGCTATTTTTTCTCTTTTGTTGTTTGTCTTCCACGCTAACTGTCCTTTTACTTTACCTTTTGACTGATACTATTTCATCTAATACTCTTTGACTTAGTTGATCTGCTTCTTTTTTTTCAATGCTCTATATCCAATGTTTACCTTGCATTTTCACAGTAAATAATTTAATTTTTCCCAAGTCTTTGTATCTGGTGATTTAATATTTACCATTCTTATGTAGACTTCATGAGCTTCCGTGTATTTTGCACAGGTGGGCTTGTTTACAAAAAGATGCTCTACCTCATGCTGGAGGTAAAAGGAGTGCTAAAAAGTCTGGTAAAGAACCTTTCCTGTAGGCATCCCTTTCATAGAGGAACTATTGGCTTGCTCCTTTGCCACTTCTCTGATTCTCCTGTCATAGTCTTCATGTGGCATTAACCTATCATCTATTACTAATGGATTAGGTAAACCTTTCTGTCTCAAAACATCAAATTTGACCATGAACCTGCCTATAGCTAGCTCCATGGTTTCACATTTGTCCTCAAGCTGCATCATCAATTTCCTCTTGGTGATTACCTCCTTCACCTCTAGTATAGTGTCAGTTCTGTCAGCTATGCCAAGCTCCTGCAATTCATATTTATTCTTTGAGTTAAGGAATTGGATTATTCTTGAGGCTTCTTCTAGCATATTTCCAAGTTCAGCCTTAACCCTTTGAATTGCTTCACCAACCTCTTTGAATAAATCATTTTGTTCAAATATAACTTGTATAGATGGCCAAATATCATTGATAGAGTCAATGATATTGGACTATAGCTGCTCTTTTGCTTGGGCAAGTGGCTCCTTCAATGTTAATTCCTTTTCTAAGTTCTTTATCCTCTCAGTCAACCTGTTTGACTTCTGTACTTCATTTTTATGCATGATTTGAGCTAGTTTCTTCTCATCCTCTAGACTTTTTATCTATTCTTTAAGTCTATTTATTTCAATGGTCTGAATGGACATGTCCTCCATGGCTTTGACTAGTTTACTTGCTTCATCACTTGGATGAGATGTTGTTGTTGTTGAACCTGTTGTTGATGTAGTTGTCAATGTAGTTGCTACTACAGTTGCAAGTGTTGTAGCTACTAGAGCTGTTGGGGCTAATGAAGCTGCCAAAGTGGAAGGAACTGTTGTAGTGACTATAGGGATAGCAGTGGCAGTAGCTGTCTCAATGATGGCCTGTTTCAACAGTATTAAATCGTCAATTTCATTCTCCATTTCTTTCAATTGAGAATTTAGTCGAAGAATTAGATCCATCATTTCATCCTGCTGGGTTTGGTTCTTTAGGACCTCCTTGGTCTGTAGATGTTCAGGAGGAAGCAACTTCAGTTGTTTCTTTATAGCATCAATGTCTTCACTTTTCTTCTTTATGAGCTTTTCTACTACCTTGATGTCATTTGGATTATATCCAATTTCAACCACCAAGTCCTCCAGTGACTTGATTATGTTATCCTTGGCTTGTGAGGATGCCTTTTCTAGCTTAAATTGTGTTGTGATGTTGTCTAGAGAACTTTGAAGTTTCTGCACAGTTATTGCTTTCTTAGTCATTGTCGAGTAAATAGTTTCACCTGCCTACTTATGAAATTCAATTTGATCAATAGGGTGAACACCTCGGGGCAAAACTTTAAACTCTGTCTTCCTATAATCTACTGATGTTTTAGGTTGCTGGACTGTAGGCTGCAAAAATGTCATTTGCATTTTACCAGTGTTAATGTTAAAATATGACATCAACCTCTTATGATTTCCAGAAGTCTATTTGAAGTACTGGGAATATGTTCTAGCCTTCAATGCCTCATCCCTCAACTTGATTTCTGTGTACTTCTCTTTTATATATTTCTCTTTATCCACTGGTTTGTTGGATGAAGAGACTTCAATACTAAGTTGTTTTTCAATAATCTGAGTATTTGAGGTGGAAGGTTGATGAGTTTCCTCTAAAATTGCTGGAGTTGTATTCTTTTTAACCACTGTGTCAGTATCAATGATTTCAACCATCTCAATGGTCTCTTCTTTCTCATTTACAAGGTTAATCTTAGGCCTCTTCCTGTACATGATTTCAAACATGTCATCTGTAGTATCCATTTTAGAGCTAGAACCTTCTTCCCTGGTTCTTTTTACATTTCTGTCCTGCATGTCTAGAGTCTGTAGAATGGGACTAATACCCATTTGTTCCTGTAGGGTTGGAATCTGCAAAAAGGAACTAGTATCTATTTGCTTTTGAACATCTACTAAGGTATTTTCCAACCGTTCTGACTGGTTAGCATATTTTTCAATGTTTGGTCTGGACTCATGCATAAAAGGGCTTAATTTGAGTTTGAGCCTTAATTTGTTTATGACTCCATTAGATTCATAATACACATGAAACTGCTACTGAACTTCATTTGCTTTAAAAATTTCTCTGCTTCTTGTCCAGCTTCTCTATTATTACAAATAAAAGGGCCCAACTGGTTTTTGATATTGAACTGTGTTTTCTTCCTAGCTGACAGAAAATTGACATCATCTGAGTTTATGATCTGCCTGAAATATTCTAATGCAAATATCCTCATGGGGAGGTATTTGGGCAGCTTGTAGGGAGTGAGCTGACATCCATATATCCTGATTTCAGTGTGGTCCTGGTATAGATACCACTATCCTAATCTATTGTTTTTAGACAACTGCAAAACTCTTTTTACCTCATCACTAATCCGGGGTTGATTGCTACTGGTTATCATATTTACAACTGGATGAACAAAGGAATCAATGAACTAATTATAACTAAAAACTGTGGAATATTTTTGGATCAATGGTGTCCAAAAGATGAGAGGTCTTCATTGGCCGTTCGTGTCCAATTTTTTGATGCTGACTGGAAACTTATTTTACTGGAAATATCGGAACATGTGGAACAATACTGAAGAGTATTTGAATACTCTTTCATTTGGCAGTCTGATCAATTGATCATGGATTCTATCTACCGAGAACTGGGCAAAATTGAAAATTCCAATTGGAGGCTTTCCTGGGCAAAAAATAGAGAGGAAAGAAAGTACATGTTCGTCTACAAATTTATTAGTAGTATACCCAAGGATACAAGACAACATAGTTACAATTTGTCTTTCCCTTTCAGAGAAAATGGTGGCAGAGTATGGAGGACTGTCTGTAGGAGTATGAGACTCTTCTAGGATGAAAGTCTGAAAGATTTGAGCCCTCTTGGGAAGGTCCAACTTTATGTAAAGTTCAAGTAGGTTTTCAATGGAAAATGGGGTTTCATTTGGGATTGGCTGGACCTGCAGCATTTGATTTATTGACTTTACAGTAATGGTTAATAAAATTTGTTGGTGAGGATAGACTATGGCTCTTTGACTTGGGATATAGCAAGCTTGGTAAAAATGGATGATTTCTAGGAATAGGTATACCTGTGGGAACAAGTATTTTGGAAAATTTGATTCCCATAGGTGAATGTCATCATTTTGGTTAAGGAATTTATCTTTACTCTAGCAGTGGAGTTTTAATAGATGGCTAGAGGTGGATGTGTTTTTAATTTGGAAATCTTTGTCGGCTAATGGGAGGTGGTCAATGTCCAGGTGAGGGGTTTGCAGGGGTTTCTCATTTAGAATGCTCTAGGAAGCCATAATTTGGTTTATTTCTATTTGAATTACTCTTTCTCTAGCTTTAGGAGTAGGGTTAAAAGCTCTGGAATAGTGGAAAGGGTGAATATAGTCTGCAGGAAAGGGTTTCTTCGAATGCACAGTGGGTTTCTTCAGTTTGGCAAGGTTTTTTAATTAATTTAGTTAATTAACCTTATATAAATAGTTGTGAAGAGCTTAATTACATGGTGGTTCTGGTTCTTTCAAGAATACCTGGAAAAATGACGATTAAGTCTGCAGACATGGTTTTGTGGTAGTATCAGAGGTTCTTGAGGCTTCAATTGTTTGTGTGTTGCTTCAATTCAAAGTCGGCATGGTCTTCAGGTTGCAAATGGGTAGAAAACAGTTGAGCAGGGTTCTTGGGCATTGGAATTGGTTAACAAAGGTATTTGCAATGAAAATGAGTGAAAAGAGTGAAAAGGGGGCCTTTTTAGTATTTAACCAACAGTGGTTAAATTTGGGCACAAGATTAATAGATGAAAAGTGGGTGGTTTCATTCTACGCGGGGAGGTGGTTTTATGCAATATTGCACCACTTTTGGGTGGACGATGGTATTTTTTGAGAGCACGCGATACAATGTGGTGTTTCCACATAGCGAGATAGTGATCAACCAAAACCGCGAATCTTGCATGATTTTTGGATTTTAACTGTCAGACAATGGGAGCGTGCGATATGGATATGGGTCGTCGAATCTGGGAGTGTTTGATAGGAGGGATATCGCATGGTGGAGTTGCGAGGGCAAAGTTGGAATGTGGTTGGCAGTGCCCGGGGATAAATAATGCAGCGGGTTTAATACATTCAAAGGTCTAGTGAGGGTCGAGGAATTATAATGTGGGGGGTTAAATACATAAAGCGGGACTATAGGATAGGGAATAGCTTAGGATAAAGGGGTTTTAATAGGTTGTTAAGGAAAAAGGAAAATTAATAAAGGGGAGGGTATTATTTGTGATGGGAATGGTTTTCACACTAGGGAAAAGAGGTTTTGGGAAGGGCAAATGGGATGAAATAAGGGGGAAAGTGAAATGTTGGGTGCAGGATCCCCTAAGGGAAGTTTTGGGGCTTAAAGCCCATATTTTGACTAAATCTGATGTAAAGACTCTGCATTTTGTGGGCATGGAGTGTGAACTTGTAAATGAGTCATAGGGTTTTCCACCCTCATTTTTGTAATGTAATGTTGGCTTTAGAGATCTACCCGTGGTCCGCAGACCATGGGATTGTATAAATAGAGCGAGGCTCTAAGTTGTAAATCACCAAATCATAGTCATGAAAGAAGATGAAGAATTGAGTCTTATCTAAGTGTAGAGTCGAGTCTTTGGGTCATATAGTAGGAGAAGGCTCTGTAGCTAAGTGTGCAGAGGCCTAGTAGTCCGCAGCTAAGTGCGCAGGGTGAGTCGAGTCTATAACCATTTGGAGAAGTAATAAAGAAGAAGTATTCCATCAATTCAGTGTATCTTTTTCCTATTTTATGCATTGAGTATATTGGGTATGAATTGTTTTTTTATTGTTTATATGCGTGAACTTATATGGTTATGTTGGCTAAGACAATATAAGACAAAGTATCTGTCTACGCAAAGTTAACTAACAGTTATAAGAAGATAAGTAAGATCCACAGTGTAACTTGGGGAATTAGTGCAGATAGTTGCCTGGGCAGTGTGAAATCACCTTAGCCCCTAGTGGGTGTTGCGCGAAAGCGATTGCTTCAGATGAGGCCTCAGTCCACGATCCGTGGGCTGTTGCCGAAAGGGCCAGTAGTGTAGGGATTTTTTTGGCTAATTAACTTTGAACCTGGGTCAGGCCCCATCAAGCCAACAAATGGTTCTGTTGTCGGGACCGAAATCTGCATAGAGATGTCTATTGTTGTATCATTGGAATCCAACTAAGAAGGAAATTAAAGTCTGGTTGGATAAAATAATTCACGAGTTCGTGGCACAGGAGAATGGGAATCCACGACTGACAAAAGAAGAATGGTTAGACTGCTACCTATACACAAAGATTCACGAGATTTTCTTCGCATCTTTCCATACTAAGTTGTATGAGTGGATCACGAAGTTAGCAAATAGCCAAGGTGGAAACTCGATGGTCCTATTTTGTGGACTCTAGAGTTGGTGCATCGATTGGAAGCATTGAAGGATAAGATCACGCGCATTGTTGATCACTGGCTCGATCAAATTATAGGAGGATTCATCATTAAATTTGTGGTATACACTTCAGTCAACTATAGCGAGGCAGAGCGACGCTTCCTCAAAACACTGCGAGGTAAGTACGTGAAGTCCCTGAATACTTGGATTAAAATGTTATTGTGCGAAAAGATGATTATGCAGTTACATTGATGTTAGGGGCTATGCGAAGTGGAAAAACCTACAGGAACAAAGGAAGTAAGGGACTAGAGAATAGCCCTTTGATTTCACCTCCGCAAGACAAGGAAAAGCTTGTGAAGGTCTCTCCATGAAGTTTGATCCATTTGATAAGGTAGAGAATTTCGCGCATACCACCCCCACCCACACTGCCACCAGATTCATTGCCATCACCTCCATCTTCGCCCGTACCACCTCCACTGCCACCGCAATTCAGTATGGCAAGCACGATAAAGTTGCATGTGTTTAATGGATTCAGAAATGAAGATTCGGACCAATTTTGGTTCATTGTAAAGGCTGTATGGGAAGCATAGGGAGTTACAGAAGATAATATAAAGAAAGAAACACGGGTTAATGCCCTATAGGATCACGCGCTGACCTGGTACATTAAGCACTCAACTGATAATCCAAATACAGGAATTGTGGATATCCAAACTGCGCTAAATAAGGAATTTAGTAGGCCAAAGTCAGAGGCACAGTCGATCATTGGGTTCAAAGAGATCACAATGCTACCAGGTGAGACTCCCTGGGAGCTGGATCAAAGGCTGAAGTGTATGATTCGCAAAGCTAATATGACTTTGACAGATGGACAACACTACGAATGGTTTGTAGCATCACTAATGCCACATTTGAGGAACGCACTGTTGCAGCAGAGGTTAATGACTCAGGCAGAAGCCTTGGAGATCACAATGAGACTGCATGAGACCCCAATGCAGGATCCTAATTTGGGTGTTCAGTAGATCCACACGCAATTGAAAAAATTATTCTTTGATATGTAGATTCTGAAACAGGATAGGGTAGCTCGACCAAAAGTGTGCGAAGAGGTGTGGTGCATAAAATGAAAAGGTTAGGGTCATGACAAAGACCATTGCCCAATGTTCACGAATTACCTTGCAGGAGGGGGATCGATGTTGTTAAGGCCGGAAGCGCAAGTAGGACCTAGCACGGTGCCTGTTTTGTGGTGCGCGATTTGTCAAATAGGTGGAAAACATGCTACATACAACTGCCATTTGCTACAGAAGTATACACAAAATTCGCAACAGTTGTTCTGTAATTTTTGTAGGTCGATGGGACACGATGAGCGCACTTGTAGAAGCTATGAGTTGATGATGGATAAAACTCCCACCTATAGAGTTCAGGCTGAAACGCGGCCCCTAGACCAGAATACAGGAATGGTATAGACCATATTTCAGGGGCATGGATGAGGCCAAGGGGGTGAAGGACCTGGAAGAGGTCGCGGACAGTTGATATGCTACAATTGCGGAGGGCCAGGACATTATGCCCGCGATTGTACAAATCCAATGCATCCATCATGTCTGTATTGTACCTTATTTGATCATGAGACAGAGGATTGTCCTACGCTGATAGCTAGGATACACGACAAGGGAGTGCTACCACCTCCCCCAACTCAGAACCTACAGATGATGAGGTCTGAGCCACGCGAGGAAGATCCAAATGTGAATATTATGCTCTGAAGTGGAATTATGATGGGAGATGATAAAGGAAAACAACCCAAATATAGCACTTGGGTTCACAAAGCTTTGGCAAAGGAAGTGGAGTTTGATTTGAAGCACACTCGAGAAACCTTTATGGAAGCTAAGAAGAGCTTCGCTGATGCCTCCACTTTAGGAAGCAAAGATAGACAGGAGCCGGAGATGGACCCATCTATACTTATGATGTTCCTAGAAACATGCATGAATTTACTGCCTGATAGTAAGGTTGTAAAAGGATTACAGAAACTCATTAATAGATGCGTTGGGACCGCACCAAGACAATCACGTGTAGTCCGGAAAATTGGAAAGAATAGGACTAGAATAGGAAGAGAAATGATGTTAACCACGCAGATTGGAGAATATGAGATGGACCAAGTAATTCTGGATTTAGGATCAAATGCAAATGTTCTTCAGAAGCAAACGTGGGAGTGCATGGGGAGGCCTATGCTGCAGTGGTATCCTATTCAACTGTGAATGGTGAACCAACAAAAGATAATACCCTTGGACGATTGCAGGGAATCACCATTGATATTGAGGAAGTGAGCACGCTAGCAGACTTTGAGGTGATAGAGATTGTTGATGACAGCAATCCCTACCCCGTGCTCTTAGGAATTGATTAGGCCACTAACATGAACGGGGTGATTAATCTGAAGAAGCATAAGATGGTTTTTGAGAAGAATTCTTTGTGCATAGTTATACCCTTAGACCCTGCTGAGAGAGCGCACTATACAAAGCCGGTGCGCTACTATGAAAGTGATAATGATTTGGATTTTATTTGCAAGATAACTGAGCGAGAGAAAGACTGGATAAATCCCACGGCGGATGGATGAATTTCATGGGAGTTGAAAGCTCCTACACTTCAGATTCAGATGAGGAGATAGAACGATGGTAGAACCAATTACACAAGGCAACCACGCTTAATTGTAACATGATGACAAGCTCGCTGCGCTGTGTATCGACAGAAGTGAGAGATCTGCCTACTTATGATGGATTAGGTGAGGTAGATGCTTTCTTAGAAAAATATGAAAGGGAGGTGTCGAAAAAGCAACGTTTCTAGGTCTTGAATTAGGTATTGCACGCTACGATCACGAGGTGGTGGGGTACGCACAAAGGAAGCTTTGACAACTGGCGCAAATGTAGGAGTGATCAAGTGCATGTCCTAAGTGTCGTAAAAATGCTCAAAATTCAAAATGCTCAGAACTGGTTCAAAGCTAAACGAATGGAAAGTTCTCATCCTCCCGATTCCGGCGCCGCAAACGGTTCGAAAAACGGTCGCCGTATGAGGAAGATATGGCCAAAAGAACATTTTGCCCAAAACATTAGAAAATTTTAATTTTTTTTTTTTTAAATTAAAAAAAGAATATTCCATAGAATATTCCCTTTTCAATGGCCAATCAGAATCCGCCACGTGGCAGGCCCGGAGGGCGCCACGTGGCCCTGGGTGACGTCAGCAGCTCATGGGCTTTTGTATTAAAATTTTTGGGTCAAATGGGGGATCGAACCCATGACCTATCATCCATTAAACAAGCGCAGCAGCTCATGGGCTTTTGTATTAAAATTTTTGGGTCAAATGGGGGATCGAACCCATGACCTATCATCCATTAAAAAAGCGCTTTACCAATATGCCACGCAATCAACTGTTGATCAATGGGCGGAGAAACCTGTTTTAAAGTTTAAATATTGTTTTTGGCGGGAATGAAGGGGGCCAGCCCCGCACACCATATGACCAGCGTTCAGGACCGTGGGCTAAACCCAACCGCCCCACAAAATGCTGGCACGAAATCCGAGGCGGCCCTTACCAAACATTTAATGTAACAGCAGTCAGCTGGCAGTTTAGTTGGCGGTGGCACCAAATTTGGCGGACCCGCCATAATTGGCGGGCTTAACTGGACCTTCACTAAAGTTAGCTGGAGTTCTTTTAGGCTAAACTGGCAGTCAGGAGTAAATGGCCATAACTTTGGCCCAGAAAGTCGGTTTTGGACGAATTTTTTTTTGATTTTGGATAATTTCGACCTTCTGAAGCCATTGGTGTAGGTCTTACAGCCATCAGAGGTCGTTTGCATACGTTTTGGAGCCGTGAAAGTTCTAGGAGCCACCAGGGGCCAGTATTGGGAAGACTGTACAGGGTTGCAGGTATCCATTGGAGGTGATCCAATAGTCAATCCTGAAGGATTCAAGTGTTCTGAATCCATTTCTACCATCTATTTCTCCTGTAGATGCTTCTATTCAGCTGTATTTTCAATTTGAGCATTTAATAAAAACAAGGACAAGCCCAATTGGGAGCTTTGGACCCAGCAGACGTAGCCCTGGAGGGGGTGAACTGCTTTATCAACTTCTTTTGCATATGTGGTTGGTTTATTTTGCAGAAAAAATTCGTTTTTATGTGTTAAACAGTAAAAGGAAATAATTCTGCTATGCTTAGATGGGTCATAAACAGCTGAAAATTTCATGTGTTTCTTTTCTGCAAGACATGGAAGTCTTTTAAACATGTTTAATTCTGAATTGAATACCTTGCAAACAAATTTCAAGTAGTTTCAAATTCATATCAAGTTGGTATCAGAGCTCAGGGTTTTTGTGCAAAGATCTTCTAATTGTCTTGCAAGTATTGATGCTTACCAGGTTGAAACTTAAAAGAGGGGAAGGACAGTTGACTAGAGAAAGAGAGAATCCTCAGTCAAGGAAGGCCAGAGAGCCATCACCTCCACCTTCAATTTCACCTTCAAGAGTCTCAGCAGAAGCTTCAAGGATGTCTGAACATGAAGGAGAAATTTCTATAGAGACAGATTCAAGAGAAGAAGAAAGATTCTTCAGAAAGGCTTTCTTAGATCTCACTGAAATGGTGAGGATATTGTACCAAGAAAGAAATGAGAAGTTCGCTGGAGAAGGGTCCAAACATCCACCTGAAGGAGAAGGCTCTTCAGGAGGTAAGAAGGATGATGATCATTCCAAGAAAGGACATGGAGGAAATGGTGATCCACCACCCCCATCTTCATCTTCGTCTTCTTCTGTTCATAAGCATAGATCCTCTGGAAAAAGTCCTTTTTTAAAGCTTGATGTAAAATTCGAATTACCAATGTTTAATGGTGAAGTGAATGCAGAAAAGCTTGACAACTGGATTAGGCAGTTGGAAGTTTACTTGAGGATCCAAAATATGCATGATGATGCCACAAAGATTCAGTTGGCTTCTTTGAGAATGGATGGAGCAGCATTGGTCTGGTGGGAAGCCAAGACTAAAGAGGAGCTCAAGAAATTTGGTAAGGTTACCTTAACATGGCCTGAATTTCTGTTAGCCATTAGAAAACAATTTTATCCTCTTGCTCACATGCAGAAAGCCATTATGAACTGGAAAAATTTCAGACAACTTAAGGGTCAGAGTGTCCAAGACTACACCCAAGAATTCAGGAGAAGAGCTCTCTTGTTAGGGGTAGATTTGCAGACCCAAGAAACCTTGCTGAAATACATTGGTGGCTTGCATAGCTACCTTAGACACACCATCTTGATGTTTAACCCTACTAGCCTGGACGAGGTTTGTGTCCAAGCTACCCATTTAGAGGCAAGGGGAAAAAACACATTTGAAGAGGGTAGAAACAAGCCCCCCAAGGGGAAAAGCAAAGAGAAAACCTCCAAGGGAAAAGGAAAAAAGAATGCATCTGTCAAATAGGAGAGTGAGAAAGTGATCTGTAAACACTGTTCTAAACCAGACCATGAGGAGAAAAGCTGTTGGAAATTACATCCTGAAAAAAGACCTCAATTTAACAAATCCAAAGGGAAACAGAAAACTGCTGCTACTACATCTACACCACAAGATTTAGGGGAAGATTCAGGTGATGAAACCAAAATTGCAGCCATGGGTTTGAAAAACTTGAAGGGAAAAGAAATTGAAACCCAAGCCAGCACTAGTACCTCAAACTGCCATGTACAAGCTCCTAATGAGGAAGAAAGAATTGAACTGTTTCATGTGAGGGTGATTTCAAAACATACTAAGATTGACACACTTTTTGATAGTGGGTCACAAGAAAATCTTATATCAGAGGACTTGGTCAAGCAACTTAAACTTGAGACCGTTCCACATCCGAAGCCATATCCACTTGGATGGATTTGCAAGGATGCAAATTTACAAGTTTCAAGAAAGTGCACATTGCGCTTTGCAATTACTGCACATTTTATTGACACAGTTGAACTTGATGTGGTACCTTTTGATATAGCAGGAATTGTTTTGGGAAGTCCTTACTTGTTTGACAGGAAATCTATCTTTCATCGCCATGAAAACAAATATCATCTGTTCAAAGATGGCAAGGAGTTCATTGTTAGAGCTCATCGCAAGAAGACAAATATAGCGATGGTAAATGCAGGACAGGTAAAAAGGCTGGTCAATTCAAGTAAGAATTTTGTTCTTCTTATGATTAAGCCCAAGGTTGATGTGAATCATGAGTCATTTGACAATTGTGATCCAAAACTTAAATCAGATCTGTATGATGTAGTTGATGCATATCATGAGATGTTTCAGGAGCCAACAGGTTTGCCTCCTAAGAGGGAGATTCAGCATGAAATCCATTTGCATCCAGATTGTCCTCTTCCAAACATAGGCATGTACCGCATGTCTATTATGGAGAATGTTGAAATAAAGAAGCAAATCAAGGACTTGTTGGACAAGGGTTTCATAAGGCCAAGTACTTCGCCATGTGGGTCACTGATTGTATTGATTCCAAAGAAAGATGGCACTTGGCGTATGTGTGTTGATTTCAGGGCCTTGAACAAGATAACGGTAAAGAATCGTTACCCACTCCCAAGGATAGATGATTTGCTAGACCAGATGAAAGATGCTCGATATTTTACTAAGCTAGACTTGCGCAGTGGATATCATCAAGTAAGAATTGAAGAAAGTGACATATGGAAGACAGCCTTTAAAACCAAACAAGGACTCTTTGAGTGGCTTGTGATGCCATTTGGTTTGTGCAATGCACCTGCAACTTTCATGCGGGTAATGGATGATGTCTTGCGTCCTTTTCTTGATGATTTCATTATTGTCTACTTAGATGACATCTTAATTTTCAGCAAGTCTAGAGAAGATCATGTCATGCATGTTAGAAAAGTACTTGATGTTTTGAAGAAGAATCAGTTATTTCTTAAAATGTCAAAGTGTGAATTTGGAAAGACTTCTTTGGTTTATTTGGGACACATAGTAGGAGGAGGTGCTTTGAGAATTGATCCTGCTAAGATTGAGGCTATTGTGAAGTGGCCTACTCCCAAATCCATAACAGAGGGAAGAAGTTTTTGGGTGCAGCTCAATATTGGAGGAAGTTTATCTCTAACTTCTCTTCTATAGCAGCTCCTATGCATGCAGTGACAAGTGTGAAGCATGCTTTCCAATGGGGAGGCAAGCAGCAAAAAGCTTTCGAATCTTTGAAAGAGAAGATTAGTTCAGCTCCAGTCCTTGCATTACCGGATTTGAGACAACCATTTGAGATACAAACCGATGCTAGTGATTATGCTATGGGTGCAGTTCTTCTACAGCATGGTAAGCCTATTGCATTTCATTCTGAAACTTTTAATGGTGCTGTTGTAAATTATCCTACATATGATAAGGAGTTGTATGCGTTGGTACAAAGCGTCAAAAAGTGGAAACACTATTTGATGGGCAAAGAAACTGTTATACATACCGACCATCAGCCCTTACAGTACTTGCAATCACAAAGCAAGTTACAACAGTCACGACACTTCAGATGGATGGGCTTCTTGCAACAGTTCCATTTGGTAATAAGGTACAAGAAAGGTACTTTGAATAAGGTTGTTGATATGCTTTCAAGGCCTATTATTGGTGCTGTTACTTTACTTAAGAATGATTCCATTGTACATGATAGTTACATAGAACAATATGCATCTGATGATGACTTTAAAGATGTGTATGCTAACTTGAGTAAAGGGAATCATGTAGAGGAAAATGACTATCACATGCATAACAATTTGCTGTTTCATTTGGGCAAGTTGTGTATACCACAGGGGGAGAGGATAAATGTCATAAGAGAAGCTCATTCTTCTCTTATTGCTGGCCATTTTGGTGTGAGCAAAACAGTTGCACATCTACAGAGGTATTGCTATTGGCCTCGCATGGTAGATTCGGTTTCAAGGTTCATAAGAGGTTGTTCATTATGTGCTACAAGCAAGCCTAGCAATAGGAAGCTTGGTTTGTATACTCCTTTGCCGGTACCTTCTAGACCATGGGAGAACATCTCTATGGATTTTGTAGGAGGTTTGCCAAAATCTAGAAAGCAGCATGATTACTTATATGTAGTAGTTGATCGTTTCAGCAAAATGTGTATACTTATGCCTTGTAAGAAAACTATAACTGCTGAACAAACTGCTGAATTATTTTTTCATCATGTATGGATTCACTTTGGTTTGCCTACTTCCATTATTAGTGACAGGGATTCCAGATTTGTGGGGAATTTTTGGTCCAACCTATGGGAGATGATGGACACAAAGTTGAAGAAAAGCACTGCTTTCCATCCGCAAACAGATGGACAAACCGAAGTTGTGAACATAACCATTGTGCACCTCTTGAGAGGTTATTGCAGCAAGCATCCCAAGCTTTGGGATGAACATTTGCACTACATACAGCATGCTTACAACCGTGCCAAGCACTCTTCCACAAACACCTCACCGTTTGAAGCTTGTTTTGGTTACTTGCCAAAATCACCTCTTGATTTCATTCTTGAGAAAGATGTCGCCATTGAGGGACATAGTGACATTGACAAAGCTCGTTCATTCATTGAAAGAATTAAGCAAATACATCAGCAAATTCAAGAACAGCTTGAGAAAAGTCAAGGCAAGTACAAGGAAAGACACAACAAGCATAGAGTCGATCACAAGTTTCAAGAAGGGGATGAGGTATGGCTGTACATTAGTAAGGAAAGGATGCAAGGAGAAGGTAAAAAGCTGAAGCCTATTCGTTATGGTCCATTCAAAATCCTCAAGAAGGTTGGAAATAATGCTTTTCAATTAGATTTGCCTTCCTACATGCAAATGTATTCTGTTATCAATGTGGAGCACTTACGTTTGTATGAACCTCCTTTGATTGCTGATCATGAAAGTGTTGTTCAGCTGCCATCTATAGAAGATTTCTCGCCAGAATACTTAGATGAGCTGAAAGAAGATACAATCCTTGATAGAAGGACATGCACTTCAAGGAGGGGCAGTGTAGATTATGTTCGGGTTGGTTTCAAAGGTAGCAAACCGAACAAGGCAAAGTGGATAGAGGTGGACAGAGTGAGGGAGCTGTACCCTCACCTCTTTAACATGTAGTTGAAGGCTTTTGGGGTCCAAAAGCTTCCCAATGGGGAGGCGTGATCAGGTGCATGTCCTAAGTGTCGTAAAAATGCTCAAAATTCAAAATTCTCAGAACTGGTTCAAAGCTAAACGACTGGAAAGTGCTCGTCCTCCCGATTCCGGCGCCACAAACGGTTCGAAAAACGGTCGCCGTATGAGGAAGATATGGCCAAAAGAACATTTTGCCCAAAACATTAGAAAATTTTAATTTTTTATTTTTTAAAAATTAAAAAAAGAATATTCCATAGAATATTCCAAGGAATATTCATTTTTCAATGGCCAATCAGAAACCGCCACGTGGCAGGCCCGGAGGGAGGCACGTGGCCCTGGGTGACGTCAGCAGCTCATGGGCTTTTGTATTAAAATTTTTGGGTCAAATGGGGGATCGAACCCATGACGTATCATCCATTAAACAAGTGCTTTACCATTATTCCACGCAGTCAACTGTTGATCAATGGGCGGAGAAACGTATTTTAAAGTTTAAATATTGTTTTGGACGGGAATGAAGGGGGCCAGCCCCGCACACCATATGACCAGCGTTCAGGACCGTGGGCTAAACCCAACCGCCCCACAAAATGCTGGCACGAAATCCGAGGCGGCCCTTACCAAACATTTAATGTAACAGCAGTCAGCTGGCAGTTTAGTTGGCGGTGGCGCCAAATTTGGCAGACCCGCCATAATTGGCGGGCTTAACTGGACCTTCACTAAAGTTAGCTGGAGTTCTTTTAGGCTAAACTGGCAGTCAGGAGTAAATGGCCATAACTTTGGCCCAGAAAGTCGGTTTTGGACGATTTTTTTTTTTTTTTTGGATAATTTCGACCTTCTGAAGCCATTGGTGCAGGTCTTACAGCCATCAGAGGTTGTTTGCATACGTTTTGGAGCCGTGAAAGTTCTAGGAGCCACCAGGGGCCAGTATTGGGAAGACTGTACAGGGTTGCAGGTATCCATTGGAGGTGATCCAATAGTCAATCCTGAAGGATTCAGGTGTTCTGAATCCATTTCTACCATCTATTTCTCCTGTAGATGCTTCTATTCAACTGTATTTTCAATTTGAGCATTTAATAAAAACAATGACAAGCCCAATTGGGAGCTTTGGACCCAGCAGACGTAGCCCTGGAGGGGGTGAACTGCTTTATCAACTTGTTTTGCATATGTGGTTGGTTTATTTTGCAGAACAAATTCGTTTTTATGTGTTAAACAGTAAAAGGAAATAATTTTGCTATGCTTAGATGGGTCATAAACAGCTGAAAATTTCATGTGTTTCTTTTCTGCAAGACATGGAAGTCTTTTAAACATGTTTAATTCTGAATTGAATACCTTGCAAACAAATTTCAAGTAGTTTCAAATTCAGATCAAGGAGGATGATGCGCACATGATTTGGGAAACCTATAATGCGATTAGCAGATAAATACAATGGACGAGATGGTATGTGTACGCATCTGTCCAGGTGGGTACAGGCATATGGTAAACAACCTGCGCAGATGCACATGAACTTCGTGTTGGGAAATATAGTCAATAATCATGTGTCGGTGGGTCAAATGCGCGAACGGTCCCTCAAATTGGAACGACAAAGTGTGGAGAGAATAAGCACCCAAAAGGTTATCCACGTGGAAGCATTTAACGAAGTGTGCGTAACACTGAACAAGGCATGTAATCGAAGTGATTGGGACCTGCATGTACCAACAATCTTATGGACTTATAGGACAACGTGCAAGAAACTGATGAGAGAGGCACCTTCTAGGCTAGCCTATGGAGAAAATGTTGCAATACGAATGGAGTATATCATGCCTAATCCGCGCATAGCAACACCCATGGATATGACAGATCACGGAGCCTTGGAAGAAGGAATCGCACAGATGGAAGAGCTCAAAGAAGAATGCTTGGGACCTGATGAAGAGATCCAGCAGTGTAATCTTGAGCTCCAAGAACTCATGAAGGAAAGAGTTTGGTTGAGGGAGAAAAGTGCCATGGTGGAAGAAGAAGTCAAGAAGCTTGAGGAAGGAATACATAAGGACTTTATTGATAAAAAAACCGTGGGGATAAAATAGGATGTGCACGATTACGTTGACGAATTTGGGGACTACCGTCGAGAGTTGATCAAATTGATGCCTTGGATTGGACCATATGTTACTAAGGGGATCACAGATGGTGGTGCAATGCAGTTGGTAAAATGTACGATGTAGTTGCAGAAGTCAAATGGCTCACCCTTTCCAGGAAAAGTAAACAATAAATGGTTGAAGCCATATACAGGTGGTGAGGCCACCCGACTAGTCGTGGGAAGCACATTCTTAGCGCTCCAGGTAGTTGAAAGGAGGTGCGGGACTATAAACTACTTTGCCTAAGAGTTGCACGATGACAGGACTGCGCGTAGGAGCGAAGTGTCACAAGGTCTGCGACAGCACAAGGGTAGCTGCGTTGCTGTGCGGGTTGGATGGAAAGTGACTGTTATAGTCACTATTCACGATGTGATGCTTGTTTTGAGACCAAATGGAGAAGGAGGCACGCATTCAAGGCAGGCTTTATGGGCTAGATTTTGGAAAATTTGCCGCCAAGGGAGCATTAATGAATCGAATTTGGGGGGAACAGTCGAATTTAAATTCAAAAGGCACTATAAATTACAAAGGGTTGCCCAGCAAACAACACTTGGCCATTTTAGAATTGAGTTGTCGTGCACCCAGAGATTTCTGAACCCAGACCTGTTTGATCTGTTGGAGTTAAAGACGTTGTGTGAACACCTACCTGAGTAGTTGAGATATTTCTGGAAAAGCAATATGGCAGCGTCTGAAGAAGCCAGGGATATCGGAGAAATGACCATTGAAGAGGTTACGCAAGCCATGATCATAGGATATGCCCCTAAGAGCATTAGGATAGTCGCGGAAATCCCTAAATCATCGTGCACGGTAAGACCCAAGAAAGATAAGTAGCCCATGGTTCTGGTGCACGTGTCCTCTAGAAACCCATTGCGAACTAAACTGACCATGGAAGAAAAGGGGAAAGCGGTTAATATAGAAATTGATGAGGAGGAGGAAGACCTTGAGGAAATCCTGGTCGAAGAGGAGGAGGACAAAGACATGGAGGTGGAAACCGAGGGTGCAGACCCTCTAAATAGGCTTCCCAAGTATGTTCCTCCACAGAAGGGGAAGGCAAGGGTGCCCAAGGACCTAGATGAGAGCAAGAGCTCTCTGCAGACTCTGCTAGTACCCGATGATATCGTTTTTGAAGGAGCACACTTGGGACGTGTGCTGAGTCTAAAGTTTGAAGACTGGGATCTCACATACCACAAGAAGTTCCCACACTTAGCAACCGCACAGCTCATGAAGCCGAAGAAAAATGTTGCGGCAGGAGTCATTGAGTTGGAGCCGCACAAGTGGTTGCACGGAGTAGAAAAAGCAAGGTTGTTAAACATGCTCTGGATGCCACATTACCATCGCGCCCTAGTAACTATGTTTGTCATCAGGCAGCTGCTATAACTAGTGTATGATGGGTGTTTGTGGCTGGAGGATCCCATCCCCATCACAGACCACATGTTCATAGAATTACCTAACTTCCTTGCAAAGGGGAGGACCCAGCAGACATTTCGGAGGGTAAGAGCAACAATTTGGCCTTCGCGGAGGCCATGAAGGCAAAATTTAGGCTGGAGAAGAAGAAGAGAGGGTACGCAATCTCTAGTATCAACAATAAGGCAGTCAGGGTTGCCACCTAGATACTGGTTGGAAAGGTTATACGGAAGTGTCGCACGGATGAAGTGCCCGCGCTGCACTTGCCACGCAGTGTGCAGAGGGTGTCTAGTTTAACTGGTCAGAGTACCTGTGCAAGGAGTTCTTGGAGAATTTTCACGAGGCAAAGGAATAGGGGGAGACCTTCCACTATGCATGGCTTCTGTTTTCCATAGAGCTAGTGGCTTGGGAATTTCCTGAGGATAGCTAGTTCCCCACAATTGCACGGGATCTTCTAGAGGTAGCGAAGTATGCTTCACTATGGGTCACTAAAGATGCACAAAGGATTTGAGATAGGAAGATATTTTGGGTGTTCATGGAGATGAACATCAAAATTGGGATCAACTGCAAACCGCGGTTATTGCCCACTGTCTATAATAGTCTACAAAGCTTCGAGGAGTCCAAGGTGGAATTCCATCACGTGTATGTCAGGGCGTGCAAGAACCCCACCAAGAAGTGGAATGAGTTCCCGTACCTAGCCACGGACGATGTCATATTTTCCATACTTGAGTCGTGGCCACCAGAGTGGTGCACTCCAGCCATCTTCACGTTGGAAATGGAGAAGTCGGCTACCCAAAGGAAGAAGGAAGAGGCAAAACTGCGGATGACGCAATTAGCAGATAAAAGAAGAAAAGAGGCAGCAACAGCAAAGGCGCAGGAAGCATGAGACACCGCGAAGTCAGCCACAGAACAGCAGAACACCACCGCAGAACAACAACAAGTAGTAGAGAAGGAGAACGAGGGCCATAAGTCACCATCGCCAGAGGAAGAGCCTGAGATAGAGGAAGGTGGCGTGGACCCATAGATAGTGTCCACACAGCTGAAGAGGTAGTAGCCAAGAGAGTAGGTGGGGCCGAGGAAGAAGTCAAAAGCCTCCAAGACCTCGTTCAACCCGATCACCCTCACTTATGTTAGAAAATTATATATTCAGAGCAATGGAACACATAGAATATTGCAGAAATATAAACATAGAAAACACATAAAATCAGAGAGACACAGATATATGTGGTTCACCCAGTTTGGGCTACGTCCACCCCGAACAGCCAGTGCTTCCTTTCTATTATCCAACAAAATGAAGAGACACAACCTACAGCAGATCCACTATAATATCCTCTGTTTTCTCTCACAGTCTCACCTCTTTGTTTCTCGCTCAGAGAATACACATCTATTACATAGACTCAATACAATACCCTCATACAAAGAGAGGGGTTTCCTTCTAGGGAAAAAAACCCTAAACTAAAAATAAGTTCTACCGTCAGATCATCCGCCTAATGAACGGCCAGATTGACTATAAATTACTATACTTTTACAAAGCAATTTTACATTTGTTTTTAGCTTCGGGGGTGCTGCCCCCGAAACCCCCACCAGGGGACTGCTGGCCCCCCGGACTCCCCAGCGGGGGGGGATCAGCCCCCCCGAACCCCCGCGGGAGGGACAAGTCCCCCCCTCAGGCACCACCCCATGTGGAGGGGTGTACAAACTTCCTGGGGTATACATCTGGCTGAAACAAAGACCTCTAAACAATCATGCTCCATACTCAACAATATCCCACTTGCAGAATGATTGTAGCAACTCCACCGCTGCTTCATTTTTTGGACAATGACTCCTCTTTAGACCTAGTTATTTCTCATTTTCATCTTCATCCTTGAAGACCAATTGAAACTGAGCATATTCTCAGTTTCTCCCTAGTTACAACTTTTGTTAGCATATCTGCAGGATTCCGGCT
Organism: Pinus tabuliformis; assembly: GCA_031772625.1. Taxonomy (NCBI): domain Eukaryota; kingdom Viridiplantae; phylum Streptophyta; class Pinopsida; order Pinales; family Pinaceae; genus Pinus; species Pinus tabuliformis. Next base: position 857,946,441 of record CM062809.1, on the reverse strand, counting down.
AGTGTGTATCTTTTCCAACTTCAACTCTCCATATTCCAACACTGATCGTATGAAATGGTACTTGAGTTGTATGTGTTTAGTCCTAGAATGAAATGTTGAGTTATTTGCAAGATGAATGGCACTTTGTCTATCATTGTATAACGTACCCATATCATGCTCCTTACCCAATTCACCCATAAACCCTTTTAACCAAATCATTTCTTTACTAGCCTCTGTAGCAGCAACATACTCTGCTTATGTTGTTGAAAGTGCAACAACACTTTGGCTTTTTGAAACCCAACTGATAGATTTTCCACCTACAATAAATACATATCCTGTAGTGCTCCTCTTGTTATCTCTGTCACCTGCCATATCTGCATCAACATATCCCTGTAGAGAAATGTTTGAACCACCAAAGCATAATGCTTGATTTGTGGTACCTTTCAAATATCTGAGAATCCATTTCACTACCATTCAATGTTCCTTTCCTGGATTGTTCACGTACCTGCTTACAACTCCCACTGCATGTGCAATATCAGGCCTTGTGCAGACCATTGCATACATTAAGCTTCCAACCGCTAATGTATATGGAACTTTAGACATATAATCCATGTCTTCTTGGGTCTTTGGGCACATTTCCTTACTAAGTTTGAAATGGCTAGCAAAAGGTGTACTAAATAGTTTTGCATTGTGCATATTAAATCTTTTCAACACCTTTTGTATGTACTCATTCTGAGACAATGTTAATTTGCGATTTTTCCTGTCTCTAGTTATTCTCATACCAAGGATTTGTTTTGCAGCTCCCAAATCCTTCATTGCAAATGAATTTGCCAATTTTCTTTTGAGCACATTTATTTCCTACATGTTAGACCCTGCAACAAGCATGTCATCTACATACAATAACAATATAATATAGTTGCCATCATTTTGCTTTTTTAGATAAACACAATTATTAGAGTAACATCTAGTATAACCTTGTTCAGACATAACCTTGTCAAATTTTAGATGCCACTGACTTGAAGCCTGTTTTAATCCATACAAGCTCTTCTTCAACCTGCACACTAGTTTCTCCTTCCCTTTTACCTCATATCCTTGTGGTTGCTACATATATATCTCTTCCTCCAAATCCCCATGGAGAAAGGTTGTCTTTACATCTAACTGCTCAAGATGCAAATCTTCAACTTCTACTAGACTTAAAATAGTTCTGATTGAAGTCATTTTAACAACAGAAGAAAATATTTCATCAAAATCAATACCTTTCTTCTGTGCAAACCCCTTCACCACAAGTCTAGCTTTGTACCTCTGTTTTCCTCCATCTGCTTCCTTCATCCTGGAAACCCATTTATTCTGCAATGTAGTTTTACCTGCAGGCAACCTGAATAAGTCCCAAGTCTGGTTATGCATTAAGGAGTCCATCTCTTCTTCCATGGCTAGCTCCCACTTCTTCTTTCTTTCAACCTGCATTGCTTCTTCATAACATTCGAGTTCACCAGAATCAGTCAACAATAAATAATATAATGAAGGAGAGTATCGTTCAGGGGGTATACTTATTCTGGTGGATCTTCTAACACCACTTTCAGGTGTTTGGGGTGCCTGTTGCTGTTGTGGTGGTTGTTGTTGTTGTGGTTGTTGATTATTATTATTTTCAGGCATCTTTACTTTTTCAGTGATTTCATCAAGAACTGCGTATTCCTTGTTTTCTTTTTCATGTTTCTTTTCCTGCAACTGATTCTTATACAAGACCTTTTCATTGAATATTACATCTCTAATCCTAATGATTTTGTGATTTTCGTAATCATATAAACGATAACCAAAATCATTAACACCATATCCAATAAAGGTACATTTCTTTGATTTTTCCTCAAGCTTTGTTCAATTTTCATTATTGATATGGACAAAGGCCTCACAACCAAAAGGCTTTAAAAAAGAGTAGTTTACCTTTTTTCCTGTCCATGCTTCCTCTGGAACACCACCATCCAAGGAACTTGAAGGCCCTCTGTTTATTAGATAAACAGCAGTATCTACAGCATCTACCCAAAATTGTAAAGGCAATCCTGCATGCGATCTCATGCACCTTGCACGCTCCATGATTGTTTTGTTCATCCTTTCTGACACACCATTTTCTTGTGGTGTTCTTGGAACTGTCTTATCTCTGTGAATTCCATGCTCTGAATAGTACCTATCAAACTCTTTGTTGCAATATTCACCTCCATTGTCTAATCTAAGACACTTCAATTTCTTTCCAGTCTCAATCTCAACCAAAGCTTTCCATTTCTTGAAAGCATCAAATACATCAGATTTATTCTTAATACAATAAATCCAAGTTTTTCTAGTTGCATCATCAATAAAAGTAACATAATAACGAGAGCCACCGAGAGAAGATACCTGAGCAGGTCCCCATACATCTGTATGCACAAGCTCTAATTTTTCGCTCTTCTTTTCATTCCCAACTCTGAGAAATCTAACTCTCTTCTATTTTCCATAATGTAATTCTCACAGAAGTCCAAATCAACATTCTTCAAACCCGTTAACAAATTCCTTAAGTGAAGAATCTTCATCCCCTTCTCACTCATGTGTCTGAGCCTATGATGCCATAATGTTGCATCTACTCCTTCTAAAGCATTAACAGAGTTAGAAATACCATGGCATAAATACAATGTACCAACCTTTTCACCTTTTGCTATTACCAAGGCTCCTTTAGTGACCTTCCAAGCTTTATCTGTGAAAATTGTCACATAACCTTCACCGCCTAATTGCCCTGCTGAAATCAGATTTTTCTTCAGATCTGGAAAATTTCTTACCTCCTTTAGTAGCCATTAGTTTCCATTCTATTGTTTTACAAGAACCTTACTCATTCCAACAATTTTACAAGGTTTATCATCACCCAAACCAACTTGTCCAAAATCTCCTTGAACATAGTCATGAAAATATTTCTTATCAGGTGTGGCATGGAATGAGGCCCCTAAATCTACCACCCATGAATCAGTAATATTTTCGAAAGAAAGAACCAAAGCATCTTGTAACACCTCACCTACCACATTTGCTTCATGATTGTTTTCTTGATGTGCATCTCCTTCTTTTCCCTTCCGAGATCTACAGTCTTTCTTTAGGTGTCCTTTCTTTCCGCATTTCCAGCGCACTATCCCCGATCTGGACTTGGATTTGCCTTTCCTTGATTTACTGCAATATCCTGAGCACTTTCCTCCTTCAATTTTTCTTCCCCTAGACTCTGCACTCAAAGCATTACCCGATGTCTCACCAGAGATTTTCCGTCACATTTCCTCGCTAAGGATAGCACCGACAACATCATCAAACTTTAAAGTACTAGATCCAGAAATAGAGTTACTAATGGCCATTACTAAACCATTCCAACTTTCTGGCAATGAGCACAAGAATAACAGAGCTCTAACTTCATCATCAAAGTTTACCCCTACAGAACATAACTGACTTGTAACAGTATTAAAATCATTTAAATGGTTTGCAACAGATCCACCTTCTGACATCTTCATATTAAATAATCGTTTCATAAGAAATACCTTGTTTGAGGCCGAGGGTTTTTCATATAGTTTCTCCAATGCCTTAATCAAACCCTTTGTAGTTGTTTCCTTCGAAATTTTGAAGGTGACCGATGCTGCGAGGCACAACCGTACTGTTCTAAATGCCTTTCTATCGAGAAGGTTCCATTCTTCATCTGTCATACCCGTCAGCATCTTTGTTTTTCCACCCAATGGTAGGTACAGATATTTCTGATACAAATAATCTTCCATCTACATCTTCCATAGCGAGAAGTTTTGGTCGTTAAATTTCTCAACCCTAAACTTACCATCTTCCACCATTGCTCCCACTCAAATGAGGAACCCTTCTTTCCTGCGAGTTTATTAGCCAAATAGACCTTCGGCTCTGATACCAGTTGTTAGAAAATTATATATTACAGAGCAATGGAATACATAGAATATTGCAGAAATATAAACACAAAAAATGCATAATACCATAGACACACAGATATACGTGGTTCACCCAATTTGGGCTACGTCCACCCCGAACATCCAGTCCTTCCTTTCTATTATCCAGCAAAATGAATAGACACAACCTACAGCAGATCCATTGTAATATCCTCTGTTTTCTCGCACAATCTCACCTCTCTGTTTCTCGCTTGGAGAATAAACATCTATTACACAGACTCAATACAATACCCTCATACAAAGAGAGGGGTTGCCTTCTAGAGAAAAAAACCCTAAACTAAACATAATTTCTACCATCAGATCATCCACCTAATGAACAACCCAGATTGACTAGAAATTACTATACTTTTACAAGGAAATTTTACATCTGTTTTTAGCTTCGGGGGTGCTACCCCTGAAACCCCTGCCAGGGGACTGTTGGCCCCCAGACCCCCTAGCCGGGGGGGATCGGCCCCCCTGAACCCCTACGGGGGGGACAAGTGCCCCCCCCCACACCCCCCCATGTGGAGGGGTGTACAAACTTCCTGGGGTACACATCCGGCTGAAACAAAGACGTCTAAACAATCATGCTCCATACTCAACAACTGAGGGGGATTTGCATGACATAGGGGAGACGATGCGCAACGTCATTGCGGAGGCCCTCCAGTAGTTTGCAGAGGAAAATCAGATGGCATTCAGGGACCTCCGAGCACAGATACAGGAGTTACAAGTGCGCTCTCCTCAGACTAGTACTCTGTTAACTAGCCTCGCAGCAGGAATGGCCGCAGCTGAGGAAATTCTACGCACCCACATGACCAATACTATAGTGCTGCCAGAAAGGGAACTGGTTATAGAAAACAAGGCCAATAGGCCTATGGTCAGTGCACTAAAAGGAGTGGGGATCAACATGGTTGCACTCCCTCAGGAGACGTTGTATGTTCTGCGGAACGGAGTAACTATAGAACTGTGGGATAGGGAGGGTCGCGCACTCCAGTTAATAAGTGAGCAACGAATTAACATGGAGAAATTGAGCCTACATCGCGATGAGGTCATGGCGCAGAACCAGCAAATTGTGTAGGTGGTTGAAGAGGCCTTCCAGATGGTCCTTGAATTGGCCATACCAGCAGAGGCACCAGTAGAGGCGCACATCCAAAGGTTAGCAGCAGGGGTGCATGAGGCACGAGAAGAATTGGATAAGGTTCAGCTGGAGCTGAACCTTCAGATAGCTTAGCTACAATTGAAGGCATAGCCTTCAACTCCACCAGAGGTGAGGGAAAAACGTGCCAGCACCATCGCAATGAGCAGTGCAGTGAAGGACTACACCAAACTTTTGGAAGAGTCGTTTGAGGTCCTCACCACTCTTCAGGAGGACACGAACATACAACGCTTAGAAACAGAGGCACGTGAGCTACAGAAAATATATGATGATATAAAAGGGACTGCGCAGATGGTGGCCCTTACACATAGGCTCGCGCGGATGCAACAGGCAAAAGCGCTTAAGGAACAGGTAGAAGTGGTTCTAAAGCCGCACGTCCAACCATGGATTAATGAGGCCTTCATCATTACAGCCTCGATTGAAGCCAAGGTCACGCAAATGCAAGGAACACAGGAGCAGATGCAAGGAAGCAGTTTAGATATTGCAGTCTCTAAACAATGTGTGCAAGAGGCACATCATGCAATTGCTCAGTGTGATGCCAATCTTGTAGTAGTTCGGGCAGAGTTGGGAGGCCTCCGCATGAAGATCTCCACACTGACAGAGTGAATCAAAGGCGAGTCACGATGTTTGTGTTGGGGACCTGTTGGGCGAGCTATCCCCCAAGGGAATTTTTGGGGCTTAAAGCCCAAATTTTGACTAAATCTTATGTAAAGACTCTGTGTTTTGTGAGCGCAGAGCACGAACTTGTAAATGAGTCATAAGGTTGTTCGCCCTCATTTGTGTAATGTAATGTCAGCTTTAGAGATCTACCCATGGTCCACGAACCATGGGATTATATAAATAGAGTGAGGCTCTAAGTTGTAAATCACCGAATCATAGTCATGAATGAAGATGAAGAATTGAGTCTTATCTAAGTGTAGAGTCGAGTCTTTGGGTCGTAAAGTAGGAGAACACTCCGCAACTGAGTGTGCAGAGGCCTAGTAATCCACTGCTGAGTGTGCAGACCCTTGCAGCTGAGTGCGCAAGGTGAGTCGAGTCTGTAACCATTTGGAGAAGTAATAAAGAAGTATTGCATCAATTCTGTGTATCTTTTTCCTTTTTTATGCATTGAATATATTGGGTATGAATTGCATTTTTGTTGTTTATATGTGCAAACTTATATGATTATGTTGGCTAAGAGAATATAAGAAAAAGTATATGTTTACGTGAAGTTAACTAACAGTGGTAAGAAGATATGTAAGATCCGCCGTGTAACTTGGGGAATTAGTGCAGATCACTGCCTGGGCAGCACGAAATCACTGCAGCCCCTGGTGAGGGCTGCGCGAAGGCGATTGTAACAGATTGCGAAGGTCTTGCAGGTCAGGACAGTGCACGAACCTGCGCGAAGCTATTCACAGTTGGACTAAATCGACCCCTCAGACATCTCCAGGGTGCGGAAACTTGGTTCTAGCATCCCCCCATACTACTTCAGGTGAGACCACAGTCCACGCTCCGCGGGCTATTGCTGAAAGGGGCAGTAGTGTAGGTATTTGTTTGGCTAATTAACTCCGAACCTGGGTCAGGCCAAATCAAGCCAACATGAAATGAAGGGGAGGGGATATTTTTACAAGAGGAAATGAAAGGAATTGGTGCTTAGAAATGAAGAAGGGGAAAAATCATTAGAGAAAGAAAGGTAATGAAGGGATAATGAAGAAGGGGAAAATTAATAAAGGGTTTAGTGAAATGAGGGGAAATTAGTGAATAAGATTTAGTGAATGTCATTTTCCTTTGATAATTCCTCCTGCACATAAAACATAGGATTAAGCATGATGAAGGTGCATTTGAGTTGGAAACCTTGTATATTTCCAAAACTTCTTCTGCCTACCCTTTATTTACCCTAGCATTTTCTCTTCATTCATTGGGTGCATTTGAGTTTTCTAACCCTTTATTTCTTTTTCTTTGATAAGCAAACTATCTAATTCTAACCTTATAACTTCCAATGGCTCAGATTAAACTGATGAGCTCATTATTATTCTCTACCTAACTACTGATCTACCAAGATTAAACTATTTGGCTAGATCTTTATTCTCTATCTATTAACATGAAATTTAAAGCATGAATGAATCAAGATTAAACTATTTGACCATCATGGATTGTGGCATTTTTGACAAGCTGCACATAAAATTATTTTGCAAAGTAAAGTAAAAAGGAGTGGCATTTGAATTTGCAAACTTTCATGATCTATTTTTATCTCTTTTTGGGGTTCATATTTTATATCGTTTTGATCTTTTTCTTCCTTCTGGTCCTTTGATTATTATTTTAGGACTTCACCCTCTTTATATTTTTTATTTTTAATATGGAAAAACATTTTTTAGAAAGCAAAAGTATGTACAATATGACAAGACTAATCATAGTCAGTTCAAAATTATGAATCCTATTATTATAGGACCCTAATAGAGGAAAAAAAGAGCTTTGTGGATTCAGGAGCTTCCACATCAAATGCTCAAAGCACTCAAATGGAGAAGCCTGAAGAGGTCATTAGTGTGTAGTAAATAGATCCTTCAGTGTTGACATCCTTCTTATAGACTTGCATGAAGATCCTAAGGGACCAGAAAGTAGTAGAGAGACTGCAAGAGTTGATAGACAACTACGCTAGAAATGGTAAACCACTACCTGAAGAGTGCACAGTGCATAAAGTAGATAAAGGTAAGAAAACGATTGGACGAGAAATGAGATTGGTTTCACAAATCGAAGAATTCGAAATTGACAAGGTGATCCTAGATTTGGGATCCAATGCGAATGTTTTGCCTAAACAGACTTAGGAAAGAATGGGAAAGCCTGCACTACAGTGGTCCCCAATTCAGCTGCGAATGGCGAACCAACAGAAGATTATTCCTATGGGATGCTTACATGGAGTAACTGTAGACATTGAAGGGGCACGTGCTATAGATGATTTTGAAGTAATCAAAATAGTAGATGAAAGTAATCCCTACCTGGCGCTACTTGGAATTGGTCGGGCGTTTGATATGAATGTGTTCATCAACTTGAAGATGCATAGCATGGCGTTTGAGAAGAAGGAACTAAGAGTCATTGTTCCATTGGATCCAGATGAGGGTGCATGATATATTGAACCATTCTGAGATTACTATGAGGAGGAGGATATTGAGAAGATCTATAAGCTTAATGCGCGGAATGAGGATTGGATCAACCTTATGGTGAATAGACGAATTACTTGGGAAATGGACAGCTCCTACAACTCAGATTCAGATTAGGAGCTTGAGCATTGTCTGAATAGATTGCATGAAGTATCAATGCTACAATGCAATAGGCTTACTAAGTCACTCCAGTGTATATCAATTGAGGTACGCAACTTACCGTATTATGATGGCTTTGAAGATGTAAATTTGTTTCTTGATAAATTTGAAAGGGATGTACTGGAGGAGCATCAGTTCCAGGCATTGGACATCGCGTTGAGAGATACGCCTACAAGATGGTGGGGTACACATAAGGAAAAAATTTGTAGACTGGAAGGAGTATCGAAGGATGATGAAGTTGTGATTTGGATATGCCAATACTCGCTTTACTAAAAAATATAAAGGGAAGGATGATTCGGGCGAGCATCTAGCTCGTTGGATGAAAGCATGGGGAGAGGAACCACAACCTAAATGGGTGCATATGTTATACCATGCTTTGGATACTATTCCGATGAGCTTGTATCTAGAAAAAGAGTCACGACACGAAACTACAGAGTGGGACGTTCTAAAGGAAATCTTTATGTTAACATTCAGTTTGAGGATGGATTCAAATGTATTGATGAAGAGTTAGAGGAAATCAAGGCTGCAATATTCTAAAAGTTGGTAAAGCCTATCATGTGGGTACAACCAAACTGGAGTATGCAGCTATGCCATGCTCTGGAATGCTACAATGTTACCACAGAGGAAGGTGAGGAAGACCCCAGGAATATCAGTATCCCTGAGTCTGAGGGACAGCACGAAGTTGTGGGGCCTAAGGTAGAAGTTCCTGACATCTCAAAACCATTTAAAACCAAGCAAGTGAACATTGGGTCGGACATGCAGGCGAAGTTCACAAACATAGGTGATTATTGGGATGAGGACACAGTTGATAAAGTCCCGGAGTTATTACGGGAATATCATGACCTGTTTCCAACATATTTTTCTTATTTGAAGGAGATAGTAGGTGATCTGGGTGAATATTGGAATTTACAGCCGGTTGGAGCGGGAGATTCAGAATGGCACTGCAAAGGGTTTCAGGAAACAGGTTCTATGCCGCTGACGCCCTACAACCTACGGAGGGTAGGCTTCCAGTTTCATAACAATATCACCACGCAGAAAGCTTTGGCGCGGACAATTTCCTCAAGCTTGGGCCTCTCCACGAGTTCAAAACTGGGAACAGGGTAATGCCTACATGCAATAGAGCAGGGCTCGAGGGAGGGCTGAAGACGGCCACAACACAACACAATTACCCAGAGACAGGAAAATGGACGGTGGCAAATAGAACTGAACCCAGGAAGGAAGAGATCTTGACCCGAGGCTTACTTCGCTGCCCTGCCGCCGTCTTATCCTACGTGGATCTGGCCGATGGCACGGATCTGATCTTTAAGGCAGATCGACAGCAGAAGGGCCATATGCGCGACTCTGGATTAGGCGGATCAGGATCACAGCCAGAACCCAGGCAACAGGTAACATCAATTTGTTTTCATATTTTTATAAAAACCCCTGTGGGGAAAACCAGTCTAGTGTGGGTACATGCAGAAAGCACCATTATGTAGTTGAAACAGAAAATATGGGCATTGATGGGATACCCTGTTCAAATCCAGCATTTGGTCAGTGGTAGGTGGTCCCTTCAGGATAGCAGAACCCTGAAAAACTATGATATTAGGCGAGAAACAAACATTGCTTTAAACCTTAGGCTGAGAGGAGGGGCTCTGCCCCAAGGACATCCAAGCTCCTCAGGAGGAGACAAGGGGAAAAAGACAGCATCTCAGCATCAATCCAAGGGAGGCCCCTCTTACAAAAACATTTTACAGGGTAACAGAGATCCAGGGCCCCCTCCAGATCAAGGTGGATATACACCTAGGCCATACATAGTAGATCAACTAGGGAAAACCCCAACCCTCAACTTTGATTCTACAGGACTTGAAGATTTCATTAAGTCATATGAAACACAGGCCCTAATCTGCTGATTTAACAGTTTTTGGCCAAAGCCAATGGATCTATTTCACTGGATCTTCACCAATTGGACCATGGAATGTGATATACATTTATGCTCCAAGGGGTTTTTCATTGTTAAATTTGTATCCACGGAAGTCAGAGATACAATCATCAGTGCTAGGCCTTGGTTTTGGGGAAGATCGAGTCTTTTTATGACCCCATGGTTTCCAGATTTTGATCCAAACAAAATGACTATCTCCAAAATGTCGGTCTGGGTCCGCCTATATAACCTTCCCCTTCACTTTTGGAGTGAACGAGTTTTGGAACGAATTGGGAACAGCATAGGGAAATATATCAAAACAGATATGGAAAGGACTGATGAGAGGATATACACCTTTGCACGCATTTGTGTGGAAGTAGATTTAAGTAAAGGACTTTCGGAAAGTATAAGGCTGGTATACAAACAACAAAACTGGCTGCAAGGACTAGACTATGAAAACACTGCTTTCAGATGCAGGAACTGTAGGCTTACAGGACACTTGCAAAGTACATGCCCAGAAGCCAAGAAAGCAAACAGAAAAAAGAAGCAGAAAGGAAAGTAGAGGAAAGGATGGCAATTTACCCCTCTTGACTCAGAGGATGATGAATCAGAAGCAAAGGAGGAAGTTACCCCCACAGAGAATTCTGAGCCTTCCCAAGGAAAGGAGACCCAAAAGGAAAACATATCAGCCAACAAGGTTTCACAGCTCCATTCAAATCAGGTAGAGAAGACAAGCAAGGATCTGAGTATGGGAGGGATCAAACGGCATCACCCCTCATATACCTCAGACTCAGACAAGGATACAGCTCCACAGAAAGTAGAAACACAGTTAGTCCTAGCTTCAATCGAGCCCACTCAAGGTGAGTGGCGCAAGGTCAAAAAGAAGAAGGGGAGAAAAACTTGAGGTGTGAGTCCTCTACTCACTACCGGTATCCAGTTTTTCTGTCCTTTCCTCCTTTCTTTTTTCTTTTCTTTCATTCTTTCTAAATGCACAGTAGCCTCACTACAGTGCATTGTGTGCGAAAGCACTCGAGCCCAATGGGAAACTTATGGAAATGCTTCAATGCATATGCTTTATGTAACTTTTCATTTTTTAAATAAAAGGTTACCGCTTTTTTCCTATGGAAAAAAAAAAGTAGGTGATCTGGGTGTGATGAAGATCAATCTGAAGCCAAATGTGAAGTCGATGAAGCAGCACCCGTACCATTTGAATCCTAAATTCAAAGAAAAATTGCATGAAGAACTAGATAAGATGCTTGTAGCAAGGATTATTAAGCCTATAGAAGAATCAGACTGGCTTCGTCCTATGGTAGTTCAAGAAAAGAAGACTGAGCATGAAATCTAAATCTGCGTAGATCTAAAGAAGTTGAATGATGCTTGTGTACATGATCCATTCCCTACGTCATTCACAGATGAAGTGTTGGAAAACATTGGAGATCAAGAAGCCTACTCTTCTACAGATGGATTCTGAGGATATCACCAAATCAAGATCACACAGAAGATCGAAGTAAGACTACCTTGGTTATAGAATGGGTCTCTTTTCAGTATACAGTTCTGCCGTTGGACTCAAGAATTCCCCTGTAATCCTTTCTAGGGTGTTAACCATAGCCTTTAAATAATTTATTCATAATTTTTTAGAGGTTTAATTTGATGATTGGACGGTGTTTGGGTTAGTGAAAAGTCATGTTTTTAGTCTTCACCTAATGCTAGATACTTGTAGTAAGTATTAGATATCCCTTAATCTGAAGAAGTGCATATTTTGCGTACCATATGGGATAATTTTGGGCCACATTGTTTGTAAGCAAGGGTTGATGTTGGACCCTGCTAAAAATGCAGTGATTATCAATTTGGAGCCTCCTAGGAATGTAAAATAGTTGCGTGCCACATTAGGCCATACAAGATACTATAGGAAATTCATTAAGGCATATGCGCATATCAGTACACCCATGGAAAAATTATTGAAAAATGATGTGATATTTTGTTGGGATGATGATTGCCATAAAAGCTTAGATGTCTTGAAGGAAAATATGGTTACAGCACCTATTCTAGTGTTCCTTTATTGGAAGAAATAATTCCATGTACATGTAGATGCGTCCTGCATAGCATTAGGAGTAGTGTTAACCCAACCAGGTGCAAGCGACATTGACCATCCAATTGCATTTGCAAGCAGGAAGTTGTCTAAGGCAGAGAAAAATTATTCAACCACAGAGCGTGAAGTACTGGTGATGGTATATGCGCTCCAAAAGTTCAGGCATTATTTGTTGGGTGCGCATTTCAAAATGTACACAAACTAATCCACTTTGAAGTACCTGGTCAACAAGCCTGTGTTGGGCGAGGGAATTTGTAGGTGGTTATTGTTATTTCAGGAGTACAACTTTGAAGTAGTTGTGAATCCAGAGAGATTAAATGTTGGACCAGATCACCTTTCGTGGATTGAGAATGGCGAAGAACCTACAAGTCTTGATGAAGGATTGCCTGATGCATAGCTATTTTTTGTGCACATCGTAGATGAACATTTTGCAGACATAATCCAATTCTTGTCTATATGTATAGCTCCTGAAGGGTATATGACACAGAAGAAGAAAGATTTGGTGGTCAGGGCTGCAGATTTCTCTATCATTGTAGGGCACTTACAGGTATGTACTGGATTATGAACGACAAAGTATCCTCACTGAAGCACATGGAGGAGTTGTTGGAGGAAATTATGCGGGAAGAGAGGCTACGTAGAAGATCCTATGAGTTGGATTATGGTGGCCAACTGTGCACAAGGACTCTAAGGAATATTGTAGAGCATGCGATATCTGTCAGAGGATAGGGAAGTTGTCGCGAAGGGATGAATTGCCTCTCAACCTGCAAGTTTCATTACTGGAATTTGATAAATGGGCAATAGATTTCGTAGGACCTATTCAACCACCAGGAAAGAAGACAGGATCACGATACATCACCACAGTGACATAATACTTAACTAGGTGGGATGAGGTGCAGTCCGTGAAGAATTGCAGCGCAACTACAACTGCGAAGTTTATATTTGAATACATTTTGTCTCGGTTTGGCTATCCTAATATTTTTATGAGCGATAGGGGTTCTTATTTCCTAAATGAAACAATTGTTGCTTTGCTTGAAGAATTCCAGATGTATCATCAAAAAAGCACACCGTATCATCCTCAAGCAAATGGTACAGTTGAAGCCTTTAATAAAATCCTAAGAAATTCTTTGACGAAGATTTGTAATGCAAATAGAATGATTGGGATGTGCGCGTACCAGTTGTCCTTTGGGAAGATAAAACTACATGTGAGAAATTAACTGGAAAGACACCATTTAGGCTAGTTTATGGACAAGAGTTAGCGATGCCAATGGAGTACATCATGCCCAGTTGAGGATTGTTGTAGCCACAAAGATGGTCGATTGAGATACCATGGAGGAACGCCTTGTGCACAGATACTTGAGTTAGAATAAGATCGCTTCTTGGCAGGATTTCATCAACAAGTGCGAAAGGCTCGAGAAAAGGCGTGGCATGATTGCCACATTAAGTAGCGCACCTTTAAAAATGGAGATTTAGTATTATTGTATGATAGCAAGTTTACAATGTTTCCAGGTGTTAGCACCTAAATCTTCCTTAGGCTGAAGGAAGGCAAAAATTAGGGTAACCACAAACCACGCTCAGTCTGGTAGCTAGCCCTACCAGAACAGGAGAGGGCTCTCTCCGAGTCACGCTCAATGAATAGATAAGCAAAAATGGTCTGAGATGACTTACAATGAAATATTGACCTTAGGCTAGTAAGTAGATAGGGATTCGGGAAACAATTTTCATGAATGATCGAGCTTCTGGGACGGTATGGGACCAACGATCAGCTAAGAATAGAGAATTTAATATGAAGGCACAGATTATTCCGTGAGGCAAGGTAGGCGGAAAGTATAGCAATTTTAGATTGAGGTAATGGCGAATGAAAAGATTGCTGAAGAAAGTGAAAAGGGCATAGTCACATGAATCCTTTTCAATAGAAGAATAACACTGAACATGAAATTTTCCCATAGGCAGAGCAATAAAATTGAATTCTACTTAATCTCACTCAAAAAATTTCACTGGAAATGAGCATGAATTGAATTATGAAACATAACAAAATACATATGAAAACATAAGAAACACATTTTCTACACTCACAACCACAAGAATCTCTTGAAACAGAGCCGCTACCTTTCATTAATTCTCTGTCAAAAATACACAGTGAAGAAACAAAGTTTCTTTCCCACAATCTCCCAAAAGTTACAAGCCAACCAACCCTTTGCAAATAGCTTACATACAATACATAGAATGTGCCATGAAGAGATAGAACGCCCAAGGGTTGGGGAGTTACTCGAATCATTACAAAATGGAGATGAAGAGCCAACCATCAGCTACAGGTGCAGCGTTACAAACATGACAAATGGCTTGGGTGACCATTTGTCTTCCTTCGCCACTTGGATAGAAGCCAATCTGGGGAAAAAATACTTTAAATGCTGTCTTAGGTGCCAAAAAACCGAAGTGTAGATGAGCGGGCCCACTTGGAGAAGTCGCCAATCAAAATTTCGCGAAACGGAAGCAAATTTGGCAATTTTTCCTTTGTGCGCAACACCATTTTCTCTGTGCGCCGCGCTACTTTGGGGCCTGTTTTGGGGCACTTCCAGGTGTCAAAAATGTTCCCAGGTGGGCTTGTTGGAAATCCTATCCTGTCTAATTTCTAACCCAACTAGAATTTCTGAATTTGGTGCTCATTTGCCCCTCCAAATCTTCATTCTCCCAAGACTGCTTCCTATGTGTCAAAAAAGGGGCAGAGAGGCCATTTTTTGGGTGTTTTTGACCTCCTGGAGACTCATATCTTGCCCAAATTTATTTTCCAAGCACCAGTAGTCGTGATTTTCCATGCTGAATCCAAAAATGCAAACCATTCTTCATTTGGAGCTCCTGATTTTTAGCGCCGCGCCGCACAGGGAGAAAAAACCTGTGTTTTGCCCAAAAATTTGTCAAATGACCCAAAATGCCCCAAAAATGCTCCAAATTTCTTGGCCATGCACCAGTAGTCATGATTTTTCATGCTGAATCCAAAAATGTAAACCTTTCTTCATTTGGAGCTCCCAATTTTTAGCGCCGCGCACAGGGAAGTGGCGTGGCGCACTGGGCTTGAGGCACGACGCATATAGCCTGTGCGTAGCGGTTTTTACAGGAGACTTTTGGAGGCCTTCCCGGTGTCAAAATTGAGCAAAACATAGCTCTTTGGAAAGGTATTTTAGTCTAATTTCCAAAACAACTGGAATTTTTCAATTTGGAGTTCATTTTCCCTATCAAAAATTAAATCTCCCAAGACTGGTTAAAATGTGCCAAATGAGGCTGCCTAAAGGCAGAGTGCTGTTACAGTCAACTTTTGAATGCCTTACTCAACTCAAAATTGAGCTCATGATAGCTCATTGGAAATATCTTTGTGTCTAGTTATCATTTGACTCATCAAGCAAGTCATTTGGTCAACTGAGATAGGAGAAATTTTTATTTTCACAAGGTCACTTCAGAGGTGCATCAATTCTCCTGAGGCAACTATATTTTTGACATTTCTCCAAAACCATGACACCTGTGTAAAACATGAAGGAGGTTGTTCTTCCTTGGCATTTTTTGGACAAAAACCTCTCTCATTTTTCCCAAATTCATCTTTATTGCTCAGAAACATCATTTGAGTGAAACCTATCTCGATGTGTGGAACAAGGGATTTGTCGAAATGAAGCGAAATGAAGGGGATAGGGAGCTTCTAAATTCTTGAGGAAATTTAGGGAAGTAGGGAGGGGTGTTAGGAAGCAAGGGAAAGTGAAATCTTAGAGATTGAGTGAGAGGAAGGGGTCCAAAAAGGCAAAACACAGTTCCAACCTAGAAAATTGCCAGGTTGTAGCAAGAAACTAGGGTTTGTGCGAAAATGAGGAATTTGGGGGACCTCGGTGATGGGAAGTGTTTGATAAGGTACTTTAAGGATAGGGGAAGGTGTATGAACATCAGGATACAAGTTTTTCCAATGATTTGGCCGTCCAAGAGAAATTGCCTTCAAAACCCTAGGAGAGGGAAATGACCGTAGCTAGGCGCAACTGAAGCATGAACAAGGTGTAAAATGACCTAGTGGAACTTGAAATGATAATGAAAACCCTCTGAATGATGGTACACTCAGCTGAACGGTGACATGGACCGACATTTGGACAGCTTTGACAGGAATAAAGGCAAACCTTAGATCTAATGCCTAGTGACCAAATTTTGCTTGAAGACTTGCTGAAATGACAAAATTTGACCTTGACAATCTGAGACCACTTTGTAAGAGCATATTTGATCATTGGAGGAAGGCTGAAAAGACTGACACTAACACCAGGAAAGTTTCAGATGCATTGTCTAGGACAATACATCGTCAAGGAGATTATGGATGGAGCTATAGTTTAGCTCGCGAAGCGGAACAGGAAGTTGTACAGGGGCGATCCCACCCCTACGCAATGACTATATGGATGCAGGATAGTATTAGTACTTTAGGCAGTTGCAAGGAAGTGTGAGACTATAAACTATGCTGCCAGAAGGATAGTTTGGAGAAGTGAATGGGTCGCGCGATGATTAGGGGACAGGCACAGAAGGTAGTTGCGACGAAGTAGTTGTGCTAGCACGGTGGGTCCCACGTAGCCTGGCTAGAAAGTAACCATTAGAAATACTATAGATGATGGGATGGCTATTTTTCCATTAAAGGGAGAGCGGTGAGAGCATTTAAGGAGCATATCTTTGGAAATATGCCACCAAAAGAGCATAAATGACGAATATGTGGAGGGAACAGATGAATTTGAATTCAAAATGGGCTATAAATCCAGCATCCCGCTCCACATTCGAACACTTTGCTTCCAAAGAAATTTCCTTGAGATTTTGCACCTTAGTTTGCACCGAGACAATTACTGCATGTCTGGACAGGATTGGAAAGAGATACAGAAGAATTTTTTGCAGCACAGATTTTGGTTTGAGGAGCGTTTACCTGAGTGGAAAAAGGAAATATTTTGGGAGAGAATGACTGCAACACAACCAGTCCCTACCATAGCACCTAGGTCATCAAGGCCTAAACCCATTACCTCCGTAGCAAGAGAGAAGAAGCAAAATAAGCCACATTAAGCACTAGTATGGAAATCACCGTGCAAAAATCCAACGGGTTAGACAAAAGGGTCGGATAGATAAAAGCAACCAACCAACAGAACCATAGACTTGGATGAGGAAGAATTGAATATGGGATTGAGGATATTGGCGCAAAGGAAGAAGTGTCGATTACTCGGCTACCACCTTATGTACCCCCTAGGAAACCCATTGCCAAAGTGACTAAGGAACCATACTCGTGAAATTTCAAGTCTTGACACCATTTATGCCGGAGGACGTACTTGTTGAGGGAAATTTGTTGGCCGAGGTACTGTTTTTGAATATGGAGGACTGGGACCTGGGTGATCATGCGAAGTTCCCACAATTGGAACCTAACAAATATTTGAAATCAATCTACTATGAGGAGGTGGGTGTTACACGAGTGTTACATGGCTTGAACCAATGAAATGGGCAGTCGGAATTGAGCGCGTAGGATTGCTTAACATGTTGTGGGTGCCACACTTTAATTGCAACATCATTAACACTATCTATGTGCATCAATTGTTGGCGTTGGTTCATGATGGGTGCCTCGGGCTGGGAGGGCCCATTCCAATTGATGACATGTTGGTTCATCGAATAACCTTGTTTCCTTATCATGGAGTGAACCCTGCAGAAGCTTTTGTGGGGAAATCGCAGGAGAAAAAGCTTGCAGATCAAATGAATAACAACTTTAGTTTGGTGAAGAAGTCACGTTACTACGCCATTAGCTCCCTATCAGATGGATTTGTGCAGTTTGCTGCACAAATTTTGGCTAGAAAAATAATGCACAAGTGTCGCGTCAATGAAGTGTTGGCACCAGTAGTATCTTTGGCTATGTAGTGCAGCAAAGGGGTCCAATACAATTGGGCTAAGTATCTTTGTCACGAGTTATTGGAGGATTTCCACGAAGCCCAGGAGTATGGCAGGAATTCCACTACGCATGGTTACTTTTGTTGATCGCGTTGGTGGCATGGAGGACGCTTGAGGAGAACCAGTGCCCAACACATGATCTAGATGTGCGAGGTTGTGAAATTCGCCTCACTATGGGCAACGAAGGATCCTAACCGCATCATGGAAACAAATATCTTCTGGCTCTTGTTCAAGTCAGAGTTGTGGATGGTGATCAACCAACAACCACATTTATCACCTAGTTTACATGTACAGTATACTAATATTGCAAACTTCAAGGCAGGTTTTCACAATCTATCCATACATGAAAAGAAGGATGTCATAGGAACATGGCATAAGTTGTCATATTTAGTCGCAAAGGATGACATTATGGGTGTCATTAGAAAATGGCCGAGAACATGACCGAGCAAATGGTTCACCCCATCTGATGAAGGCGTAAGAACCAGTAAGGCCGCAAAAGGTGAAATGGGAAAAACAATAGCTATGAAAACAACCAAGAAAGACAAACAGAAAGAAGCACAAAAGGCTTCTACAAAAGAAAAATCATCACAGAAAGAGATGGTTGCACAGCAAGAAAAGGCCTTTGCAAAAGAGAAGGAAGTGCCGAAAGAGAAGGTTTCTGCCAAAGAGAAGGAAGAGCTAAAGGAGAAATCTGTAGCAACGTTGCAAGTCACTATTGACCTCGACGAACTTGAAATGGAGTGCACTGATGTTGAGGTCGAGATTGAAGGTGAAGAGGAAGGGGGCATAGACTTGGATTCCCCCTTCAGGGTCAGGAAGAGGTAGAAGCAAAGTTCCACGGGACCTCGCAAGAATCAAAAGTCCGATAAGTCTGCGAGTGAGACACCATTTGTCCTCACGGAAGGGGACCATGATGAGATTGGTGATGTTGTCCGCAATGCCACTGAAACTATCTGGGGACACATAGAGGATCAGTACCACCAAGTATTGGACAAAGTACAATAAGGCCTGAAGGAATTACAGGTCCAGACAAGGGTGATCCAGGAAAGCGTGGGACAAGCGAATGCAGATCAAGCAAGCGTGTCGAGCATTAGTGTAGTGGAAATCATGTCTGGGCTTCTCCCAATACCACTATCAGGGGGTTCTCTTTAGTTTGAGACAGCTGAAGAGCAAGAACATGCACATTCCTAGAAGAACTTGAGTATCAATCTTACAGCACTACCTATTCATACCTTGCATGATATGCACCAATACATTTCAGATGAGCTCCGCATCTGGGTGAAACGAGCGCTTTTTGTTATTGATGAGGTAAAAACTAACATTCATCAAATTTTTGAAGAGAAAGTGCAAGCCTTGCAGGCTCGCGACAAGGAAATACAGCAGAATCAACAACTAAAGACCGCCCTTACTCAAGTATGCAGCGAGATCCCTGAGCTCCGAATTCCAGCAGAAGCGGCATCAAAAGAGAAAATTAAGAAGATAGATGTTGCGGTAAAGGAATCCAAAGAGGAAATTGGAAAGGTCTGGTTTGAGCTGCAGCTGCACATATCAAAGCTCCACTTTAAGCTGCAGCCAACCACTCCTCCAAAAGTCAGAGAGTAGCCTGAGGCTGCTATTAAAGAAGAGATTACCTCTCTGGCCATTAATGTCAAGGATTGAAGACATTTATCTCTTAAGTTTCTGCGATCTTCATAGGTGTGTAGATCCTCTTCCAAATTCATCGCATTAGGTTACTTGTTGATCAACGTTTCGATCAACGAGTAACCTAATGCGATGAATCTAGAAGATGATCTACACACCTATTGAAGAAATTCTTTGAATAGATGATAGAGATGTGGACCTCATTGCAAGGGGATCCACACTTGCAAAAGATTGAAGCAGATATCCGAGAACAGCAACTGCAGTTTGACGAAACCAGGGCGATAGCGTGAACCTTAACACATGTGCAAAGGTTCACCAGACTTCATGAAGGAAAGTTCATCCAAACCCAGAATAATGAGCTACGTTGGAAGGACTCCATTATCTCCTCAAGGATGCAACCATGGGCCGATTAGGAAAGCTAGCTATCACAAACATTTCAAAGCAAGTTAAAGGCTTTGTCGTAGACGCAAATAACTATGGGCCTTGCAGTCAAAGGTCCAACCACAGAGAAATTGGTCAAAGAGGTTCATAATTCCGCTACGCAGGGACTAGAAAATATTCAAGCATTGAACAATGAGTTCAATGGTCTGCAAGAAAATACTGAGGCAACACCAGCAGAGTGACTCGGGACGAGCCAAGACTTTGTGTTGGGGGCCTGTTGGAACAGGGTCCCCTAGGGTCAAATTTTGTAAATTTTTGTCAAATATTATAAAGTCTCCACATTTTAAGGAGCAAAGCATGAGTAGCACAGGTCGATAGGAGTCAAAGGAGATTTTAGAAGGTCAGAGCCCGTTAGTTTTTTAAGATTCAAGTTGTTTTGTGACCCATGAAGAAGGATATAAAAAGGAGTCATAGAAGAGTCATAGATAGCTAAGAAGGAAGATAGAAGTGCATGATTATATTCGGTTTTGTCTATTTTGTACTTAGGCGAAGGGGAGGGCTCTTGCAGCTCTGTGCACAGACACATTGGTAAGGTTGCAACTAAGTGCGTGGGCCCCTATAGCTGTGTGCACAGGATTGGAAAGGGTTGTAGTTGAAGATATAAAACATAATAAAGGCATGTTTTGAAGAATTATCTGCTTATATGTGTATTACTGTTTATCTCTGAATTTACCATATTTTTGATCTGTTGAATGCAATTAATCTGGAAAAGTACTTAGGAGATTTGTGAAGAAGTAGATCTGTTTATTTATATAATGTTATGAATGTTTAGCACAATCGATGAAGGGCATAGGTCTACTAATTGTTAGTTACTGTAACTTTCAGATCTTAAGGGTTAGGGTTCTGAAGGTCAAGATAAAGCCCTAAGTTTTAAAGAAACACATCAAATAGTCCTTTGGATGTAGAAACTTGTTCTAGCATCCCCTAATACTACCTCAGATGAGGCTGCAACCTGTGCTATGTGGGTTGTTACCTGAAGGGCCGATAGTGTAAGGTTTTGTTGGTTAGCGCAGCTAACTCTGAACCTGGATCCAAGCCCCCTCAAGCCAACAATGACCAATGCATCCACAAGAAAAATATTTGAAAGGAAGCTTACCTCTAAATCTTCTAGTACCTACTTGAAGTTTCTTCATGAAATTTTCCTCTTCTTCATCTGATACATAACTTATTTCCTTAAGTTCCTCCTTTTATTTTCCTTTAGAAGTAGCCTTGAATGTTGCTTCTCTAACATATGAGGGACCCCCTTTTATCATTTCATATGCTGTTAGAATCCCATGAAGTTGTTCAACAGTAAGGTTCTTCAAACCCTGCATTTCTTCAATGGAAGAGACTTTTGAATCGAATTTTGCAGTTAGTGATCTTAAGATTTTCTCAACCATATATGGTTCTTTTACTTCATCACCAAGGTTTCTCATTGAATTAATGATCTCATCTACAATAAGAAAGAAACTTGCAATGATTTCTTCATTATGCATTCTGATATTTTCATATTGAATTCTAAATGTTTGAATTTTGGAACTCTTTACCTTGGTGTCGCATTCATAACTTTGGATGATCTTATCCCATATAGTCTTTGTGGTATTGAGTTGCATGACATTGAAAAAATCTGATTCTATCAAGATTTTTAATTGTGCATTGACATATTTTGCATTGGTCTCATACTTTTTCTTTTATGCTTTGTCTGTGGGAATGGTGGATGGATATTTATAGCCTCATTTAACGATCCCAAAACATCATCTCCAAGTGACTATAGGTAATCTCTTGTTCTGACCTTCCAGAAAACTAGATTGGATCCATTAAACAATGGTGGCCGGAAGGATGTTTCTCTCTCTTGGTTGCTCATCTTGATGAATCTTCCTTCAAGTGATTAAGCTTCTTTTGAAGGACCTACTCTAATATCAATTGTTTGGAAAAATATTGACAGGGGGGGTGAATCAGTGTTTTAAAACTTACTTGACCTTTTGAATTTCTATTCAAATTTGAATTTTTTGTACATGACTTTAATTAATTAAACATGTGTATGTACGCTATTGTTATGCAGACAACCGGCTTATATCCAGTTAACTATCTTTTTAATTAATTTTTCATTATTTTAACTTGAACCAGTGTATCAGTCCTTCATTAGTTATTAATTAAATAGTAAACAAGTGTGGTAAGAACAAAATAAAGTATCACACATAGTCAACACATATGAATACCAATATTTTTAGGTGGAAACCTAATGTGTGAAAAAAACCATCGCAGTTGTCATCTCAGTCTTCTTCTTAAAAAAAATATTCTTTAAAATCTTGTATTGATGCAGACTTATACCAACACGCAGACACCCACCTACAGAAGGCTAAAACCTTCTCTCATTATTGAGTACCTACTAGAAGGGAGCTACAACCACCTTAACTTCAATTCTTTGTGGATCACTTTTTAAAATGCTTTAAACTGGATCCACCCAATCAACCTGTAGGCCACCTATTATCACTCACTGCAAAATGTGTTTTCAGTTGCCCAAATTGTAAAAGAGTAGTGAAGTTTGAATCCATCTTCTAGGCCACAGAAGCCCTCAGAGCTAAATCAGAACCTCTCCATTGGATAGCACTCAAAATAATCTTTCCAATAGTATATGGAACTCCTCAAATGGACCTCAGAATTAGAATATATGGCCTGTTAAAGATGGGGGTTTTGTTGCCTTAGAAATAAGGGAGAAGAGCATATCAAAGGTCCAGGTGCATGTCACAAATCGCAATCGGTGTTTCTTGAAAGTAGTCGTAGGGTAGGGCAGATAAAACTAGTGATCACCGATCACCGATATTAGAGATCGTAGGTTCCAATGATCCCACATATCAGCGATCACAAATATCAGAGGTCCAAGGTAGTGATTAGGCATATCAGCGGGGTGAATTGGCAATCGCAACATCACGGATATATCACAAATTGCAAATTGGAGGACCAAATAGCATGGCTTATCAGCGCACCAGTGGGGTGACAACTCTAAATATTGCAATATCGTGAGTTGTGATATGTTAGTGTTGAAGCACCAGGAAGGTCAAAAGTGATTTACAAAGGAAATCAGTGAAAAACCAAAGGGCGAATGGGCCTTTTCTCTCTCCTCTAAGAAGCCACATGGCAGAATATTATTGGATCCAGTAAAGACATAATGGCACTGACATCAGCATGACGTGGAAGTACGAAGGACACATGGCATGCATACATGGCATTTTTAAATGTCCAAAGAGGGCATATCCGAGTGACACGTGTCGACACTTAGGAGGTGTCACGTGGCAGTGATGACGTCACATCGACAATTGCAAATTGGTGGTCAAGACTTATCGGAACTTTGTAATGCATTGTACACATGGGAAATCTCCAGTAAAGGGGCTCTAATACAAGGATTGGCCCATAGTCACATAAAGAAATAAAAGAACTAGGGGCTAAGCATGGAGGGTGATTAGCGATCGGTGATCGGCGATTATGTTGTACATAAAAAGGGAATCTTTGATTGCGAACCTCTGATAAAGGGGCTCTGATAAGGGGGCTAGCCTGTGAACACATAAAGGGCTGAGGAACCAAGGGATAAGCACTAAAGGGTTATCGCAATCAGAGATCGCAAACAAGTTGTGGCTCCAATATAAAAACCCAATTGTGATCTGTCGATCGAGGAGCTCCGATATTTTTCCAAGCACCTGGTCGTAGCCTCTGGTCATATGAGAAGAAAGGCAGAAAGGGGATAAACCAAATGGGGCCAAAGGAGATCGGGACTCACTATTTTGTAATACCTCTTAGCGTAAAAGTCTCGATACAACGATGCTCTGATAGCATGGTACAAAGCTTTAAAGGTGGATGGGTTGGTAGCTAAGACTTTGAATAGAGGTATGGAGCAGTTGCAAATCGATATGGATTAATCCTATAGAAGACCCTGCAACAAGAAACCGAGGACTACACGGGCTGCAAAAATGAACTCGACTGTTTCGTTGCACGTCTTTGAACAATAAATGGAGGCATGGGACTCAGGAAGACTTCATGGCTCAGCATAGGGCTCCACTCAGATTCACAATGAAGGAATGCTAGGACAACCTCCTCTTCTACTCTATAACAGGCAACCACAGTTGATCGTTATCAGCTCTAGAGACTAGGGAAGTCAAGCAGTTAAGGTGAAAATGACAGGAATTGGCCGAGCAGCAGGAAAGGCACATCATGGTAGAGATGTGGCCTAATCAAGGGCCTTCACATGAACAGCAGAAGGATGTCTTCCTCCATCATCACCCAGTTTTCCTTTTCTTATTATTTCTGTAATTCTTGTTTATTTTCAACAAAGGAATCAAATCCTTGGAAATCATTTTGGGGCATCTAAACTATCACAGGCCAGGGCAGCTAGTCAATCGAACAGTTAGCCCTTGGCTAAGATATTTTGTAAATGTTGATTCAAAGCCCCCCTTCTCTGTATAAATAAGGGGAAGAAGCACTTAATAGTGGTTCCAGAATTCTGCACCCGATTGGTCCAAATTCTTTGGTTCCATTTTGGTTCTAAATGCTTGTTCATGATGGACTTGAGTGGTAGATTGTTGAATGTAAATGGATCAGTGAATGGGACTCACTTTGAAGATTAATGAAACTCTTTGGTGATTTCAATCATGGAAATGCGCAGTATATTTTCCCCACTGTAAATCTCATTTAATATGTGTTTTCCTTCTCTGAAATAGTGTAATGAAATTATCAGTTTCTCCCTTGTTCATGATTGTATATTTGTTACTAAGTAGTATCAGTACCTGTGTTAGATACAGATTTACTTATGTACCTATAACGTGCATAGATTTACTTATGATTTTAGTGACAAATGTGCCCATGAGGTATATGGCCTGAAACCTTGACTAGTGCTCCATTCTTTCTACTCGTCCACCTCCTCCCTCTTCCATATTTCTGCCAAAACATCGCAACTTAGGATTCTGCATTGCAATCAACCCTGCGCACCAAATTCCCTCCTTTCTTTCCTCCTCTTCATGTTACTACAATGCAAATATTAAGTTGCATGTTGTTGTGTGTCGACCACCAGAACAAGACATTCCTCCTCTAAGGTTAGCCCAATCTACCCCGTGAACATTCGGACCCGTGTATTGGCTTGAGTTTACCTTCATGAAGGTTGGTTGAACCAAGCCCCTTTTGAACCAATCAACCCAGAGGTTGTCTCTAGGAAGCTTTCTATTATGAATATAATTCATAACAATTAGATAAATAAAATAAATATAAATATTAAATATTAAATAATTAAATATTATTTAGGTTAAATAGTCATTAAATTAAGTGAAAAGGCATGTCTAAAAGACATGTCCATTCACGAAAGGTCACCTGCTAAGGTATAAAAGCAGGGTCCTCATTGTAATCTTATATCATCATATACAATTTTATATATAAATAAATTATTATTTTAAATACCTATGTGTATTTTAACATATTAAATCTCCAAGCTATCAGTGTTGTGTGTAGCATAGTTTTTATGCTTCAGTGGTATCAGAGCCATGTCACACGATATAATCATGCAAGCCTTTGAACATAGTTCGCCACACAATGTGCCATTACATTCACGCCCTGAACGCATCGAACATTTTAGTGAAATTCAAGAAGTATTTTAGCGTTTGAAAAAATCAATTACAGAAGTTAAAGCATGTCGAGAGGAAAATGTGGAAGAAGAAAAAGAAGAAGAATTCGATCAAAATGTTGATTTTGATGAAGCTGATATAGATCAAGATGAGGATTATCTTAACAAACAAAGAGATGTACAATATCATAACAATGAAAAAGATGTTGACAATGAAAAACTGCCATCAGTGGATCTTGAGAAAAATCAGGGTCTTGAAGAGGTGTAGAATGTAAATACCTTCGAGAAAACAGGGATGGTGGGTAAAGGCAGTTCAATTATTACTGCAACTAGTGTGACTATTGGTGTAACTGACATTCAGAGTCGTCTACATTTAGATATTGATCTTAATGTGCCTGATGAAGGAGTAGTGGAAGATGGTTTGATGACTTGTTTTTCCTCTCAAATTTCTTCACGTGTGACAAGTTCAGAGCTTGATACTGTGAATAGGACTAAATACCAGAAGAAACAGAAAGGTTCCATAGGCTTTGCACTTGTAGCGAACTGGATGGTGCCATTCTCAAAGTCTCTGTCTGATAAGAGGGCGACCCAGAGAGCAATTGACTTCAGACTAGGGTGCTTTTTAGATCCATTTACATCCGAGAAATACCCTGAATCCATGCGAAGGTTAGTGGGAAGACGTTTGCCAAGATTTAGCGGTGAAGAGGCGAAAGATCTGAAAGGCTCATTCGACTTTATTGGTTTTAACTACTACATCACGCAATTTTGTATTAACAATCCTATTCAACCAAATTCTTTGTTACACACTGACTACATTCTCGATGCCCACGCCAACGTAACCTATGAAGTAAACGGAGTTTTCATTGGATCAATGGAAGGTGATAACAATTTCAGATCTTATCCCACTGGACTGAGAAAATTACTAAATTATACAAAGAACTGCTATAACAACCCTACCGTATACATTACTGAGACTGGATATGCCGATTTCGACAATGGCACAACCTCGCTTGCCCGAGCAATGAACGATCCCGGGCGAGTGAAGTACCATTATCAACATTTATCACATCTACGCGAAGTGATAAGAGTTGGATCGGATGTTCGAGGTTATCTGGTTTGGTTGCTAATGGATGATTTTGAAATGGTCATTTGGATTTACATATCGCTTTGGTTTGTATTATGTGGATCTGAACAACCATTTAAAGCGATATGCCAGGGCATCCGCGCTCTGGTTTAAACGCATCCTTTGAACGTAAAGAATGTACGATGGGCTGAACAAATGTGCGTGACTTTGACATTTTATGCTACAGTGTCAAACGACGTGAATGGCCTGTTCCGTCGTATAGATGTGATCGATCCATATAGTGATTAATTCACAACAATAACAAAAAAATTATATTATATAGGTACAAGTTATATAATATATATATCCTTTATATAATTTACAAATATATAATTATTATATAAAAAAAAACAGTATTTGAAAAAAATAAAAATATAAAAAAAATATAAACAACAACAACAACATTATTATTTAAAAAATAAAAATAAAAAATAGACTAGTTAAAAATAAATAAATAAATTAAAATTAAAATTAAAAAACAAAAAAAGGAAATAATATTGATAAACTACATGACGAATCGATGACTAGATTGTATACCTCGTGACGATAGACACTAAGTGGCAAAAATTTCCAGCAATATAGCTTTGAGGACAAAGCTTCCAAAGGAAGAGGCTATGTTTTTTTTTTCTATGTAAGGCTAATTCTGTTAATAAAAACAAAAATATAATTACAAAGAGAATGTAGGGTTAACTAATGTGTGATAAGTATCGGGGAAGAAAAAACTGAAGATAGATTAGTGGTCTTAGTGGGCGGAGCATTTGGATCTCCCCCTAAACCTAGGCCTTTGGGCCTTTGCACTGGTCTAATGGGCTCTGTGATAGCTCAACACATGTATTCTTTACCCGCTTATGCATTCATAGCACAAGACTTCACCACCCAAGCTGCATTATATACTCATCATCAATACATTGCCGGGTTCATTATGACAGGAGCCTTTTCTCATGGAGCTCAAGAGTGTCTACACTGCCCCAGATTTGGCGAAACCAGTTTGACATGGCAAAAAACCATACATATATCCCGAGACCGTCACCAAAGGAAAACCAAACATAAGACCTGGACCCATACTTTAAGGCAAAAACCAGAAGAAGTTTCGACACAGCATCACCTAATGCGACTAAACAATGACAAACCCGCTTATCGTTCAAACAAACAACAAAAACAACAAGTGACTGGACCAAACCCGTCAGCAGCAGAAGTCTGAGATGGCGCGTGGGTGGCAACAGTTGCCACGTGGCATCATTTGTTATCATCCTGGTCAGGTGTCTCCTCAACAATGAGGCAAGTGTACCGGTCCCAATCTTCATCCTCCTCCGCCACGTCGCCTTTCGCTACGCCACCTGGAGGCTCCCTTGCATGCTGGGTGCCGCTCGAACTGCCAGCTAATTCCATCGTAATTGAAGCTTCGGCTGAGCTGCCACTAGTTTGTTGAATGTCACCAGTGTGAACATCTTCACCATGTAGAAGGCCATGCCTAACTTCCCTGCTATCATCCTTCGGGCGTTTCTCAGAACCACGACCCGCTCCCTGATTTCTCTCCTCCTAAAATGGCTCTTCAGAATTTCTCGCCTGAGCACTATTCTGCTCATTTTCTTCAGAGAAAACTATGGTCACATTGGTAGTAATGATGGGCCTGTTCAGGCTACTCTGGAACCTGAACTGGGTCGAGTGAGGGATAGAGCTGGGATGCAGAGGAGAAATAGCAGTGTGGAGCTGGAAATCACTGTGCGCAGCCATTGAGGCTTGCCCTTGCCCTCGCCCACTATGCGTTTGAGGATAGTGTCTGTGAGGCGAACTAGGAGGAGGCGAATTCTCATGGGAATGAGGGGGTGAGGCGGGAATAGAGCTCTGCGCTGCTTGAGGGCGAGCGCTGCCACCGCGGGTGCCTCCTCTACGGCTCCTCATGTGGTGACGGACCATATCAGTGTGGTTAGAGTGCAATTCAGCTAGAAAAGAAGCCGGGAAGGAGAACAGGTTGTGAACAGAGGACTCATGTGCAGGATTCAAAGGGCAATGCCTGGAATGGGAGTAATGGTGCCCATTTCCAAGGTCAATACAACAAAGAAGCCAACATCGGCTCCCGGTGGCAGTTCCGCTACAAGAATTTCCGGCCTGAGGCGGACAGATGCCGAGGGTGGAGGATATACAGAGGGGTCAAGAGGCTCCATATTATTTCCAACTGCTCCCGAATCTCGACCTAAGTGGCCATTTAATGCTACGTGCAGGCTGGCCTGTGCTCATCTCAGGTGAGTTTGGAAAGCAGCGCTACCCACCGTCTGGCAGGTCCAAGAGTCGGCGGTCCGTTGGGTCGCCATTAATGATCTTGGAGTTCACCCACATCCGGGTCAGAGGCTATGTTATGAATATAATTCATAACAATTAGATAAATAAAATAAATATTAATATTAAATAATCAAATATTATTTAGGTTAAATAGTTATTAAATTAAGTGAAAAGGCATGTCTAAAAGACATGCCCATTCACGAAAGGTGACCTGCTGAGGTATAAAAGTAGGGTCCTCATTGTAATATTATATCATCATATACAATTTTATATATAAATAAATTATTATTTTAAATACCTGTGTGTATTTTAACATATTAAATCTCCAAGCTATCAGTTTTGTGCGTAGCATAGTTTTTGTGCTTCACTTTCTATGTCTCCTAAAGCACTTGTGTTGCAGGTGCCAGAAAAAATGGCAACATCTTTCTGCCATCGTTGTCAGGGAATGAATTAGAATATGTTTCCCTGGGTATGAAATTTTTTTACATTCCCTATGTCAAGTGAGCAAGAGAAGTGTGGGTTGAAGATCTCTCACCTTGGAGACTCCATTGTTTCAATCTTATGGCAAACATCCTGGCGACTCCACTGTCTAAATTTCTACCTCCTCTGATTTATGATTCATATGATTCAGAGGAGGATGAGGTGGTTACAAATTGTCAATGGGATCTACTTACAAACAAGTGGGGAGAAGGCTCCCAGCAGCAAATTTTTCAAGAAGATCCCAAAGTTGAAGGACCAAGCAGAGTCTGCGACTGTTGGTTGCAAAAAGATTCCTACCAGGAATTCTCAGTAGATTCTCCAATCTATGACTCTTACAGTTCAGACAATGAAGAATATATTTCAGATTTACAAGAGGGTTGGCCCATTGACAAATGGGTAGCAAATGATCAGCAACAAGATTTTCTAGAAAAATCTAAAGCTGAGGAGTTGAATAGTATTTGTGGCTGCCCTGACCAAGAAGATATTGGTCAGCAGACTTTTCATGAAAATAAGGCAGCTGCAATTTTTTCTTGTCAGCTCTATGACGTTGAAGTTGACTACATGACGACATTCTTAAGTCAGAAGCAGAGGTTGTTTCTAAAGCATGTATTAGATTTTTTGTTTGAATATTTTTCATGGTGCGTGCTTGTTTTGATTTTCAAATTTCATCAGCATGGAGGCACTAGGTCTAGCACCCAAATATTGGTCTAGCTCCATTATAGGGTTGAACTCACTTAGGTGAATTGAGCACTATATATAAGTAGGAGTTGTATATAAATAAGCTAACTATCTGAGCATTTACTTTTCAGTTGGTAGAATTAATTTTTTTGCATTTCAGTTTGATGAGGAAAGGATTCCCTGCAAACAAAGTTTCATGGAGATTTTATAGTTGTACAGCTTCTTTATATTTTTTACTCCATGCCCAATGGTGAATGCTACTCATATGCAGGTTCTCAACACCTTGCCAACAACGCAATGTCCCCAGTTGGAGCCAATGTTGTCACTCACTACAAAATGTGTTTTTAGTTACCCAAAGTGCAAAAGAGTAGTGAAGTCTAAAGCCATCTTCCAAACCACAGAAGCCCTTAAAGCTAAATCGGACCCTCTCCATGGGATAGTTCTCAAAATAATATTTCCAATAGTATATCTAACTTCTCAAATGGACCCCAGAATCATAAGATATGGGTTGTTAAAGATGGGGGTTTTGTTGCCTTTGAAATAAGGGAGAAGAGCATATTGGAGGTCCGGGATCATGTCGCAAATCGCAATCGGTGTTTTCTGAAAGAAGCAACAGCGTAGGGTAGAGAAAACCAGCGATCACTGATCACCAATATCGGAGATCAGAGGTTCTGTTGTGGTGTTTAACAACCCCCCATTTATTAATTATAGTAGTTAATATTACGTTAATAAATGGGGACCGTTCAAAAAATCTATCCAAAAAACAAAACTTAGCATTTAGGCATTTCTTTTATTTTTGGAATAAAGCAAAGATAACAATCAAAACCCTTTTTTTAGAAAACTACTAAATACTTACCTTTTCACATATAACATGATTAAAACCCTCCAAAATAAAGTAAAATGATTAAAAAAGGACTCTATGCTCGAAGCTATCATAAAATCTAACATAAACTAAGTCCTTAAGCTTTTTGGGCTTAAGTCTCGCATCGCATATCACCATTCATAAAGGACCCGCTTTAAAGAGGTTATTGCGAAACATGCGAGATGCGAAACTGCAATGGCGTTGTAACCTTTATCGCATCACATTTCGGGCATTCAAACGAACATTGTGTACTTACCACCAGCCGATATTGCGAAATGCGATTAAGACCTGGACCCACTTCTTAAATATCATAAACAAATGTTTTAGGTCCGCCACTTAGTAAAAAGGGTCATTTTACATAAGATAAACCTAGCAATTAGCTATGTTTTGAAACGACTAACGAGCAACTCACGTCTCGCATCTCGCAGAAACACAAGAAGAGGTAAGAAAGGTAAAAAGGCATATTGTGATATTGCGATTTGTGATATTGCTTCACAAATCGCACAATCGCTATCATCGCAGTTCAAAAGGCTCGCCACCCTAGAAGCTTTCTTCCTATTTTACGATGCAAACATTTATGAGCATTAAAGCTAAGGGATAACGAATCATTAGTGGGCATTTAGTAAGAAATAACTACATTTATGTTTGAAAAGCCATTTAGCGTGATATGATATCTTCTTACGTGCGTTCAAATAAAACTCCTTTTATCACATTTACAAGCTATCTGCATTATTTCTTTTTACGTTCATATTTGTGTATCCGATAGTTGTTATTCTTCACTTTTAGGAAAAATCTGCAGAGCAAAGCGTTGATAACAATGGTGAAGAAAGGCAAGGCAGATGCCTCTGAGAAGTCAAAAATGACTCTTCTATTTACGGATACTACATCCAATAGAGAGGGAGGAACCTCTACATGGGAGGCTATGTATAATATTCTAGAGGAGGAGCAACTGAGGATTATGGAAACAAAAATTACAGTTGACAGACATGATTCCTCAAACGCTTCCATGTTAGAGATGGCATGCTTGTTTTTGCACCACATAGCCACATGCCCGAAGATAATCCCTTATACTGACATGGTTAAATGGGTTATTGATGAAGCCGACATCTCAGACAGAGAATTCAAGATAAGAAGCCAAGATGTTATGGGATATTTTACCCCAGACAACCAACGGCTTATGTACCAACTACTAGAGCCATAAGTCATCTATAACAGGTAGTTCGTGGAGAATTTTTCCAAAGAGAACGATGACCCAGCAGACTGCACCCGAGCCTGATCAAATAATGAGGAAAAAATCAAGAAAGACAAAAATGGTATGTACACTACTTGGTCTATTTATCCCCCTCATAGTTTTGCAGCGGCCATGTTATGTAGACTATTTGGCATACCCGATAGTACTAAGTTCTCCGCAGAGTGGTTGTCATTAATAGATGCAGTTGTTAATGCAATTGTAATGAATTGGGCACAAATTTTGTCTGACAATATAGCAAAAATAATTATCGAGTATAGAAAGAAAAAAAGTGTTGCTTCGAAACTTTACCATCCATTTTTTATGAGTGCCTATGTCATGGATGCAAAAAAATTTAGTTCGAAATTCCCTATCATGGGATGGAAATGGACTGTTTGAAATCCACTTCCCATTCACATATACCACAAGGACATGTGGGAATCCAATTTTCAACCACATTTTTTCAAGATTTGTCATGGAGTTATGCTCCCTATTCACAAGCGGCTTTATAATCGAGATGCCCCCAGGTTTTCCCAAGAAGATGAAGTAGACATCCTCCCAGTGGCCAGATGGTTTGGGGAGGAAGAATTTATATATTAGGGCTTTTGGCAGCATCACCTCCACCCATGTCCTCCCGTACTATGTTCCAGATAAATTGATGGCTAGAGAGATAACCTATCAAACAGCTAGTGAGGGAGGAATGAGCAAGACACTAAAAGAATAAAAAAAGGCCATTTGGCCTACATTCCCTGTACAATGTGGAGCATTTTCATTACATGACCTAGGGCATGCGTTCAAAGAAGCAGAGAACATGCTATCTCTGCGATTGCCTAAATTCCCTGGAAGGAAATATGACCTGTTCGACACTATCAAAAACTTCACCACTCTGGTAAAAATAAAAGTATTCAGTAACAAGGAGGATGCCTTTGATGACATCTTTTTGCACAAAAACACCTTCACAGAGGTGAAGCATATGGCACAACTACTTTTTCACCATGAAGATCTGGAAAATTTTTACAGTTACAAAGAAAGGAGGTTAGCAAAGGTCCCATTAGACCAATTATTGATTGAACCAATAAGGGAGCCTACTCTCAGTGTGACTATAGAAGGTGACTCCAAAGAAAATTCTAAGACCGATTCTGGAGCGGAATCTCAAGAGAAATCTACCAAGGAATCGCAACAGTCATCGCAAAATGGGAAAAGCAAAAGCATGGAGTCAGTAAAGGATACAACCCAATCTACACAGAAGATAGCTGAAGAAACTTCAGCTAGCAAGCAGGCTGAAATCCCTACTACCTCTGCATAGCCAATAAAACCCATGGTAATTGATTTAGAGGAAGAGTGGGA
The DNA here is from genome assembly GCA_031772625.1 of Pinus tabuliformis. Classification (NCBI taxonomy): domain Eukaryota; kingdom Viridiplantae; phylum Streptophyta; class Pinopsida; order Pinales; family Pinaceae; genus Pinus; species Pinus tabuliformis. The sequence continues at coordinate 857,912,494 of CM062809.1, read as the reverse complement.
CAATTTTAATAAAAACCTCAACACAGAGGAACAGGCACAAGAGTTTCAAACTGCACAACAAAAAACAGCTCTGGAAAACAGTGGAAGAGACTGCAAAAACACATGAGGTAGAGCACATCCCTATAACCCCCACTTCCAAAATAATTATGAGAATTGAATAAATTCCCACTCTAGATGTGTTTTATAGCCCACGGCATAACGCCGTGGTGAAAAGACAAAGAAAGAAAAGGAAATTGGACTCTACAGCTGCTACTACCCCTGAAAATGAACCAATGGATGTTCTATGGAAAGACTCACCTGTTGACCCATCCACCAACCTTACTAGACTCTCACAGTTTGCAGGTGATTACGCTACAGTGACCATAGACAAAGCAACATAAGTACAAATCTTGCTGAGAGAAAACGAAGATAAAATAACATCGCTTGAGCAACAATTACAGCAAGTAAAATCCGACCAGCAGGCAGAAATACAGTTGGCTAAGCTACAACAGGTATTTGAATCGATGCAAATAGAACATCAAACCAACTTAACCGAGAGGGAAGCACAGGTACAGGAAATAACTGATCTACACAAAGATGATCCAAAAATTGATCAGTTTGTTACCGAAGCACTCGGTCTTAACTCCCAGTTGATGCACCAGAAAGAATTATTGTGCCAGAAGATTTCACAGTGGAAATCTTATTGCGAAACAAGCGATAAACTAACAAGTCAAGTCATAGAGATGAGACTTGAATATGATGAGATCTTTAAAAAGGTCTCCGATTTCATCGCCTGGCAAAATACAGAAGATGGGAGAAAAGCCGACCTGCCTAAGCTAGAAGAAACGCATAAAGAAATCCTATTTGCGAGCTGGGATTCTCGGCTTAAAGAAGCAAAAAAGGCAACAGCAAACGCAGTGGCAGCATCAAATAGTGTCATATAAAACATCAATGAGAATTTACATAGTGCCAACCTTGTGGCAGAATCCATTCCAGGTTTCCTTCCCAATGCGAAACAACTTGAACAATAATGGAAACAGACAACAGAAGAAAAAGAAGAAGTGATAAGGCAAACAACCATGTTAAATTGGGAGGCATATTGGCAACATTGGGTAAAACCTCATAGCCAATGGATGACCCTGTATGCCTAAATACTTCTACGGAGAAAATGGCGCCAGCACTTATCGATGTCGTATTCATTGGACAGTTGAAAGTTGAAGACGGCCAACCAACACAGCGGAAGCCCATGATGGATATTTTCGATTTGAAGGATAAAATGCAGGATAGTTAGTCACCTTATTTATTTCTATTTTGATTTTATTTTTGCACAATTTTAGGTAGGTCGTTTAAACCTCCTCAAATATTTTTGTAATAATCTATTTTTAGTTTTATAGTTTACGTATTTAAACCCCTCTCATGCATTTAAATAGGGGTCCAAAAATTTTATAAGAAACACTCTTCAAAAAATGCACTTCTATCCCTTTGAGGAAGTTCTATTGAAATTAATGGAACATGATTTATTTTTATCTAATTTAGCATCTTCTACTGAAATTGCACTTTTGTACTCTTAGATGGTGTTGAATGGACTGAAGATAGATCAATATTGTTGAAACACATGAGTAGGACATATTATAAATGGTACTTTTATCTCGTAATCCTTTTTACTTATGTATTAAGCAATGATTTCTTTTCGAATTGTTTATGTATGAAAGTCTAGATCTTGATTGCCATTATTGCACTTCTGTATGATCATAATCTATATTTTATGTTGAATATATGAATAATTTCTTATGTGATATATCTTTCACAATCGTTTTGGCTAACTTTTTATACGAAACTATTATTGTTAAAATGGATTCACTTCTCATCACAATTGAATGATCTTTATTACCAATTGCTTTCAGATATTATTGTAGATTGCATACATCAATTTAATCCTAGGTATATTTATAATTAGATAGTGTTTAAATTAGGATAAAATGCATGTGATTGTTAGTTTGGATTATATTACTTTTAGCTTGAACATTACTTTAAAAACATCACATATCACCCCATTAGCACAATCATTAAATAGATTGAGAAACTGGTCCCATTATCCCTAGTCGGAGCCACTACTCCAAACGGAAAAGGAGTTGCCAACCAAGGTCCAGACCCGGTGGTTTTCCCCCATGTTGAAGCAATGACTTTCGAGGCTTCAACATTTTGGCGCTAGAAGGAGGGCCTAACTGTGAATGGAAGGTAAATCTAAATTAACAAGCCATTCTAAGAGTAAAACTCCCTCACCCTCACCTCCAACTTCTCAAAATTCTTCCAAATCCCTAATCCTAAGCGAGAAGTTGCACAAAAAATTATACAACCCATTGTTGAAATCCCAAACAAGCCAGATCATTCTTCTTTTACTGAAGCCCCTGAAGTTCAATCTTTGATTCATAAATTACAGGGGATTTTGTTATCTCAAGAAGAATTTGAGTTATCCCAGGATAGTGTTACCTCTCAGTTCACCCCATCTCAACGGTTAACTAGAGCACATAGCGAAAAGTTCAAAATTCCTTTGTTCGAATTTCCTCTGCCAAGCCGAAAGAAAGCTAAGAAAACACCATCCAAATCTCACAGTGAGGTTCTATCATCATCTTCATTCATCCTATCTATACCCTCACAAGATCAATCATCCATCTCACCACTCCAAATCGTGATTCACACAGGTATAGGAGCTACATCTTCCAATACCCAATCACCTTAAAAAACTACTGCTACACCTTCCCCTACCCACATACCAGCAATGGCACAAAATCCTCCAAGGCCATGAACAAAACTAGGCACTGTTAGGATGGTTGGGCCTTTACATCAATTACCAACACACCCAGAGAAATGGTTGCCCAAATTCAATCCTGATAATGACCTATTAGCTGAGGAACATATAAATAATTTTACGTTGTCCATTAACTTGAATGAAGTAGTCGAAGAAGACACAGCTGTACGATTATTCCCATATACTTTGCAGAGAGCAGCAGTATCATGGTACTTGCATTACCATCAAGTTCTATTAACAATTGGGATGATTTTCAAGAGCAATTTTTAACTAACTGTGGAGATGATAGATCTACGACTACTCTAATCAATGATCTCTCCAATTTGAAAGCTGAACCGAAAGAACCCATTAAGGACTTCAACTCTCGCTTCAATAAATTATTGAATAAGATACCAACGGCATCTAAGCCTAGCAATGAGGTCCAAAATGAGTGGTAGATCTCTGCTCTACTGTTAGACACAACTATCTTCGTTAATAGAATTGCCAAACCAACTTTTGCAGAAAATATCAAAGAAGCAATAGCTGTGGAAAAGAAAAACGTATTAGAAAAATGGAAAAAGTAACCTTTAGGGATGACTCTAAGAAGAAACCACAAAAATATCTATTTGATCTTGAAGGGTTACAAAAAGTCCTCAAGACCATGTCTATCAAAATGGTTGATATTGAAAACAGGTAGCAGAGACTTCCTCTAAGAAACCTTTTAGACCATTTAAAAGGAATTCCCTTGTTGATCCTAAACCCCCAAATGCCATATCAAATGTTGAATCAGATGGAGAGGAGGACGAAGTTTCAACAAACGAAGAACAAACGGACGATGAAGAAGTAGCAAAATTACAAGGAATGTGGGATTTTATCCTTCCCAATGAAGAAACTCAAGAAGCATTACCTGTTGCTACCCGAAGTAAAAATCCTATTGAATTGTCACAAACAAATCTGAAACAGAAGGCTTCAATTCCACCCCCTAAGGAAAAAGAAACATGTAAGAAATTTGTACCAAAACCCACTCAAACTACACCTACTCAATTGGATCTTCTCCTTCATCTAAAAATTTGATTGTTTCTGATGAAATGGAATATAATGTTATTGATGATATGAAGAAGACTAGGGCAAACATTACATTTCATGAGCTTAGTAAATTGAAACATCAGTAGAAGTTACTTCTTAAAGAACTTAAGCGATACCTACTGCACCGCTTCCTGTTGCCGTGATCTCACAAGCTACCCAAGAAATGGGAAGACACCCTAATGCTTCTTTGAATAAGATTGATCCAACTGATATAGCTTTAATTGGGGGAAGATCAAAATCCCACACTCCACCATTTCTCCTTACTTTTGAAGTCTTTAACAAAAACTTACACAATTGTCTAGTTGATTATGGAGCTTCATCTAACATCTTACCCAAAACAGTTTGTGCAAAGTTGAATGTTCAGCCTCATAAATATGTTGTACAAATAGTTCAGTTAGATCTCTCTCAAGTCGAATTTGTTGGGGAACTTAACCAAGTAACCATCAGACTTTCATCAAACCCTAAAGTTTTCCAACTCATCGACATACTTGTAGCTGACATTCTTGAGTTCTATGGCTTAATCCTTAGTAGAGATTGGTCAGAAAAATTTCATAGTTATTTTGCAACTGACTAGTCTCATCTGTGGCTTCCCTGTAATGGCAAACCAAATCAAATAAGGGTTGATCGGGAGAAACATCAAAATTTCATAGTGACAGAATTAGAAGGAGAAAATGAACTAGTCGCATATAGCAACAATAACATCAGAAATTATTTTGTGGAATCATTTCTAAAGGAATTTCAATGCTCATACTTCACCGTTCTTAGAAAACTTTGTTGTCTCTTAAGTTGAAATTTTTTCTCAAACAGACACTTCTAAATGTGTAAATTTTGTAGATAAACCTGTAGTTAAATCCTTATTTTGGAAATTATTTTTTGATGGATCTAAATCCAATGATGGAGCAGGAGCAGGTTGCATCTTAGTCAGCCCAGAGGGGGAAAAAACTATGCTAGCATGCAGACTTGAATTCGATTGTACAAACAACACCGATGAATATTAGGCACTAGTTCAAGGTTTGTATAAGGAAATTGGCCTTACGTTAAATACCTCCAAGTATTCAGAGATTCAAAGATTGTCATAAAACAAGTGAGAAACACCGCACATTGTTTGTCGGGACATTTGAAACATCATCAGCCATTATTCTAAGACCTGTCCCTCCACTTTACAGCATTTAATATTTCCCCTATTCCAAGACTCTAGAATGCTAGTGTCGATCTTCTAGCCAATGTCGCTTCCAAGCTTATCCCATCAGAATATTACAGCTCAGATCGATTTTCCATTGAGATAATTTTTAGGCCTTCTATTCTTGACAATATCACCAACAGGAGAGTTTTTAATAATGATCTGAATATCTTAAGCTTCCTGACCTCAGAAGGCTCTTACGATGACCAGATAGTTGATGAGGACTAGTATGATAACCAACTTAAACAAGAAATGGTCATTAATGCTATACCAAAATCTATAGTTAAGTTGGAAGATTTATATGACCTTAAAGACAGATTTAAATAATCCGCCAATTCAAAACTTCAGAGTTCAACTTTGAGGTTTGAATTGATCAATCTTGGGACTGATTTAAAACCTCAAAATATTAACTTAGGTCTTAGTCTTACATCAGAAGAAAAATCAATTTTTATAGGTTTGTTGAAAAGATACAAGAATGTCGACTTCTTCTAGATGGTGATGCGACTGTGCGGGAGACTGCAGTTCATCACGGCAGAGGGTTTCTAAGCGCGTGAATCACCATGGAAGGTTGCAAAGGAGGGAGCTCCTCTCCCTCCTACAGAGAGGCAGTGATTAACAAGGGCAAGACACCCCTGGAACCAGGCAGAGGTAACTCGAGGGGAGAAGAAGAAAACAGGGACAAGAAAACAGCAAGTAACAATGAGAAGGAAAATGCTGGCACAAAAGACATGGAGGAAAACGACAAAAAACAGGGCACTCCAGACAGAAAGAAAAAGGGACCGTGCAAGCCCAGAGCTGAATTCGCTCCCAGAGTAATCTTAAATAACCCAGAGCTGCAGGCCCACAGGGAGCACATGCAGACTTATGCCATCATATGCAAATTCATGGGACTATGGCCCACCGAAAAAGCTTTACAAACTTGGATCAAATACCAATGGAAGCCTAAAGGAAGCATTGATCTTCATCTAGGATCCAAGGGTTTTTTCACTGTGGTGTTTACAAATATTGAGGACAAAGATAGAGTGTTTGAGGGGGGGCCTACTTCTTTGCAGCAACAGGGCTCTATATGCGGCTATGGACGACGAACTTCGTGCTGGAGCGGGAAACCTTTACCTTAGTTCCAGTTTGGGTAAGACTCTATTCGCTACCTCTGGATTATTGGCAAATAGAATCTCTAAAAGCTATAGGAGAAAAATTAGGGAAGTATGTCAAAACATCTGAAGCCACGAGAAGAGGAAAATATACCTCCTTTGCTAGGATTTGCATAGAGATGGACCTATCTGGAGCTCTTCCGGACGAAGTTATTTTGGAGGTTTATGATGAGGAATGGGCGCAGAAGATTGACTACGAGCATATTCCTTTTAGATGTCATAAATGTCACGAACATGGGCACCTCCTTAGAGACTGCCCTCTCAGCAAGGCAGAGAGCAAAAGCAATCCCAACATAATGAAAGAAACAGAAGGCTTTCACAAAGTAGCGCATAAAGGTCGGAATGGAAAAAAAGGGTCGAAACAACACCAAAGCGGAGACCAAAGAGTGAGGGCGAACCCGTTCCAAGTTCTGGAAGAAGAGGAAGTTACAGCAGTCGAAAACCAAGTAATGAAAGATGGATATGAAAAGCAAGACAAAGAGAAAGAACATGATCAAGAAAAGGCAAAGGAAACATAGAAAGGAAGCATGATGAGCGAATCAGAGATGGATATGGATCAGGAAATAACTCAGAGCGAGATGGAAATGGAAGATAATGAGTTGCAAGAGATTCTGGACAAAGAAAACCTAGATCTAGAAGGGTTCCTGAGCAAGGGAACAACGGGAGGGGTAGAATCTCTACCACAAGAAGAATGCGTTCGGGTACAACAGTTATTCTTATGGAAAACTCAAGCAAAGGGATTAAGTGAAGAAAACAACATGGAAAGATAGGGCACTCATGGAATAAAAGTAGTAAAATCAACACCAGAATTAGCTCCAAGAAACCTGGGGAAAAAAGGGGGGAGAAAAAAGCAGAATGAGCTATTAATGGAGTGTGGAAAGCTCATGATAAACTCAGGTAAGATGAAAGATCTAACCAGTTACTCCTTTACCAATTTGTAATAATGAAGTTTACCACTTGGAATATCAGAGGTCTAGGTAGCAAAAGAAAGCAGAGATTACTGAATAATAGAATGAAGCAAGTAACTCCGAATATAATTTTTGTCCAAGAAACAAAAAGTTCGGTTCAAAAGATAAAACAAATCCATAGTAAATGGCTTAGCAAATATGAATTCATAGAAGTCAAAGCAGAAAACTCAACAGGGGGTATCCTTATCCTCTGGAATCCCCAAAAAATAGGGATTATAGATGTGGAGGCATCAAGAAACTATTTATCAGTTGTTATTCAGCCTGTAGGCGACAGGGACACCTTTCTTGTCACGAATGTCTATGGCCCTCAAAGGTTAGAAGACAAAATCAGGTTTATTGATTCCTTAGTGGACCTTCGAAACAGATTTGCAGGGCTACCGTGGGTTATAGGAGGAGATTTCAACATGATTAGATCTCTCTCGGAGAAAAAAGGAGGCACAAGAGCTCTTAACAAAGATTCCTTAGCTTTCCAATGTTTTTATGAAAACATGAAGTTGGTGGACATTGAGACTACCAATGGCCTTTGCACTTGGAACAACAAAAGAGGAGGGGATTCCCAAGTAGCTTCCAAGCTAGATAGATTCATGATCTCTGAAGAGCTCATGCTTCTAAACAAAGATATAATAGCAGACATTCTTCCTTTTGGAGGCTCAGATCACTGGCCGATTCAAATGGAGATCAAGGGTATTGGCACCCCAAGAAACAAACCGTTCAGATTTGAAAACATATGGCTGTCACACCCAGAATTTAACAACAATATTGAAAAATGGTGGGCTGAAGATCTGCACATTCAAGGATCTTCTATGTTCCTGCTACACAAAAGACTAAAATACATCAAGCAGAAGCTAAAGGAATGGAACCAGAAGGAATTTGGTAATCTTTTCATGAATAAAGAAATGGTAGAAAACAAAATACAAGAGCTTAATCAAACTATGATCATGTATGGTTTTGATAAAGACATAAATGATCAAGCAGAGAAATATTGACAAGATTGGGAAATGTTGTGCAAACACGAAGAAATTTTCTGGAAACAAAAATCCAGGGTACTATGGATGAAAGAAGGAGAATAGAATACCAAATTTTTTCACAGATCTACCATTTCGAACAGAACCCACAACAGAATATCTTCAATCAAGGATGAAAATGGTCAAATTCATCACTCCCATGAGGAGATAGATGCAGTGCTAGTGAAACATTTTCGGGACATAGCCAAGGAAAACTTTTCAGACAGAGAACCTTTTATAAAGAACTTAACTAAACACATTCCTAAACTGGTCTCCAGAGAGGACAATGGTAACCTCAATAGACCTGTAACTGAATCAGAGATCAGTGAGGTCCTCAAGGAAATTCAAAATAGCAAGGCACCAGGGCCGGATGGATTTAACGTGGATTTCTTTAAAGCTTGCTGGAATACAGTCAAAAGGGATATTGTGGAGATGGTGGAAGACTCCAGGCGGAAAAAAACCATTTTGAAAGCTCTCAATACCTCCTTTATTGCTCTCATTCCAAAACAGGATAATGCACAAACTCCAGAAAGATATAGACCCATCGCCTTATGCAATGTTATTTACAAGATAATCTCCAAAGTGGTGGCTAACAGACTTAAACCCCTGCTACCCAGGCTCATCTCCAGGGAACAAACAGGGTATGTAGAAGGAAGACAAATTCTGGACAATATAATTCAAGCTCACGAGGTGGTTCACTCGTTAACTTGCAACAAGAGAGCGGGTATGATCATGCAACTGGATATAGCCAAAGCTTATGACAAAGTAAATTGGATATACATTAGAAAAGTGCTCACAGCGTTTGGTTTTGATCATAATTGGATCAGATGGGTCATGGCCCTCGTGACCTCTTCCAGCTTTTCAATTTTGGTAAATGGCTCTCCTTCTAAACTTTTTATCCCTTCCAGGGGTCTTAGACAGGGAGATCCACTTTCCCCTTTTCTCTTCATCCTCATGATGGAAGGACTGGGCCGTTCTATCAATCATGCAAGAGCAACTGGAAGAATTCAAGGTCTCCAACTTTCGGAGAATGGGCAGGTTCTGACGCATCAACAATTTGTAGATGATACCATGTTACAGGGTATTCCCACAGTTAAAGAAGCACAGGCTTACAAACAAATTTTGAAGGATTTCGCGAAAGCAACAGGTATGGAAGTTAACCTTACCAAATCTAAAGTCTTTTTCTTTAACACTCACATCGCAATCCAGAGAAATATCTCCAGAATTTTAGGCTTTCAAAGAGATTCCCTCCCTTCCAAGTATTTGGGGGTTCCTCTTACAGCTAAACCTCGACACAAAAGCATCTGGGATACTCTTGCAACCAAAATGCAAGACAAGGTCAGGAAATGGACAAACAGATCTCTAAATTTAGCTGGTAGACTAGTGCTTACTAAAGCAGTTCTCCAAGCTATCCCAGTCTTTATGCTATCAGTTCTCCCAGCTCCAATAGGAGTCTTACAACATTTTCACAATATTCAACGAGACTTTCTGTGGGGAAAAGAGGAAACAAGGAAAAAATGGGCTTTGGTCTCTTGGGAAAAGATTTGCAAACCCAAATGCCAAGGAGGCCTGGGTTTGGATAATCCAGAGATTCTCAACAAAGCTCTTGGAGCAAAACTTTGGTGGAGGTGGGTTAAGGATCCTCAAGCTCAATGGGCAAGCATCTGGAAGGAAAAATATGCTAATTCCTGGCTGGCTTCTGACATAATCCGAATGACAGGCACAATGAAAGGCTCACCCATATGGAACAAGGCTTGGGAGAACAGAGAAGTGGTTCAAAAGAATAGTTTCTGGGAAATCAGAGAGGGAGATCAGGCACTTTTCTGGGAGGACAAGTGGCAACAAGAACCTAATCTTCTAAGGGAAGAATTTTTAGGCCTCAAGCAAGAGACTGACAATCTAGGTTTGGTTAAGGTAAAATACTTTTGGGAGAATCCGCAAAATGCAGGTAAGTGGAGAATTTGGAAAAAGATAGAGAGTAGAGAGGATAGGATCCTCAACAGTAAAGCTGAGTCCCTGTAGAGAATTCTGGATCAGTGAATAATTCTAGTAACGACAGGGCAGGATCAACTGAGGTGGGGTAACAACAAAGAGGGAAACTTCAATATCAAGGAAGCTAAAGGCCTTCTCCTTGATCTGGAACCACAAGCTCCAAACAAAACTTGGCAAAAGCTTTGGAATCACAAAGGCTGGATGAAAATCAAACTCTTCATGTGGTTAGTTAACCACCGGAAAATTTTAACCTGGGACAACCTCAAAAAAAGGGGCATGCTGGGACCCTCCAGATGCCAGCTCTGCGAGACCCAAGAGGAGACCAGCGAGCATCTTCTCAACAGCTGCATTTTCACTGATAGGATTTGGGATTTCTTTACAAACATCTTCAAACAGTCTGATAGAGACAAAGAAAGTATTAGTAACACCCTCAACAACTGGAGAAGTAAGGTTTCTAATAATGAAGTTCTAAATTCTACCTGGGAGCTCTTGTCGGGCTTCATTATATGGAATGTGTGGAAAGAAAGGAACAAAAGAATATTCAAAGGGGTAAAAATTGACTCTCTCAACCTGGTGAAGCTGATAGCAAAACAACTTAAGGAAACAGTTGGTACCACCGTTAGGAATCTCCCTAAAAGTCCTCCCTCAGTGGGAGAATTAGGAATCCTCCAGCTACTAGACTTGCAGGGGCTTATTCCGCAAGGCCTTGACATGAAAGCGGGCCTAAGGGAGGAGACAGAGGAATTTTGGCACCCTCCCCCGAAAGGATTTTTAAATTACAACATAGATGGAGCTTCCAAAGGTAACCCAGGGAAGCTGGCTTTGGGGGAGTTCTAAGGGATGAAACAGGTAGAATAATTACCCTCTTCCATGGATACCTTGGAAAAGCTACCAACAACATGGCAGAACTAATGGCTTTAGAACAATGTTTAGAATTTTTGATACAGAATAATTGCCAAAATGTCATAATAGAGGTGGATTTAGAGTTAGTCATCAACGCAGCCAGGAGAATTAGTAATGGAACAGGGCCAGATAAGGTTACAAAACATTGGAGGTTAACTCGGGTTCTTCAGAGAATTCAAGTTCATCTTCAGGTGCTTCGTACCCTCAATTTTATTCATGTGAAAAGAAGAGCAAATAAGTTGGCAGACATTCTAGCCAACCATGGTGTTGGCTGCAAGAACAGTACAATCTTATGGAGGTGGAACACAATGGCACAGAGCAACCTGAAAAAGCTCTGTCAAAACTAGGCGGAGGAAGATATAGAGGGGTATAGACGCAAAATGACAGAAACCAATGTGTAACGGACAGAGGGCTGAGGGCTGCCTAAATTTGGACAAAAGGTTCAGTAGGGAAGATATGCCAAGATTAGCGAATATATTGAAAATAATCAGATTTCCTCTCCATGGTGGTCGTCAGAGACGCCCTGTCCGTAGGATGCAGCATCTCATTCTCCATCATCTCCTCAAGGGTTTGCCTGTCGACTGGCTCAGAGGCATCCCTCGTTGGCTCTCGGGTGGGTGTCTCCTTTGTATTTGGGTTCTGGATGAATGGGCGCAGTGTTTGATGCTCTCAGGGGTCGCGCAACCAGTTGTTCTCAGTCCGGAAGTTGCTTACAGGAGTAAACATGGTTTTCGGGTGATCGCAAGGCCCGAAGGCGGTTTCCGGTTTTCCAGAATTGGCAGCGATCACAATCAATGTATGACGCGTGGCGGTGGGGTCGGTGGGAATACCACCCTCCCCGCGCACTATAGTTCGAACTTGTTGGGGGTTCGATATTATCCTTGTCCGTCCGATCAAATGAGGAGAACCGACGGCGGGGATGGATCGTGCAGTTTGATGTACGGGCAGGTTATTTGTCGTGCCTCTCTCATTTGCGGGGTTGATTACTGCCATCGGATCGGGTCAGCTATATCAACGGTGCAGATTGTGGAGGCAGGCTGTCATTTGACTGTGATTCGTCAGGCTTTGTGGCGCATCCTCCACCTTGTACGGGGGCCGTTTTTGGCATCTGTCAGGTTTTTGGCGGGTGCAGTCAGTCTCTTTTTCACTGGTTGGGCCGCTTTTTGTTCTTTGAGGAAAGCACCTTTCCTTTTCCTCCTCTGTTACTCCGGGAATGTGTTAAGTGGTACTTTGGTACTTGGTTTTTCTTTTGGTCTGTTGGCTGCCTCTTTGTTTCTCTTTTGAGAATTTTGAAGGTGAGACGTTGAACTTGGGGCTAGTTCCTCTCACCCTTTTCGCTGGTTTTGTAGGTTTTCTCCTTGGTACTCATTTCACCAAGGATGGTTGTATTCTATGTATTTTAAACTGTTGATTAATGAATAGAAGGACTGACTCTTGCATTAGCAAAAAAAAGAAAATATACAAGAATGTCTTTGCATGGAACTATGAAGATATTAAGACATACGACACCTCTATTATTCAACATACTATTCCCATGATATCTGACGAAAGACCTATTCAACAGAAATTGAGGAAGATCAATCCTAATTTAGAAAGTCAAATTAAATATGAGTTGAATAAACTGCTGAAAGCCAAAATTATTTTTCCTATTAGACACTTCCGGTGGGTTTCCAATCTTGTCCTAGTAAAAAAAAAGAATGGTGATATTCAGATATGTATAGATTTCGTAACCTCAATAAAGCTTGTCAAAAGGACAATTTCCCATTACCCCCTATGGAACATATTTTGCAATCAGTAGTAGGCTCAGAGCTAATGTATTTCCTGGATGGATTCTCAGGTTATAATCAAATCTTAGTACATCCAAATGCCCAGCTGAAAACTACATTCAGGACAAAGTGGGGCACTTACGCTTATCAGAAGATTCCATTTGGACTATTCAATGTCGATGCCACTTTCCAGAGAGTTATGGATATAGCCTTCAAAGGTTTAGTAAACAAATCAGTAGTGATCTACTTGGATGATATAATGGTATACTCAAAAAAACGCAGTAATCATCTAAGAGATTTAAAACAAATCTTTGAACGTTGCCAAAGACATGAAATTTCTCTGAACCCCAAGAAGCCTTTTTTCACATTAAGTGAAGGAAAGCTCCTTGGATTCATTGTGTCCAAAGAAGTAATTCATATTGACCCTAACAGAATTAGGGAAATTTTTGAAATACGTTTACCGCATAGCAAGAAATCAATGCAATCTTTCCTGGGTCAAATAAATTTTGTTAAAAGATTTGTTCCTGACTTCTCAAGAATTGTTTTACCTCTTCAATCCATGATAAAGAAAAATTCTCTGTTTAAATGGGGACATTCGGAACATGAAGCTTTTAGCTTGATAAAACAAGCAATCATAAACACCCCATCTTTAACAACGCCAAATTTTTCCAATCATTTCATTCTATATACTTTCGCTTTCGAGAAATCATATTCAGCCATATTAACACAAGTAAATCAAGAAAAAGCTGAAACCCCAATCTCTTTCTTTAGCTCCAATTTGCAGGGAGCTGAATTAAATTACTCAGATGTTGAAAAACAAGCTTTTGTTGTTTTCAAATCTATAAAACACTTCAGACCTTTTCTCCTCAAAACCCACACTAAAGTAATAGTACCATTCTCAGCAGTGAGAAATATTTTAATACAAAGGGATGTAGGAGAAAAGAGAGATAATTGGGTGATAGCACTGCAAGAATATGACATAGAAATTAAGACAACGAAAATTGTAAAAGGTCAAGGTTTTTGCAAGATGTTGGCAGGAGCATCGAATCTATCAAAATTGCAGCATTCAGGTGATGATGTACAAATCTATGAGGTAAGCCTTAACGACACATAATCAAGGTATGATGATATCATATTTTACTTGAAAAATGGATACACACCAACCCAATTAAATTACACAAAGAAAAGAGCCTTGAGATTAAAATTGAGGATGTGCTATTTAGAATAAACTATGATTCTATTTTACTTAGATGCCTTGAAAAATCTGAGGCAGAGAAGGTGTTGCAGGCTTCATGATGGACCAACTTGTGGTCACTTTGGAGGTGATACTACAACACATAAAATCCTACATGTTAGCTATTACTGGCCAACGTTGTTCAAAGATGCCCACAGTTATGTAAGGAGATGTAAGATTTGTCAAACAGTCACTGGAAGACAAAGAAAACCCGTGATACGATTACAGCGAGTCAATATTGACCAACCATTTGAACAATGGGGATTGGACATAATAGGTGAGATCGTTCCTCATTCTTCTAAGCAGCATAGATACATCCTTACAGCCACTGATTATTTCACCAAATGGGTAGAAGCAATTCCACTCAAGGTAGCCAATTCAGAAAATATTATTGAATTTATAGATCAATTTATCATCACCAGGTTTGGCTTACCATCTGCTTTGATGTTTGATAATGCATCTTATTTTTCAGGCAATGCTATGACAGAATTTGCTCTTAAAAGAGGTTTTAAGCTTAAGTATTCAACCAATTACTATTTGCAAGGAAATGGATTAGCCGAATCCACAAACAGAAATATCATCAGGATTATTAAACGAATTGTTGACTAAGACCAAAAGAATCGGCATAAGTCTCTAGTGTTTGCTCTATGAGCAGATAGAATAACTCAAAAAGCCGCTATTGGCACTCCTTTTAATTTGGTCTATGGAAAAGAAGCAGTCTTATCAAAAAACATAGCTATTCCCTCGTTAGCCTTGGTTCAATTCATTGGAGAAACTCCTTCCTCATCTATGCAGGTTAGATAATTCCAAATTCTTAAGCTTGAAGAGGAAAGGGAAAAATCCAGGACCACGCATGCACATCATCAGCAATTAATCAAAGCCTCCTTTGATTCAAATTTTGTAACTTCAAAGTCCTTTCAACTCGAAGACCTAATATTAAAATGGGGTAAAGCCCATGAAGAAAAAGGTAAGCATACCAAGTTCCAACAAATGTGGCTTGGCCCATTTCAGATTGTGGAACAAATAGGCCCATCGAATTTTCTACTACAAGATTTATCAAGTAAGAGAGAAACTCTACCTATGAATGGACAGGTTCTAAAGAAATACTTTCCATAGAAGATGATGTCTTCTATTCGTTGTATATTATTGCCTTTAGTTAAATTTTTCTTTTAGAAAAAAATACCAATTGAAAAGCATTTACTTTTGGTTTTACAAATGATAGTCTCTTTTTAATTTTGACTTTTCGCTTGTATAAGTAAAGATTGTTATGAAAGTAATCTTCACATATGAAATATATGGTTAAGTTCTATTGCTCTTAAACTACCTGTTTTCTACCTCAATTATCTGATTTTTTATGAAACTTAGCTTTAAGAAAGAAACTTCTCCTTTACATCAGTCCAGAAAAGTATCTATAACAAAGTAGAGTCCCTCTTCAGAAAAGCGTCTTCAAAACTCTAAATTGTCGCCCAGAAGCTCTTAGGGAGCCAATGATTCTCCCCAGTTAATTAGCTTTCATTTCTAGAGTGTAATTCTAAAATATACTTAAACTTAAAGGATAAGAGGTCTCATCAAGAATCGGCTTACCATGATCATAAGATTATAACTAACTAACATTACCAATACTGCATATCAAAATAGGGTAATGGCTTATGATTATATTAATCAAAAGACAAGGGGTCTCATCACGAGCCAACTTGTTCAGTTAAGTTACAAATCAAGTGAATGGCATTGTCAATGTTGGTCACCAAACCAAGACATTGTCCTTTAAGAAACAAAAGATGAAGAGTTGAAGCAACAATGAATTACTTCAGAAAATAAAGAAAGCATTGTTAGATAATCTTCGGCAAAATCACATAATCAATCTTTTGTCGACGCGTTTCGAACCAACCAGTGTGGTTCATCGTCAGGACAAGTTGAAGACTAATCTGGTTAAGCTGGTTTAAATATAGTATGCAGAGATTCCAACGGCTATAATGCCAACGGCTAATTTTGACCAAAGGTCTTAGTCAAACCACAATTATATTATTAATATTCTTAAAAACCGCTACAACATATAATTTATTTATAATAGTTTATATATTAAGGGAGTTCCTTTGTTATTTTTGAGTATGAATAATATAATAATGTTATTTTGTATAAAATCATCTATATAATTGATAATTCCAGTATTATTAAATTAGTATTCTTGTTAAATCTTTAATATTTAGTTACAATAGGTAAATACATAATTAAAGAATATGTTTATTAATAATAGAATATAGTTAAATTGTGTATTAATTCAATATTAATTGTTTAAAGCTAAGGTCAAAGGTAACCCTTATCATATTATTTTAATTAATTATATCAAATTGGCCCAAAAATAATCTATGTTTATTAAAAGATAATATAATCCCAATGTTTTTTAATTTAGTATTCTTGTTAAATCTTTAATATTTAGTTATATTGGGTAAATACATAATTAAAGTATACGTTTATTAATAATAGAAAAATGTGTATTAATTTAATATTAATTGTTTAAAGCTAATGGTCCAAAGGTAAATTATTTTAATTAAATCAAATTGGCCCATTCGAAAATAATTTATGTTTATTAGATAATCTCTATAATTTATAATTCCAATATTTCTAAAATAGTATTCTTGTTAATCTTTATTATTAAGTTACATTAGGTAAATACATAATTAAAGTATGTTTATTAATAATAGAATATAGGTAAATTGTGTATTAATCTAATATTAATTGTTTAAAGCTAATGGTAAAAAATAAAAATAATAATTTATGTTTGTTAAATAATCTATATTATGTATAATTCCAATATTTTTAATTTAGTATTCTTGTTAAATCTTTATTAATAAGTTACATTAGGTAAATACCACTCTTAAAGACTATGTTTATTAATAATAGAATATCCAACAAATATAACTAACTCAAACTCACTCACTGTTATAGGCATATCATATAATAAAATCAAATAATTATACATAAAAATATAATAATTTCTTATTTATTATTTGACATAAAGGTCATTTTTCAACTATATCACTTTCTATAATTCATATTTAATAAATATATTCATTAAGTAGTATTAATTCACTCAAAAGATATCTAAGTCAATTAGGTAAATAGATTATTACTAAAAGTCAAATATATAAGCAATTAGATAAAGGGAAATTCAAAAGGAAAAATGCATAAGAATGGAGATAAAAATCTAATCTAAAGGAAAAAACCCCTTAGAATCAAACGGGATAAGCCCGAAATTGCTTAGAAACTAATTCAAAATCGGCCAAAACCACACCTACGGAGAAGGAAGACAGAGACCTTATGACCTAACAAAAGGGGGATGAGGAGGCTAGGAAGACAAGGCTGGGACCCAGCAACTGCTAATCTTCCAGCCATCATCCCTATTAAGATTGTTCGGCCTTTTCTCAATCTCCAGGGCCTACCCCACAGTTATTAATGATAGTAGTTAATATTACATTAATAAATGGGGAACCTTCAAAAAATCTATCCAAAAAACAAAACTTAGCATTTAGGCATTTTTTATATTTTTGGAATAAAGCAAAGATAACAATCAAAACCATTTTTTTAGAAAACTACTAAATACTTACCTTTTCACATATAGCATGATTAAAAACCTCCAAAATCAAGTAAAATGATTAAAAAAGGACTCTATGCTCAAAGCTATCATAAAATCCGACATAAACTAAGTCCTTAAGCTTTTTGGGCTTAAGTCTCGCATCGCATATCACCATTCATAAAGGACCCGATTTAAAGAGGTTATTGCGAAACTGCGATGGCGTTAACCTTTATCGCATCGCATTTTGGGCATTCAAATGAACACCGTGTACTTACCACCAGCTGATATTGTGAAATGCGATTAAGACTTGGACCCACCTCTTAAAAATCATAAACAAATGTTTTAAGTTTGCCACTTAGTAAAAAGGGTATTTTTACATAAGATAAACCTAGCAATTAGCTACGTTTTGAAACGACTAACGAGCGTCTCGTATCTCGCATCTCGTAGAAACACAGCAAGAGGTAAAAAAGGTAAAAAGGCATATTGCGATATTGCTTCGCAAATCACACAATCGCTATCATCGCAGTTCAAAAGGCTCGCCACCTTGGAATCTTTCTTCTCGTTTTACGATGCAAACATCTATGAGCATTAAAGCTAAGGGATAACGAATCATTAGTGGGAATGTAGTAAGAAATAACTGCATTTATGTGTGAAAATCCATTTAGCGTGATATGATATCTTCTTACATGCGTTCAAACAAAACTCCTTTTATCACCTTTACAAGCTATCTCCATTATCTCGTTTTACGTTCATCTTTGTGTATCTGATAGCTGTTGTTCTTCACTTTCAGGAAAAATCCGCAAAGCAAAGCGTTGAAAACAATGGTGAAGAAAGGCAAGGAAGTCACCTCTGAGAAGTCAAAAATGACTCCTTTGTTTACACATACTACATGCAACAAAGAGGGAGGAACCTCTACATGGGAGGCTATGTATAATATATTGGAGGAGGGAAACCGAGGATTATGGAAACAAAAATTACAGTTGATAGACGTGATTCCTCAGACACTTCCATGTTAGAGACGACATGCTCGTTTTTGCACCACATAACCGCGTGCCCAAAGATAATCTCTTATACCGACATGGTTAAATGGGTTATTGATGAAGCCGACATCTCAGACTAAGAATTCAAGACAAGAAGCCAAGAGGTTATGGGATATTTTACCCAGAAAACCTACGACTTATGTACCACCTACCAGAGCCACAAGTCATCTACAACAGGCAGTTCGTGGAGAATTTTTCCAAAGAGAACGACGACCCAATGGACTGCACCTGGGCCTAGTCGAATAATGAGGAAAAAATCAAGAAAGACAAAAATGGTATGTACACTACTTCGTCTATTTGTCCCCCTCATAGTTTTGCAGTGGCCATGTTATGTAGACTATTTGGCAGACCCAATAGTACTAAGTTCTCCCCAGAGTGGTTGTCGTTAATAGATGCAGTTGTTAACGCAACTGTAATGAATTGGGCACAAATTTTGTCTGACAATTTATCAAAAACAATTATCGAGTATAGAAGGAAAAGAAGTGTTGCTTCAAGGGTTTACCCTCCATTTTTTATGAGCGCCTATGTCATGGATGCAATTTGTTTTAGTTCAAAATTCCCTATCATGGGATGGAAATGGACTATTTGAAATCCACTTCCCATTCACATATACCACAAGGACATGTGGGAATCCAATTTTCAACCACATTTTTTCAATATTTGTCATGGAGTTATGGTCCCTATTCACAAGTGGCTTTATAATGGAGATGCCCCTAGGTTTTCCCAAGAAGATGAAGTAGACATCCTCCCAGTGGCCAGATGGTTTAGGGAGGAAAAATTTACATATATCAGGGTTTTTGGCAACATCACCTCCCCCCATGTCCTCCCATACTATGTTCCAGATAAATTGATAGCTACAGAGATAGCCTATCAAACAGCTAGTGAGGGAGGAATGAGCGAAACACTAAAAGAATCAAAAAAGGCCATCTGGCTTACATTCCCTATACATTGTGGAGCATTTACATTACACGACCTAGGGCTTGCATTCAGAGAAGCAGAGAACATGATATCTTTGCGATTACCTAAATTCCTGGAAGGCAATATGACCCGTTCAGCATTGTCAAAAATTTCACCACTCTGGAAGAAATAAAAGTATTCGGTAATGAGGAGGATGCCTTTGATGACATATTTTTGCACAAAACACCTTCACAAAGGTGAAGCATATAGCACAACTACTTTTTGACCGTGAATATCTGGAAAAATTTTACAGTTACAAAGAAAGGAGGTTAGCAAAGGTCCAATTGGACCAATTATTGATTGAACCAACAAGGGAGCCTACTCCCAGTGTGACTATAGAAAGCGACTCCAAAGAAAAATCTAAGACCGATTCTAGAGTAGAATCTCAAGAGAAATCTACCAGGGAATCACAATAGTCATCGCAAAATGGGAAAAGCAGAAGCATGGAGTCAGTAAAGGATACAACCCAATCTACACAGAAGATAGCTGAAGAAACTTCAGTTAGCAAGTAGGCTGAAATCCCTACTACCTACACCCAGCCAATAAAACCCCTCGTAATTGATTTAGAGGAAGAGTGGAACAATTTTAATAAAATCCTCAACACAGAGGAATAGGCGCCAAAGTTGCAAACTCCACAATAGAAAAGAACTCTAGAAATTATAGTGGAAGAGACTGCAAAAACACATGAGGTAGAGCACATCCCTGAAACCCCCACTTCCGAAATAGTTTTGAGAATTGAAGAAATTCCCCCTCTAGATGTGTTTTATAGCCCACAGCATAAGGCCGTGGTGAAAAGACAAAGAAAGAAAAGGAAATTGGGCTCTACAGCTGCTACTACCCCTGAAAATGAAACAATGGATGTTCTATGGAAAGACTCACCCGTTGACCTATCCGCCAACCTTACTAGACTCTCACAGTTTATAGGTGCTTATGCTATAGTGACCATAGACAAAGCAATAGAAGTACAAATGTTGCTTAGCGAAAAGGAAGATAAAATAACGTCGCTTGAGCAACAATTACAACAAGTAAAATCCGACTAGCAGGCAGAGATACGATTGGCTAAGCTACAACAGGTATTCAAACATATGCAAATAGAACATCGAACCAGCTTAGACGAGAAGGAATCACAGGTACAGGCAATAATTGATCTACACAAAGACGATCCAGAAATTGATCAGTTTGTTATCGAAGCACTCGGTCTTAACTCCTATCTGATGCACAAGAAATAATTATTGTGCTAGAAGATTTCACAGTGGAAATATTATTGTGAAATAAATGATAAACTAACAAGTCAAGTTGTAGAGATGAGACTTGAATACGATGAGATCTTTAAAAGGTCTCTGATTTCATTGCCTAGAAGAATACAGAAGATGGGAGAAAAGCCAACCTGCCTAAGCTAGAATAAACGCATAAAGAAATCCTATTTGCAAGTTGGGATTCTCGGCTTAAAGAAGCAGAAAAGGCAACAGCAGATGCAATGGCAATAGAAAACAGTGTCATAGAAAACATCAATGAGAATTTACATAGTGCCAACCTTGTGGCAGAATCCATTCCAGGTTTCCTTCCCAATGCGAAATAGCTTGAAAAACAATGGAAATAGGCAACGAAAGAAAAAGCAGAAGTGATAAGGCAAATGACCAGGTTAAACTAGGAGGCATATTGGCAACATTTGGTCAAACCTCATAGCCAATGGATGACCCTGTGATGCCTAACCACTTCTACAGAGAAAATGGCACTAGCATTGACCGATGTCGTATTCGTTGGACAGTTGAAAGCTAAAGTCGGCCAACCAACACAGCTCAAGCCCATGATGGATATTTGTGATCTAAAGGATCAAATGCAGGATAGTTAGTCACCTTGTTTATTTCTATTTTGATTTTATTTTGCACAATTTGAGGCAGGTCGTTTAAACCTCCTCAAATATTTTTGTAATAATCTAGTTTTTGTTTTATAGTTTAAGTATTTAAACCCCTCTCATGCATTTAGAGAGGGGTCTAGAAATTTTATCAAAAACACTCTTCAAAACATGCACTTCTGTTCCTTTGAGGAAGTTCTAGTGAAATTAATGGAACAAGATTTATTTTTATTTAATTTAGCATCTTCTACTGAAATTGCACTTTTGTACTCTTAGATGGTGTTGAATGGATTGAAGATAGATCAATATTGTTGAAACACGTGAGTAGGAGGCATTATAAATGGTATTTTTATCTCGTAATCCTTTTTACTTATGTATCAAGCAATGATTTCTTTTTAATTGTTTATGTATGATTTCTTTTTACTTATGTATCAAGCAATGATTACACTTCTGTATGATGATAATCTATATTTTATGCTGAATATATGAATAATTCCTTATGCGATATATCTTTCACAATCGTTTTGGCTAATTTTTTATACAAAACGATTATTGTTAAAATGGATTCACTTATCATCGCAATTGAATGATCTTTATTACCAATTTATTTTAGATATTATTGTAGATCGCATACATCAATTTAATCCTGGGTATATTTATAATTAGATATTGTTTAAATTAGGATAAAATGCATGTGATTGTTAGTATAGATTAGATTACTTTTAGCTTTAACATTACTTTTAAAACATCACATATCACTCCATTAGTACAATCATTAAATAGATTGGGAAACTGGTCCCATTATCCCCAGTCGGAGCCACTACTCCAAACGGAAAAGGAGCTGCCAACCAAGGTCCGAACCGGGTGGCTTTCCCCCATGTTGAAGCAACGACTTTCAAGGCTTCAATAGTTTCCAGCGATCCCTCATATCTGTGATCACAAATATCAGAGGTCCAAGACAGTGATCAAGCATATCAGCAGGGTGAATCGGCAATCGACAATCACAACAACGCGAATATATCGCAAACCGCAAATTGGAAGACCAAGCAGTATGGCTTATCGGTGCACCAGCGGGGTGACAACTCTAAATATTACAATATCGTGAGTTGTGATATGTTAGTGTTGAAGCACCAGGAAGGCCGAAAGCGATTTACAAAGGAAATCATCGAAAAAAAGGGTGGATGGGATTTTTCTCTCTCCTCCAGGAAGCCACGTGGCAGAATATTATTGAATCTAGTAAAGACACGGTGGAACTGACATCAACATGATGTGGCAATACGGAGGACAAGTGGCATGCAAACCTGGAATTTTCAAAGGTCCAAAGAGGGCATATCCAGGTGACACATGTCGCCACTAAGGAGGTGCCATGTGGCAGTGATGACATCACATCAGCAATTGTAAATCAAAGTTCGAGGCTTATCGACACTTTGTAACGCAATGCGCACATGGGAAACCTCCGATAAAGGGGCTCTGATATAGGGGCTGGCCCACAATCACATAAAGAGTTAAAAGAACCAGGGGTTAAGTACGAAGGGTGATCGACAATCAGTGATCAGATATTGTGTTGTGCATCAAAAAGGAATCTCCGATTGCGAACCTCTAATAAGGGGGTTGGCCCGCGATCACATAAAGGGTCAAGGAACCAAGGGTTATCGCAAATGGAGATCACAAAAAAGTTGTGGCTCCAATATAAAAACCCCAATTAGGATTTATCGATCAAGGAGCTCTGATATTTGGCTAAGCACCTAGCCATAGCCTCCAGCCATATGAGAAGAAAGGAAGAAAGGGGCTAAACCAAAGGGGGCCAAAGGAGATTGGGACTCGTTGTTTTGTAATGCCTCTTAGCATAAAAGTCTCGATACAGTGATGCCCTGATAGCGTGGTATAGAGCTTTAAAGGCAGACGGGTCAGCAACTGAGACTTTGAATAGAGGTTTGGAGCAGTTACTAATCCTCTAGAAGCCCCTGCAACAAGAAACCAAGGACTACACGGGTCGCAGAAATGAATTCGAATGTTTCATTGCACATCTTCGGATAGTAAATGGAGGCATGGGACTCAGGAAGACTTAATGGCTCAACATGGGGCTCCACTCAGATACACAATGAAGGACTTCCAGGACAACCTCCACTTCTACTCTGTAACAGGAAACCACAGTTGATCGCTATCAGCTCCAGAGAGTGGGGAAGTCAAGTAGTTAAGGTGAAAGCAACAGGAATCGACCAAGCAGCAAGAAAGGCACATCATGGTAGAGATGTGGCCTGATCAAGGGCCTTCACAGGAACAGCAGAAGGACATCTTCCTCCATCATCATCTAGTTTTCCTTTTCTTATTATTTTTGTAATTTCTATTTATTTTCAACAAAGGAATCAAATCCTTGGAAATCATTTTGGAGCAGCAAAACTATTGTAGGCCGAAACAGCTAGTCAATCGGATAGCTGGCCCTTGGCTGAGATATTTTGTAAATGTTGATTCAAAGCCCCCCTTCTTTGTATAAATAAGGAGGAGAAACACTTAATAGTGGTTCCAGAATTCTGCACCTGAGTGGTCCAAATTCTTTGGTTTAATTTTGGTTCTAAATGCTTGTTCATGAGGGACTTGAGCGGTAGATTGTTGAATATAAATGGACTGGTGAATGGGAGTCACTTTGAATATTAATGAAACTCTTTGGTGATTCTAATCATGGCAATGCCCAATATGTTTTCCCCACTGTAAATCTCATTTCATATGTGCTTTCCTTCTCTGAAATAGTGTAAGGAAGTTGTCGGTTTCTCCCTTGTTCATGATTGTATATTTGTTACTAAGTAGTAATAGTACATGTGTTAGCTACATATTTACTTGTGTACTTGTAACGTGCACATATTTACTTATGATTTTAGTGACAAATGTGCCCATGAGGTATATGGCCTGAAACCTTGACTCATGATCCACTCTTTCTGCTCTTCCACCTCCTCTCTCTTCCATATTTCTGTCAAAACATCATGGCTTAGGATTCTGCATTGCAATCAGCCCTACACACTGAATTCCCTCCTTTATTTCCTCCTCTTCATGTTACTACAATGAAAATATTAAGTTTTATGTTGTTGTGTGTTGGCCACCAGAACAAGACATTCCTCCTCTGAAGTTGGCTCGATTTACCCCCTGAACATTCGGACCCATGTATTGGCTTGAGTTAACCTTCATGAAGGTTGATTGAACCAAGCCCCTTTTATTATCTTCTTAATAGCATGAAAATTGAAGTGTTTCTGAAACCCCCCATTGATAATCTTCCAAAGCACTCCTATATCTAAGATTTCCTAGGCATTGGTCTACAATAAACCCAGAGGTTGTCTCTAGGAAGCTTTCTATGTCTCCTGAAGCACTTGCGCTGCAAGTGCCAGAAAAAGTGACAACACCACCTTTCATCAAATTTTCATACAAGACCCACTACCATCATCAAATCACTGAATCAACTAAAACATATCAATCACTTAATCTCATTGCAACCAATCAATCTAAACTAGAATAGATCATGTGAATGTATTGTCAATCATCGACCCATACATTATTACTGAAACCAATGGTTTCCACTGCAAACCCTGATACATAGTATGTTGAAGTATATATGTTATTATTCTTAAGCATATCCACATATATGCTTTTAATGAAAAATACATCCGTACAGATCTCAAAACATTGAACCTCAAACTAAATCATTGCACTGCTGAAATCAATCATAGACACATATATCCTTCATCACATATAATTTAGCTACTTACAAATCATTCTTACCAGTTCAATATTTCATTCACAAAACATTCAACTTCATCAGAACTATCACATACATATTATTATGAAGAAAACCTCATCAACATACAACAACAATCACAACAAGATTGATGAGACATAATTAACTGCACGTACTTCAGAAACCCTAGCATATGTACGCAACTCTTACAAATTACATCCACGTGTGTACGCGCCTTTCACGAAGTATATCCACGTACAAATATTTTCATTCTGTAGAATCAATATTTGACTATATAGAGGCAAACCTGCGTATTTACGCACCTTTTATGAGACAAACTTGCATATAGATCTGTAATTATTGACTCGTTCCTTCGTTGCACAAAAAAACTTCAATCAAACCCAAATCTAGGCAAACCCAGTAACAAACATATGTTAGAACATTGTTATCACAAATCAACCCATAAGCAAATCATGTAATCATTTCAAATCTACAAGATCTGATCCCACATCACATTCCTTATGCAACCTTATTTCAAATTAAATAATTCATCAATAACCCATTACTTGCACACCAAACATTTTGATCTTCATCTCCTGATATAGCTTAGGCCTTATCTAATACCACAGGTCAAATCCTTAGTAAATATCCCTAGTAAATATGGGTCGATACAATGGTAAATATCCCTAGTATTTAGGATACCATGGTGTGGAAACTGTACGCACTTTTTCTTCTCCATACTCGCATATGTACGTTGATTTGCTTCACAGAACCTGCGTGTATTTATCAAAACATCACCTTCATCATTCTTTTGTCTCTAGATTGTTATGCCTTTGTCTAAACTCTCTGTCTCATGTGTACTAGCTTGCAAAATCATAATGTTATCATCTTGTTGAAAAATCTTCATCAAGTAGGTTTTAATGAAGGACAACACATTTGTCATAATGCCAACAATCTCCCCCTTTGGACTTTATGGAAATGACTGTGGTGTTTGGTTACCAGCCATCTATAGATACCTATAAATATACCAAGTTATTCTCCAAGGAAGCTTTATCCAAACTACTCTCCTACTTTGATATTAAGGGAAAAGGGTTGACCAATGATTAATGAAGTGTTGTAGACAACGGAATTAAGTGTTGTTGAATACTGATCACTGAATGTGGACCATGCTCCCCCTGAGCACATGTTGAATTGAATATATACAAATAAGTAACCAAACATGACTTTTCCTATCACCAATAATTGATATTGACCAATCTCCCAACATAGTGGGGTTACATATTACATCAAATCCCCAACATGGGATGACATACATAATTGAATTGACCCCAATAGTCCATTCATGACTAAATATTACAATTATTACATCATAGGTCTTTACATGACCTTTACATCAAATGATAGATATGACATTTATAACCAAGACCAAAGACCTCAATAGTGAGGTAGCAAGACCAGGATAGTCTTCAGTACTATATACCATATAGGATTTGTACTATAAGCATCAGACAACAACACCATGAACCTCATCAAAAAGTAAGTCAAGAACATGTGTTTCTTTAGCAGCATAATCAAGAAATCATAATGCCAACAATGTACTATAAGAAGCAAGGAAAAATTCTCCCCCTGAACCTGTGCCAATTGTTCACTGTCATATCTGATTATATCAACTTATTCATCAGTCAGGTCATCAAAGCAACTTCATTCATCAAGGAATCAATGTCATATTGGAGCAACTCATAAACCATAAGTATCTGATCATCAACAAACTATATCTAACTAATATCAGAACCAACAAACAACACTTGTCAAAAGCATATCATAACTTTTCTTTGAGTTAGATCTACTAATACTTCATCACAAGGAAACATATGCGACAGTTGGGATCAAAATACGTGTATATACGTGATTGTGCTTCATCAAATCCATCTACCTACAGTAAAGTGCAATAAATTTCACTTTAAACTCCCCTTGAACTTGAAGGATTGGTTAGAATGATTAACAGAGTGATGAAGCAGAGACCACTCCTAATTGCTTTCTGGATATTCAAAGGAATCACATGGAAGAGACTTTGTAAACATATCTGCAACTTGTTTTTTTGAGGGAACATACTCCAGTTTGATATTTTTGTTCAAACACCTGTTCTCTCATAAAGTGATATTTGATTGGAATATGCTTGGTTTTTTAGTGCATGACAAGAATTTTAGAAATACTTATGGCACTAGTATTATCACATAGAATGGGAATAGGTGGAGAATAATTGATTTGAATATCCTGCAATGTTTGCATCATCTAGAGAAGTTGTGTGTAGCAAGATGCAGAAGAAACATATTCAGGTTTGATAGTAGATAAATCAATGGAGCTCTGTTTTTTGTTGAACCATGATACCAAGCGAGGTCCCATGTAGAACGCTCCTCCGCTAGTGCTTTTTCAGTCATCAACATTTCTTGCCCAATTTGAATTTTTGTAAGCATGAAGAGTAAGA
Organism: Pinus tabuliformis; assembly: GCA_031772625.1. Classification (NCBI taxonomy): domain Eukaryota; kingdom Viridiplantae; phylum Streptophyta; class Pinopsida; order Pinales; family Pinaceae; genus Pinus; species Pinus tabuliformis. The sequence goes on along the minus strand of CM062809.1, from coordinate 857,884,808 downwards.
TCTACACTTTGGGATACCATAAACCAAAGTCTTAAGTTACTTGTAGATACTTAAATATTTGCTTGACTGCATGAAGATGAGTTTCTTTTGGATTTGCTTGAAATCGTCCAACAATTCCAATTGCATGCATGATATCTGGTTTTGTGCCTGTAATATAAAGTAAGTTTTTTTATCATAGATATGTATTATGGTTGGTTGACTCGGGGAGAATCATCATGTGAACTAAGATTACATCCTATTACCATTGGAGTGCATACAGGTTTGCAGTCTTCCATTCCATATTTCTTCAAAATCTGCTTGAGGTACTTTGTCTGTGAGAGGAAGATACCATTTTTTTCTTGTTGTACTTGTAGACCAAGAAAATATGTTAGTTCACCAAGTAGGGACATTTCAAATTCTTGTTGCATGACAGAAGAATTTTTTTTACTCATGGACTCTTCATTACTGCCAAATATGATGTCATCTACGTAAACAACAACAATTAAAATTTTACTATCATCCATCTTTATATATAGGTTGTTGCAGACCCCTTAGTGAAACCTTGCTAATGAAGATACTTGTCAAAATGATAATACCATGCACGAGAGCTTGTTTTAGCCCATATAATGCCTTCTTGAGTTTGCAAACAGTATTTTTATCATTTCCTAGAATGAACCCTTCAAGTCGTTCAATGTAGACTTCTTCTTCTAGGTCCGCATTTAGAAATGTATATAGATTTTGAAATTATGAAAGCTTGAAAAGGAAAGAAACATTCTTATGGCTTCAAGTCTGGCCACAGGTGCAAATGTTACTTCAAATTCAATTCCTTGTTGTTGTGTATAGCCTTTGCATACAAGTCTTGCTTTGTTTCTAATTACCTTTCCGTTTTCATTTTTTTTTTTTGAATACCTATTTTGTCCCAATAACATTTTTATCATGAGGTCTTGGTACTAATTCCCATGTATGGTTCTTTTCTATTTGGTCAAGTTCTTCATCCATAGCCTTAACCCAACATTCATCTTTGCTAGATTGATTTACATTTTGTGGTTCAATTGTGGATAGTAAGGCTAGATAACTAGAAGTTCCAACAAGAGTTCTTCTAGTTTGTACTTCAACTTCCTTATCACCTAGAATTTGAGATTTTGGATGATTTTTATGAACATACCTTGATGGAGTCTTTTCTAATGCTTATGTATTGTCACTTCCTTCTTCTGATGCTTCATTGATTCTTTCTTCAACATTCTTTTGGCTTGTTGTAGGAATATCTTCATCATCTGTTAGTGATTCCTTTTTGGTACCTGTGTATGTTTCATCAATCACAACATCAATGCATTCAACAATATTTTGAAGTCTTTTATTGTAGCATTTATATCCTTTGCTTCTAGAGGAGTATCCAAGGAGAATTTCTTCATTAGCTCTAGCTTCAAACTAGTTTATCATCATTATTCTTTATGTAACATTTGCTTCCAAAAGCTCTAAAATGCTTAACAGTTGGAGTTTTACCAAACCATAGCTCATGAGGAGTTTTGTCACTATTTATCCGAACATGAGCTTTGTTGAGGATATTTATTATTGTATGTGTTGCTTCCCCTGGAAGGTATGAGGTGTTTCGAACTCATCAAGCTTGACACATGCCATTTGTTGGATTGTTCTATTCATTATTTTTCCACTCCATTTTGTTGAAGAGTTTTAGCTATAGAAAATTGCCTCTTGATGCCATGTTGTTCACAAAAGTTAAAAAACTCATCTGATATAAATTATCCTCCTCTATCAGATCTAAGACATTTGATTTTCAAATCTAACTCATTTTCTACTAGAGCTTTGAAGACTTTAAATTTATCAAATGCTTCATCTTTATGTTTTAATAAGCCAATCCAACACATGCAAGTAAAATCATCAATGAATAATATGAAGTATTGTTCCCCCCGAGGAGACTTCTTTCTCATAGGACCACACAAATCAGTATGAATAAGTTCAAGTGGCTTACTTGAAGTACCTTCTTTGGCATTAAACTACACCCTGGTTTGCTTACCAAATTGACATGATTTGCATATGGTACTTTCTGGTAGAGAGATGTTAGTCAAGTCGCAAACTACTCCCATTTTGTTTGACTTCTATAGTTGACTGAAGCTTAGGTGTCCCAATATTTTGTGCCAAAGCCAAATTTCTTCTTATTTGCTCAGGTAACAATGTTCTAAACCACATTCCAAGACATAGACATTACCTGGAGTTCGCATCCCCTTTATTATGATTTTACCTGTATCGAGATTCTGAACTACATAGTTCTTTGATATGAAAATAACCTCAGGCCCTTGGTCACACATCTGACTAACACTCAACAAGTTATGTTTTAATCCATCAACAAATAAAACATTCCCAACTTTAACTTTTTCTTTCAGCAAAACAGTTCATTTTCCTTTGATAGTAGTAGGTGAATTATTTCCAAAGGTTACATTCTTTTCTTTCTTTATTTCATTAAAGGACATAAACTTATCTTTATCACCTGTCATATGCTTTGAGCATCCATTGTCAATGTACCACAAATTTTCTTGATCTCCTACATATAAAGCTAGACCACAGTTTTCAGATTCCATGGTCTTCTTTTTCCATACCTTAGATGTTGTTGCCTTGTGTTCATTCTGAGGTGTTGATCGCATTTTTCTCCTGCATTCAGATTCTTTATGCCCAAAGTTATTGCAAATGGAACATTTAGTTTCATATTGAAGAGGTGAGAAAGTATTGTAAGAGTATTTCTTTACCCCAATCTCATTCTTTTGCTTTCTTGCTTCTCTAGTCATGATAGTTTTGTAAGCAACACACTAAGCAGCCTTATGACCAAAATTATGACAAGTGAAGCATTGACCATTAAAGTAGGAGTTTCTAGGAGTATAGTATCTTCTTTTGTAGTTTTCCCTTTTATTGTAGTAAGGCGGATTTATCTGAGAAGTGTTTGATCCTTTATTCTTTTGTTGATGGTTGGAGTTTCGTTGACTTATTCCTTTTACTGCATTGAGATAGTTTCATGTACATGTTTCAGAAGGCTTTACAATCTTTGATGATTCTCCATTGTATCCAAGACCTGTTTTTATGAGAGGAGAGCATTGCACTTTGATGATTTCATCTAAGGTTTCAGATACTTTAGAAAACCTAAGATTTAGACCTTTTGTTTTCTCAAGTTCATTACTTAGACTTATTATTTCTAGTTCTAACTTTTTTTTATGCTTCTCCTTTTCTAGGATTTATTTCTTTAGAGTTTCTTATGCTAGTTTAGCTTCTTCCAAATGAATTTTAAGCTGAATTATTTCTTTAATAAAATTATCCTTATCTTCTAGGGCATCCATAAAAACATCATTAGTCTCATCAATACATTTATCTTCAAATGCCATAAGTAATTGATATTCTTGATCAAACTCACCTTCTTCGCCATTTGCAAGACCATCATTATCTTCATGAGTGTAGAAGCTTCTTTGTTTTTGATATTTCCTCTAAAATTTGCTTTTGCTAAATTCTTCCATTTCCTATTATTTTCTCTATAAGGACATTTGGAAGCATAGTGAACAACTCTTCCACAAGCAAAACATTTGAAAGGAAGCTTACTTATGAATCTTCCAATACCTACTTGAAATTTCTTCGTGAAATTTGTCGCTTCTTCGTCTGATACATAACCTGGTTCCTTAAGTTCCTCCTTTTCTTTTCCTTTAGAAGTAGCTTTGAATGTAGCTTCTCTAATATCCGAGGGACCCCCGTTTCCCATTTCATAGGCTATTAGAATCCCATGAATTTCTTCAACAGTAAGGTTCTTCAAATCTTGTATTTCTTCAATGGTAGAGATTTTTGAATCGAATTATGGAGTTAGAGATATTAAGATTTTCTCAACCATAGATGATTATTTTACTTTGTCACCGAGATTTCTCATTGAATTAATGATCTCATCTACTCTAAGAAAGAAACTTGCAATGTTTTCATCATTATGCATTCTGAGAGTTTCATGTTGAATTACAAATGTTTGAAGTTTGGCACTCTTTACCTTGGTGTCGCATTCATAACTTTGGATGATCTTATCCCATATAGTCGTTGCGGTAATCAACTACATGACTTTGACAAATTATGATTTTGCCAAGCTTCCTAACAATGAATTGGTATCATAGTTTTTCTTTTCTGCTTCATCTATGGGAATGGTGGATGGATACTGATAGCCTACTTCAATGATTCCCCAAACATCAGCTCCAAGTGACTGTAGGTAATCTCTTGTTCTGACCTTCCTGAAAACTAGATTGGATCCATTAAACAATGGTGGTTGAATGGATAGTGCTTCCTCTTGGTTACTCATCATGATGAATCTTCCTTCAAGTGATCAAGCTTCTTTTGAAGGACCTGCTCTGATACCAATTGTTACGAAAAATGTTGAGGAGGGAGGGGAGGGGGGTGAATCAATATTTTGAAACTTACTTGACCTTCTGATTTTCTATTTAGATTTATGTATGTGACTTTAATGAAGTAAATGTGTGTGTGTACGCTATTGTTATGAAGACAACCATCGTATATCCAGTTAACTATCTTTTCAATTATTTTTTCATCATTTTAACTTGAACTAGTGTATCAGACCTTCATTATGCATTAATTAAATAGTAAACAAGTGCAGAAAGAACATAATAAAGAATCACACATAGTCAACACATATGAACACCAGAATTCTTAGGTGGAAACCCAATGGGGAGGAAACCACCATTGTTATCATCTATGTCTTCTTGTTTAAAAAAATATTCTTTACAATCTTGTATTGGTGTAGACTTATACCATCATGCAGACACCCACCTGCAGAAGGCTACAACCTTCTCTCCTTATCTAGTACCTGCTGGAAGGGAGCTACAACCACCTTAACTTCAATTCCTTATGGATCACTTTTCAGAATGTTTCAAACTGGATCCACCTGATCAACTTGTAGGCCACCTTCCATCAAATTTTCATACAAGACCAACTACCATCATCAAATCACTGAATCAACTAAAATAGATCAATCATTGAATCTCATTGCAACCAATCAATCTAAACCAAAATAGATCATGTGAATGTACTGTCAATCATCAACCCATGCATTGTCACTGAAACCAACTTATGCCACTACAAACCCTGATAAACAATATGTCAAAATATATACGCTATTGTTCTTAAGCATATCCGTGTATATATGCGCTTTTAATGAAACATACCTACGTATAGATATCAAAAAACTGAACCCTCAGACTGAATCATTGCATTGTTGAAATCAATCACAGACACATATATCCTTCATCACATATTTCTGAGCTACTTACAGATCATTCATACCAGTTCAATATTTCATTCACAAACCATTCAACTTCATCAGAACTATCACATACATATTATTATGAAGAAGACCTCATCAACAAACAATAGCAATCACAACAAGACTGATCATACATCATTAACTGCACATACTTCAAAAACCCTAGCATATGTACGTGACCCTTACAAAATACATCCGCATGTGTATGCTCATTTCACGAAGTATATCCGCGTACAGATTTGTTCATCATGCAAAATCGATACACGAATATAGAGTTAAACCTGCGTATGTACATGCCTTTTCTGAGACAAACTTGCATACATATATGTAATTATTGACTCATTCCTTCGCTTCACAATAGAACTTCAGTTAAACCCAAATCTCAACAAACCCAATAACAAGCATACGTTAGAACATTGTTATCACAAATCAACCCATAAGCAAATCATGTAGTCATTTCAAATCTACAAGATCTGATCCCACATCACATTCCTTATGAAACCTTTTTTTCAAATTAAACAATTCATCAATAACCCATTACTTACACACCAAATACTTTGATCTTCATCTCCTTATATAGCTTAGGCCTTATCCAATACCACGGGTTAAATCCTTAGTAATGTCAATGGTATTCTTAGACGAGATCAAATATCTGTTGTCGTGGTTATTACTATGGGTTAATACCATGGTAAAGATCCCTGGTATTTAGGTTACCATGGTGTGGAAATTGTACATGATTTTTCTTCTCCATACCCGTGTATGTACACAACTTTACTTCACAGAACTAGCGTGTATTTATCAAAACATCACATTCATCATTCTTCTATCTCTAGATTACTATGCCTTTATCCAAAATCTTTGTCACATTAACATCATGTTGAACAATCTTCATAAAGTAGGTTGCCATCGAGGACAACACATTTGTCATAATGCCAACATTATAATTCGTCAGTTCTTTATGAGTGCGTTGAGGCTCGACTCCCTTGGGAAATGCGACCTGATTCAAGATTGACTTGAAAGGCATGGAAACAGGAATTGTTGTTTGAGATTGCTTGGGTTCTACATTGTAGAAAACCTGTTGTAGTTGTGATATATTCCAGTGTTGGCCATAATCATCAAATGTTGAAAATTGGCATTGAAGTTTTGTGCGTTTGAGGGAATCATCAACCAAAGATGCCTTAGAAGGTTGAATTTCAAAGGGGACGTGGGCATTGAGCGACATTCTAAATTCAAAGGTGAAGTCATAACTCCTTGTGAAATTTCTTATATAAATGACTCAAATTCAAAGTTAATAGAATTACCCTTCTCATGGAGAAAAACATATGAATAAGCTCAGAAGAGATAGTTAGTGCTTGGAGAGAGAATAAGTGATCTCATATTTTATTAAATTTGGGTGAGCATTTAAAAAAAAATAAGTTGGGTGAATGATGCATAAGTATTGTGAAATGAATCAAACATGAGTTGGAACATGAACACACCGAGATCGGGGGTGCATGGAAAGCATAATTGGTACCAATTTGAATCTGATGCCATCAAGTGGTATCAGAGCATTTTTCTCTTCGGAGGAGAAATCAGAGTGGTGAACTCTTTAAAATAAGGTTATTAATTGAGGGTTGCAACCAACAGGAGTGTAGAGCTAGGACAACATGCATGAAATTTGATCTTATTGTTTTTCAATTAATTTGAGAAGGAAGTGCTTGATGATTGGTAGCAGTAGAGAAGGAGAATTGTGGCAAGAATTCTTACAGCTCATATAGCTATGAAAGAAGTGTGACTGTATCAACCTAGAAGAGCAAGGAGTGCTCAAGGGGTTCGAGAGGAAAAAACCAAGAATGCCAAAAGGCTAGGTACAAGTGGGAAGCTTGGTGAGGTGTGTGTAGCAAGAAGGTGACCTGTTACTGTAAAGGTTATTAGCAATTCATAGTGGGCAGCGTTAAGCTCAGAGAGGAATAAGAAGAAATGAAGATGATTATGGATACTCATTTCCAGAATTCAAAGGAAAGCCACAGAGATGCCACGACAATTGGCATGAGGAAGATGAGTGATGAAGAGTTTTAGAAGGAACTCGTTGAGGTGAAGGCATGATTGAATGTGCTTATGGAGCTGCTACAACAAGATGTTGAAGACCAGAGATGTGAGTGGAATGTGAGGCAAAGGGTCAAATGGTATATTGAGAAATAATTTGCAAGAAATTTGATACAAAAACAAAAACACAAGTTGAAGAAAGAACTCAGAGCAACTGAGTATGAGGAGACAGTTCAGATATGTGAACCTAAGCAAGGAGGAATTATTGGAGAGGAGGTGATAATGTTGATAGAGATTTGATGATTGAGATGTCAAATGAGGCTAAAGAGCCTTATATTTTTAAATTTGATTATTGTTGTGTGATTGCAAGTTTTGATACAAGTGAAGAACATCCCTTTGAAGATGTCATGAAGATAGAGGAAACTGGAGGAGAACAAAATCTGAATTTTGTTCTAAGCAAAGATGAAGAGAAATACTTAGATGCAATGCTCGTGAAGGGTGATAGAAAATCACAACCAGAAGCATAGATTGAGGATGGAAAAGTTCCAAAAATTGTTATGGAGGAGAATACAGTTAATCCGAAGGTTGAAGAATTTACTGGCAGCAAGGAAACAGAGTTCAATAAGCAGATCAAAACAAGACAAGGAGTCTAGGAAGCAACTCTACAAGCAAATGAAAACAAGAGTAAGTGTGAAGGTATATTTGTTTGGTTGTATACTCTTCTTCTGATTGTTTTCATGGTTAGGAAAATTCCACTTGAAATGGTGAAAAAAAACATGGTGAAAAGTGGAAAGGTAGAGATGGTTATCTTGTAGGATTGTAAGTAGCAAGAAAAGCAAGATTGGAATTATAACTTTGAGAAGCGAATCCAGAAAGATAGCAACATGATGAGACTGATGATCAACAATAGTGCAAAGTTTGGGATCCTAGAGGAACTGTCACATTGTTACAGAAAAGCAACAAACCTCATAGACAAGAACCTATGATTTGAGAAGCGAATCTAGAAAGATAGAAAACACGATGAGACTGATGATCAACAATAGTGCAAAGTTTGGGATCCTAGAGGAACTGTCACATTGTTACAGAAAAGTGACAAACCTCATAGACAGGAACCTATGTTTTTTTTATGTGGAGCCTAATATAGGAGCATCAAGTTTTTTTTTTTTCTATGTAAAGGCTACTGCTATATTAAGAAAAGAAAATATTTACAGAGGTTACATCTCGCGAGGAGGCCGAGGCCAGTCCTCAAGCTGAAGAAGCTTGACAATTCTGTCTATCTGCTTTAACTGATTGTCAAAACTAAGTCCATACTCATGGTTTTTGGACAGCGAATAACCTGGACTCCATCTAACATAGACATCATGGCTACTGGCAAGACAATGCCAGTTTACATTGTAAACATTGAAACAAAAAGAGTTGACTGCTGAGGCTTGAGACTTACAGCAGTGGCTATAATGAGACTGTGAACTGAAATATAGACTAGAAGAAGACAACATATGTAATAACATGATTACAAAAAGACAGAACAAAGCACCCGATGAAAAACTAGGCTGGCTTGCTGGTTGAGTCCATCTGCACGCCAATGTCCTGGCTTGGCGAGTCTAGCCAGATGACTATCCCCTCCTCGTCCCGAAGCAGCTCTCCTGGATCTGGCTGAGCCTGAGCTCCGAGGACCTCCGCTTCCATGTTCAGATTGGGCAATTGCAGAATTTCTTGGATGGAAACGTCATTGCCCGAGACATCCTGAGGCGATGCCTGCTGGACCAGTGCATTCTGGGTTGGTGCAGCCTCGGAATTGCGGGTTCTGTAAACCAAGCCGGTCATATCACCCACGAATATATCACTGTCATGAGCCCTTGCAGGGGAGCTGGAATTGTGCCTTCCAGGGTCTTCCTCCGTGATAAAAACAGTAAAATTGACCACGACCTCTGGCCTAACCAGTCTGCTGGGGAACCTGAAGCGGAACGACTGGTAGGTTCCTTGAGGGAGCAGACTTTCCTGCTCTGAATCGTCTGTCTCGGAGGAGGGTGGAGCCGAATTGATGGGTGAAATTGGCTGCACATTTCCCCGATCAGAACTGACCCGGACCCCCGATCTTCCACCGCGTCTGGGGATGCCTCTGCTCCGCGGCATGACTCTAATGGCTTGAGAACCCACGCCTTTGTAACGCCTTCGACAACCAGAAGCCGAGGCGACCTTTCCTTGAACGCACAGAGCAGCAGTATACAGGTGCTTGGCAGGAGTTATAATGCGGATTTCAATATATGGAATCGCCTCCATGTTTACCACGGGGGGATGGCCTTTGGCGCCTCTCCTATCCTGCCTTGAACGCTGAGCAGACATGCTTGGCATGAATGTTGCGTCCCTCCTACCCTGAGACCACTTGAGAGCAGCGTCCCTTCGACTCTGCAACGAACTTAATGCACTGGCGTTGTGCATTAAACCTCCAAAACCTTCCACCGTCCTCCGCGTGCTGGGCTGGCAAGCCGTCCTGCGACCATGTGGCATGGCGTAAGGCATCTTAAAGACTAGTGTAAGCACCCGCATCCGGGTAATATAGGAGCATCAAGTTAATTTATGTGGATATTATTATTATTTTGAGGAAGTTGGGTTCCTCATATTGAATCATTTTAAATTTGTAATAAATTTAGATAAATATAGAATTAGTGTGTGTGGATGGAGTTTGTTTGAGATTTATTTATTCAAGAAAATCATTAGATATTGATATGTATGTAAATAGATTTGATTTGATCAAGGAGTGATCATAGGAATAGAGAAATTATAGGGTTGGTTGAGTGATTTGTGGATCTAAGTTATTGGATTTTTTTATTTTTGGGTAACCTGGCATTAGAGTGATAGGTAAGAGAGTGTGTGATAAATAGGAGAGATGGCCAGTTAGTGTAAGATCTGGTCATTAGTAGGGGGAATGACCAACTGGAAGAAGATTAGGCCAAAAGGAGATCGAGAGTCTATGCCTATGTATATGTATAGTTTTCTTAATAAAGTGAATTCTCAGTATTTTCTACGTATAAAGTTTCAATTTATGTGCATGTGGTGAAGATACTGTGTTGTTTTATGATTTCATGCATACATAATTTGAAGGGTAGATTGAAGGGATCTTGTAAAATTCGGTTGAATTGCATAATTGGAAATTTTTGCGTCGAGGTTGTGTTGTATGCATTAAAGGAAATGTGTTGCAAATTGGATCTGTATTGTGAATTTGGGTTGAATAATAATCTGCTATTCTCAGGATACCTCTATAAAGGACGCTGAATAAAACAATTGAAATTTCAATTGGTAATTAGCTACAGGAAGTGTAATTTCTATGGAAAAAGATATTAGCCCAGCAGTGAATTGATCTGCCAATCTTCTTTCGTGTAAATCGTTACAGTAGGGTGTTCTATGGAGAAGACTTGACTCTAATAATAAGATATTGCCGTTAGAATTTGGAATAGCATGATTAATTGGGGTTTTGTTGATGCATAGTTGGATTTTTATTGCATTGATGCAGATTGCCAATTATAGAGTGGAACGCCCAGCTACTGGAATTAGTGCCAGCTTGGTCAATAACGCCCAGCACTTATAATTCGCCTGTTCTTTATGAGTGAGTTGAGGCTTGATTCCCTTGGAAAATGCGATCTGGTTCAAGATCGACCTGAAAAGCGTGGAAACAGGAATTATTGTTGGAGATTGCTTGGGTTCTACGTTGTAGAAAACCTTGTTGCAGTTGTGATCTAATCCAATGTTAGACATAATCATCAAATGTTGAAAATTAGCATTGAAGTTGTGTGCATTTGAGGAAATCGTGCACCAGATGCATTGGAAGGTTGAAAGAAAGGGGGCGTGGGCATTGCGCGACATTCTAAATTCAAAGGTGAAGTTGTAACTCTGTGTGGAAATTCTTATATCAATTACTCAAACTCAAAGTTAAATAGAATTACCCATTTCATGGAGAAAAACATATGAATAAACTCAGGTGAGATAGTTGGTGCTTCGAGAGAGATTATGTGCTCTCATATTTTATTATATTTGAGTGAGCATTTGAATAAGTTGGGTGAATGATGCATAAGTATTGTGAAATGAATCAAACATGAGTTGGAACATGAACGCGCCGAGACCGGGTGTGCATGGAAAGCATAATTGGTACCAAGTTGAATCTGGTGCCATCAATCAAGCTTCATCGGCTCAGCGTTTCATCATCTAGGGGTACCCCAGAGAGTCAAGCATCATGTGGGGTCATCAAGTAGCTCAATGCTCTACGCTAGATAGGCAACGTTGCATCGATAATGTCACATCCTCTCTTTGGAATGGGTAAAACGACCTTTGCAATGGTACAGAGAAAGGAGGACAATAATCTCAATAGTTCTTTACTATTGTGACAAAACCACCTAACAAATCCCTCTCATGATCCAGTGAAAATCAACAATCATTAGGTACAATAACCATAGATGCATCATAGTGGACCATTACCTATTGTTGGGGAACAGGTATACTTCACACAAAGCTCACCTTCAAATGTCTAACTAGATCGAGTCTCATAAACAAGTTACCTTGTTATGTTAGGGATGGTTAGATGGATAATCCTATTAAGTGTTTCCAACCCCAAAAGAAAAGTGACATGTCCCAAGTTAGTCCATCAATCCATGGGTGTGTGTGAATATGGTGGCAATGGAGTGGGAATGAATTCAACACAAGGTGTCATAGCCAAGCGACCAACTAATGGAGGTCCAACATCCTAAGTGTAGATGTAAAGAGAGAGCAATCATGAAGGCATGAGTTACCCATTTCTTCACCTTGCTTTTTCCATCCCTTTGGTGTGTCTTTTACTTCTTTATGATTTGTTTTGATTTGGTTGCATAGCTCAAGAGCCCAAGCTTGCTTTTTTAGATTTAATATTTAATACCCCTTAATGATGAGTCAGTTTATCATTCACCAAGGTTGGGGCAATACAAGAGTTTATTTTATAGATTGAGCACCATGTGCTCGAGGAACTAGGTGATGGCTAATGGGGGGGTAGAACTCATGCTAGGCTTTTTCCCACACACTAATCAAATGTCTCAGCCATCTTTTGCATTTTATCTCTTCTTTCATTGTGGCTTTCTTCTGTTTTTACCTTTTTTTTAAATGTCTCAATCTCGAGAACAAAGTTTTCCAACTTAGACGCAAGGACAAGGATGAATAGGTGTCAATCCCCATAACCAATGATCACCAGAGCAAAGAATGGAGTTAAATAAAAGGAAAAATGGAAAGTGGTAAGTATAAAATACCTTGGATATGCTACTTCAATAAGATCATTCCCATAAGTGTTTTTCCTAAAACCCTATGGGCCCATAGGAGGTCCCACTAAACTTGAGTCAAAGACTAACTTCCCAATTGAAGTGAAGGAACAAAAATACAGGCAGATTGATCAATCATCCAGTTTACCCTTTGATCCATATTAGTATGCCCAGAACATTAAGATAAAGCACATGATTACAAAATGGTTAAAGTCCCTGATGATGGATGACTCACCTTCCTTAAAGAAAGAATGTCAAATGAAAAACGAAAATATGGCAGGAGCAAGAAGTGATAGATCTTGCCATCATGTCATGTGTTAATCAAATATCTCTACTGGCCGTGACAATTTTAACTTCTATTGCAGCGACTGGAAATATTTCTCCTAATTGTCAATTAATTAACAATTTATTTTTCCACACAAACAATGAATAATTCTCTACTACAATTTTCACCAAAATAAATTTTGTGGAAGATAAACTAGAAACTAAGAAATATGCTTGCACACACATCAAAATTAACACAGTTATTTTTCGACAATTGTCCCCGAAAAACCCAACTTGGGAAAATCGGCACAGTAGCTTAGGGTTTTTATTATTATGCAACAGTGAGAAATTCTAAGTACAATTTGGATGCCGAAAACTGGCAATCCTGCATAGGAAATACTGGCAAAATTATCTAGAGGGAAATTACCCTCACTCCGAGCAATCCCGTCACTTGACTGTCACTAAAAAGCAAGTCTTCCAACTGGATATGCGCAGGCTCCACATCAACCTGAAGTTGCCTGCCACGCGTGCTACCCGAATCAACTGCTAATCAAGTTGTCCTTCCTGCCACTCACTGGGAAAACGCTTCTTTGACACTCTAGAACCTTTGCTCGGCCTCTGGAACTGAAAATGTCTTCCTTCCTCAGCAAATCAAACTGCCTAATGAAGCCTCTGCATTGCCTCCTAGAGAAATTTCGGCCTTTCTCTGCAATGCACTTCACCGGATCTGGAAAACTTCCTCCGGCCTCACCGTCCTTGCCCCTCTCTGTCTTTGCTTCCCTACTGAAGCTTGAACTCTTCCAACATTGCTGGCTCTCTAGAAAATTGAACTCTCTGTGGTTTTCACGAGTGTATACTCCATCTACCCATCGACTTCTTCTTATAATCCTCTGTTGGGCCTCCAACGACCAAGATTAAATCTTAATCAAGGGCCAAGATCACATCGGAGTCGATATGTGTGAGTTTCTAAATGGTTTTCACCTTATCTCAATTAATTCTGATTAATTAACCCCTTTACCTAAATTTAGACTTAGGAAATAATTAAAAAATGGGTTAATAATCTAATTGAGACACTTTTAGGTGGAATTTCCAGAAACAATTTCTAGCTTATGGAGATCTCATGTGTTTTAGCCTCTCCACAAAGTTTCGAGACTAGAACACCTTTGATGCTACAAAAACTAACACTCCCTCTTAGCGAGGAAGGTGTTCTCTCTAGTGCTGCACATTCTGCCACAATACCCTATCTTTATACCACCCTTTGTCATGTTGTTAATGTCTAGCGACTACCCACAAACCACTGTGCAACTCTGATGATGCATTTGTGTTGTTGCTAACACTGCCATATTGTTGCCAACTTTGCATCTGCACTGCAACTCCCTTTCATTTGTTGTTGTTGCAACTGCAACTACTGAAATTGAGAAGCGTCCTAAACACTGAATCAATTGTGTTCAATATGATGCATTTGTCTCTCAAGACTCTGACTGCTATTAGCCTCTACACTGTCCATTGAAAAATTTGCATTGTTGTTGACTCTGCATTGTGCCACTCTGCACTACTGCGAACACTGCACTACGCTCCTTAGCTCATGACTGCTACTAGTCTGCTATTATCACTCGAGAACTTGATTGCATCACTAACATTGATCCATCCTGCTACTGAATATTGTGGGCCCCCATAGCAATGTTATGATCCATGAGGAGGACACCTCAATGAACCCTGCCCATGTCTGCAACTTTCTAGGACTACAACTCCATATCGCCCCACCTCTCTTTTGGAGGTATGGCTGCAAACATTGCAAATTCTTCCTCCATCCTGGGGGACAGTTTGTCGATCTCAGCAAACGTCGTCGCCTGGTCATGATTCTTTGTCTTGTTCTTCTTCCTGAGAGGACAATGCGTACTGTAGTGACCAAGTTCACCACATCTGAAGCACTTGACCTTTGATAGGTCTTTTTCTTCTTCCTTTCCCCCTGTCCCTAACTGGGACCCTTCGATGGTAGGGCCACACTTTCCTCTTCCTTCTCAATTTTCATGCCCTTGATGTTATCTCTGTTGATGTTGCTCTTTACTAGAGCTCGCCTCAACTCTTCCTGCTGCAAATCGGCCCACATTTTCTCCCATCCAGGCAAAGTATCTCTACCTAAGATAATTTGGACAAACACTTGTCAGTCCTCCGAGACACTGTTTAGTGCCAATCGTATAAGCTCTATGGGTTGGGGCACCTCCCCAGTGGCTGATAGTTGATCCCGAACCTCTTGAATCCTAATGAGGAAGTGGTCCATGCTCTCACCCTTTTGCATCCTTATGCTTCTCAGCTTCTCATGGAGAAACATCTTTTGTTGCTCGAAAGAGCTTTGATATAGCGTGGAGAGAACATCTCATGTCTCATTGATTGTATTCTTGCCAACTACATGTGAGACTATATGATCTCGAACTCCATCCAAGATCATCTGCTTCACCTTCGCAATTTCTTTTTTGTACTCCTTCAGTTGATCCACATCCTGGGGTACTACTACCACGTTTTCTGAATAGGTCTTCAGACCATGTTCATCAAGGAGAAAGGACATTCTACCCTTCCAAATGACATAGTTGGAGGCATTGTCCAATCTGTCTTGATCTCTGAGCCCTGTTATGGCCATCTAGAATCTGGTCTGGAAACTCCCTCTTCCTTTGCTCGGCTGTTGAATCTGCTACTTGCACTCCCTTCTGGAGTGAGAAGATCTACTCATAGCTACTGTCAATCTGCAATTGGGAAAATCGGATTTCTTGGCTAGAAACCCTCTAAGAGAAATCTCCCACTATGTGCAATTGCTCTTCCTCTTCTGCTCAATTTTGTTCAATGATTCAACTGTGTTGCTTTCAGGAATTACTTCCCGGCTTTATCTATTCCTACTAGAGTTATGCTTGAGCAATTTGAACTTTTCCTGCCTGCCGCAACTGGAAATCAAATTTCTGCTCTAGCTAGGGTCTGCGTAATCCCTGGGAAAAATTGTACTGTTGCTCCCTCTGAACAACGAATTTCTCCCTCTTCATCTTTGAGCTACTGATCTGAACCTCGCTCTGATACCATGTGAAAATTTTAACTTCTATTGCAACAACTGGAAATTATTCTCCTAATTGTAAATTAATTAACAATTTATTTGCCCACACAAACAACGAATAATTCTCTACTGCAATTTTCACCAAATTAAATTTTGTGGAAGATAAACTGAAAACTGAGAAATATGCTAGCACACACACATCAAAATTAACACAGTTATTTTTGGACAATTGTCCCCAGAAAAACCCAACTCGGGAAAACCAATGCAGTAACTAAGGTTTTCTTTTATTATGTAGCGGTGAGAAATTTTGAGTGCAATTTGGATGCCGAAAACTGGCAATTCTGCAGACAAAATACTATCAAAAAATATCTAGAGGGAAATTACCCTCACTCCGAGCAATCCCGACACTTGACTACCACTAAAAAGCAAGTAGTCCATTTGGGTCTGCGCAGGCTCTATGTCAACCTAAAGCTACCTGCCACACATGTTACCTGAATCAACTGCTAATCAAGTCATCCTGCCTGCTACTGACTGGGAAAACACTTCTCCGACACTTTGGAACCTCTGTCTGGCCTCTGGAACTGAAAACGTCTTCTTTCCTCAGCAAATCGAACTGCCTAATGAAGCCTCTATGTTGCCTCCTGGAGAAATTTTGGCCTTTATCTACAATGCACTTTACTAGATCTGGAAAACTTCCTCTGGCCTAACCTTCCCTGCTCATCGTTGTCTCTGCGTCCCTATTGAAGCTCGAACTCTTCCAACATTGTTGGCTCTCTAGAAAATCGAACTCTCCAAGGAAATCAAACTCTGTGGTTCTCACCAGTGTATACTCCATCTATCCATCGACTTCTTATAATCCTCTGTTGGATCTCCAACAGCCAAGATTAAATCTTAATCAAGGGCCAAGATCATATTGGAGTCAATCCGTGCGAGTTTCTAGATGATTCTCACCTTATCTCAATTAATTTTGATTAATTAACTTCTTTCTCTAAGTTTAGACTTAGGAAATATTTAAAAAATTGGCTAGTAATCTAATTCTAAGTGGAATTTCCATAAATGATTTATGGGTTATATAGATCTCATGTGTTTTAGCCTCTTCGCAAATTTTTGAGACTAGAACACCTCTGATGCTACAGAAACTAACACTGGTTGGCTGGCTGTCCAAGGAAGAGAAAAGTTTCTCATATAAATTACCACCCACTTTTTGTGGGTAATATTTATCATAATTTAAAATGGTACCATATCCATCCATATACAAAAGCAATATAAATGATTCAAAAGCCAACGCAATTTGCTAGCAGTACCATAACAGTCCACATATTAAAACAGTAAGAAAAAACAGGAAACCACTACATTACAGGATTCTGGGCATGTTCAGCTGCAGCAAATGGAAGATTCTCTTCTTCTATGAAGACAACTGTCTGTGCAAGACTTCATTCGTAATAGTCTCCATACAATATAGCATCTCCTTTATAGGCTTCCTCAGCTTTCTCCTTCTCTGAACTTGGCCCAATGGCCCTATTGCAGAGCTTCTCAATCAACACTGACTTTCTTCACATGCTTAGTGCTCTAATATGCATGTAATTCAGCTCCCTCCCTCACTCTAACCAGAAGTAATAATATTAAAATGGAAGCGAATGAAATAAAAACATCCTTGACAACGCTATTACATAAATGGCTAGACATTGAAGTTCGAACCAAATGTATCATAAAATGAATGACATTTAGGACTGATTAACTGCTCCATTCATTGATAAAGTGTAAAGGGAGCAATTTCTGCTTTCTGGTGGCATAAGTGCACAACAATACCTTTATAATAAACCTGGCCCACTCTCACTTAAAATTGACAAGCACTGGGATCTGTTAGGTTAGCTTAGGTTGGCATCGTTTGCGTGTTAGTTTGCAGTTATGCATGTAGTAGTCAGCATGTTTTTAATTTTTACTATGCATGAAATAAGATTGAGAATTTCCAGATTTGGAGAATTATCTTATCCACATGGTGTAACTATTGGCCAACGACTTTTTATATCCATTGTGATCCTTTTTTCTTAATATAATAGAGAACTATTTTGGTTCGCCTGTTTGCTGTAAATGTCAGCAAATCTGGTTTAATATGGTATATGGTTATCCCTGGGTTTTCATGATATCAGAACCATAAAGATTCACTCTACATTTTGGCACACTGGTGCACATGCTTGTTCACGAGATCAAAAGCTTCATTGGGATTCTTGTTATCCGAAGAGGTTTAAGGTTCATTTGCTTTTACTCGTTTAGCAGGTATTGTTCGAAGAGAGCATTCTCTATCTTTTTTTTTTTTAACATAATCGGCTGCTATTTATATTCCAAAAAGATTTGGGAGACTAAGCTCCTGAGATACATGATTTTGAGGCCCGTAGGCGAAGCTAGGAGGGGTTTGCGATACAAAAATTCTCCTAAGCTTTTGTCATTTCTGACTTGTGGAAAACATGAGCAAGTGTAGATTCTAACAAATTGAAATAATAGAAAACAGCATCTGCAATACATCTTAGTCTATATTGATATGGCTGATATGGCGAGCTGTTGATTCATCTGGTTTGCTGTCAGCTTCAGCATTCTTGAAGCTTGATGAGCTAGTGCTGGGCGCATTACGTTTCTCCAGCATGTATTTGAGGATGTCAATTGACTCTTGAGCGTGGCTGCATCTATTGGCTAGTTCGTTGAACTGTTCCTGGAGCGAGGAGACCCTGTGGAGGAAGAGATTGAGGTCTGCTTCATATTTTTCGTTGGTCATCCGGGCATGTGAGTCGATTTTGGAGTCCAGAATTCTTTGGTGTGCTCTAATTTGTTCCAACTCCGCCTGGAGGTCTACGCAGTGTAGGCAATCTTCACTCCGTGCCATCTTTTGAGTTATGAATGTTGTCCTGTTGCCTCGAGTGAAAAAAGAGGGCCTGCTAAAAAACGAAGGGACTAATTCGGAGCTTGGAACAGAAATAGAGCCAGGACTAGAATCGTTCTGTGGATCAGGATAGTGAAGGAGATAAGCTTCTGGGGAAAATAAGGGAGGGCAAGAAGGACTTGCGCTGATGAGGATACAAAAGGAAGGAGCAGAGGAGCAGCGGGGATGGGAGAAGAGAGCGGAAGCGGTAGAGCGCTGGGGGATTCTGTTGAACAGGGGACAAAGAAAAAACGCAAGGGATCGGGACCACAACTTTTGAATGCTGATATCCAGAAGGGGAGTCGGATTTAAGGAGAGCGGACCACAGGTTAGGCAGGACGAAGTCACGGGGGGAAGAAGGGAATAGTCACGGGAGACACGGGATCGACCAAAGATCGAAAGCGCACGTTTGGCGGTGGGATTGAAGGGCAGAGAAAAAATCGCTGACGGAGATTTGGCAAAGAAGGGATGGCGCTGGATCCTGTCAGGAAATTTCTTGAGTTTGCTGTAGGGATCAGATTCGAATATACTGTCACAGGCGATGAGAAAAAATTCAAGGTAAATGATGTTGGAATTCTACATTGTTGTAGATGAGATTTCCTTCGGATCTGCTGCACGCTTGGTTGGCACATTTGTCAGCTTCTTTGTTGAAGGCGTGGAGCACATGGTAAAATTGTAGATCCCAGTTTTGGTGGTTTAGAGCTTGGCACCTGCTTATTGTTTGTTGGATGAAGATGTTGGAAGCCTTACGATTACTGATCATGAGACTAATAATGGTGGCAGAGTCTCCAAAGACCATCGCTTTACTGATACCAAGCTTTTGCAGTTGTTTTAGTCCTTGATAGAGAGCAAGCGCTTCTGCCCTGTTGTTAGATAGAGATCCCAATCCCCACTCGAAGGTGGTTATGATATTTCCACTAGGATTATAAATGACTCCACCTGCACCTGCCGCTCCAGGATTGGATTTAGAGGCTCCATCAAAGAAGAGGGAATGGGAATTACTGTTTCGGAGCCATTCTGAGAATTCTTCATGTTTGACTCTAATTTTCCAATTGTGACTGGGAGTGTTGGAATGGTGGCTGTCAATGTTTGTTGTTTGAATGTCCCTGTTGTTGTCTATCAAGCTGCCAATAAAGTCTCTTTCTTCTACACAGAGGCCGGCAACATCAATTTTCTTTGGTTCTTAGCAGAAATGGTTTCTAGCGTTAAACTTTTAGCTTTGCTGCATAGTTGCCTTGTGATGGTCTCCTTGTCTCTAAAGATCTTGTGATTCCTTGCAAGCCAAATTTTCCACAGAAGGGCATAGGGAAGAGCATCCCACACCCTTTTAACTATGTTGTTCTTCTTATGCTGCCAAGGGTAACTCTTCTTCCAGAGGCTTAGAATCTCACCAATGGAATGTTGGGGGTTCCAAGGGGGAGGGCCAGTAGGGGAGATTCCATTCCAGCAAGAGATTGCAAAGGGACATGTGATGAAAAGGTGCTGGATAGTTTCTTCTGCCCCTTGACAGTTTGGGGATCGGGAGGGCCCAGCTATTCCCCTCTTTTGCAAATTTTCAGCGGTAAGGATTTTCCCTTTTAAAAGGGTCCAGATGAAAAAATTTATTTTGGGGATGGTCTCAGACTTCCAAACAGTTTTCCAGTGCGTCCAAGGAGGAGCAGGATAGTCCCTACTGCACAAGTAATGGTGGCTAGCTTGAATTGTGTAACTAGAACCTGTGGGATCCCAACGAAAACTGTCAATGCCATTTTTTATGATAGGTGCAATGCTGTGGAGATGAATCTGAAGACTGTCAACGCTCTTCTTGAGATTTCTGGGAATGGGAGGGAAGCTCCATCCCTTCCAAGTCTGCGAATTTATGTCCCATTGCGAAATTTGATCCAGATAATGTATTCCTTTGTTGTGTAGGAAGAGGAGAATTTGATCCGTACCTGGTTGGCTGCTGATAGGCTGGTTCCCCATAATCTTGTCTGCTCCAATTTTGACACTGCTGCCACCCTTGGGAACTTTGGAGATATTTTGTGCCATAAAGGGGATAACTTTTTTGCAAAGTTTCCAAACTTTTGAACTGCTTCTGGTGGGAATTTCGCAGTCTAAAAGTTGCTGCCTTGGGCTGCTGAGATATTTGGCTTCAAGAACTCTTTTCCACCATGCTTGCTGTTCACCAATTAATCTCCACACAATATTACCTCCAAAAGCTAAGTTTGTGAGTTTAGGTGATCTGATTCCAAGTCCTCCACAGTCCTGACGTTGGATAACTTGCTTCCAGCTAACCAAGTTAAACTTCTTTTTTTCATTTTCCCCCCTTGCCAGAGGAAATGTTGGAGGATACTTTCCATTTTGTTATGGAAAGTGGCTGGAGCTTGCATAAGAGTGAATTGGTAAAGCGGAAGAGATGAGAGACCAGATTTGAGGAGGACCAGTCGACCTGCCGGATTAAGCCAAGTAGATCCCCACTGCTGTACTTTTCTCTTTAGTTTATCAAGAGTTGTATCCCAGATTTCAGCTCTTATGGGTCCTATGCTCACAGGCATTCCCAGATAGTTGAAATGGTCCCAATTTAGCTTGCAAGGAACCCCAAAAATGTTGGCTATATTATGAAGAGTTTGGGTTGAGGCATGCCAACCATATATGCAACTTTTTAGATGATTGATCATGCCTCCTGAATAGCTCATATATTTGTCCAGAAGAGCTTTAAACCGTCGAGCAATTGTAACAGACGCTCCTCCTATTAACAAGGTGTCATCAGCAAATTGGGAGTGGTTAATGTTTTTGACTCCATTTTCATACTTTATGCCAGTAATGAGGCCAGCTCGTCTCTTGTGGTCGAGAGCACTACTGAAAGATTCAACCATCAAGATAAACAGGTAAGGGGATAGAGGGCAGCCTTGCCTCAGCCCTCTCGAAGATTGAAAAGGAGGACCAGGCCTGCCATTAACAAGGGGGGAGATCCAAGGTCCCATGATACAAGCTTTGATGAGTTCAAGAAAGGGAGCAGCAAAGCCCATTTTTTGGAGAACAACAATAAGAAAGGAGTGCCTGACCCTATCAAAGGCATTAGCCAAATCCAGCTTCAGGATGAATCCCTTTTCGTTCCTGGAATGGCTGGAGTGAATTGCTTCTTGAACAAGGAGAATGGAGTCTGATATTTGCCTATTGGCCATAAACCCACCTTGGTTTTCAGAGATAATCGAAGGAAGCAGAGGCTTGAGGCGGGTTGCTAAAACTTTAGTAAAGATTTTATAAGAGGAGTTGCAAAGAGATATAGGCCAGAAACGGGAGAAGTTGGTGGGTCGGCTCTCCTTGGGAATAAGGGCTAGGTGGGTGGAATTTGTGTAGCCTCCCATTTTCTTTTTACGTTGAATCCATTTCATCATTTTGATGAGGTCTTTTTTAATAGTTTCCCAATGAGCTCTATAGAAGCAAATTGGAAAGCCATCCGGGCCAGGTGCTTTGTCTGGCTGGAGGGCCCAGATGGCTCCTCTTATTTCTTCTTCCTCTATCTCTTTGTTCAGACTTTCATTTATTTCAGCAGTGATCTTATTCAGCAGATATTGTAAAAGGTCTGCGTAATCTTCTTCTTCTCCATTTTCAGTTAGGAGTTCTCTATAATGATCTGAAGCAGCTTGTTTGATAGCACCTTGGCTGATTTGCTGATTTCCTTCACTATCTATGATAGAGGTAATGTTGTTTCTAATTTTCTGGACTGTGGTTTGCTTATGGAAAAAGGTCGTGTTTCTGTCCCCGCCCTTCAACCATAGCTGCCTCGACTTGATTCTCCATTTCTGCTCCTCTTCTCTTTTAATGCGATAAAGCTGGCTGTAAAGGTTGTCTTCATGATTTTTATCTGCCTGCTGGTATCCTTGCTTTTCCATTGTGCTATGGAGTTCCTCTAACTTGGCTTTTGTCTCTCTTTTCTCCTTTTCCGGCTCTTTGTAGTAGGTTTTTGCCCAATCCTTAAGAGCATGTTTTACACTTTTAATTTTGCTTTCCCAAATATAACCCGACGATCCTTCAATGTGTTGTCGCCAGGTATGTTGGATAAGATCTTTAGCTGTTGCATTTTCGTTCCACAACGAGTTGTATTTGAAGGGGAGAGGCCCCAAAGGGCAGTGGGTTTCAAGGGTCAATGAGGTGGGGTAGTGATCTGAGGCTGTGAAGGGGTGGATGGAGGCATAAGCAGCAGAGTAGGTGGATAGGAGGGTTACGTTCACCAGAATTCTGTCCAGTCTTTCCATAATGTTGTTTTCCCCAACCTACGATTATTCCAGGTGAATTTGCGGTTTTTAGGAACTACATCAACAAGATCACCATCCTGCATTATAGCCTCCAGCTGATTTCTATAGGGATCTGGGGAGAAACAACCTCCTCGTTTCTCATTGGAGTGCAAAATGAGATTTAAATCTCCCCCCAGAATAATGTTGCTATTATCTTCTTCAGCTATATTTTCACTGAGGGAGTCCCAGCATTGCTCCTTATCTCTATAATGGTTTGGTGCATATACATTGTAAATAACTATCTGTTGGTTACTTGAATTGCTCTTCAAAACGGTCTTTATCCAGTGCTGATTTATTGTTTCTGCTGTGTTACTCCAAATGTTTTGGTTCCAGAGCGTTGCAATTCCCCCAGAGGCTCCTCTTGATTCACAAGCACATCCTTTATACTGCTTATGTTGTGCAATGATTTTGCTCATTTCTAGTTGTCCCTGCTTTGTTTCTTGTACTAATACAACTTCTGGTTTCTCTTGATTTATTAGGTCTTTTAAGGCATTTGTTTTGGAGGGGTGCCCTAGTCCCCTGCTATTCCATGAGAGGACTTTCATCATTTCAAATGAGGATTGCAGAGGGATGCTTGCCCTCCCTGCTCCTTGTTTACTGAATCTTTGTCTATTTGTCCTAAGATGTAGGACTCTATGGGGTTCTGGATGCCCATTGCTATATCCTTCTGGGCATTTTCATCTCTGTGTTGTTTAGCTGATTTCCTTCCTGGTCCGTTTTTCTTTTGATTGTCGAGAGTTGCACCATGCTCCTTTGAGTTGCTTCTAGTGATTTTGGATGGGGGTGGGTCAGGCAGGAGGGAGGAGGAGATAATCAGAGGGAGAGGGGATTCTGAGGGATCGGATTGGACCACGGGGGTAGGAATATCTTCAGGAGGGGAGAGGATGTGGAAGGGGTTGGAGGAAGGAGAAGAGGGTTGAGGATCTGGCTGGCGATTAGGATTAGGGAGGGATGAGGAGGATGGAGGAATGGGAGGCATACGAGAAGAAGGACTAGCTTCAGGATTTGGCTTGGGATTAGGGGCAACTTTCTTTTTCTTCATTGTTTTCCATTGCTCTTCTTGCGGAGTATTGTCTACATCTACTAGTTTAGTACAACGATTAGCAAAATGGCCATATTCATGACATACCTTGCACTTGAATGGGATCTGCTCGTAATCTAATTGTTGAATGTGAGTCCAATCGTCTACCTTGAGTTTGATGGCTTATGGCAGTCCTTTGCCCAGATCGACTTCTACACAAATGCGAGCACAGGCCTGCATGTTGTCCTTAGGTTCACTGCGATCGATGTATTTTCCTACAACATTCCCAATAGCTCGAACTGATTCATCTCCCCAGCAGTGAAGAGGAAGGTGAGGAAGCCGGACCCAAACAGGAACAACGCTCGGTATGTCCAACTCGGGATAGAAGTCCGGAGTCCACTTGTTGAGATATAATCCTCTTGAATCCATGAAATAGGGCCCATTCTGGAATATTAAGTCTTTATCTTCTTTTGTTTCAAAATGAAAGGTGAAATACCCTTTGCCACAAAATCGTATGGAGATTTTGCCTTGTGTTTTATCAGACCAGTTCCTTTCCACCCATCTTTGCACTGTTTTCGGCGATGGCCAGAGTCCAGTAAATTGCCCAATGAGTCCTCATTCTGCTAGAGCAAGGGCAGCCATGTGAGGCAGGGTTGGAGGTAAGTTTACTTCCTGCAAAACATCAAGTTATTTTCACGAATTGGAAGATTGTTGGGCGAGGTCTCTGTGGAGGTAAAGATTCGAAGAGATCATTCTCTATCAGTAGCAGTGGCACCATGCTTTTGTTTCAAACCAAAGCAATACAAAGGTTCCTTCTATTTTTTTCTTCTCTCTGTTTTTCTGTTTCTGCTGCTTTAGGCATAATGTTTTCCTACATTATATATGCTTACTAGTGCTAACTATGTACTTTGGAAAAAAAAGGTTTGTAGCAAATTGTCATAGGTGGTGACTGTTACCCCTCACATAGCATGAGGATTGTCCCAGCTTGAAGACCTTGCACAAGCAGTCTGTGTTAGGAGGATGTTGAGTTAAGGCCATATTTGTACGGCTGTGATGCATGTTTTTCAAGTATTACCACCTTTTTGGCACCAACATTTCATATATAGAGGCTTATATAGTACAAAATTTAAAGAGCATTTGCTTCATTGTTGAGGGTCTTGCATACATGAATATACATTCGATTGAACCCCCAGCACATTTTTGGAAAGGCGTACTGACATGTGACAATTAGGGCGCTTGACTTATCGAAGGTTTATGATAGATCCAACAAGTTCCATGTGAGATTGATATTGCTTCACATTAGATTTTGTATCCAAATGGTGAATTGGAGGTGAATTGGATCATGGGGCGCTTGTCTTAAGTATCATTTGCAGTTTTAATCAATGGCTCTGCTTCGGGGTTCTTCAAGCCTTCCTGTAAGCTAAGGCAAGGGTGTCCCTTAACACCTCTTTTCTTTTTTATCATTGTCAAAGTTTTAAGTAGATCTATAATAGAGGTAAAAATATCTAGGAATTTGAACAAAGTAAAACCTGGCAAATCTTTTTTCTTGAGACATTTACTATTCATTGATGATGTTCTAATTTTATGTGACGGACCTAGGAGAAGGTAAATAATCTAAAGGAAATTCTTGATTTATTTTGTACTGCTTTAGGAATGGAAATTTATAGACAGAAATCTTCCATATCACTAATCAGATAGAGGAAGAATCTGCAAAGGGGAATCATGTAGGTTTTTCCTTTTCAAAGAACATATATTGAATCAAGCTTAAGTACCTGGGCTTGCTCCTGAAGCCAAAATATTGCAAGAAGAAAGACAGGCATTGGATGGTAGACAAAATAGAAAAAAGGAACCAAGAAGTGGTGTAATCGTTGGCTTTCTCTAGGAGGTAGGTTGACTCTGGTCAAGGCAGTTCGAGAAGTGATTCCAATCTATTGGCACACTAGCTTTTACACCAAAACGGGTGCTGGAATCTATAAGGAAGAAATTCTTTAAGTTGGTAAGTAGGATCAAATTAGAATATGTGGCTCAATTCAAGTTACACATGCTCACTCCTCAACATGCATGCAGGACAAACGGATTGGATCCATTCCTGATTCGTCTATCAAGATCTTTTTAAGCTGCATCCGGATTTGGTTGAAACAACACAAACTCAAGATATGTACACATTAAGTCATGCAGCTGATGCACTATGCAATTCATGTTATCATCAAGGCTGGAAGTGGGGAGAGGCTTTAGGCCTGTCGGATTGAGAAGCAACTCAGTGGAAGGATTATGTAAGTTGAATAAAGAGGACAATGTGCTTATATGGTCTAGTAATCCGATAAGGGGGCAATATATTGCGTGATTAGATTATGAAGCTTTGGTTTAATATCATGCTCAGGAAGAAGAGGCTTTAAGGTGGAAGCCTCCTTGGAAGGTGTAGACCCCATTAAATGCAAAAAATTTCATGTGGCTAGCAATTCAGAACAAAGCCCCCACTTGGGATGTCCCTCAAAAGGCATAGACATAGTGGTCTATGGAGATGCCCACTATGTAAGCAAGCTAGTGAATCTAATAGGGAATTTATTTGTTTACTGTTCTTACACCAATTTGGTATGTGCAGAGATGGAGATTTTGACAAGCTGTAGGGTTGGCTGGCACAGAAATTCAGTAGAAGAGGGTTTGAAAATTTAGTTTCGAAACATTGAATTGAAAGCAATTAGAGCTTTACCTCTTGTGGTTTTGTGGTGAAACCGATTAACTCAGAATTCTGCTATTTTCTAGAAAAGAAATATCCCTTCTTTTCAATGCTCCTACCAAACCTGTGCTGTCGTCAGAAGCTTTTAATTGGCTCCAATGACACCTAAAATAAGGACTCCAGATCCATCCACCAATCAACAAGGCAAGGTCTTGGGGCTTCTTTGATGGGCATAGCCAAGATCATCGATCTGCATGTGGTGCAGGAGGTCTTTTGCATATTTCTGACAATCAGTGTTATGTTTTCAAAGCAGATCTAGGCAGGGATTATAACAACTAGGCAGAGTTATTGACTTTGAATCTCTTACTGAAAATTGTAGTTGACTTGAGAATATCCAAGATAAAATTCTCCAGGGATTCTGAATTGGTCTCTGCAATCTTGGAAATTTGATATTGCAACCAATCCTAGAACATTTATTCTCCCACATATTCAGAGAACTCAATGTTCAGGCAGATGGTCTTTCAGAAAGAAGGTTTGACCATCGAAGGTAACTCAAGTATTAATTTTCAATATATAGAGGGTTCTGTCCAGAACAAAAAGCACTTTTCAGTTGATAGTTATAGCTCTGCTCTGTGTCAGGAATGCTACAGCAATATATAGTTTGTTAAGATTCAGAAGAAGGAATGTATTTTTTGGTTCGTAATTAAGATTCAGAAGAAGGAATGTATTTTTTGGTTCGTAGAAATATTTTCGTAGGCATTGCTACAGCAAAATTACAGGAATGCTGACAAGCATATATAGAATGTAAACTTTTTATATGCTTATTAAAAAGATACAACTTTTTGCCTGGATAAAAGAGTGTTCATGGCCATGCCATCCAAATTAAAACGGCTTATAAGTTGTTGTCACCATTCTTTAAGATGTAACAGGCTTGCTTCTGGGATTCTAAAAATTGAAGTTTATTTCTTAAGAAGGCAATATTATTTGCATCTTTCTATTTCTGCATGGTGGGAGTGGAGTTTTTTACTTATAGTTTAGAAAATTAGCTGTACCTGCCTCAGCACATGATGTATATATCAGTGTTTAAACTTAGGCAGCTCCCCAGCCAAGATTTTGGAATCGAATTGACTAGAATTCTGTATTTCTGTGGACTGTATGTTATCAATATTTCATTGATTCCGATAAAAGGCTCTTAAATTATACATCGTTCTAAGTTCTTCTCCTCTTTAGTTTTGTCACTTACTCATATAAACCTGTTTTACCTTTTTCCCTTCAGATGGTCTTTCAAAAAGGTTTGATCATCGAAAGTAATTCAAGTATTAATTTTGAATATATAGAGGGTTCCATCCAGAACAAAAGGCACTTTTCAGTTCATGGTTATAGCTCTGCTCTTTGTCAAGAATGCTACAGCAATATATACTTTGTTAAAATTGAGAAGGAATATATTTTTTGGTTCGTAGAATTATTTTTGTGGGCATTGCTACAGCAAAATTACAGGAATGCTGAGAAGCATATATATAATGTAAACTTTTTATATACTTAATAAAAAGAGACAACCTTTTTTGCCTGGATAAAGAATATTCATGGCAATGCCATCCTGATTAAAACAGCTTATGAGTTGTTGTCACCATTCCTGAAGATGTAACTGGCTTGCTTCTGGGCTTCTAAAAATTGAAGTTTATTTCTCAAGAAGGCAATATTATTTGCATCTATCTATTTCTGAATGGTGGGAGTGGAGTGTTTTACATTTAGTATAGAAATTAGTTGTGCCTGCCTCAATATATGATAAACTTAGGCAGCTCACCAGCCAAGATTTTGGAAATGTATTGACTAGAATTTTGTATATCTGTGGGCTGTATGTGATTGATATTTCATGGATTCCAATAAAAGGCTCTTAAATTATACATCGTGCTAAGTTATTCTCCTCTTTGGTTTTCTCACTTATTCATATCAACCTGCTTTTACCTTTTTCCCTTAACCGCTTTTGTTTTATTCTGACGTGTCATATCATGGATAAGATGTTTCCTTATCAACCCTAGTCCCTTAGATAAGGGATTAAAGAAGTCAACACTCCATCTATTTATCAATGCTTACCTACAGAAAGGTATTAAGGGTGAATACAGAAGGTCTCGAGAGGCCCTACTGGGAGGAAGAGGCAACTATTTCAGTGAGGCTTTAAAAGACCCCATTCTAAGTCAACCCTTTGTCTCCATATTAACCCTTTGCTGAGGAAAAGGTATCTACTAGACTGTGAGTCCCTAGACAATCACAAAGTCCAAGAATAAACTTGTAATTCTTATCTTGATGAAGTGTCATGATGATCCACTGATGAGTTCTCACTTGTCAGTGTGATATAGATCTAGATCTAGAAGGTCTAGAATGATTATTGATATATTACAAATTCCGATTTTGGGATCAATACAAAAAAAATAGAACGACTTCAAGCCTTTTTTGCCACTTGCTTGTCTTGTCTCGCTCGTGTTAGTTTTTAACATGGTATCAGAGCAGCTATAGTTCTTAGGGCCTGGTAATTCCATGGTAATGTTCCATGGAAAGAAACTGAAGAGCTGGTGATGAAGCTTCTCCATGTTGGTTTTTCAATAGAGGTCCACTCTTTGTTGTCCATGGATGGTGATGTCAAGATGCACATGGAGGAGAAGGAAACCAAACTACATCATGAAGAATTAGTTCTCTCTGAATTCATCACCAATCTCTTGTGATTCTCACCATCATGAATATAAGGCATGGGAAAGACTGATGCAATAGAAGATCATGTTTTTTTTTTGGATGAGCTATAAAAAATGCAGCATCCAAATACTCTACATTGAGCCCTATCATTCAGCTGGTTACTTATGACCCAGATCTCTTTAGTGTGGATTGCCTGGAAGTGCCAAAGCAGATTGGCTTGTACAAGAAGTCAAAGATCTGTTATATCGCACTTAATTTTAGTTTGCTCCTTGCTTCCACGTTTAAATGCGGCGTGCATCTTCTTTGCTGGTTAAGTTCAGAATCAATACAATGTTTCACCACCATAAGGAGGATGAGACTCCTGAAGAAATTGTGAAGCTTCTGAATATTAGGTATTCACTCATCGGCACCTCTGCATATTGCATGTTTTCCATGGCTGTGCCTGCTAACAGAGAACAAATCCATTTGAAGTCCTTTCAAATTTCACAGAATTCCTATGGCTGACCAGCTGAATCCCTCAATCTAACACGCCATAAAATCTTGGCAGGATAGTGTGCTACAAATTGGGTGCCAATAAGATCTGTTGCTTGTATAAAAAGTCGCTGACATTATTTTCAGAATTCTGTCTAATCCTAGATCTATCAAATTTGTCAGTGAAGCATTGGAAAGAGATCTGAAATATTGATCTTGACCTTCAGAGCTGCAGTATGCATGGAGAAATCAAGCTGCAAACAAAAGGAGTCCACAATCAAGCAATAGAGTCATGTTTTCCACAAGGATCATGCATAAAGAACGAAATCAGCCACTGCTCACAAATACCCAAGTGATGAGATGGTCGCTGACTGTGTTGGTGTTTTGATTCGAGTGGTAAAGTCATTGCCCAGTCTATTCACATGGAGTTCACCCAAAAAGTCTCTTTATCTTCTGATTGATTTTCTGATTATGTCAGTGGAAAAATAAAAAGAGAAAATTACAGCTTCAAATGTTAATAGTGGAAGCGTGGCGACCCTGGTTGTGGGAGTTTTTATTTTTTTTTCGCTGCCTCATTTTTCAAGCGTATCAGAGCAGCGCAGCACCTGTGGCAAAATTTGCCCCATTGAAGCTTTTAACATATTCAATCCACGTGGCAAGTGAGTTTTAGTTATGGATCTGGTTCACCATTAAATTTGTTGACACTTGAGCTTTTATGGAGGGACTTCTTCAGATTCATGACCAAAAAATATGCTTCAGCTAATAAACGACAAGATGCTTCACCAGCCACAAGATTGTACAGGTGATACTAAGTGTTCCTCGAAAAACAAAAATTCAAGGTTTGTAAATTCTAGAGATATATAAAAGAGAACGTTGATTGTATCACTTCCAAAAGTTTCTTTTTGCTGGTTGAATGGTCTCTGTTATATGATGTCCAATGTCAAATCACTAAAGTAATAACTTAGCCACTCAACCACGTATCAAGCCATACCAAACAACAGCCCACTGGAGATATCATTGTGTACAATGCTTTTACTCCATGACAGCTGAGATTTCTGGTTAGGGCGCTGAGCTTTCAGAGATTTTCACACTGAGGTTGATCTACCAACAAAATAAAACAAAACCCACATTCAAGTCACTATTGCCTGCATCTCCATTTATGCTTTGAAAGGTGTCAGGCCAGGGTAACTCCAGAATGAGCGGAAGAAAAACTGATGTCTTATTTCATTAGAGAACTATTGTTTATATACACAAAGGAGACGGAACAATTCATCTTCTTGATGACTGTTCACGTTCCAGTTTACCCAACCGCCTTCGGATTAGGTGTGAACATTCCCCCCCTTAATCTAAAGGGATGTTGGTGAGTCCAAGCATCGTTCTGAATCTTTCAAGCTTTTCTCTTCCAAGCGCTTTGGTGAAGATGTTTGCAATTTGCTCATTTGTGGAACAATGACGGAGATGGATTTTTTTGGCCTCAACATGATGTCGGATCAGATGATATTTAGTATTGATGTGCTTAGTACGATCATGGAACTTTGGATTCTTGGCCAACTTTATTGCAGAGGTGTTATCAATCATGAGTGGAGTTGATTGTACTTGTTTTACCTGCAAATCTTCAAGAATTTTCCTGAGCCACACAATTTCTTTCGTTGCTTCAGCTGCTGCCACGTATTCTGCGTCTGTTGTGGAATACGCTGAAACTGATTGTTTGTGTGATCTCCAGGAGACAGCTCCTGATCCAAGACTCATAGCATATCCTGAAGTAGATACCCCAGTTTCTTTGTCTACATCGAAGTCTGAATCAGAGTATCCAATCAAGTTGAAGTCGTCCACCTGTGTATACTTGATTCCAAGGTTTTGAGTTCCCTTCAAGTACCTTAGAACTCTTTTTGCAACAGACCAATGTCCCTCACAAGGCTTTTGCATAAACCTGGAGAGGATTCCAACAGCAAATGAAATGTCTGGTCTGGTAGTAGTGAGGTAGATGAGACTTCCTACAAGCTGTCTATACTTTGTTGCATCCTCAAATTCCTTTCCTTCAATAGATGTGATCTTCAAGTTTTGTTCCATTGGAGTAGAAAGAGGATTGCACTCTGTCATGCCAAATCTGTTTAACAAGTCTCCAATGTATTTCTTTTGAGAAAGAAATATGGATTTTGGATGTTGGGTTACTTCAATGCCAAGATAGTAATGAACATAGCCCAAATCAGTCATTTCAAAACTTTTTCCTAATTCTTTCTTTATGGATGCAATATAGCTTTCATTGTTCCCTGTCATTAAAAGATCATCTACATATACTACAAGATATACAACTGTTTTGCCAACTTTCTTGACAAATAAAGTTGCATCATCAAGATCAAAATGTTTGAAGTTGAGTTTCAGAAGATGCTCAGTTAGCTTTTCATACCAGGCTCGTGGTGCTTGTTTGAGGCCATACAAGGACTTCACAAGTTTGCATACTTTGTGTTCATGTCCTTTCACAGCAAATCCTTTAGGCTGGGACATAAAAACATTCTCTTTTAGATCTCCATTCAAGAATGCAATTTTTACATCCATTTGATGGACTTTCCAACCGTTCTGAGCAGCTAGCGCAAAGAGTGTCCGGATGGTGGCCCATTTTGCTGTGGGGGCAAAAGTTTCCTCATAATCGACCCCTTCCTTCTGTGCAAAACCTTTTGCCACAAGCCTAGCTTTGTGCTTGTCAAGTGAGCCATCAGCTTTGTACTTGTTCTTGTAGACCCACTTGCAGCCAATTGGTTTGGTTCCAAATGGAGGATCAACCAGCTTCCAAGTGCCATTCTTTATGAGGGCATCATACTCCTTCTGCATCGCTTCTTTCCATTCATCATGAGAAGCAGCTTCTTTGAAGGAAGTTGGTTCAAAATCTGTAGACAAGCTCAATTCACAATCATAAGTAACATCCATATCAATAGGTGAATTAGAGTTATCTACATCACCTCCATCTTGTCGGTTTGTATTTCTGGTTCCTGTTTTTCCAATTTCATCAGGATGAACACTTTCAAGTGTCTTTGTCAGCCACTTTGGGGGACCTTTCTGAGATGGTCCAGGCTGCTCTGTTGATTGAGTTGGGACTGAATCAAGATTGAGTCTCCCAATTCTATCAATTACATCACTTAAAGGATCATCCGGTGTTGGAGTTTCATGCACGGGAGATTGTTCTTCAGAAGAAGATTCCACATGTTGATCTAGTATAGGAATCCCCCCTTCAAGATGTGGAATCTGATTATCAAACTCTTGAAATGATTTCGTTTTTGTGAATCTATCCAAGCGATCAAGTTGCCGCTCAACAACACTGTCAGATTTGGATGATTCAAGAAAAATGACATCTCTAGATACAACAAACTTTTTATTTACTTCATCATAGAGACGGTATGCTTTAGAGGTGTTTGAGTACCCCAGGAAGATACACTTACGACTTCTAGCGCCAAGTTTGTTTCTATGTACCTTTGTTATTAAAGCATAACAGGTGGAACCAAAAATCCTGAGATGTTTTACCGAAGGAACATGTCCATACCACAATTCATAAGGAGTCTTGTTTCTTATAGCACTAGATGGACATCTATTCTTTATATATGCAGCACATAGAACAGCATCAGCCCAAAACATTATCTTTACATTTTTGAAGAAAATCATGGATCGTACCATATTCAAGATTGTTCTGTTCATTCTTTCAGCTACACCATTCTGTTGAGGATTATAAGTCACAGTTGTTTGATGTTTAATCCCATGTTGGCGAAGATAGTGTTCAAATTCATTTGATGTATATTCTTTTCCATTATCAGTGCGAATAGACCCAATATGAGATTGTGCATCATTTTCAATCCATTTATGAAAATTCTTGAATGTTTGAAAAGCATCAGATTTGTTCTTCAATAAATAAACCCAACACATTCTGGTGTAATCATCAATAAATGTCATGATATATTTATTTCCATTTGCAGAAAGAACAGGCATTGGACCACATAAATCTGAATGAATGAGTTCAAGCTTCCTATGTGCTCTTGAATGTGAATCATGAAAAGACTGTTTGTTATGCTTTCCTAGAATGCAAGCATCACATTGCTTATGTTTTCTAGGAATTGTAGGCAAACCAGCAACACCATTTTTCTTTAATAAGCGGAGACTGTCATAGTTTAAATGTCCAAATCTAGCATGCCATAATAAACTTGATGGAAGTGTACCTTCTTCATGATGAGAAATATATGAGAAATGTTGTGCATGAGCAGAAGTTCCTTGCAGTTTAAGAAGTCTTTCTTCTTCTATACCCCTCATGACAAGTGAGTGGTCAGATGCCTTTCTTACCTCAAGCTTGCCATCAAACATATGAATGGAGTGACCTTGCTGGCGGATGTGGACCAGGGACAACAAGTTTCTCTTGAGCTGTGGGAGATATAGAACATGGTCCAGAAGAAAGTCTGGAAGACCAGGCAGTTTAAGCCTGATTGTGCCAAGCCCTAATGGCTTGATTTTTGACTGATCTGCAAAGTATATTGCTCCATCAACATTGTCAGTGAAATCTTCAAAAAAATCTTTCCTATGAGTCATATGACAGGTTGCTCCTGAATCAAGCAACCAGTCATTTTTCGAAGAAGCAAGTGAAGTATTAAACAAATCTTCATTTACTCCAATGTTACATTGTGCCTCAATATAGTGAGCGGATTCAGGTGCTTTACCTTTGTCTGTGTCATCAGTTTTACCTTTCTGCTGATTTCTTCTCTGCTCAATTTTGTCCCATGGTAGCTTGCATGTAGAAGCATCATGTGATCCATTTCGTTTGTAGCGAATGCAATGCAGATCTGCCTTTTCTGCTTGAGAATGTCTACCCCCCCTGCCTCTGAAGTATCTTCCTCTTCCTCTTCGTCCACCTCTTCCTCTTGTAGAATCTTGAGCAGGATGCTTTTCTTTATGAGCAAGGCAAACAGTTTCTTCAGAAGATTCAGGGACTGTTTTCTTTCCAAAGGTTTTCTCTCTTTCAGCAAACTTTTTCACAAGAGACTCAAAGGTTATGTCTTTAAGATTTCCATTTGCTTGTAAAGACTCAAGATAATTGGAGTAGGTAGGATAGAGTGCCTTGAGAAAGGCAATAAGAGAGATATCCAGCTCAACCTTAGTGGATTTAATATCATGCATTATAGACTTTATTTCAGATGCAAGAGCAAGGGGATCATTATTTTTCAGTTCAAGAGTGAAAAGTTTAATCATGAGCTGAACAACTTCAAGTGCAGAATGTGAATCATAGAGTTCTTTCAGCTTTTGTAAAGCTTCAAAGGCAGTGGAATATGATGAAATATGACAACTTACTTCTTCATTTACAGATGATGCGATCAATGCATAGGCTTTGTTGTTCTTGTTTTCCCAAATGACAAGTTCTTTATCTGATGTAGGCTGCACAGGGTCTTTGTCTTCTTCTCCGACACACACTCCTTTCCACAACTCATTGTAGATGAGGGTGTGTTTTACCATCCGAGACCATTCAGAATAGTTCTCCTTGCCAGTGAGAACTATTCCTACCATAGAAATGACTGAATGCATTCTGTAAAAAAAACTTCTGCTAAAAAAAACTTCTGCTGATAAGAAATTTCTGCTGATAAAAAACCTTTTACTGATGTACAGTGAAATTGTACTCAAAAAAGGGCAAATACTTTACTGTTTCTTCAAAGCCCTCCAAAGATCCTCACCATATTTTTTTTTGACAATAATGGTTATGTTTTTTATTTAGGGCGGCAAACTGGCTGCCACAGGCTCTTACATTTCAACTCTGACCGAGAATGGAATCTCAATGTTGGCTGTTTTGACGTGCTTTCAGCAAGATCAGGTGACAGAGCACCGCACAGGATCGTTACAATTTA
Organism: Pinus tabuliformis; assembly: GCA_031772625.1. Classification (NCBI taxonomy): domain Eukaryota; kingdom Viridiplantae; phylum Streptophyta; class Pinopsida; order Pinales; family Pinaceae; genus Pinus; species Pinus tabuliformis. Next base: position 857,848,998 of record CM062809.1, on the reverse strand, counting down.
GGGTAATAAGATCAGATTCATTACAAATTAAGATAAAACCAGGATATGAACAGTTCATGATCAGATATTTGTTCCTTTCGCCCAGGAGATTGACCCGCAGATGGTGTACCGCATAGAAGAGTGCCGGGCAATGGTCATAGCCGCGCCTTAGTCCAGAGTTCCTTGGTCATTCCCTGGACAAGCAAACAAAGCGGCCCACTGTTGATGATGATTCCGCAATTACTTTGGAGAGAGTGCTTGTGGAATGAAGAATCTCTAGCGCCCAAAAATGCAACCCTCAGAAATACAATTTGAGTTGCCGCCTTTCGGAGATGAAACCTTTGAGACAGGTGAGAACGGTGATCAGATGCGAGAACAGAGCAGATTCTTATCTGGGTTTGATAGGACATCTTGGAGTTCGAATGTAGACGCTTTGAACCTGAGGCTCGGACAGGGGACAGAATCCATTGACGGAAGACTGATTGAAGATGATACAGGCCTGAGATCATAAGATTAAGCAAATAATAATACCCTGAGGAGAGGTCCCGGAGATCAGAGGAGAGAGGATAAGAGGATTAACCCGTGGCTCAGTTAGGAACAGATATCCGATCAACAGAAACATTAGGGAATGAAACAGGAGGATTCCGTCGAGTTGACCACCAGAGATCTTCGATTACAGAGGGAGCCGAGATTGGCCTCAATGTCGGCTTGAGAGTTGAGCTTTCGTAGTATGTGATAGAACGAAATTTTCCTGAACTTGGGCAATAAGAGCTGGATTTTTTTGATAACAGTGGCTAAGTGAACCTGGTGGGGAGTCTTATGAGAGGTCATCGCCTGGATTATGATTCTAGAATCTCCAAATACACAGAGAGAGAGGATATTTCGACTGATCGCCAGATTCAGCCCCTGCCATAGAGCGAGGGCCTCCGCCCTGTTATTGGTTTCGATGCCCAGACCCCAATGGAACCGTATTTCCGTTGAACCTCCAGGACTCAGGAGAACCCCACCACTGCCAGCAAGCCCAGGGTTTCCTTTAGAAGCCCCATCGAAGAATAAACAGTGATCATTTAGGGCTGATCTCCATTTGATGAATTCCAGTTCCTCCAGCCTAATCTCCCAGTTGGCATGGGCAAGTACAGGGGGAATGGACCTTTCCTTCAGATTCAGAACCAGATCTTGAAGCCATTGCTCCTCTTCTGTGACCAATCTCATTTCATTCCTTGAAGTAGTATTGGCTTCCAAAGCCTCGCCTAGCAGAGCTTTGATTTTGGAAATAACCCTTGTGGAATTGCAGCTTTCTCCTCTGAAAATTCTATTATTCCTCTCCAACCACAGCTTCCAGCAGATAAACTTAGGGATCCACATCCAACTTGTCTTGAGTAGGTTTTTTTTTTTCAGGCAAAAGGGAGATAGGCTGGCCCAAGTTCGGAACAGAGAAGAAATGCTGTTTGGGAGATCAAGATTTGCTGGTGACCTCAGAACTCCCCTCCAGACTACCAGTGCAAAAGGACAGAGCAACAGCAGATGATTGACATTTTCTTCATCAGACAAACAAAGGGGGCATCTGGAAGGCCCTTCCATCCCTCTTCTTCTCAAATTATCTCTGGTGAGAATGCTATTGTGCGCAACAGTCCAACAGAAAAAGTCAATTTTGGGGAGAGAGGGGAAATCCCATATAAATTTCCATTGAGCTGGGTCAGGAGGAGCATAAGGGACAGCCATCATTCTTTTATAACCTTCAGCAGCAGTGTAAGAACCTGAACGGGAGCCCCAGCCTCTTTTGTCTTTAGAGGTGGCCTTTGAGGGAGATTTGCCTTGGAGCAGATCTAGCAATAGTGAAGCTTCCCCCTGCAACATAAGGGGAACCTCCCCCAGATTCCAACAGTCCCAAAGTCTGTCTGGATCATTCTTCCAGATAGAGATATCCCACAGGGTGTGCAAATTGGAGGACTGAAGCCAAGCTTTGATATTATCTAGACCATCCACTTGATTCAAAGGTTGATCACCGAGAATCGAGTCTTCCCAAATTTTGATCTTTCTCCCATTCCCAGGGATCCAGTAAAGATGATGGCTGAAATGCTCCCTAGCAGAGCTGCAAAGATTGTAGATCGGAGAACCTTTTAAAGATCTTGGAGGCTTGTCCAGGCATCTCAAGCGTTGCCCTTGGAAGTATTTCTTCCAAATGACTCTTTTGCTCCAGCTGGAGTTTCCGGAGACTAAATTCCACAGGATTTTGGATCCCAAAGCAAGATTTTGAGCAGCCAAGTTCCGTAGGTGGAGGCCGCCTTCCAGTAGAGGTTTCTTGAGAGTCTCCCAGTTCACTAAATGGAGCCTTCTGTCATTGTTGTTCCCACCTTCCCACAAGAATCTTCTCAACAGACTGTCCATTTTGTTGAGAAAGGTTTTGGGGGCCAGGAGAACAGAGTATTGATATAGAGGCATACTTATAAGAACCGACTTCATGAGAATGACTTTCCCTGCATTATTCAGCCAAGAGGCACCCCAAGTTTGGATTCTGTTCTTTAACTTATCTAGCATCGGCATCCAGTGAGCAACTTTAGGCTTGGATTTGAAGATTGGAATCCCGAGATATTTAAATGACTCCCAATTTCGAATTCCATCCATTTCTAATAGCCTTGCAATATCAGACAGCTCCTTGTTCGAGCAGTTCCAGCCATAGATTGAGCATTTCCTGTAGTTGATTTTGCTGCCTGAGAGTACCTTGTAAATGTCCAGCTCCTTCTTGAAGGATCTGGCAGAGATTATGCTGGCTCCTCCAAGCAACAAAGTGTCATCGGCGAACTGTGCATGGTTGATGTCCTTCACCTTGTGAGTCGTTCTGAGGCCAGGCAGGATTTGAATCTTCTGATTATGATCAAGCTGGAAACTGAGGACCGAGGCCTGAATAGCATAAAGGAGTGGAGACAAGGGACATCCTTGTCTAAGGCCCCTAGAGGCTTGGAAGAAGTCAGATGAGCGACCATTGACCAATGGCGCGATCCAAGGCGAGGCAATACAGGCGTTCACCCAGTTTATGAAGGCTGTTGAGAAGCCGAGTTTCTTCATCACATTGAACAAAAAATCGTGTCTCACCCTATCGAATGCGTTAGCCAGGTCGAGCTTAATCACCATACCTTTCTCGTTTCTTTGGCAGCTAGAGTGGACCGCTTCTTGCACCAGCACAATGTTGTCCAAAATCTTTCTTCCTTTTATGAATCCGCCTTGATTTTCAGGGATGATGGCTGGCAAAATATTCTTTAGCCTGTTGGCGATTATTTTGGAGACCAGCTTGTAGCTTGAATTGCACAAGGATATGGGCCTAAATCTGCTGAAATCGGAAGCGCCTTTCTCTTTAGGGATCAAGGCTAAAAAGGCTGAATTGATACCACCGCCCAGCTTAGCACAATTTTGGGACTTTCTGACCATTCTCAATAAATCTTTTTTGATTGTCGACCAGCAAGTCAATAGAAACCTGACAGTGAACCCATCAGGGCCTGGGGCTTTATCAGGCTCCATTTAATTCAGAACATTCTTAAGCTCGTCCAAGCTAATCGGAGCAGTCAACATAGCATTGTCCGATTCCTTAACGCTCTTGGGAATTAAACCCATCGGATAGGCCTGAGGATCAATAGGGGTTTCTTCAGGAGCCGAATAAAGATCTTTGAAGAAGGAATAAGCAGCTCTCTTAATGCCATCGAAGTCCTTAATCACCGTGTTTTGATAATGAATCTCAGAAACTGATTTGAAGTGCTTTCTAGCTTCGGCTTGTTTGTGAAAGAATCCAGTGTTTTTATCTCCGGATTTTAACCATAAATTCCTAGACTTCTGCCTCCAGAATTCTTCCTCCTCCCTGCTAGATCTGTGTACCTCTTTTTGCAGCTCGACTTCTTTTTGGAGAAGATTTTGTGTTACAGGACTCTGCTCCATAGCTATTTGATGAGCAGCAAGATTGTTGAGAGAATCTTTTTTTTTTGCTGTAGGAGTTTCCAATCGTTTTGCCCACTCCTTGAGACTTCTTTTTAATCCCCTGATTTTCTCTTCCCATACAAAGTATGGAGAACCATGGACGGGCCTATTCCAGGCTTCAGAAACCACCTCTTGGAATCCATCTTGCTGAATCCACAAAGGACTGAAACGAAAAGGGATGGGGCCTAAATTACCATCCGGAGAAAGCTCGAGGAGGATGGGCTTATGATCAGAAGTAAGGTTTGGTAGAATTTTAGAAGAGGCCATAAGACCACATGTCAGGAAAGAAGAGTGGACTAGGAATCTATCCAAACGGGCAGCAATATGGTTGGGACCTAATCTTTTGTTGGACCAGGTGAATTTGCCTGAAGAAGGCTTAATATCCTCCAGATCCCAGCCCAACATAATATCTTCAACCCATTCTCTGGCGGGGTCCCGGACAATGGAGCCGCCCTTTTTCTCATCAAGTGCAAGGGTGACATTCAGATCCCCTGCAATGATAATATTTCCTGGATTTTGCTCTGAAAGAAAGGATTGAAGCGAGTTCCAACAAATTTTTTTCTCGCCTGGCAAAACAGGAGCATAAAGATTAAACATACTTACCTGTTGACCAGAATCTTTGTGAAGAAGTTGCGTATACAGCCAGTGGGGGCTGCTTCTTTCTTGAATAAGATCATATATGGCGCTGTTCCAAAAGGTGGCTATTCCCCCAGAAGCGCCTCTTGCACTAACCGCTCTACCTTGACCTTTTTGCCAAAAAACTTTGCTAGATTGGAGGAGAAGAAGTTCCTCCAGCTTCGTCTCCTGGATGAGGAGGATTTCAGGTGAATATGTTCTCACTATGTCTTTTAAGGCTTCCTCTTTCAACCTGCTGCCTAATCCTCTACAATTCCAGGAGACGTATTTCATTATTTACTGCTTTGAGGGATTGAGGCTCCTGTTGGAGCCCTGTTGCTCTTGCGACCAGATCTGGTATTCATCATTCCTTTGAGGGTTTTTTGAGAGCCTTGGAGGACATCTAGATAGGTTTTTTCCTCTCTCTGCTTCTTCTTGGATTTCCGACCCCTAGTCATTTTGATAGGAGTGACCTGCGAGTTATCAGTTTCGGATTCTCTCTCTTCTGATTCTTCCTCTGATTCGGAAGCGAGACTGATGTGCTCTTCGTTGCCTTCTTTACCCCTATGACCGTCATCAACTGGTGGAACCGATGATTCGGCTTCAGTTTCTTTCCCTTGCTTCAACTTATTTCCGGTTTCCTCTTGTGTCTCCATGACATCCACCTTTTCTCTTGAGGGGGATCCATCTTTGGAATCAGCATTGGCCTTTGGATTAGGTTGTGGCTTCCCCTGCGGTGCTGAGATATTCTGCCCTGGGGGCTTTGGAACAACCTTTCCCTTTTTAATTTCTTTCCATCCTTCTTCTTCAACCGTGATCCCTGTTGGAGCTTTTGGGCAATTTCGCTGAAAGTGTCCATGCTCATGACAGGTTCGGCATTTAAAAGGCAGCTGCTCGTAATCCAACTTCTGATAATGCTGCCATTCTCCAACTTTGAGTTTGACCGCTTCTGGCAGGCCGGCTTCCAGATCGACTTCCACGCAGATTCTGGCGCAGGTGTATTGGCCCTTGTGATCGGCTTTGCCAATGAAACGACCCAGCCCATTTCCAATCTTCTGCAGGGATTGGTAGCTCCAGCAATGTATCGGGAGATTAGGAAGACGGACCTAGAATGGCGCCTCCTTAGGGACATCAATGGATGGATCGAAATCAGGGCTCCATTTATTAAGATACAGTCCTTGATTTCCCATAAAATACGGCCTGTTTCTGAACACCAGATCACGATCTTCTTTGGTTGTAAATTCAAAAATGAAGTAGCCTCGTCCCACAGCATAACAGATCACGTTGTTTTTTAGCTGAGGTCTCCAGTTTCGCTGAATCCATTCGTCCGTGCTTTTTGTGGACGGCCATCGGCCCATAAACTGCCCTACCAGGCCTCTGTCAGCCAGAGCAAGAGCGATTTTGATCGATTGTTCCTCTGGAAGTGCAATCTCAGGTATTTCTTCCAGTTTTTTTATGAACTTCGGCACTTCTGAAAGCTGCCTTTTCTTCCCTTGTTGCTTTAAAAGGCTGCGGAATGCTTCATCAGAAGTAAATGGAGGGGTGGGAGCGTCCTCCCCACCCCCAGGACCGCTCATGGAAGCGGCGGGTCTCGATGGCGGCTACGAACTTAGGTTGAACTCCGCAGGGCAGAGCAGAACGTGCGCGCAGCTCTCTCCTCACCATATTACATATGTATAGACTACACATTCAAAACTCAAACATTGGTTAATGTAACCACAGTGCACACATATATACAGCGTTAGTGCACATATAAAGCATCGCCACAGCAACAGCGTTAATGCACATATAAATATTCAGCCCCACCACAGCACAACGTTAGCTCAGCACCGCTATCTCAGATAAAAGGAACACCGCATATAAAGTGATCATAAAAAATTTCAATGTATTGTAAATACACCAGCATGCAATCAACGCACATACAATCTCAGTTGTAACGTATATAAATTCAACGCACAACAACATGGACCATCATATACCATTCAAGGCAGCAATTAACACATGAGTATAAGGTCAGATCAACGGTCATACAATCCATGCAAACGACTTACGTAGAACGAATCACCATAAGCAGCTCGGTCTTACATTTCTTCCGCCAGCTTCGACATGTATACGCTCTCGCTCTCGCTCTGATACCAGCACTTGCACGGCCAAGGATTCAAAGTTTATGATAAACTTTGAGAACTCTAGTTAACTGCTTCCCAACAAAACGGTTCATATGAAAAAAAACTTTGGAGCGGACTTGAAGGATGTAGTAGTTTGAGTTAATGGCACTAACAGCAGCATTTGCTTCTCGCAGTGGCAGTTGGTTGGATTAATACAAAATAGTTGAGAGCAGAATCCCGGAAATTTCTTTGACAAAATGGAATAAATGAGCCAGCGAAGTTTCTACATCGAAATTAATAAATGATAAGAAGGGACCCAGTTGGAATGACGGGCATAGGATCCATCACCATACATGCCATGCCTCTAAGCTGCTCAGATGCGGGGCGTTGTTGCTGTGGGTAATCGAGAGAGAGGGAGAATTGCGCTGAATGTGAAGTGTCAGGCCGAGAGGGTTTAAAGCTTTCAGTGGTCGAGATACGCAAGGCCTACAGAGCCCGAGCCCTTGTTTGCCATCCCACAAAAGGCCCGACGACCCCAACGCGGCTGCCCTCTTCCAGAAGATACAAACCGCCTACGAGCTTCTCACTGACAGAATGGGAATACAAGGCGTGTAATCGTTCGGAGGAGATCAAGGGATCGTCCTGCAATACGTTTTTCACAAAGATATCCCCCCAATGTTCCAGCTAAACAATTGAGGCGATTGTATGTGTAACGTTTCAAATAACGCAGGCGTTCAAACCGGGCAGTGCGCAGTCTCAGGCGTTCATGTTAGTCAGAGAGCGCAGAGATACCATGTCAGAGGAATATCAGACAGAGGCAGAGCAGCGCAGGACAGAGCAGCGCAGTGCTCAGGACAGAGGTAGGAGTTACAACCAATTTTAGAACCTGGGACCTGTGCTCTGATACCATGTCAGGCCAGGGTAACTCCAGAATGAGCAGAAGAAAAACTGATGTCTTATTTCATTAGAGAACTATTGTTTATATACACAAAGGAGACGGAACAGTTCATCTTCTTGATGACTGTTCACGTTCCAGTTTACCCAACCGCCTTCGGATTAGGTGTGAACAAAAGGTTGCATCGTTTCCTTGTTTTTTTCTATCGGTGTTGCATTTGGTAGCAACTATTTTTCTTGTTGATGTCCATATATAATCCAAGTGGGAAAGCCTACTTTGTAAAAAGGGTTAGTCCACCGAAAAAAAGGACCATTTTTTTTACCGCAATTTGACCTGAAATTTGAATAGGGGGATCCAAGGCATTTTGTGTGCTTCAGTGCCATCAGATTTGTAAAGCTTTTGTCTTACAAGCAAAACTTTTGTAAAATGACCTGCCTGAACTTGAATAAGGGGGTCTAAGGACTGTGGTTCTTGAGTGTAATTGTGCACACGTGATACTTTATTGTGTGTCTAGTTCCAGAGGTTGAGTCAATCATTGTTATCAAAATTCAAGTCATTGTAACCAAAGTCAAGTGAGTCATCAAATTCAAGATTGTAATCAAAATACAGGATGCATGATCAGTAGTACCCAACACCCTAAAGTCACATAAAATCAAGCAAGCGTGATCAAGTGAGTGTGACAAGCGAGCAAGTCAAGTAAAAATGAGTAGAGGAAAAAGTCTACTAAATCCTTCTCAAAAAATTAAATATTTGCAAGAGTGCAACCATGAATAGCACAATAAATTAAAGTAATTGAGTGGAAATTAAAGAAAAATCAAACCATAATTGATCAAATGGCTAACACACTAGCAGCAGCAAAAGATTTTCAAAACGAAATAGATATGATGGATCAATTGTTTGATACTCTTTAGACTAAATTAAGTTAAAAGCAGGATCAGATTGATAATATGATTGATGCAGCGCCTACAATGAAGGTAGATGCAATTTGTGATACGAAAGACCTAATAGAAAAAGTCAATGCATCTTGTAATACACATGAATTCATCCACAAATATGATACAAGTTGTGGCACATAAGAGCTCATAAAGCAAAGTAATGCAAGATGTGATACAGAGGAAGAAATCTCATTCAACAGAAATCGGCATGGATTGGGATACACCAAAGAAAACAGCTTTCATATTCCAAATTTCTCTACCAGTTCAGTTTGTGAGTGCAGGATTTCTTGATGAAGTTAAAAGTATTGATAAAAAAGTGTCAGCATTGTCAGAGAAATGGTCACATGGAGAGTCAATGTTTGTTGATTTTTGTGTAGCATCGGGAGGTATTCCTGCATGCCAAGAGGTCACCTAAGTTGGCCTAGAAGAATTGTGAAAATTAAAATTAAAATTTTACTTTTTGGGCATCATGTAGGCTCAAAAAAGACAAGTCAGCCCCACCATGAAAGGGTGTGTCCTTTGGTCAAAATTCAACCCATTCGACTTGTATATATACATGATATGACACTTCACTTTGATCATTCATCATCACATCATCTCTCTTCTAGAGCAGCAGCACGCATGACAAAAGGAGGCCGAATTGACTTCACTTTGACCGAGTTGAAGGAGGGTAGGTTGACCACATTTGACCAAGTTACAGGAGCCGAGTTTGATCGTAGTTGAATGAACTGCAAGAGTCGATTTTGACCACAGTTGACCAAATTGCAAGAGCCAGGTTTGGCTGCAGTTGACCAAATTGTAGAAGCCGAGTTTGACCCCAATTAACCGAGCTGCAAGAGCCATATTCAACCGCAATTGACAGCAGGAGTAGCAGGGCAAAATTTGACCATAGAACTGACCGCATGTCCAAGTTTGGCCAGGCTGGTTTGACTGCAAATTTTGGGCAGTTTGACCAACCTTGACTTGCTGGAGTTTGACCAGATTTGTCTGGCATTTTGACTTGGATATTGGCATAGATTTCTAGACAAATTATAATTTGTAAACCTTGCTGAAGAATAATTTCTCCTAAAGAAAAGTTGTTGGGTTTTCTCCCAAGGTTGGGTTTCCCAAGATAAAATTTGTTCTCTATTGTGCATGGTTGTCTCTTTATGATATTTATTGTTTCCACTACATTTACTATTGAGATTTTCTATGTATAATTGCTCAATGATTTCAGTGACATGAGATAAATTGATTGAAGATCATTAGGTAGTCATAATCATATTAGAAGACTAGTTTCTACTGTGCATCTTGTCGAAAATTCAACATGGTTTCAGAGCCATCTAGTTGAAACAATAGCTATTGAAGTCAGCCTAAGAGATAATTGCTCAACAGCTTGATTGGTTTTTGGACCTTCTGTAAAAATGGCACCAAGTCTTAGAGTTGAAGACAAGTTAGATGGTGCCATCAACTTCAGATCTTGGAAAACCAGGATACTCCTTATCTTGAAAGAGAATGAAATTCAGGATCATGTGGAGAAAGTCATTCCATAGCCAGAGGAAGCTCAAGAGAAAGCCGAGTATATGAAGAATGAAGCCAAGGTGAAGAGAATCTTGGTAGATTCCATAAAGGACCACTTGATTTTCATGTTGCTACATTGAAAACTACCAAAGAAGTATATGATGCTTTGGTATGATTATATGAGAGGAGCAACACTAGTAGGGAGTTAACCTTGAGAAATCGTCTTCGTAAAGTCATGATGACTAGATCAGATTTCGTTGTCTCATATCTTATGAGAGAGTCTACCAATTTCGAGATGAGCTTGTAGCCATTGGAGATACCATTGATGACACAGAGCTTGTTACAATGACTCTCAATGGATTTCCCTCCTCATGGGAGCCATTTATTCAAGGAATTTGTGCACGAGAAAAACTTCCCAAGTTGATAAGCTATGGAATAATCGTGTCCAGGAATAGCTTGCAAAATCCGCAAGATGAAGAAACCCAAGCTCTTGCAACTCACACAAGGAAAGGAAAAGGAAGAAGGAATTTTGGAATGATTGATAAGAATAATACACGTAGAAGACTTGCTCCTGTTTAGGATCAAAAGAAAAAGGATATGTCAAAGGTCAAGTGCTTCATTTGTCATGATTTTGGATCTTATGCCTCCCAATGCCCTGAGAAGAAAAGGAAGAGAAAGCAGCATGCATCAACAATCAATGTTGATGATGATGACGATGAGCATCCACCACAGAAGAAGACAAAGGAATCTAAGCATGATGAGATTGCAGATGGACTTCAGTGATTTCTACAAGGAGGCAAGGATCAAGAGGGAGTTGACAGTTCCCTACAGGCCTCAACAAATTTCTTCCTTGATCAAGAGATTATATTTTTTTTCTCCCTCGATTATCATTGTTATTTTATTCTTTGGTCAACCTCTTGTCCTTGTATTTGGGTTTGTTATGATTTTTCCTTCCATGGCCTCCTGAGTGGAGTTTGTAAAAAGGAAAACAGAGCCATTGTGGAGACTGCCAAGGTGATGATTCACGTAGCAGATGGCAACATAGAAGCAAGTTTTGAGACAAGAGGATTCTCTCAAAAATAGGGAGTGGACTACGAGAAGATTTTTGTTCCAGTTACCGTATGGTCAAATTCTTAGAGTTGAAATAATTGCAAGGACATCTAGGACCGTGCCAGATGACCAGATGAGCTTCCAACAAATAGTCAGGCAAAGTGGAAGGAGCAACCTTCCAAGAGGATGTCATGAGTTGAGATTGTCAGAATAGATGCTCAGAAACGGGAGGTCTCTAGGAGCAATATGTCTTCTATGAAGGGACCGTGTGAGACAGCGTAGTATGCTTCATTGACACAATAAACAACAATGCTAGAAGGACTTTCCTGCATAACAAAGGAAGTAGCAATGGAAAATGGGCTTGTTTATGTCACAAAGGGAGCAGTGGTTGCAGGAGGATTTGCTTCCATGATAAAGGGAGCAACCTAGATTACCACAAGAAGACCTACTTCAATGTTAGAGAGAGTTGGCCTCAGAGTTTGAGATGAAGGATCTTGGTCTGATGCACTATTTTTCATGGGATTAGAGGTGTGGCAAAGACCTAATGAGATCTTCCTCAAACAAGGGAAGTATATTGTTCATATTTTGAGAAGATTTGATATGATGAACTACAAGTCCATGGCTACACCTATGATGACCAATCTGAAGAAGTTGAGTGATTCCGCTTCAGATTTAGATTTGGTGGATCCCACAATTACAGTGAGTTGTTTGGATCCTTGATGTATTGGGTTAACACCAGGCCTGATATTTGCTTTGCAATGAACACCTTGAGCCAGTATATGGTTAATAACTTGATTCGAGGTAGATCCATTGGGTTGCAATGAAGCATATGTTGAGGTACCTGCATGGTATAGTTGGATATGCTTTGAGATGTCTCAAGTGGGTCTTAGGTGGTGAAGTGAGGTTGCAAGAATATACTGATTCAAATTGGGTTGGGAGTGCAAAGGATAGAAACAACACCTCAAGGTGCTACTTCAGCTTAGGATTAACGATGATATACTAGTTTAGCAGGAAGCAAACTTCTATCAGTACCGCAAAGGCAGAGTATATCGCAACCAGTGTCGCAAGTCGTAAAGCAGTGTGGCTTCGAAAGCTTCTTTCAAGACTATTTCATCAAGTCACTTCATCCGAGACATGGTGCAGAAGGGAACAATGAAACTCTAGTACATGTCCACAGATAAGCAAAGTGCAGACATTCTCATTAAGCCTCTATCTAGAGTGAAGTTTGTATACTTCATAAACAAGCTTTCCATGATGTAGAATGCCTCCCTCGTTAAGAGAGAGTGTTGATATCTTTGCAAGATCAAGCAGACCATCTCCAGAGAAGCCAGACAGACTTAGTTGGGTCATGTTGATTTAACCAAGGGAGATGGATGCATTCACCTAAGTAGCCATGAAGGGCGTTGGTTGGGTCATGTTGATTTAACTAGGGGTGAATGGCCAAGGGCAATTGCAAGATTGGACAAATCTTCTCTTGAGAACCCAGAAGAACTTGGTTGGGTCATGCTGATTTGACCATAGCAAATAGATGTATCATGTAATTCACCTGAGAAGCCATAAAGTACTTTGGTTGGGCAAATTGGTCAAGGGTGAATGGTCCAAGGGTGGATCTTCTCTTGAGAAGCCATAAAGGACCTTGGTTGGATCATGCTGATTTGACCAGAGGAGATTGATACATTTAACTAAGAAGCCATAAAAGACTTTGGTGGGCCATGCTGATTTGGCCAAGGATAAATGGTCCACGATACTCACATTGCCTACTCCACGATGGAGTGATCTATAGACATGCATGTGAGGAATCATATTACCTACTCCAAGATGGAGTGATTTATAGACGTGCATGTGAGGAGTCAACACATCAAGCTCATTAACTTTTCTTATGTAGTAAAAATTTCAGCTAAGGGGAAATATGTTGCAGCCAAGGAGAATACCTCCCTCGCTAAGAGGGAGTGTTGATTATTATGTAGCATCGGGAGATATTCTCGCATGCCAAGAGATAACCTAAGTTGGCCTAGAAAAATTGTGAAAATGAAAATAAAAAATAAATTTTTGGGCATCATGTAGGCTCAAAAAGGACAAGTCAGCCCAAGCATGAAAGGATGTGTCCCTTACCCATTCGACTTGTATATATACATGATGTGACACTTCACTTTGATCATCCACCATTGCATCATCTCTCTTCCAAAGCAACAACATGTGTGACAAAAGGAGGCCGAATTGACTTGACTTTGACCGAATTGAAGGAGGACAAGTTAACGACATTTAACTACGCTTCAAGAGCCAAGGTTGATCATAGTTGACTGAACTACAAGAGTCAAGTTTGATGGCAGTTGACCTAATTACAAGAGTCAAGTTTGACTGCTATTGACCAAGTTGCAAGAGCCACAATCAACCGCAAGTGATCGCAAGGGCAACAAGGCCAAATTTGACTGCGGGTCTGAGTTTGACCAAGTTGGTTTGACCACATATTTTGGGTAGTTTGACCAACATTGACTTCTAATTATTCTAGGCAATTTGACCAACTTTGACTTGTTGGAGTTTGACAAGATTTGCCAAGTATTTTGACTTGGGTATTGGCACAAATTTCTAGACAAATTATTGATTTGTAAACCTTGTTGAAGAATAATTTCTCCTAAAGAAAAGTTGTTGGGTTTTCTCCCAAGGTGAAATTTGTTGTCTCTATTGTGCATGGTTGTCTCTTTATGATCTTTAATGTTTCCATTGCATTTACTGTTGAGATTTTCTGTGTATAAGCTCAATGATTTTAGTGACATGAAATAAATTGATTGAAGATCATTAGGGAGTAATTATCAAATCAGAAGATTGTTTCTACTATACATCTTGTAGAAAATTCAACAATGCTTTAATCTCCATCCTTGTCTTCATTGTGGGAATACAAATCATCTATCAACAAGATGTCAAAAGAAAAAGAAAGCAGAGAAAACAATCCATTATGGATGGATAAATTCTTGGAGATGGAATTAAGAAGTGAAGAAACTACATCAGTCTTACCACCTAGTCAAAACAGAGGTAAAGACACAAGAGTCAAAGCAGGTACTCTCCACACCTAAAGGGGGAGAGCACAATGATAAAAAAAAATTTCGTACACCTTTAGGGGGGGAGTAAATTGATGAAGTCAAATGGGTTAGTGGTTATCCAAAAACCACTACCTTATTCAAAGAAAATTAGTTGGTGTTAATCCAAAAACATCACATCATTCAAGTGCAAATTGGTTAGTGGTAAACCTTAAACCACCACATCATTCAAAGCAAATAGGTTAGTGGTAAATCTTAAGCCACCAGTTTCCATGGAAGATGATTAGTGGTCAACCGGAAAAAGCACCACCTAAAGAACTCAAAGCCCAGATTTGGATCCTATCAAGAATCAACTATTGAAAGTCAAATCAGCAGAATCAATCAGCTTTCAATCAACAATGATTTCAATGGAAATGTTCAGACATAGCAGCTGATCGTTTCCAAATATTCAAATATTGGCAGTTTTACAGGCATATCTTCATCAAAACTCAATTCAACAATTTTAAATTGAATGTAACAAATGTTATTGGTACAATTATTTAGACTTGTGATTAAGTGGGGGATGTTAGACTCTGAATCCCTAAACAATCACAAAGTCTGAGAATACACTTGTAATTATTATCTTGATGAGGTGTCATGATGATCCACTGATGAGTTGTCAATGTGATCTAGATCTAGATCTAGAAAAACTAGAATAATCATTGATGTAATAGAAATTCAGATTTTGAGATCAATACACAAAGATAGAATGGTTTCAAGCATTTTCCACCACTTGCTTGTCTTGTCTCGCCCATGTTAATTCTTAATAGGTATCAAATCGTTAGACACAAATACTTCATTACAGCCAGGGTGGCCCCCAACAAATCAATCCAGAAGGGCCTTAAAGGCCTTATTAAGATAGATGGGTAAAGACTTTCCATAAGGTTTTGAAATGCTTGCTTGTGGGATACTCAAATTAAAATTATACATCTTAAGAAGGCAATATTGTTTGCATTTTTCCATATATGAATGGTAAGAGTGGAGTATTCAAAATCTAATATAGAAATTAGTTGTACCTGTCCCAACACATGATGTATGTATCAAACACTTTAAACGTCGGTAAGTAGCCAAGGATTTCAAAACAAATTGACTACATTTATGTAATATCTGTTACTGATATTTCACGGATTCTGATAAAAAGCTCTCAAATTATAGGTGATGCTAAGTTATTCTCCCCTTTGGTTTTGTTACTTGTGTGTACCTAACTAAAACCTTATGCATCCCTTCATGAATAATTTCAAACAAATCACATGCGTTTACCTTTTTTCAATCTTAACTGATTTATTTTTCTAGACTGTTGCATGATGGATAAGACGATTGCTAGGTTTCATGTTATGTTGCTACTATCAATGCATTCTTTATGTCAATTTTTATCGGAGTAGTCTAACAAGGCGGAGGAATTGCCTGGTTTCTGTCACCGCCCGAAAAAATGTCCAGCTCCGGCCACTGGCAATTCCTCCGCCCTCAGCCACCTTTCGCGAGCTCCGCCAACCTCCGCCACCATTCCACCCACCAACGTGGAACATTAATTCATCTAACATAACTTTGAGCACGGGTATGGAAATTCGAATTTGCCCCAAACCAATTCCCATTTCGCTCATTTGCATTCAAATTTTCTCAGAGAAGAAAACTTGCTCAACCATCCTCAAGGCCAGGCGTTCATTTTGGGCTACATGAGTACAGGCTTCTAGAGTGAGTTTCTGACAGTCCATAATACTGCAAAGCGTATCATGTTCAGCTTTTGTAAGGGAAAGATGTGCCATCAGTGGTCACCTCACAACATTTGAAGGACACAAATCTCTGTTTGTACATGAAGTGAAGCTAAACTATTAGCCAATGGCATGGCAAGGAATTTCATACCATTACTGGCACAAGGATGGAGATATTACAAAAAACACAGACTTTGCTATAGCCATAATATCCTGCATTGTCTCCATTATCAGAGTAACTTGTTATTTACGACTGTTGCTTTTACTCTGGGCAATGAAGTCACGCCATCGTCAATGCCAACTCAAAATGCCAATGAAAGATCACTCGGCAAAAATGGATTCTGTGAAGCGAGCAAAGATATTAAAACATTCTGTGAGCAAGGAAAATTGAACGAGGCAATGGGTTTTTTACATGTTATGGATCAACAGGGAATTAAGCTAGACCTCGCTGTTTATAATTCTCTATTGCAGACGTGTATTGACATGAAAGCAGTAGCAGAGGGCAGGCTAGTTCATGAATATATGATCAAAGATGGGTTTAAACCAGATACAAATTTGAAAACCAAACTTATTATCTTGTATGCTAAATGTGGTAGTCTTGTTTATGCACGCCAAGTGTTTGACGAAATGTTTGAAAGAAACGTGGTCACATGGACTGCCATGATTGCAGGATATGCTCAACATGGGTATGCTGAAGAAGCCCTATTGTTGTTTTCCAATATGCTAAGGGTTGGAATTAAGGCTAATCAGTATACTTTTGCAAGTGTTCTGCGGGCTTGTGCACGATCATGGGCTCTGGAACAGGGAAAACAGATACACAGTAGCATCCTTAAGACAAGATTTCGGTCGTATTTATTTGTGGAAAGTGCTCTTGTTGATATGCACTCGAAATGCGGAAGTATAGAGGATGCACGCCGAGTGTTTGACAAAATGTTTCAACGAGACGTGGTTTCATGGAATGCAATGGTTGCAGGTTATGTTGTGCAAGGGGATGCTGACAAAGCCTGGAGACTCTTCTGTCTGCAGCAGGCAGGAATGAAGCCTGATCAATTTACTTTCGGCAGCATACTACGAGCGTGTAGTAGCTCAGCAGCCTTGGAAAAGGGTAGCCAAGTTCATGCTTGCGTTATCAGGATGGGTTTTCAATCATATTCTGTTGTGGGAGGGGCACTTGTTGATATGTATGCCAAGTGTGGCAACATGGATAATGCATGTGTTATATTTGAATTGATGTCCCAAAAAGATGTGATCGCTTGCACGACGATGATTACTGGTTATGCTCAACAACACGGTCATGATGAAGAGGCATTATCAATCTATTATGAAACGTGGCGTGTTGGTATAAAACCAGACCATGTTATGTTTTCTAGTGTTCTCAATGCATGTGTTGGCCTTGCAGCCCTGGAGCAGGGCAGGCAAATCCATGCTCACATTTTTAAAGTTGAATCTGAGTCGTATATTGTTTTGGGG
Organism: Pinus tabuliformis; assembly: GCA_031772625.1. NCBI lineage: Eukaryota > Viridiplantae > Streptophyta > Pinopsida > Pinales > Pinaceae > Pinus > Pinus tabuliformis. The sequence continues at coordinate 857,831,700 of CM062809.1, read as the reverse complement.
AACGCTCTTGTTGATATGTATGAAAAATCCAGGAGGATAGAAGATGCACGACATCTATTTGACACAATGCATGAAAGAAATGTGGTTTCATGGACTACCATGATTACAGGATATAGAAAGCATGGTCATGGAAAGGATGTTCTCCAACTTTTTGAGCGAATGCAACAGATGGGCATAAAGCCTAACGATGTTACCTTTTTGGCTGTTCTGTCTACCTGCAGCCATGCAGGCTTAGTGGATGAAGCATGGCAATATTTTAATTCCATGATTCAAGATCACCATATTACTCCAAGAGCAGAGCACTATGCCTGTTTGGTTGACCTTCTTGGACGAGCTAGGAGCCTAGATGATGCACATAAATTAATCAAAGAGAAAGTGCCTTTTGAGCCCAATGCTTCAATTTGGGGTGCCTTGCTTGGTGCCTGCAGAATCCATGGCAATGTTGAGCTAGGCAAATTAGCAGCTGAACACCTGTTTGAGCTAGACCCCCAAAACTCTGGTAATTATGTGATGTTAGCAAACATCTATGCGGCATCTGGCAGGTGGGCAGATGCAGTAAAGGTTAGAAAAATGATGAGGGACAGAGGAATAAAGAAAGAAACTGGCTACAGTTGGATTGAAATCAAGAAGAGTGTATATACTTTTGTCGCGGGGGATAGATCACACCCTCAATCTGAGGGGATTTATGCAATGATAGATGACTAGTTAGATGAAGGAAATAGGGTATGTACCAGACACAAACTTTGTGGTGCATAACATAGAGGAAGAGCTGAAGGAATATATTCTTTGCCATCACAGTGAAAAGTTGGCCATTGCTTTCGGGCTTATTAGCACACCCCAAGGGACACCTGTACAAGTTGTAAAAAACCTTTGTGTCTGTGGTGACTATCACACTACCACCAAATTCATCTCCAAGATTGTTTAGAGGGAAATTGTAGTTAGGGTCAGGCGTTCGAACTCGGCTAATTGCTGAATTAGCTTCAGAATGTGACGAACATCTTCTTTGTTTCTATTGTCCTTCACTGTGCCAAGTGAGGTCAATTTCTATCGTTTTTGAAAATAACAAAATCAGAATGAGGATGATGAGTAAGTATCCATTTGATATTTTTCAAATTTAATCCCTATGCTTCGCTTGTATCTCACTATTAATGCATATGAACACTCAATCCATCATTGTGTTATTCCTTAACATGTTTGATACATAAAGATATCTCATCACTTGATGTTGGTTGCTCTACCACATACTCAATCCATCATTGTGTTATTCCTTAACATGTTTGATACATAAAGATATCTCATCATTTGATGTTGGTTGCTCTACCACATAATCATCTTAGTGTAATCTATCTTCACGCTTTGTGCCATGTGATGGGTTGACCTAAGATTTGATTGCACCACCGTGATGACTCAATCGCTTCTTTGATACACCAGATGGATGGATCACCTTATTGGAGTCTTTTTCTACTTATCCATGTGCTTCATTCAAATTCACTACTTCAAAATCATTACTAACCTTGGATTCTACTACAGATTAATAGATGAGCTACATAAATTGTTAATTTCTACAATACTTGCATATTAGCCTAATTTTACAAAGAAAAACATATAAAACGAAGAATAACAAAATTATTACCTTTGTAGAACCTTCTTTAGTTCATATGGAATATGACAAAATGATGTAGGAAAGATGATTATGAGGGTTTCTACAAGGTAAAAGAGATCAGACTAATGTAGAAAAATGACAAAATGTTACTAATTATGGGCCCATCATTCCCCATACTTAATTTAGTGCATGTCCTCATGCAATTTGACAAAATTGCAATTTTTTTGTCAACTTCTTGATTTAGAGTATGGTTTCAGATGGTTAGATGACAATGTCCAGGTTGTTTTGGGTGCCCTTATTTTTCATGGCAACAAACCATCTAGGCTTCCTCACTAATATATTTTCGTTCATAATTTTGATCTTTAAGTGTAGTTCCCTCCTATATTTCTTGAGGTTGAAATTTTTATGCTACCAGTGATACATCCTTTTCAAAATCTTGTGGTTTTTCTCTCTGAGCATTTCATTCTCTCTTTTGATATGTCTCTCTAAAACTTCTAGTTCTGTTACCTCTTATTTTGATGCTTTGATGATATCCTTTTCCATAGGAATGTCTAAAGGAAAGTCACACTACTCAAAATAATGTTCAGGAATATGAGAATAATCTTGTACCTTTCCATTATCTGCCTCTTGTTCCACAGAATTGATTTATTCATACTACATAGACCTATTGTTGAATTTTATCTCATCCTAGCTTTGTTGGTGACAATTATGGCTTTCTTGCTTCTAAGTTTTCCATTATTTTAGGTGAAACAAGGTTATTCTCATTACCCTGTTTTTTCATGCTTCTTGTTACCCTTATGTATTTATTTTTATTTTATTTTTTAAATATTTTAATCCCATAAACAACCTGGACATTGTCATGGTCAAAGGCCAATGAGGTTTGAACCTTATCATTGCGTTTTTTGTTGTTGGATTTTTGATTCCTTGCCTCTAGTCAGAGATCTCGTTGGATTTTCATGACTTCATCAAGCTGATTTTGCCTTCATGGAATAGTATATGATAGCGTAATAGATTGTTATGTTATTTTGAACATGCCCTCTTCATGATTTGTTGATGTTCACTAAACAATGTTCTGTCCTTTTATGCTTGTGATAAAGTGTTAACTGTCCTATTGCCCAAATCAATGTCAGTTGTTATCTTTTAGTTTTGTGTTCGGTTAAAGTGTTTATTTTGATCTTGTGTGCTCGTGTATATATGCCTGTTGATGTTCCTGATCACATATAGTTTATTGTTTGCTAGGATAATGATGGTGTTGATTAGTTTTCAAAATTTTAACGTGGATGCTCTTTTTTTCAGGTTGTTCTACAGTTCTGCTTCCAACCAGGATTGTCCATGCATTGAACCTCAATGTGGAAGACATAAATTCTCAGCCAAGCACACAATGTGGTCTTTTTCCAAGCATGCAATTCTCATCCAAGCACACAATGTGGTCTTTTGCCAAGCACACAATGTTTATCTATACAAATATTTTTTGTTGTAAAATGCATCATGGAAGTGATGGTCATGGTTGAAGACTTGTATTTTATCTAGTCCATGGTTTTCCAACTTCCAGTTGTACAGCAAGTGATAAAGCTGTGATAGATTAATTTACCTTTTGTATAAGCATCATTACATGAAATGATGCTCTGGAAGCACGAGGGAAGTATTATTCAATACTGTGGCAGTTTCCACAGTCTTGAGGAAACAGTTCTAGCATTTTGTAATAAATTGAATATAATGAAATCCATTGCAGTGAATTTCTTGCTAGCAATTTGTTATATTCCAAACTTTTGATGTTCAGCTCCACTCCATTTTGGTATCTTCCTTTTTATGTCAGTAAAGCAGATCCGTTGCAATCACTGTACTTATCATTCCAATGGTAACCCCTTTAAATTATTAATTAACCAATTTAAGCTAATAAGGAAGATCCTTGCAAGTGTCCACTCTATTCCATCTATGTTCCTCAAACATGCCAATGAAAACACTGATTCATTCTTTGAAATCTGCTCCCCTCACCATATTTCCGCTGTTGATCAAATGGCTCTGCGATGCATATAGTAATGACAGTATTCGTATACCCACCTGCCCCTGATAGTTGAAATGGCTTATGCATTTTCTAGGAACTACAAAATCCCATTTTACATTACACTTTATAAATGTTCCAAGAAATTTTTCCTTGCTCATTTCCCTTAACAGAATTTATAAAATTTGACGGCATTTAAAAATATTGATGGCGTTCAATTATTTGAAACAGAGTTTTAGGTTCTAGAATTCCACAAGGTATATTTAATGAGCTTTTTTCATCATTTTTTATATTCTGCCATAAGAGAACCCCTTTTTTAGCATATCCACTGGCCACTACACATTTCTGCCATTAAAAGGATTCAAGCTCATCTTTTGAGGATTACTAATGCTCAGTAAAAATGATCTCAGCATAAGCTCATTTGGTATGAGAAGGAAGCTCATTTGTTGTCATTCTTGCTATTGTCTTTGCTTTATGGTTCTTGTTATCAATCCTAAATCAACTTTTTGTTTTCTTCTATTGTTCATGGGAATATCTGGAATTCTATTATATTCAGTTTGGTTTAGATTGGGAAAACAATTGCATCAAATTATATTTCTTTTAAAGGCAGGAAAGATGGGTATATGGAGTAGACATAAAATGTTCATGCTATATTCACTGTGACTTTCACATATACCAATCAAACTACCCCATGATTCCAGTTCTACACAGCTTGAACTTGGTAAGCAGGCATTACCGTAAGATTTCAATTATTTCTTTTATTGGAGAATTGTTGCAGAGAAGAGAACCCCTTTTTTAGCATATCCACTGGCCACTACACATTTCTGCCATTAAAAGGATTCAAGCTCATCTTTTGAGGATTACTAATGCTCAGTAAAAATATAGCATAAGCTCATTTGGTACGAGAAGGAAGCTCATTTGTTGTCATTCTTGCTATTGTCTTTGCTTTATGGTTCTTGTTATCAATCCTAAATCAACTTTTTGTTTTCTTCTATTGTTCATGGGAATATCTGGAATTCTATTATATTCAGTTTGGTTTAGATTGGGAAAACAATTGCATCAAATTATATTTCTTTTTAAAGGCAGGAAAGATGGGTATATGGAGTAGACATAAAATGTTCATGCTATATTTACCGTGACTTTCACATATATCAATCAAACTATTTGACAATTTCCACAACTATATGTGTGAATGCCGGGGCTTTGTTTATCATAGTGTTGCCTTTGACTTATCTCCTGCAAGAAGCTGACTGCAGTTAATTGCATCGGTGGATCATAGGAGCATGTTTACATGCTCATTGTACATGAAGTCCCTGAAGGTATATCGCCATCCACTGTTCAGGTATTCCTTGTATCATGATTGATGTTGAAAAACAATAAATCCTGTGTGGTGAGCTTTTGATGGCAAGTAACTTCAATCATTTTACTGTTACAGCTGGGAACACCTATGGCATAAATTAGAGTTGAAGTGATTGCATAGAGTAGTATGAAATAGGTATTTGGGCTTGAATTTGATTAGGACAATTATTGTGCAGCACACCTGTATAATGACTAGGAGATTGAGGGTGTGATTAAAGGGGGGAACTATGGAAGGAGTTTTGTGGCCATGTCTAGTATGCGTATCAATTATGTGAGGATGCTCTGCAATTCAGCAATTTGCATAGTTTTACATTTCATTATTGATAGAAGAGAGCAACTAGTGGTAGACACCCAGTATTCAAGGATCATCCCACATGTCAAATGACTGGCAAGTGATATATGACAAACAAAGATGGTAAAGGCTGGTATTTGCTGGGGCTGATGACAATTCAACTTGGCATTATATTTTAAAATCCAATTTTGAATGGATTGATGGACGAAGATATTAATTAAATTCATTAGTTAGTGGGTTTGGTTTAGATATTGCCAGTGTTCCATGGGGATGTGCCCCCTAGTGTGTTTCCCATACTTCAGGGGCTGTATGTCCCACTTTTGGGGAAGCTCAGGGAAATGATTCCCGAGTGTGGGGGATGCTTTTGCCCAGCTACACCCCCCATCCACAGAAAAAAGATAAGGGGAAACACATGGGAAATGATTCCTGACCTGATAAGACAGAACAAAGATAGGGGATTGAGTTTTGAGGAGTTTGTGACCTTGGTAATTAATGGTAATATTAATTATTTCAAGATGTTTGAGAGGTGCCAATCTCATTGGACTTCATATGGAGAAAGTAAAATTTCATATCTCATTCATATTTCAGTGGACTTAACAGTTTTCCAGATTTTGGATTGTAGCATTTCCACTCGATTGTACATTGATGAATTTTCATGGGTTGAATCGATGTTGTTGAGATTTTATCATATGGGGATCCCTATGTTAGGGGCCCCGATGCGCCCGTCCCCCATGAATTTCCCTAAAATTTGGGGTTTCCCACATGTCCCCCATGTGTGTTTCTCCACTCACGCACTCTGCTGCCCTGGAAACTTGGTGGAACATAGGATATTGTGCATACTGTGTGTTCTATTATGACCAATGGTTTTGAAACTTGTAATTTTAGTCAAGAGCAAACAATTATGTTCAATTACAATCCATGATTCTGTCCCTATGCAACAAATGGCTCCTATCTGTTGTTGATTTACCATTTAGTACCCAATTGAACTTTGATGGGAAGTTGATATGAGGTAGTGGGATTGGCAGCAGACACAAGCTGATGGAACAGAATCAATTTAGCTGATGTGTGATTCTTGCAAAAGTTGTGTGCTTTAATGATTGTTAAGGTATGCTGTCAGCCTGGCACTTATCTGGGTAAGACTTCCATGAATCCGTCCCTATGCAACAATGGATTGTATCCCTTGTTGATTTACCATTAACTACCCACTTAACTTTGATGGCAAGTGGCAAGTTGATCTAAGGTAGTGGGATTGGCAATCAATGCAAGGTTAAGGAGCAGAATCAATTTTGCTTGTGTAATTTTTACAAAACTTGTTTGGTCTAGTGATTGTCAATGTATGCTGGAAAGTGGGTAACATTTTGGGTCTCTCGGTGTCAAACTTCCACTGAAGATGGAAAGAGAGAGGATTCTGAACTGCAATTTGAATTAGTCTCTGTAAAATTTAAATTGTTTTTCAAATTGTTGTTTTTTCCCTTGATGAGAAGTCTGTAACTTGAGGGAATCAAATTTGATACGACATGGTAATAATGTTTGAACTATAAATTGAATTTGAAAATATATTCAAACTCTGTGCATGGCAGGTGTTGGTGGTAAGGGAAATCTTCTCAGGATTAATGCAAAAAAGCTCGTACCAGCTCAAAATTCTCTGTCCATGTTGTATCCAGTCTTTAAATTGATATGGATGCTGCTAGTTGGATGATTTATTGGCCTTTAGCTATTCTCCAGTTCATAATTCATTGCTTGAATGATGTAGTATTTTATAAGTCTCTTCTTTACATATGCTGTCAGGTTTAGAAGCTTTGAACTCTTGCCTAGTTAAAAATGATTGCTCTATGAATAGATGCTGCAGGCCTAATTTTGTAGAATGCAAATAAGCCAAATTTAATTGGTGCTATATAGACTAGACAGAAGCCAATCACACAGCACAGTGAATGCAAATTAAAAGTTTTGTCAAGAATGTAAACATAATGAGGATATATGGAGCATAAAAATGGTGGAAGTTGTACACATTTGCTACCAAGGAATGATAAAAAATGTGTTTTCTTCTGTTTTTCAAAATCATTATTCCTGTGATTGTTTCGAAAGTTACTAGTTTATTCCCTTTTACATTAAACTTGTTAATAGAAATATGTAGATCACTTAGAAATGCGATAAATTCCAAGGTAGATATAATCTTTTGGAAATATTATAAACAAATGAGGATTCTGTATTATCACTGCTTCATTTCTCTGTTAGATTGTTAATGAAATAATGATAACTTTGTTCAATCTAAATTTGATTCTTATTCTTCTGATTGGATTGCACGAATAAGATAAAATCTACAGAAAGGTTATACAGGTTGGTTTATCTATAATTACTCTTTGGATTGCCTCTGCTTTCAGTTGATATACAGGAATGTTCACTTCTTACATGTAACTTGGAACATTTATGGCAAGCTTTTATGTATCATACCTGGGTTAAAAACCTCTTGCAAAAAACGAGGAAAATTTTCTAAGCCTTTTCTGTCATGTTAAATAGTAGTTTTCAATTTCTACACATTTTGTTAATACTTGAATTTTGAATATCTTAGCATGGTGAACTTGGTTTGCTTCAACAATACTCTTTCGTTTATATGCTTAGTTTGTGTTCCTGTATGGAAGGTGGTTCAAAATTCATCATATGCACTTACTGTTTTAAAGTTTTTTATTTGGTTTAATTTTTTAAATGTTTGACTACCTCACTTGGCACAAGTGAAGGACAATAGAAACAAAGAAGATGTTCCTCACATTCTGAAGCTAATTCAGCAGTTAGCCGAGTTCGAACGCCTGACCCTAACTACAATTTCCCTCTGAACAATCTTGGAGATGAATTTGGTGGCAGTGTGACAGTCACCACAGACACGAAGGTTTTTTACAACTCGTACAGGTGTCCCTTGGGGTGTGCTAATAAGCCCGAAAGCAATGGCCAGCTTTTCACTGTGATGGCAAAGAATATATTCCTTCAGCTCTTCCTCTATGTTATGCAGCACAAAGTTTGTGTCTGGTACATACCCTATTTCCTTCATCTGACTAGTCAAGTTATCTATCATTGCATAAATCCCCTCAGATTGAGGGTGTGATCTATCCCCCGCGACAAAAGTATATACACTCTTCTTGATTTCAATCCAACTGTAGCCAGTTTCTTTCTTTATTCCTCTGTCCCTCATCATTTTTCTAACCTTTATTGCATCTGCCCACCTGCCAGATGCCGCATAGATGTTTGCTAACATCACATAATTACCAGAGTTTTGGGAGTCTAGCTCAAACAGGTGTCCAGCTGCTAATTTGCCTAGCTCAACATTGCCATGGATTCTGCAGGCACCAAGCAAGGCACCCCAAATTGAAGCATTGGGCTCAAAAGGCACTTTCTCTTTGATTACTTTATGTGCATCATCTAGGCTCCCAGCTCGTCCAAGAAGGTCAACCAAACAGGCATAGTGCTCTGCTCTTGGAGTAATATGGTGATCTTGAATCATGGAATTAAAATATTGCCATGCTTCATCCACTAAGCCTGCATGGCTGCAGGCAGACAGAACAGCCAAAAAGGTAACATCGTTAGGCTTTATGCCCATCTGTTGCATTCGCTCAAAAAGTTGGAGAACATCCTTTCCATGACCATGCTTGCCATATCCTGTAATCATGGTAGTCCATGAAACCACATTTCTTTCATGCATTGTGTCAAAGAGATGCCGTGCATCTTCTATCCTCCCGGATTTTGCATACATATCAACAAGAGCGTTCCCCAAAACAATATACGACTCAGATTCAACTTTAAAAATGTGAGCATGGATTTGCCTGCCCTGCTCCAGGGCTGCAAGGCCAGCACATGCACTGAGAACACTAGAAAACATAACATGGTCTGGTTTTATACCAGCACGCCACGTTTCATAATAGATTGATAATGCCTCTTCATCATGACCGTGTTGTTGAGCATAACCAGTAATCATCGCTGTGCAAGCGATCACATCTTTTGGGGACATCAATTCAAATATAACACGTGCATTGTCCATGTTGCCACACTTGGCATACATATCAACAAGTGCCCCTCCCACAACAGAATATGATTGAAAACCCATCCTGATAACGCAAGCATGAACCTGGCTACCCTTTTCCAAGGCTGCTGAGCTGCTACACGCTCGTAGTATGCTGCCGAAAGTAAATTGATCAGGCTTCATTCCTGCCTGCTGCATTAGACAGAAGAGTCTCCAGGCTTTGTCAGCATCCCCTTGCACAACATAACCTGCAACCATTGCATTCCATGAAACCACGTCTCGTTGAAACATTTTGTCAAACACTCGGCGTGCATCCTCTATACTTCCGCATTTCGAGTGCATATCAACAAGAGCACTTTCCACAAATAAATACGACCGAAACCTTGTCTTAAGGATGCTACAGTGTATCCTCAGAGTATGGGAATCAAGCGAAACGCAGGTAAAAATCGTCCTCGTAGGCAGACCACTTGTGCGATTCAGGATAAGTCTTTGACCATGAACTGGAGCATTGGGAGATGTAAATGGGCTCTTTCCCGCTCCTCTAGCCTGAGGACAGTTTCTATATATAGATGGGGCTACATGAACCTCCAACACATTGAGAACGCCTGTGTCCACGAGCAGACGAGCAAATCCGCATCCGCCTATCTTCAGACAGTTCGTGGGAGCCAACAAAATCACAGCAGCCCTGCGCGCGCTGTGGAAGTAGCTTGCAATAAGCAGAGAGACCTGAGTTCCTGTGTTAAAGAAGTGAATAGAGCAGGCAAGAACCATCCAGCGTTAATGGATCGCCCGGAAGACTGCTTTCATTGTAGAGATCTTCAGGCTGAATTTGAGGAACTGCGAGCTCAACAGCGGGCCTTGGAGGATCAAGTGCGAAGTCTGGAGGCAAGACTGGAAGACCAATACCGAATTCTTAATGAGAAATATCGGGCTGAGATAAATCTATTCCTTCACAGAGTCAGCTCCTTACATGAGCAATTTAACAACCTGGCCAATAGATGTAGCCATGCTGAAGAATCGATCACTGTCCTCAAATTCATGATGGACAAACATTTCAAAGATGCTCCATCCTCTTCTAGCGCTAAACAGAATGAGCCAGATCCTAACCCAGAAGCGTCCACTGCAAGGAAGATCAGTCACATAGAGATAGATTAATTATGTTATGTAGTTGTAAATTTTGGTGTCTGCAGTTTGTCCGGATTTACAGTAGTTTAAGAAGCCTCAGAGGCAGGAATGCTAGAACAAGGATCAAGGAAGAGAACCTTTTTGTAATTCCTTGGATCCAGAATGCTCATGAAGCACTATATGTAAGGCGAACAGCCTCCTCTTTTTTTCAGATCAATATATAGCACCCGAACTTTGTCTAAAAAAAAAGGATGCTACAGTGTATCTGTTTTCCCTGTTCCAGAGCCCATGATCACGCACAAGCCCGCAGAACACTTGCAAAAGTATACTGATTAGCCTTGATTCCAACCCTTAGCATATTGGAAAACAACAATAGGGCTTCTTCAGCATACCCATGTTGACCATATCCTGCAATCATGGCAGTCCATGTGATCACGCTTCTTTCAAACATTTCGTCAAACACTTGGCGTACATAAACAAGACTACCACATTTAGCATACAAGATAATAAGTTTGGTTTTCAAATTTGTATCTAATTTAAACCCATCTTTGACCATATATTCATGAACTAGCCTGCCCTCTGCTACTGCTTTCATGTCAATACACGTCTGCAATAAAGAATTATAAACAGTGAGGTCTAGCTTAATTCGCTGTTGATCCATAACATGTAAAAAACCCATTGCCTCGTTCAATTTCCTTGCTCACAGAATGTTTTAATATCTCTGCTCGCCTCACAGAATCCATTTTTGCCGAGTGATCTTTCATTGACATTTTGAGTTGGCATTGACGATGGCGTGACTTCATTGCCCAGAGTAAAAGCAACAGTCGTAAATAACAAGTTACTCTGATAATGGAGACAATGCAGGATATTACGGCTATAGCAAAGTCTGTGTTTTTTGTAATATCTCCATCCTTGTGCCAGTAATGGCATGAAATTCCTTGCCATGCCATTGGCTAATAGTTTAGCTTCACTTCATGTACAAACAGAGATTTGCGTCCTTCAAATGTTGTGAGGTGATCACTGATGGCACATCTTTCCCTTACAAAAGCTGAACATGATACGCTTTGCAGTATTATGGACTGTCAGAAACTCACTCTAGAAGCCTGTCCTCATGTAGCCCAAAATGAACCCCTGGCCTTGAGGATGGTTGAGCAAGTTTTCTTCTCTGAGAAAATTCGAATGCAAATGAGCGAAATGGGAATTGGTTTGGGGCAAATTCGAATTGCCATACCCGCGCTCAGAATTTTGTGAGACGAATTAATGTTCCACGGTGGTGGGTGGAACGGTGGCAGAGGGTAGCGGAGCTCGCGAAAGGTGACTGAGGGCGGAGGAATTGCCTGTGGCCGGAGCCGTATGTTTTCAAGGCGGTGACGAAACCGGGCAATTCCTCCGCCTTGTTAGACTACTCCATTTTAAGCTGTTTATCAGTGAAAGGTTCTCTTACATCTGTATGAATAGGCAATGTGCACTATGATTTTGAGAGTAAAAGAATCCCCACATATCTTTATATTCCTTGTTTTTAACTTTATTGTGTTAGTCATAGAAGCAAGCTGCAAGCTAATGAGTTGAAAGTTTGTGAATGGATTTGAACATTTAAATATGACATGCATTGACCTGTATCACAACATGTTTGGGTATTTTTAATCTTTAAAGTAGAAGAGAAGACAATATTTCTTCTTTTAGTTCTGTAGTTTAATGAAAAAAGATGGAATTTAATGAGCTGTGTCTTTCAAATCTATTTGACTTGAAAAGATGAATCATAACTAGCTGCAGAGGAGAGAAAAGATTGTTATGCATTTGATAAACAATGGCAGAACTATAGACATGTATATATTTGATTTGAGTTGCAATGTCTAAACAGATAAATGAATTTTCTGTTTCAAAATTATCACGAGAAGAATGACGCCTTCAGTTTACAACAGCATCTGTCCTAGATCCGTTTAGGTATGGGTCTGCATGGCAAAAACAATCCAAACAGATCCCAAAACAGTTCCTTTTTGGATCCATTTTGTGGTCCGTAAATATGTACCAGAATGGATCCTGAGCAATAAATTAATTAAATACCACCGAGGATCTGAAGGCACTTTGGAAAATTCCCCCCATCACTGGAACTGACAATCTTATTTATATTACGGGGCTTGATTATACATCCTAAAGCAATACAAGTTCATGTGCAATATACTGTTGAGCATTGAGTCACACCAACTCAATGAAAAATCATCCAGCAAACCATTAATTGTACTACACACCTGATGTTATCGAGTACAAATTTAACTTACAATAATTTACTCTGAGAATCTTTATCACATTTACTAAAAAAAACCTATTTGTATATCACCATAAATGGTACAGATAAGCCACACAAAGTTTTTGACGAAGAAAGCCCTAATTCTTTGGCTGATCCAATTTTGTTGCCCTTTTAACCGACCTCCGACGGCCCGATACCTTCATCCAAGCTTATGGATAAGGTTAAGAGGCTGGGAAAACTTTACTTAATTAATCGATTTACAATTGTAATACTATTCTACTAAACAATTCCCTCAATGATGGTAAAGGTTCTATTAAACCCCATTTATGCTCTACCTAAAACCATTAGAAAACAAGCAGATCCAAACCAAGTTTGGAAATGTAATGCTAAGCAGACAAACTGAAAGTTCTGAAATTGTTATAAAGATTATTCAATTGTGATTGCATAAGTTACAAAGTAAATTAATTTTGGAACGCATTGGCTATTATATGAAAAGGATAGTGAGGATTGGACATTATGAATTGCAACCGAAATTGAATGTAAGTAAGAATGTCTTGTTCAAGGGAATTTTGTAATCGTATTTATACAGATAGATCAAAACAAAAACATTCAAACTGAAAGTTTTGAAACTGTTACAAAGATTAGTACATGTGATTATAAAAGCTACAAAATTAATTAATAATTTCTAAATGCATTGTCAAAACTATATGAAAAGGATGTCGAGGATTGGACATTAATAATTGCAACTGAATTTGAACGGAAGCAAGAAAGAATGTCTTGTTCCTGGGGAGTTTTTAAAATTTAGATGAAATTTATCATATATATGCATCTCTATACAGGCAGATCGGATCAAAAACCCGAATACAGATTAGCCCACTGGACCATCATACCAAATTGGCATGCCAGTACCAAGCAACTTCGAGCGCCTAGTTAACATATTGGTACCACGCAACTTAGCTCTTCATTTACGTCATCACAACTTGAAATTTGATGGCCACCAAGCTCTACGCTATTTGATGGTTAAAATTACAACACACTTTACATTTTAAAAAGTGCATGCTACTTGCTCGGACTGGTTTCCTAAATTAAAACCGGCAAATGCATGGTCTCTCCTTTTCTTAGAAGGATTCGTGTCATATGAATGCAATGTGTGGATCTGCTGCGGTGGATCTCTTCCATGTTTTGACTAATTTGACGGGTATCCATATAATCACGATTGTTTTTTGTCATATTTACCAGCGCTTGCATTCAAATCCCGAGGGTTTTGAGAATACTTGCCAGGTCTTGAGTTCGAATCCCAAAGATTTTGAGAATATTTGCCAGGTCTTGCGTTCGAATCCCAAAGATTTTGAGAATATTTGCCAGGCCTTGCTTTCGATTCCCTTTTCTTGCCATGTCTTGAGTTCGAACCGATATCATACACCACGTCGGAAGTATATGAATCGTCATTTTTTACCAAATTAGAACCCGCAAGCGAATTTATTTGGCGCCTTCTAGAGAAATCAGTTGATTTCTGAGTATCATTATTATTTCTCGCTCTTCTTGTCACTTTGGAGTATTTGTCTGATTGCTGTTGATTAGAGGATGAAGAACTATACCTATGCCTGGCCGGAGTCGATCCACTGACCTGCTGTGAGCGGGACGACCTCGCATCGTCGGCATCGATGCTGCTAAACTTACTGTACGGCGTCGCGCTCCGAACGGAGAGCTTCCCATCGAAAGCGAGGCTTTCCGGTCCATCTTTCTCGGTCCAGAGATCGATTCCCCCGGGCTTCTGAAACCTGTCGGCCAAGGCTTTGAGCTGCTCGTCGGCCGTAACGGCGAACAAAGTAGGGGCTTTGGCGGGCTTTTCCCAGGGCTTTTCAAGATTGGCCGTGGCTGCTCTGAGCTCTGCTCGCTTCCGCATTTCGTAAAGCTGCCGTTCTCTCAGGAGGCGGGCTTTGAGGAGCTGCTTGGATTTCTGCTCTTGCATTCTCTTCCACTGCCATTTGGTCACTCCGCCAGGAAACGTGCGAGGACCGCCTCCCATCATTCTGACTTGTCTCCATGCCGATGGAAGGCTATGGTTTGGAAGTTGGGGTTTTAGGAACATTGGGGTAAGCAGCTGACCCTTCCAGGAATCCAACGGTGAAACGACCAGGCCTGCCATTACAGAGAGAGAGAGCAACAATATGCAAAATTCCGACCCGAGTTGCAACAGCTAGAAAACCATCCAAACCAGATAATGAACGGCGTGCCAAATCAATGAATTATCTTACATGGCCAGCCCACCTAGCCTTGGCCACTTGGAACTTATGTAGAAAACCATCCAAACCAGATAATGAACGGCGTGCCAAATCAATGAATTATCTTACATGGGCAGCCCACCTAGCCTTGGCCACTTGGAACTTATGTGTGGTGTGGAACCAAAGATAACGTAGCCGCCCTGGTCTGAAATTTTCTGTCTGCAGGTGCTGTGTGGAACCAAAGATATTTGTAGCATGGTTTGGATACTTTTATGTGTGTTATTTAGTCTTTAATGAACCAAAGCTTTTCTACCAAACAAAATCTTTTAAAACTTTGTTATTGGAATTATTAAAATAATATTTTACATAATATTATATTAGGGAAGGCAAATTTCCAAGAAATAATTATCCTCGTATGATTAGTACCTAAAATATCTCAACAATCATAATTATGGATCACAAAGCTTAAATTCCGAAATAATTTTCTTTTATATAAATATAAATAAAGTAATTTAATAGTTTTTCCAGTCAACATTCTAACAAATAATATGTGAGGATTTAATTGTTGAATTGAGGGCTTTGTGATTCATAATAATTATAAGAAGAAATTTCGGCGAAAATCACATTCACGTTTCGAACCAACCGTGTTCATGACAAGTTGAAAAATCAGATCTATCTTTGCCAATTAAATACCTTGAGGGGAGCTTCCAACGACTAACTAAAACAACGTCTAAATTAAACTAGGGACCAAGGTCAAACAAATCAGCTATAAATTAAATTAAAAGTAAACAAGGGACCTATATATAAAATAAATTATATGAATAAATTAAAAAGATAGTTTCATAAATCGTTAAAAGAATTCACTGGAAAATATAAATATTATCATATAACTATTAAAATTAAATTATTTATTTAATTATTTTTATTATATATATATATATATATATATATATATATATATATATATATATATAATTATTATATATATATATATATATATATATATTAGAAGGTTAAGTTTAAAGATACTTGAAAAATAAAAAAATAAAAAATAAAATAAAATTAATTAATTAATAATAATAATAAATAAATAAATAATAATATAATAATAAATAAATAAATAATATTCAAATAAAATAAAATAATATATATATATATATATATATATATATAATAATAAAATATACTTGAAGGAATAAACTACTTAAAAAAAAGAATAAGGTTGATTTAATTAAAAAAAAAAAAACGACACAAATCAGGATTTCTTCCTAGTCTTTCTTTTTCTTCCTCCCCTTTTTATCCCTTTCAAATTTCGTTGTCCCCTTTGGAGCCTTGTCTTCTTGCTCTGTGGTTTTCTTTTGGTCCTTTTCCTGATTTGTGTCGCTTTTTTTTTTTTTTTTTTTATCTGAGCTAATATTCTTTTAATTAAATCAACCTTTTTTTTAAGTAGTTTATTCCTTCAGGTATATTTTTTTATTATATATATATATATGAATATTATTTATTTATTTATGATTTATTATTATTATTATTATTAATTTTTATTTTTTTATTTTTTTTCAACTACCTTTAAACTTAACCTCCTTATATATATATATATATATATATATATATATATATATAAGATCAACATTGACATGTTTCGGCGAGAGAAGATGGCGACCGGGCGACCTTGTCTGAGCGAGGGTTATGGTTAGGGTTTGTTTCTGCAGTCTGCGATCGAACCCTCCAACTGTGCAACCGTCTCTCACCATCGCCGTTCACCGTTCACCACAACCGCGGGACTTCAGTTGACCTGCAGGTATCTTCACGGGCAGTTAATCACCGACATTGGAAGGCACTGTGACGGAGTGCTGCACGGTCCGTTTACCATCTGTAACTGTCATTTTCTCCCGTCTACTATCCGTTCCGAGGTGTCTGCAGATCCTAGGCGCAGCTGGCTATGGAGGATAACGAGGCCGTAGATTATTCGGAGGACCCATTGGAGGGGGTCTCCATCTGGCGCACTCCTCTTGATTCTTCCGGAGGTATGTACAGCTCAGAACCACCTGAACTTTTTCCGCCGATTTCTTTCTGTGAACCGCATCCGCACATCCCGGTGGTCCTCCCGGACGACCCGCCGACCTGGCCTGCACTATCCACGCCCCCGCACTCTCCGGCTACCCTAGGGTTTGTATCAAGTTGTATTAACCCTAACCCTGGTTCACATCCTCCGGTTACGGGTTCCCAATCCCTCCAATATCTAAACCCCCCTAACTCTGGGCATGCTATTGGTATCCCTGTTTCCATCGGCCCTCCATCCGGTAGTTTTACTGTTGTACCTCCGCTCACTGGAATCCCTTCGACCTCCGGCTTTCTGGGTCCATCGTTTACCCCCAATATCCCGACCCCGCAGCAATCTTTCACTCCCCCTTCTGAACGTCCCCTCAGAGACCCTCCACGGGGGCCAAAGAGGAAATATAAGTGCTTTAAATCCAGAGAGGAGGACGTTTTTCTAAGGTTGGAAGACGACATCCGCTGGGGTGAGGCTATGGACTTTGCGGATCGTGTATTGGTCGGCCGCATCAGGGGCCGCAACTACTCGGCTGCACGCTTGAAGCAATGGGCAGCGGAAGTCTGGGGCCACCATCTGGTAGAAACCCCCTTTGTGCAGACCTTCGTGCGGGGCTGGTTCGCACTCCGCTTCGCGCGTGCCGACCATACCAACTGGGTACTTTCATCATATTGGCATTTTGAGCATGCCCCTGTGTTACTGAAGAGATGGACTCCGTTATTTGACCCTGAAACGGAGCAAATTGGTATTGGACCTGTATGGATCCGTCTTCCAGGGCTTCCACTCCAGTACTGGTCAGAAGACATATTCAAAAGGATTGGCAATGCCATTGGAGGATACATGGGCTATGACAAATCCTTTCAGCAGACGGGTATGATGGCCTATGCCAGAATTCTTATCAACTTGGACACGAGAGGAGGCTTGCTGGAATACATTACCATTCAGTGGAGGGACACAGAGTGCAAGCAGATTATAGACTATGAAGGCGTTCCTTACAGATGCCGCAGATGTCACAAAGTGGGCCACTTGTACAGAGACTGCCCACTCCTCAAGAAATCGGCTCCGAATGGCTCGGAGGAAGCTACACCACAGCCTCTGAACATCCCCTCTGAGTCGCATCCTGTCAGTGCCCCTGGTGTACCGGACCATCCTCAGCCTGCGGAGGAACCTCGGAGCACAGAGACTACTGACAATGCTGGGGAGCCAAACGATCCGCCTCCATCCTCGTCGGCACCGGTGCATCCTCCTACCGAACAAGAGGACCTGGAGCAATCGGGTAAGTTCTCTAATCACTCTCCGTCTACTCCTTCTTCATGTATGACAATAGGCATATCATCTCATCTCTGCGCCCCTGCATCTGATCATTCTACATTACCCTCTGTTACCTTGGCATCCCCTTCACTGAATCATCGACCGCACACTTCTCTCATCTGCTCTCTTCCTCATCCACCCCCGGTGGCTCCGCCCTCTATTATCTCTTCGACGCTAGCCACCTTATCTCTAAATTCATCTCCATCTCCCCCCCGCTACTCCTTGCGACCCCGTCTGAAGGACAGGGGACCTGATGCTTTTGGACTAGACCTATCCCGTTTGTCCATGTCTCTCAAAAATTCCCGTGGACGACCCTCTCGTATATCCAAAGCGAGGCACACAGCGGACGAAGAAATCGCCCTCGGGCGACAACAGACTATTCTCCGGGCCCTTAGAGCGAGGAATGGCCCAGCCCCCTTTCCCTCATGAAATTTCTCTCCTTCAATTGCCGGGGCTTTGCTAGTACAGCCAAAAAACTAGCACTTAGGAGACTGCTCTTATCATCTCAGATGGACTTCATTTTTCTTCAAGAGACCCTCTGTCAGGCTGAAACCCTCATACATACCCTCTCAGCCTGGTTCCCTTCCTGGACCTTCCAGGCATTGGACGCATCTGGCCGATCAGGGGGTTTGGCCATTGGAGTAAACAACAGAGTGGCAGAGATTAAGAACACCTTTGGGGGAAGAGGGTTTATAGGACTTGACATCAGTGCACATTCTGCAGTTAGAGACATCCGGATCATTAATGTATATGGCCCTTGTACTGATCGAGCTAATTATTGGAGAGCTTTATTTGAATCAGAAGTCTTTCAAGCAGACAAAATTATACTTGGAGGAGACTTTAATTTCTCACTTGGATATAGTGAATCATGGGGGCACTCTGCCCAGGTCGACACACTTACTGACACTATATCCGGCCTACTAGAGGACCATCATTGGGTAGACATACCGTCTGCTAAACTCCAGTATACATGGACAAACAACCGATGTGGAGACCAAAGCCTGGCAAGAAGACTGGACAGATTCCTTATCAAGGAACCCCTGGTAAGCGAACTCCCCAGAGTTCGGCAATGGGTAGGCACAGGAGGAATATCAGATCACAGGCCTATCTTCTTGGAGGTAGATGACCTGTCCCATAAAATCAAGAGCCCCTTCAAATTTAATGCTGCTTGGTTACAAGATCCCTCTTACATCCAATTGGTGCATAACTATTGGCAATCCAATGCCATTAGAGAAGGAGAGGACTTATCAGAGGGGTTTGTAAGGAAACTCACAGAACTCAAGAAGCTTACTAAGAATTGGGCACACCGAAAGCGCATTCA
Source organism: Pinus tabuliformis (assembly GCA_031772625.1). Taxonomy (NCBI): domain Eukaryota; kingdom Viridiplantae; phylum Streptophyta; class Pinopsida; order Pinales; family Pinaceae; genus Pinus; species Pinus tabuliformis. The sequence continues at coordinate 857,812,152 of CM062809.1, read as the reverse complement.
GGATGACTTGACCTTAAAGGAGGCTGAAAGGGTCATTGTTGAATATGAAGACTCATCTAATGGGACTTTCCTATCCCCTGAAAGCAAGGAGACTTATACCTCCCTTATTGCAAAGCGCACCCAAATTCTGAAGGAGAGGGAAGAGAGCTGGCGTCTTAGGAGCCGAGCTATTTGGCTAACTGAAGGAGATGCAAATACAAAATTTTATCACAAGTTCGCAAATGGCCGCAAAGCAATAAATTCTATCTGGGAATTAAAGAATGAACAAGGGGTCACTGTCTCTTCACAGCGGAATCTGGCCAGGCTGGCTACAGAACATTTTAAAGCCATATACAAGGCCCCTACAGAAGCCAACATACTGGAAATCATGAGAGTGGCAGAACTCTTCCCCAGATACATTGAACAAGAGGACGCGGAGGAACTACAGAAGGAAGTGACAATGGCAGAACTGGAGGCAACACTGAAATGGTTCAAAAAAGATAAGAGCCCAGGACCTGATGGATGGACCATCGAATTCTATCTAGCATTCTTTGATCTCCTGGGCAATGATCTCCTGAGAATTGTCGAAGACAGCAGAAGCACTGGCCGTATATCATCTGCCATTAAATCCACCTTCATAGCTCTCATCCCCAAGTCGAACGCCCCTCAATCCTTTGATGACTTCCGTCCTATATCTCTCTGCAACTGCCTCTACAAGATTATCGCAAAGATCATCGCTAATCGCCTCAAGCCCATCTTATCACATCACATATCAGCCGAACAATTTGCATTCCTGAACCACAGACAGATCCACGAGGCCATTGCTACTGCCCAAGAGCTTATGCACACCATGCAGATTAAGAAACAAAAAGGAATGATCCTTAAGGTGGATCTGTCCAAGGCATTTGATAGAACAAATTGGCTTTATCTACGACTGCTACTCACCCATCTGGGTTTCCCTTATGCCTTCATCAAATGGACCTTGAGCTGCATCACTAATGTATCCTACAGTGTACTGCTAAATGGTGAAGCCACCTCATTTTTCACATCTGAAAGGGGTCTCCGACAGGGATGCCCACTTTCCCCCCTGTTATTTTTGCTCATTATGGAAGGCTTGAGTAGGGTTATCTTATCTGCACGCAATCACCATCAACTAACTGGTATTAAGCTTGCAGATAACCTATACCTTACTCACTTATTATTTGTTGATGACATATTAATATTCTTGAATGGCAGTATTGGAGACTCCTCTATACTCCACAACTCATTTCTTCTCTTTCAGCAAGCTACTGGTATGAAAATCAACAACAGCAAATCCACCATTACTTCTTTTGGTTGTTCTATCAATGAAAGCACTTATGCACAGCAGCGTTTTCCATTTAACAGCTTGACCTTAGCGGAAGGCATCAAATATCTTGGTTTTAGACTGAAACCAAATGGATACAGAATTGTTGATTGGTTATGGCTCATTGCCAAGGTGGAAAAGAGACTTCAGGTATGGTACCATAGATACCTTTCTCGAGCCGGCCGATTGATTCTCATTAAAGCTGTAATTGAAGCTACACCAGTATACTGGATGGCTCTCTCTTGGATCCCCAGAGGCATACTCAACCGATTACAGCATATATGCAGTCGGTTTCTTTGGAAAGGCCATCAACCGGGCAGAATCTTTGCATGGGTCAAATGGGATACCATTGCAAAGCCTAAACGATGGGGGGGCTGGGGCATCAAAAGGCTCGATCTTTTCTCTAAGGCTCTGGCGGCAAAGCTTGGTTGGCAACTTCTTACTTCAGATGGACTATGGACAAAAGTTGCATATGCAAAGTATATCAGACCTATAAATGTATTGGATTGGATATGCAGACAACATGGACCATTACATAATATATCTATCATATGGAAGGCCGTTATTGGCACTCTGCCCCTAATAAGAGAAGGCATAACATGGCGTATCAAGGCTGGTAATATGGTCCGAATAGGACGAGATCCTTGGGTTGGTTGCGGGAATACTCACAGACTCCCTGAAGATCTCATTGAACTACTAAATAACAGGGGTATCATCTCCATTATGCATATTGGCGATCAAGCTAACTCCTCCTTTTTACAACAAGCCTGGTACAGCGCACAAGCTCTTGATATCCCTGTTCAATGGCACATTGTATGGGCTGAGTACACGGATGCACTCACGCAAGCACATATCAGGCTTACAGAAGGTACAGATGAGATCATTTGGGCATATGCAAAACACGGAGTATATACGCCGAAGCTTGGCTATATAAGACTTATGGAATCTCATAAACCTCACATTATCCATCCCGCATGGAAGGTAATATGGAAGCTTAAATCTCCTCCGCGTACCCGATTGCTTATGTGGAATGTCTTATTTGACAAGGTACCTACGGGCACCAATCTCATGAAGCGTTCCTTCCACGGTCCCTTTCGCTGCCATCTATGTCAACAGGAGGAAGAAAGCACCTCTCATCTATTTCTGAATTGCTGCACTGCTCTGCAACTTTGGCAAGGAATCACATCCCACATTCCGCAACTGAATACTTGGCATGGAAGCAGCGTAATGGAAGCGTGGGAGAATTGGAATCGAGAACATTCTGGAAAGGCCATCAATATCCCTCTTCTTGCATGCTGGGCAATATGGATTGCCCGGAATCAGGCAATCTTTAACCTCAGAGCTCCACACTGGCCTACCATCCTTCAACACACCATTGCAGATTATAACTTGATTCCTGAGGATAATAACCCGGGACCTGTACGCATCCTAAAACCCTTGGACATTGACAAAACAAAACCATGGGCTTTTTTCGACGGGTCTGCACAAGAAATGGGCTGTGGGGGAGGAGCTGTATTATATATCAAAGACACACACAGCTACAAAATTCAAATCCCCCTAGGCAGAGGAACTAATAACTTTTCTGAACTATGCACTGCCAAACACCTCATTCACTTTGCCATTCAAAAACAATGTAGACATCTTCAGCTGTTTGGAGATTCCAAAATAGTTTGCAATTGGCTGACTGATACATCACATTGTCATGCATTTACATTGAGGCACATTTTAGATGAGGCAAAGCGTCTGACTGCTTCCTTTGAATCTTTTGCTTGTCGTCACATCTACAGGGAACAGAACACCATCGCAGATCAACTCTCCAAAGAGGCAGCGCACAGGCAAGGAGACAATTGGCTGATACAGGAGGAAATCGAAGGGTCATTCTATCAGCATTATCATCGACCCTTTGATGATCAGATGGAGAATGGGCACTAAAGCCCAATTACAGATCTACTTTCTGTCTTTTTGATGAATATAACTATAGATCTTCACTATGTTTAGTTTTTTGTACAACACATTATTTTGACATAACAGTTATATATGGCTCTCTGCGTAGAGCAAACGACTCTTATATTGAACACTGATAGTATACAGTTTTTTAGACTGCTCCCTGCGAGGAGACAACTGCTTAAATTTTGTTTATACAGCACTACAGACTGAACATGTTGGGCAAATCTGCCAATATTCGAATGCTTCGGCATATACAAAATGTAATTTCTTAATCTTAATAGAAATTACGACTTTTTCCCAAGGGAAAAATAATAATAATAATAATAATAATATAGATAATAAAAATAATTAAATAAATAATTTAATTTTAATAGTTATATACTAATATTTATATTTTCTATTTATCTAGTTAATTCTTTTAACGATTTATGAAACTACCTTTTTAATTTATTCATATAATTTATATATAGGTCCCTTGTTTACTTTTAATTTAATTTATAGCTGATTTGTTTGACCCTGGTCCCTAGTCTAATTTAGACGTTGTCCTAGTTAGCCGTTGGAAGCTCTGCTCAAGGTATTTAATTGGCAAAGATAGATCTGATTTTTCAACTTGTCCTGACGATGAACCACACTGGTTGGTTCGAAATGCGTCGACAATGATTTTCTAAATGTGATTTTCGCCGAAATTTCTTCTTATAGGTGAGGATTTAATTTCATGATGAAACCAATACTTATTGATTAACAACCATAAATGATAATGCTTTAGTATGTATGGAGGTGATGATGAAGGTTGGTTTTATTTGGGATTATCTTAGCCAATTGTAGTTATAAGGCATTTTTTCGCTATTATTTCTTGTCTTTTGGATATTTTGGCTATTTTCTTTGTTGGTTGGTTGGTGGCCAAAGTTTGTCGTTACTTGTCTCTTTTAAGGTTTTGTGGATACAGACTTTGTTGGGTTTGTTACCCACCATTTTGTGGATAATATCCCTAAGAGAAAAAAAATCTCCAAGATGGTCCTCAGTCGGTAGCCAGTAGCCCCTTGTAGCCACCAGCTAGCTCATTATGTCTTTTCTCCGCCACCTGAGTGAACAACGTGGTCTCTCACCCATCTGCCATGATCGTATGTTTGAAGGTGGGTGTATGCCTTGTGATTTGGTAATTTAGTATTGTAGTTTGCTTATCATGGACACTTCTGGGCATGGGTTAATGGGAGGATTATGCAGAAAGAATGGGCTAGGTCTGTGTTTTTGTCCCCTAGACCCCTTTTAGGAATTAACCTTGGAAGCTAGTCCCATGGGATCTCTTTTACTGACCATTTGGCTTTAGGGATGGTATTTCATGGGAAATCTCGATTTTGGTTGTGTGGTCTCACTCCCTTATCCGCTTATATTACCCTCTCTTCACCCATTACTACCCCAATCATCATTTCTCCCACCTAGGTCCACATTCCTCCACTGAGTCCACATAGGGTTAGCTTGCCTCTTCCCCTTGCCCACACCTTGGGTGTTAGCCTGGAATGAAGCCCAAAGGTTGATGCAGCTAAAAAGAAAGATAAAAGCATATTTGGCCACATTCAACTGGAAAATGTACCACAAAATGCAAAAGATGGTCGGGACAGACACATTTACCACGTGGGCAAAAGTCAATACATGAGCTCTACCCCATCCTCATGGCCATCACCCTGGTTCCTACAGGTTTTATGAACCTTCTTCATCGTATAGGAACCCATGATTATCCCAACCCCTAGTGGGCAATGAACCACCCCACCTTAAAAGGGGGAATTCACTGCTATATCATATACATCATGCTCTAACCCCTTGAGCCCTAAGCAGTTAATCAAAGAAAATCATAAAAAGGGAAAAGGCATAAATGAAGGGTGGACAAATCAAGGCCGAGGCACCTCATGCACCATGATTTCTCCCTCCTACACATTATAAACCCAAGTGGGGGATTCCCTCTTATTAGCTACCCTTGTACCCCAGCATGTGACCCAGGGCTACCCCTTCTCATTCCCTACTTCATTCACCTATCTGTCACATACCACCACCTTTTGAAGGATGTACCTAGATTATATTATCCCCTTTAGAAATAGAAACCACCTAATAGGATTATTGGTTAATCCCATTTGGAGTTTAGAGGACATTGGCACATCTCAAAGCCCATTATGGAAGGGCGGGCCATTATGAAGTCACCACCTGTGGTCCATGATTAGGTAAGTTCATTTACTCAATTTTTCTAATGACTTGTTGTACTAGAAGGCTAGGGGATGCATTGGATCTTACGCATGATTGCATATGGTTATCATAGTGGGTTTGGTCTCCCTATACGAGGTCCTAATCCTCTAGAGGGCTACATTGGCACATGTAGGGTGAGTGTTGAGAGTCTTGGGCCTCCACAGCAGCAATTTTCACTCCATGGATCCCCACAACCATTCAGAGATTGCTCATGGTTCACTTATTAGATGAGGAAAATGCACCGGATCCATCATGCCTAGTTGGCCCCATATCTACACCATACACTTGGCAAATGATCCAGGACTTGCACGATGATGTGGCACCACCTACACCATCATCCTAGCCCTTGCAGATGATCTACATGCATCTTCAATTTATTTGGAGACCCATGAGGACACTTGTGTGGCTCCACATGTCATTTGGAGCACCACGGGTAATTACAAGGGGTCAACCCCTTGTCCATTGCTTTTGAGGGTCTTATTCTTCATTATGGCACCCATGGACCTCATTAGGCCTCTTAGAGGGCCCTACGACATGCATAGATTATTATTTGACCTCTTGAGAAACTTACTTTTTTATTTATGAGCTAGTTTGGTGGGCTTGTCACCAAAAGTTGAATTATTAGAACATTATTTTATTTTGGGGGCTTATGTAGGCCAAGGAGGCTAATTCGAACTCCTAAGTTGTGTATAAATACAAGTGAGATGAGCTTATTTGTTCATCATCAATTTGGTTTGGATCACTTCTCTCTCTTGAGATTTTTACACCCTTTTTAGAGGATGAATTGGAGCTTTATGGATGAATTTTGGTGTGTGGATATTGGTCTATCTTCTCTTGGAGCTTCTCTATTGTCAATGGTGAATGGTTGGATATACTTTGTTACATGTAAATACATGCTTTTTGATGTTATTCTTGTTTACTTTTGTCACATACGTTGGATTGGGATTTTCGTTGTTCTTCTCTTGGAGCTTCTCTATTGTCAATGGTGAATGGTTGGATATACTTTGTTACATGTAAGTACATGATTTTTGATGTTATTCTTGTTTACTTTTGTTATATGCGTTGGACTGGGATTTTTGTTGTTCTATGGCTAATTGTTGCATGCATTTACTGCTTAAAATTGTGGAATTTGTTTCTATTATAACATCTCTCAATGTACGGGCCATGTAATATGAGTGAAATCTCCTAGGGGTAATTTTATCCAAAAAATTGACCTTGATAAGCCATTCCTCTTACACATTTGATCTGTTGTTGAATGTTAGTTTTGTTGTGCTAATTTCAACTTCAGATTTAAAAACAAATGCTTATCTTTTGCTTCATGTTTATAGGTTCCCTTATGGTGTTTATGAATGAAAATAGGCAAATTTTGTCAAGTTTTATGTTAATTTGATCCAAAATGGATCTAGTTTTGCCTCCAGATCAAAGTCTTCAAATGCAGTTGAAAGTAGGATCAAGTCATGATGAGTTGGAAAACACTACGTCAATTAAAAGGTCAAAGTGTTCAAAGTTATACTCAAGAATTTCGTAAAAGAGCTTTAACATTAGGCATATCATTGGACTCACTAGAGACATTGTTGAAATACATAGGTGGTCTTCATAGTTATTTGAGGCATCCTATACTTATGTTTAATCCAACTAGCTTAGATGATGTATTGGTCCAAGCAACTCATCTAGAAGCTAGAGGCAAAAATGTAACCCATGATGTTGGAAAATCATCCAAACCTATTGAAAGCAAGAATAAAGATAAGAAGAAACTTAAATGGAAGGAGAAGAAAACAAACACTGTGAAGAAAGATAAACCTTCATGCACTCATTGTAAGAAGGAAGGCCACGATGAGGCACATTGTTGGTCATTGCATTCGGAATTGAAGCCTAAGAAGTTTGGGAGTAAGGAGCGGAAGAATGTTGCTGCTATTCAAAAGGACTTGGGATCAGATTCAGGTGACAAGACAACGGTTACAATTACAGGTATAAAAGGTAAAGATTCTAAAGCATCTACAAGTATTTCTACACATTCTGTTGATAATGATAATGATGAGAGGAAAAGAAATGAGCTATTTCACATTAGAGTCATTTCCAAGCATACTAAAATTGATACTCTATTTGATAGTGGTTCACAAGTTAATTTTATTTTTGAAGCAATTGTAAAGAAGTTGGGTCTAGAAACAAAACCTCATAAAAAGCCATATCCATTAGGTTGGGTGTGTGATAAAACTAAGCTACAAGTTACGAAACAATGTAAACTTCGTTTTGCTATTGGGTCAAAGTTTGTAGATGAGGTTGAGTTAGACATAGTCCCATTGAACATATGTGGAATTGTATTAAGAAGTCCATACTTGTACGATAGAAATGTTATCTTCTATTGAACTGAAAATAAGTATCAACTCATTAAGGATGGAATTGAATATATTGTAAGGGCTTATAAACTCAAAGATAACTTCTCTCTCATAAATTCAGGACAAATGAAAAAAATTGTAAATTCAAGTAAACAATTTTTACTTATGATTGTAAAAGCAAAAGAATTGATAAATCCGATGCTTTCCAAGGCTGTAATCCTAAACAGAAAGCAGATCTAGTTAAATTTGTTTCTGATTATGATATTCTGTTTCAAGAGCTTAAATGGCTTCCACCTAAGTGAGAGATAGAACATGAGATTTATTTGCAACAAGATGCTCCACTACCTAACATTGGAATGTACAGGTTATCAGCTCTAGAGAATGCAGAGATAAAGAAGCAGGTACAAGAGTTGCTCGATCAAGGGTTTATTCGACCAAGCACATCACTGTGCAGATCACCTATTGTGTTAGTGTGAAAGAAAGACGGTTCGTGGAGAATGTGCATTGATTTTAGAGCATTAAATAAAATCACAATAAAGAATCGTTATCCTCTTCCTCGTATTGATGATTTGTTAGATCAGTTAAAAGATGCAGTTTACTTCTCTAAATTGGACTTGCGAAGTGGCTACCATCAGATCAGAGTTGCAGAACAGGATGTATGGAAGATTGCTTTCAAAACAAAGCAAGGACTCTATGAATGGATAGTTATGCCTTTTGGCTTAACTAACGCTCCAACTACATTCATGCGAGTCATGAATGATGTATTTAGGTCATTCATTGATGATTTCGTAATAGTCTATTTAGATGATATTCTTGTTTTTAGTAGAACATGGGATGAACAGGTAAAGCATGTAAAACAGGTTTTAGATGTTTTGAAAAGATAAAATCTCTATGTAAAAATGTCAAGATGTGAATTTGGCAGGACATCTTTGAATTATTTGGGTTATATTGTAGGGGGTGGTGAATTGAAGATAGCTCCCTCTAAGGTCAAAGTCATTGTAAATTGGCCTAAGCCCAATACTGCTACAGAAGTTATAAGTTTCTTATGGGCAACACAATATTGGAGAAAGTTTATTGCTAACTTTTCTTTGATTGCAGCTCCTTTACATGCTTTGACAAGTGTGAAACAGGTGTTTCAGTGGGGAGGCAAACAATAGAAAGCCTTTGACACATTAAAAGAAAGGATTAGTACAACGCCATGACTAGCACTGCTAGATCTTCAACATCCATTTGAGATTGAGACAGATCCAAGTGAATATTCCATGGGGGCAGTGTTGATGCAGCACAAAAAGCCTATATGCTTTCATTCCGAGACATTCACATCAGCAATAGTTAACTATCCTACATATGATAAAGAATTGTATGCATTAATTTAGAGTGTTAAAAAGTGGAAACATTACATAATGGGTAAAGAAACAATCATACACACAGATCATCAACCACTTCAATATTTACACTCACAAACTAAATTGCAACAATCAAGACACTATCAATGGATGGGTTTTATACAACAATTTCATCTTGTTATCAAATATAAGAAGGGCATACATAATAAGGTTGCAGACATGTTATCAAGGCCAATTATAAATGCATCCACAATACTTAAGCATAATTTGGTAATTCATGAAAGTTACATTGAACAATATGCTCAAGACACAAATTTTAAGGATGTATATACAACTTATGTCATGGCAAGCACGTAGAAGAATTGGATTATTTCATAAAGGACAAACTCTTATATCATTTGGGAAAGTTATTCATAATTTCCACAAACTGAAAGAGTTAATATAATTCGAGAAGCACATGCTTCTCTCATATTAGGTCATTTTGGTGTAAGTAAAACAGTTGCACAATTACAAGATTCTGCTATTGGCCACAAATGAATGAGAAAATTTCTAGATATACTAAAGGATGTACTATGTTTGCCACAAGCAAGCCAAGTAATAGAAGATTAGGCTTGTATACTCCACTTCCAATTCCTTCTCGTACTTGGGAAAGTGTATCCATGGATTTTTTTGGGGGATTGCCAAAGTCTAGAAAGGGGCATGATTATTTGTATGTAGTTGTGGATAGGTTCAATAAGATGTGTAGTTTGACACCATGTAATAAACAGGTCACAGTTGAACAAACTGCAAAGTTTTTCTTTCAAAATTTATGGGTTCATTTTGGGTTACCCACTTCTATTGTATCTGATCAAAATTCTCGATTTATCGGGAAATTTTGGTCAAGTCTATGGGAGTTAATGGACACAAAGTTAAAGAAAAGCACGACATTTCATTCGCAAACATATGGTCAGATAGAAGTGGTCAACAAAACAGTGATATAGTTGCTTCGAGGATATTGCAGTAAGCATCCCAAACTTTGGGATGAGCATTTGTGTTATGTGCAGCATGCTTACAACCATGCAAAACATTCTTCTACTCAACAATATCCTTTTGAGACTTGTTTTGGTTTTATACCAAAGTCTCCCTTGGATTTTGTCTTTGGTAAAGACATAGCAGTTGATGGACACAGTGATGTGGAAAAAGCAACCAAGTTTATTGAAAAAATTCAGGAAATTCACCAAGCAATACAGGAACAACTGGAAAGAAACCAAGCAAAGTATAAGGCATAGTATGACAAGCATCGAGTTGAGCATAGTTTTCAAGTTGGTGATCAAGTCTGGTTGTACATCAACAAAGAAAGACTACAAGGGGAAGGTAAGAAGTTGAAACCAATTAGATATGGTCCTTTCAAAATACTTGACAAAATTGGTGAAAATACTTTCCGCCTAGATCTACTAGCTTATATGCAGATCTATTCCATCGTAAATGTTGAAAACTTGTGATTGTATGAGCCTTCATTGATTGAAGATCCCGAAGAGCAAGGTCAGCTACCTTCTATTGAATATTTTTCGCCCGAGTATCTCAATGAGCTACAGGAGGACACAATTCTTGACAAGAGGATAAGGACTTCGCGATGGGGAAATGTTTAGTATCTTTGAGTTGGACTCAAAGGTACAAATCCGAGTAAAGCACGATGGATCGATATTGGAAAAGTGAAGGAACTTTATCCTCACTTAATCGATAGCTAAAACCAACTTTTGGTGGTCCAAAAGCTTCTAGTGGGGAGGAGTGGTCCAAAATGGATCCAGTTTTTCCTCCATATCAAAGTCTTCAAATGCAGTTGAAAGTAGGATCAAGTCGAAATGATCGTCGATACGATTCCAATGGTGTGAACGGTGCATAAATCCGAGTTCGGATGAAGAAGTTATGACCAGTCAAAGTTTTTGGGAAAATTAGGGCAAATGACAAAAAAGTCAAAGGTCAACGGTTAACCATGTCAAATCCTATGTCAGCAAGGACACGTGTCAACCCGGGAATGAGCCATGGGTCCTGGATGATGTCAGCAGAGGAGGTGACGTGGCAAATTTTGATTGGTTGATATGGGCCAATCCGGTGCTGACACGTGGCAGCCTAGATTTTGCCCAATATCACCTATTTTCCAAAATTTTGGGGATCAGGGAGGATCGAACCCCTGACCTCCCGGAAGGCTAAGTTTTCGCCAGAGGGGCCACACCAGATGAGCTACGATGGTTCTTATTAAGATTGCAGATGACTTTGTATTAATGGTTGCAGGATCAGAGGCACCGGAAAAAAGGGTCGACAGCCGGGGTCAACCCCACAGCCGTCGGACCCCTTATTTTGTTTCAAGAATTATCCCACATTCACCACAACACACAGCCATATATGGTATATATAACCATATGTTCAATGTATAAACCAACAGAGCGCAGAGATATATGCCACCAAAGTTTCATGCGAATATATGTTGCTATATATGAATGTCAATCCATATCAAAACGTCGGAGTGTCAGGCGGGGGTTTCGACTCGCCGACCTCCAACATTATATACCAATGCCTTCACACCTTCGGGCTAACCAACATACCATATGTTCAGACTTGAAACAGAGTCAAACCCAACTTTTGGTAACCTGTTGCAGAGTCGAACCCGCCAAATCCAAGGCACGCAGACCGAGGTGGCTTCCACAGCACAGAGGACGGTTTTTGTCAGCAAAAAGTGGTTTTACAGAAGGAAGAGGTGGGTTTGCACATTTCCAGGGGTTTGGAGGGCATAGAGGCCAAATATGGGCAAGTTTATACTCGTTTGACTCAAATTTTCGAGTTGAACGCAATGGTGAGATCCTTTTTCTCATTTGAGTCTTTGTTTTTGAGCTCATGTCTGTAAAAGCATTTTGAAGACTAATAAAGCGGTCACACTAGAAGCTAAGGACCCGGAGAGGTAGCCAGGAAGTCTGGTGAACTCCGTTATCAAATTGTCATTGCGTTGATATGTTTGATTATGTTTCAATTTGCTTATGTGTTTATGTTATTTGCAATCTTTTCGATCCATTGCACTAAGTAACATAAGAAAACTTCACATAAAGTCTATAATACCTTTTTCATTAACGGATCATAAGTTAATGAGAAAAATAACATGAAAATCAAGTGTTTAACAACAACAATTAATTATACAACAAACCATCAAAATGAACACTTAACACAATGTTTTGATGAAGGAGTTCACCCCTCCTAGGCTACATCTACTTGGTCCAGCTTCCATGGCTTGGGCCTCTGTATTAGCTCAAAATGGAAAAAGTGTTGTTTAAAATTCTCTACTACTCCTGAAACCTGCTTCAATGTGCTCAAAACATCAAAATCATCTAGGAACACCTTTACCTGATCTCAATTTGGTCGAATTTTTCAAAAGTTATGGCAAAAATTGTTTCTCCTAGTAAAACTCCTCTAAAACTGGAGGAACTCCAGTTAGCCCCGCTAAAACTGGAGGAATCCCCGGATTTTTTGGATCTGCTAACTTATCCGCCAAACTAAACTGTAGTTAATTAAATGTAAGCGTAGTTTAATTAAATCTTAAACCTGGATTAGCACATTTAAACATGTGGTTATGGCAAACCATTAGCGTTTAATGTTGAAGTGTTCACATATAAGCGGAAATGTCACGGTTATGGTTTGCATTATGGTTTAGTTGGCGCGATTTTTTGGATAACCGTTAACCGTTAACCACCATATTCTTTGGTGGTGTTCACATGGGAAGGGGTTGGCCCGCGGGCTGGCTCCCTCCTAACCCCCAACCATAAATTGTTAACACTTTATATATGTATTGCAACCCATAACGGTTAAGTCACAAACGGTGGTGTAGGGGCAATATGTGGAGTTTGTATAGCGCAAGTCCCAAGGTCGAATACCTGGCCTGCCATAATATTTTTCTTGCCACTGTGCATCAATAGCCCAACCTTTGGGGAGGGACACATGGTAGCCTCTGGGCTTGCCACTTGCCCCCTCCTCATTGGTCCACCTCATCTAATAAAAACAAGCCACATCACCACACCTGCAAACCAATAGAAATATGCCACTTGACGAGACCATATTGGACGTTGACCAACCCATTGACCTTCCCAGTCACCTACCACATCAGCAGTATGGACTGCTGACTGAGCAGTGACTGTACCTTTTTTTTGCAAAAATTCCTCTGTTTGGCAAAGCGGATAGAACGTGATACCTTCCTCATACGAGCTCGGTTTTTAGTGAAACGAACTGCGTTGGGATCGTATCATCGAGACGAACACGGTCGTTCAGGTTTCGAGCAATTCTAAGAACTTTGATTTTTAAGCTAAATACTGAGCACCTGATCATTTCTCCCCATTGGAAGCCTTTTGGACCCCAAAAGATACTATCAATTGTTCAACAATTCTTAAATTTGCTTCTTGATTTCCATGCTCTCCATGATGGGGAAGGGACATATTTCTCAAAGATGAAGTCCAATGGCGATCTTGGCAAGTACCCAAAACATGCCTCAAATGGCGATGCGTTTGTGGAAGAATGCTTTGCCCTGTTGTATGCATGTTGTATGTAATGCAACTGTTCATCCCACAACTTGGGATGTTTCCTGCAATATCCTCTAAGAAGATGAATGATTGTCTTGTTGACCACCTCAGTTTGTTGGCATCTGTTTGCGGATGAAAGGTTGTACTCTTATTCAACTTAGTGTCCATCATGTCGCACAAATTTGACCAAAAATTCCCAACAAATCGAGAATCTCGATCACTTACAATGGAAGTCGAAAGACCAAAATGAACCCAAATATTTTGAAAGAAAAGATGAGTTGTTTGTTCAGTTGTAATTTGCTTTTTACATGGTGTTAGAATACACATCTTGTTGAACCTATCTACAACTACATACAAGTAATCATGACCTTTACTTAACAATGGAAGGCCTCCTACAAGATCCATTGAGATACTCTCCCATGGACGTGAAGGTACCGAAAGTGGAGTGTACAATCCTAGTTTCCTATTTATAGGCTTACTTGTTGCACACAAAGAACATCTTCTAATGAAACGAGATACATTATCAAACATGCGTGGCCAATAACAATACCTTTGTAGATTCGCTATTGTCTTGCCTACACCAAAGTGTCCAGCAATCAATGAAGTGTGCGCCTCCCTTATGATATTGTTTCTTTCTCCCTGTGGAATATATAACTTGCCCAAGTGATACAACAAACTAATATGTACATGGTAATCTAACTCATCAATTTGGTTTCCTTGCCTCAAGCTTGCATACACATCTTGAAAGTCATTATCATATGCATATTGCTCAATGTAACTTTTATGTAAAACATAATTGTGCTTGAGTAAAATAGATGAATTTACAATAGGCCTAGAAATCATATCAACTACCTTATTGTAGATTCCCTTTTTGTACTTGATAACAAAATGAAACTGTTGTAGAAAACCCATCCATCTGAAGTGTTGTGATTGTTGCAACTTTGACTGTGACTGTAAGTACTGCAATGGTTGATGGTCAGTATGGATAATGGTCTCCTTTCCCATCAAGTAGTGTTTCCATATTTTGACACTTTGTACCAATGCGTAGAGTTCTTTGTCATAAGTGGGATAGTTAGTCATGACGCCATTAAAAATTTTAGAATGAAATGAAATGGGCTTACCATGTTGCATAAGAATTTATCCCATGGCGTAATCACTAGCATCTATTTGAATCTCAAATGGTTGTCTAAGATCCGAAAGAGCCAATACCAATGTTGAACTGATCTTTTGTTTTAAAGCATCAAATGCTTTATGCTATACATCTCCCCAATGGAAGACTTTCTTGACACTAGTCAATGCATGTAATGGAGCTGCAATGGAAGAAAAATTAGCAGTAAATTTCCTCCAATATTGTGTTCCCCCAAGAAAGTTTCTTACCTCTGTAACTGTACTAGGCTTGTGCCAATTCAGAATGACCTCAACCTTAGAGGGGTTTATCTTCAGCTCACCTCCAACAATGTGTCCCAAATACACTAAATAAGTCTTGCCAAATTCACACTTCGACATCTTTAAAAACAAATGTTCTTTTCTCAAGACATCAAGTACTTTGTTCACATGCATGACATGTTCATCTCTAGATTTGTTGAATATGAGAATATGATCTAAGTAAACAATGACAAAGTCATTTAGAAATGGTCTCAATACATCATTCATAACTCTCATGAAAGTAGCTAGAGCATTTGTAAGACTAAAAGGCATAACAAGCCACTCAAACAATCCTTGTTTAGTTTTAAATGCGGTTTTCCAAATGTCCTCTTCAACTATTATAACTTGATGATAACCACTTCATAAGTCTAACTTACTGAAATACTTTGCATACCTCAACTGATCAAGCAAATCATCAATTTTTGGGAGTGGATAACGATTCTTTACCGTTATTTTGTTTAGTGCACAAAATCCACACACATGCACCAAGTCCCATCCTTCTTTGGCACCAAGACAATGGGTGAACCACATGGCAAAGTAGATGGGCGTATGATACCTTTGTTCAACAATTCTTGAATTTGCTTCTTGATTTCCATGCTTTCCATAATCGACATGCGATACATGCCAATGTTTGGAAGTGGAACATCTTGTTGCAGTTGTATCTCATGTTGAATTCCCCTCTTGGGATGTAACCCCTTTGGTTCCTGAAACATCTCGCCGTGCTTTCTTACCACATCAAACAAATCAGATTTCAACTTATCATCACAACCGTCAAAAGATTCATAATCAATATCATTATTTTTCTTGATTATGAGAATCACAAAAATTGTACTTGCATTTACTAGTCTCTTCATCTTCCATGCATTGACCAAAGAAATGTTTAGCTTTTTGCGATGGGCTCTCACAATATACTCCACCCCATCCTTGAGAAATAGGTATTTGTTCTCATGGCAATAAAATATTGTTTTCCTATCATACAAATAAGGACTTACCAAAATGATTCATGAGATGTCAAGTGGAACTACATCTAACTCAACTTCATCAATGAATTTTTCAGTAATGGAAAACCTGAATAAGCATTTCCTTTTAACCTGTAAATTTGCATTATTGACTATCCAACCCAAGGGATATGGCTTCTGATGAGGTACAGTTTCAAGGTTAAGATTTTTGACCAAGTCTTCTGAAATTAAGTTTGATTGTGACCCACGCATCAATCTTTGTATGATTTGAAATTACCCTTACATGGAACAACTCTATTATGGATTCTTCATTTGGAGTGTTGTTATGACTATGTGAGGAACTAGTGCTTGCAATAGCTTCTTTTCCTTTTCTGATCCAAGATAATGTTGTGTGGTAGCTGTCGTCTTTTGTTTTCCCTTATTGTTTGGTTTCTTAGGCCTTAGTTCGGGATGTAATTTCCAACAATGCGTTTCATCATGCCCCACTTTGGAACAATGTTGGCATATAGTTTTCTCCCCTTATTTCTTCACACTTGCATTCTTTTTTCCTTTCCATTTTCCACCCTTCTCTTTCTCCTTACCCTTGAATGGCTTCTTCTTACTACCCTCTTCCTATATGTTCTTTCCTCTTGCTTCAAGGTGCGTGGATTGCACACATACCTCATCTAAATTGCTTGGATTGAACATAAGGATAGTATGTTTTAAGTAGGAATGTAAACTCCCAATATATTTCAATAATGTATCTTGGGAATTCAAGTTTACTCCTAACAACAAAGCCCTCTTCCTGAACTCCTAGGTATAATATTGAACTGTTTGGCCCTTGAGTTGACTAAAATTTTTCCAACTCATAATGGCTTTTTGCATATAAGCTAAAGGATAAAACTGTCTTTTGATTGCAGAAACAAATTCAACCCAAGAAATGGATATCTTACCATGAATTCTCATTTCCTTTTGAGTCTTTGCTTCCCATCAAACAAATGTTGCTCCTTCTAACCTCAATGAAGCCAACTGGATCTTTATGTCATCTTCTTGAAGGTTCTAAATTCTGCAATAAACCTCCAATTGTCGAATCCAATTGTCTAACTTTTCAGCATTCACCTCACCATTGTACATGGGAAGTTCAAACTTAATCTCCAATTTGAGTAAGGGAGTTTTTTCCTTTGGGGTTTTTGAATGAGTATGAACAATTTTTGTTGTGGAAGTGGAAGATGATGTTGTTTGAGATTATGAGGATGATGAAGATGATGAGGAAGATGAAGATGGGGGAGATGGAGGAGGCTTTCCTCCATTACCCTTTGAATCCTTCTTTTCATCTTTTTTATCTCTTGAGCTTCCCTTTCCATGTGGGGGCTTAGAACTCTCTCCAGCCATTCTAGTATTCCTCTCTTCATAAAGGACTCTAACCATGTCAATTAAGTCAAAGAAATATTTCTTGAATGCTTCCTCTTCTAAAAGACCTTCAGTCTCTCTTGCTCCAGACATGAGGGTTTTGGATTCAAGCTCAGCTTCTGGTACTGTTTGTACCTCCTCAATCTCAATTGAAGGTAAAACTTGAGGTGCTTCAAGTGAAGTTGGGATTGGAACTTTGGGTGGAGATTGTGGCCTTGTGGCTCTCCTTCTTCTGGGCATTACCTCAGGAGTTGCAACCAATAGTTTCCCTTCTCCTCTCTGCAACTTTAACCTTGTAAGCATCACAAAATTGCAACCATTAAAACCCTACTTGCACAAAACTCAAGCAATCAAGCAAATAAACTTTGCTCTGATACCAACTTGATCTGTTGTTGAATGTTAGTTTTGTTGGGTTAATTTCAACTTCAGATTTAAAAACAAGTGCTTATCTTTTGCTTCATGTGCATAGGTTCCCTTATGGTGTTTGTGAATGAAAATAGGTAAATTTTGTCAATTTTTATGTTAAATTCATGAGCAAAATAACATGAAAAATCAAGTATTGAACAACAAAAATTAAATATAAAACAAACCATCAAAATGAACACTTAACACAATGTTTTGATGAAGGAGTTCAGCCCTCTTGGGCTACATCTCCTTGGTCCAGCTTCCATGGCTTAGGCCTCTGTATTAGCTCAAAATGGAAAAAAAAATGTTGTTTAAAATGCTCTACAGCTCCTGAAACTTGCTTCAATGTGCTCAGAACATAAAAATCATCTAGGAACACCTTTTCCTGATCTCAATTTGGTCGAATTTTGCAAAAGTTATGGCAAAAACTGTTTCTCTTAGTAAAACTCCTCTAAAAACAGGAGGAATCCCTGGATTTGTCGGATCCGCTAACTTCCCCGCCAAAATAATTTGTAATTAATTAAATGTAAGCATAGTTTAATTAAATCTTAAACCTGGATTAGTGCATTTAAACACGCAGTTATGGCTAATCGTTAGCATTTAACGCTGAAGTGTTCACATATAAGCGGAAATGCAGCGGTTATGGTTTGTGTTATGGTTTAGTTAGTGCGGTTTTTTAGATAACTGTTAATCGTTAACTGCCGGATTGTTTGGTGGTGTTCACATGGTAGGGGGTTGGCTCCCTCCTAACCCCCAACCGTAAACTATTAACACTTTATATATGTATTGTGACCCGTAACAGTTAAGTCACAAGCGATGGTGTAGTGGTAATATGTGGAGTTTGTATAGTGCAGGTCCCAGGTTCGACTCCCCGGCCTGCCATAATATTTTGCTCGCCACTGCATGCCGATAGCCTGACCTTTGGGGAGGGACACGTGGTGGCCTCCAGGCTTGCCACTTGTCCCCTCCTCATTGGTCCACCTCCATCCAATAAAAACAAGCCACATCACCACATCTGTAGACCAATAGAAATGTGCCACTTGGCGAGACCATATTAGACGTTGAACTGCCCAGTCACCTGCCATGTCAATAGTACGGACTGTTCACTGTGTAGTCACTGTACTTTTTTTTGCAAAAAATTCTCTGTTTGGCAAAGTGGATAGAACGCGATATCTTCCTCATACGAGCTCGGTTTTCAATGAAACGAGTTGTGTTGCGATCATATTGTTGAGACAAATGTGGTTGTTTAAGTTTAGATAAATTATGATAACTTTGATTTTTGAGCTAAACATTGAGCACTTCATCAACATTGAGGTATAAAAGTTGCAAGGTTGCTTCTTCTTGACCTAGAAGGCTAGTGAAGTGATCTTGAGGCCTCCTTGACTAGGAACCAAGAAATCCTACTCATATTCATCATAGACTCCATTCTCCCAAAGATTAAGGCAATGATATACCAAGGTTGGTCACTAAAATTCATATTCTTTCACCTCCTCCCAGGTCTATCCAAGTTGGGGTACATAGGGATCAATGTTGGGTCCCTATAATACTAGTGATTACCCCATTACTATTGTAGTTATACCCCTTATTAATGTTGTTGTGCCCCTATTGCCCCCATATTGTTACTATTGTGCCCCATAGAATCCCTCTATTGTTATTTTTGTGGCTTTATATTATTATTGTTAGGTCGGCTGGATTATATTGTGACTCCTTAGACTCCTATATATAGAAAGGAGGTTTTGTCATTTGAATCATCCAAGAATTGTTCATTTATGTAATGTAAAGGAGGTTGCCCCCTCGAAGAGGCTGAATTCTAAGGCGTTGATCTATCTTTTCTATCTTTTCTTGAGCTGGTTTCATAACATTTGGTATCAGAGCTTTGGATTCTAGGGTTTCGCTGCTCCAAACAGGTCATCGTGGCATTTTCGCTATAAATTTTTTTCTGTGACGTTTCAGAAGTCGCAAAAAAAACCCATTTGAGAAGAAATCGTGCTGAACCTTGGGTCCAAATTTCAGAGCTTTTCGGCGATATTTGCGGAGATATGATCTGAGGAAGTTGGTCTTTTTGCAGACTCCTGAATTACATTCAAAACAGGTGACCTGGGGAAAATCGTCATAACTTTCTCTCTGGGGATCGGATTGAAATTTCGTAAGAAGGTACAGAAAGAGGACGGACTGTAGTTTCTTGTATGCATGTTTCAGATCCAAAGGTCGAAACAGTGACACGTGGCACGTCGTACAAGTTCGCTCTACTGAACTAGTCTATAAGCAAGTCACTGTGGGAGATTTCACATAACTCTTCCTTGGAGAATCCAATTTGGGTCAGACTTGTGGCATTGGAAAGAGGACACAGAGGGCTACTACAGGTCACAAATTCAGAACTAGATGATTGGAAAGTACAGAGATACATCAGAGGCAATATCGAGCTCCTACAAAGTGAAAAAAGGTGTGTAGATTTTCTTAAATTTTTGCTTAAGCTTGGTTTGAAAATTTATTTTGAAGGAATTCAAAGGGCATAGTAGAGCATTATTATCGGTAACTGATGCCCCGAGGAAAGAAAATGCAAACACCTAGTAAGGAACCTGAAAGCTCTAGCATGACTCATGAAGAAGAGGAAGAAATGCAACATGATATATCAAAATTACAAGACCAAGTGCAACAACTGTCCCTTGCACAAAAAGGAACAAAATCTAAGATGGATGGTTTAAAGAAAGATGTAGAAGCTAAGATGGATGGTTTAAAAAATGGTGTAGAAGCTAAGATGGACTGTTTAAAGAGAGGCGTACAAGCTAAGATGATTGACGTGGAAGCTAAGATGGATGATTTGAAGATAGATTTGAAGACAGACATGGACGAATTGAAGATAAATATGAATAAGTTGCTACAAGAAATGGTCCCTAAGGGTGAAAGGGTACTAAAGGAAACTCATGATGAGAACAAAAGAAATGTTAATCATGATTCCATAGATGCTAATGTTGGATCGAAGACTCACCATATTCCAAAAATCGATATGAGGAAGTTTGATGGCAAGGATCCCGCCACATGGATATTACAGATGGAGCAATTCTTCGATCTCAATAATGTGCAAAACACACAAAAGGTACGTATGGCAACTTTATATTTGGAACCAAATCAGTTTGTATGGTATCAATGGCTTTGCTCTCGTAAACAATTTATCACTTGGGCAATTTTTACGGAAGAATTGATAGCACATTATGAGGATACAAAAAGCAACACTTTTTTTAGCCAATTGATAAGTCTCAAACAAAAGGGTTCAATAATGGAGCACATTGAGGAGTTCCAAAAATTGAACATAAGGGTAAAAGATATTCCAGAGGAGCATAGGATTGATGTGTTCATAGGGTCTTTAAAGGATAATATCCAACATGATGTTCGCCTTTGGGAACCTGATTCATTAGAGAAGGCATTCAGGTTAGCAAGAAAAATGGAAAGCAAAATTATGGCAACCAGGAAGCATACCACTCACAACTATAAAGACGGAAGTGTTGTTGCCCCTAGTCTTCCACAACCTATAAGGTTGACACCACAACAATTGGAAGAAAAAAGAGCAAAAGGGCTTTGTTACAGTTGTGATAGCAAATACACTAAAGGTCATAAGTGTGCTGAGAAGAAATTATTCTACATAGATTGTGAAGAGGAAGAAGAAAAGGAGCAAGAAAGGTCAAAAGAAGAGGATATACTCCAGGAACAAAGCCTAGATGAAGAACAAATAAATCCGACCATATCTTGTAATGCATTGGCGGGAATTACCACTCCTCAAACCATCAAGATAGAAGGACAAATCAAGAAGAAAAAGGTAATAGTGTTGATTGATTCAGGAAGCACCCACAATTTTATTCATTGTAGGGTAGCAAAAGAATTGAATTGCTTCCTATATCCAGCACCAGAGTGTCAAGTGATGATTGCAAATGGAGGAACAATAAATTGCTCTGGAAAGTGCCATAATATCAAGCTATCCATGGGAGAATATGTATTGACTAGCCCAATGCTTTCCATTCCAATGGGAGGTGCTGATGTTGTACTAGGAGTCCAATGGCTACAATCCTTGGGTACAATAGCTTTTAATTTTCAAGAACTTTTCATCAAATTTTCTGTGGAAGGAAAGGAAGTTGAATTAAGGGGTATTGCAGGGAAACCAGGAAAGATAATCAGCTCTAATGGTATGACAAAGCTTCTAAAAAAGGAGCAAAGAGGTGTAATTGCACAATTATGTTCGCTAGATGTTTCCACATTGGAATCATCTATTTCTCCAGATCTCCAAAAAGTCCTGGACAATCATTCCAAGGTATTTGAGACTCCCAAAGGTCTCCCACCTATGCGTGATCATGATCATGCTATTCATCTGATTCCAGGAAGTGTTCCTCCAAACATCAGGCCGTACAGATATCCCTATGTCCAAAAGAGTGAAATTGAACGTATGGTTGCAGAAATGCTAGAGGCTGGTATAATTCAACCGAGTCAAAGTTCTTTCTCTGCTCCAGTAGTATTGGTGCACAAGAAGGATGGATCATGGCGCATGTGTCCGGATTATAGGGAGCTCAACAAGCTCACTATTAAAGATAAGTTCCCCATTCCTGTCATTGATGAATTACTGGATGAATTGCATGGATCAATTTACTTCACCAAGTTGGATCTTCGTTCAGGATATCATCAAATCAGAATGAAGATTGAAGACATTCCGAAAACAACATTTAGAACTCATGAGGGTCATTATGAATTTTTGGTCATGCCTTTTGGCCTTACCAATGCACCTTCAACATTTCAAGGTTTGATGAATTCAATTTTCAAACCATTCCTTAGAAAATTTGTGTTAGTATTTTTTGATGATATACTAATCTACAACAAGTCTTGGAAGGATCATGTTGAACATGTTGACAGGGTGCTACAACTATTGGAGGAGAAACAATTATATGCAAAAAGATCCAAATGTTTCTTTGGAGTCCAGGAGGTGGAATATTTGGGTCATATTGTATCTCATGAAGGAGTTAAGGTAGACCCTAGCAAAATTAAAGCCATTAAGGAATGGAAAATCCCCACATCCATAAAGCATCTGCGAGGATTTCTTGGGTTGACAGGGTATTATCGCAAGTTTGTTAAGAATTATGGGAGAATAGCAGCACCTCTAACAACATTATTGAAGAAAGATGCATTTTCATGGACTCCGGAAGCAACAAAGGCCTTTGAACATCTTAAAGAGGCAATGTGCCAAGCACCGGTCTTAGCTACACCGGACTTCACAAAAACCTTTATTGTGGAATGTGATGCTTCAGGAAATGGAATTGGTGCTGTTCTAATGCAAGATGAAAGACCCATTGCTTTTGAAAGTCGTCCAATCAAGGGAAAGTTTTTAAGCAAAGCTATTTATGAGAAGGAAATGTTGGCAATACTCCATGCACTTAAGAAATGGCGACCCTACCTAATGGGAAGACACTTCAAGGTAAAAACGGATCATGATAGCCTTAAATACTTTTTAGAACAAAGATTATCCTCTGAAGAGCAACAAAAGTGGGTCACAAAGATGTTGGGTTATGACTTTGAAATCATCTACAAAAAAGGGAAGCAAAATGTGGTGGCAGATGCACTCTCAAGAAAGGATGAGGATGTGGAAGCATTGTTGTGTGCCATTTCTATTATCCAACCAGATTGGATAAACGAAGCAAGGGAGGAATGGAAGAATGACGAAGAAGTGTGGGCACTTATTCGAAAGCTACAACAAGATTCCAGTACATCTGATACATTTAGCTGGAAAAATGATTCGTTATGGTACAAAGATCGCTTATACCTCTGTAAGAATTCCCAGCTAAAACAAAAGATTCTTATGGAATTGCACACTTCTCCCTTAGGAGGGCACTCAGGATTTTTAAAAACTTACCACAGGGTTAAGAAGGAATTTTTTTGGGATGGCCTTAAATCAGATATTCAAAAGTTTGTGGCGGAATGTTTGGTTTGCCAACAAAATAAAGTTGAAACAATTAAGACACCGGGTCTATTACAACCTTTATCCATTCCAAGCCAACGTTGGGAGGAGGTTTCAATGGATTTTATCACAGGTTTACCCAAGTCTGAGGGAAAGAGTGTCATCATGGTGGTAGTTGACAGACTTACCAAGTATGCACACTTTTGTGCATTATCACATCCATTTAAAGCCAGTACAGTTTCTACTGCATTTATGGAAACAATTCAAAAGCTACATGGAAACCCAAAGATTATTGTAAGTGACAGAGATCCCATTTTCACTGGAAATTTTTGGACAGAATTATTTTCTTGTCTTGGTACTCAGTTAGCTCATAGCTCATCTTATCATCCTCAATCTGATGGGAAAACTGAGATAGTAAACAAATGTTTGGAAGGATATCTTCGTTGCTTTGTATCTGATAAACAGACACAATGGGTCAAATGGTTGCCTCTGGCTGAATGGTGGTATAACACTTCCTTCCATACAGCAACAAAAATGACCCCATTTATGGCACTTTATGGGTATCAACCACCATCCATCACATCATATTTAAGAGAAAATTCTAAGGTTCAGGCAGTGGAACATCACATCGAACATCAACAACAAGTCCTCCAACTCTTAAAGGATAACCTCGTGTTGGCACAGAATAGAATGAAACAACAGGCAGATCAACATCGCAGTGAAAGAAGTTTTGATGTAGGTGATTGGGTATTCCTACGGCTACAACCATATAAGCAAATGTCCCTCAAGCAAGCTAAGAAGGATAATAAATTATCACCAAAGTATTATGGTCCGTACAAGGTGTTGCAAAAGATTGGTACTATGGCATACAAATTGGAGCTTCCTGCAGCTTCTCGATTGCACCCAGTTTTCCATGTTTCATGTTTAAAGAAGGTTATAGGCGACAAGCTCCCAGTTCAAACAATATTGCCAGAACTTGACGAGGAAGGAAAAATTATATTGGAACCGGAAGCAGTCACAGAAACAAGAACTCGACAGCTACGAAATCGATCAATTTCAGAGTATCTTATCAAGTGGAAGAACTTATCCGCTGAAGATTCCACATGGGAGGATGAGAATTTTATGCAGAAGTATCCAGAACTACTCAAGCGTTGAGGACAACACTTTTTTGAAGGAGAGGGGCATGTTGGGTCCCTATAATACTAGTGATTACCCCATTACTATTGTAGTTATACCCCTTATTAATATTGTTGTGCCCCTATTGCCCCCATATTGTTATTACTGTGCCCCATAGAATCCCTCTATTGTTATTTTTGTGGCTTTATATTATTATTGTTAGGTCGGCTGGATTATATTGTGACTCCTTAGACTCCTATATATAGAAAGGAGGTTTTGTCATTTGAATCATCCAAGAATTGTTCATTTATGTAATGTAAAGGAGGTTGCCCCCTCGAAGAGGCTGAATTCTAAGGCGTTGATCTATCTTTTCTTTAGCTGGTTTCATAACAATCAATTTCTTGACAAACTAGCCATAAAAAAAGAACCGATCTCCTAGGGTCTCATGCATTGGGATTTCCTCAAGCTCTCCTCCAATTTTGAAGCCATTATGATAGTGGAATTGGGATAAAAGCCAATCCCTAGCTCCGGGATCAAAACTTGCTCTGCCATCCCCAAGGCTAGTACGTTAAAGGGTCAAAACAACATCTTCAAGTGAGATTCTTTCTTTGATAATTTCCTCCACCTTGTCTAGGGTAAGAATATCATTGGTTGTTACATACTTTCCTCATACCCTACATCGATTCCACTTGGCCCCGTGTGGTCCCGCCCCTTTGAAAGACCATTCTTTAAGAACCATCAGGGATACCAATTCTAACAAGGATTCTAGGGATTGGGGAACTCCTTCATAAGACTTATCCCATAAACTTAACCCTCAAATCCTTTCTTCCTTTCCCTGGAATACATAATACCTTGCTTAGAAAGTAAGCAAGCTCCATCCTTCAAACTCTTCTAGGAAAGGGTTTATTTGGGTCCCTCACATCCATTGAGTCATCCTTCAATGGTGACTCCATACATACTGGGTCTCCTCCCATCGATGAAAATCCATAAATAGAAGGGAGCCTCAGCCGAGATGGCAGTGGGCTAAGTATCCATTTGTTGCCCTTGGCCTAGCATTTTCCCTTTAGGGATCCTCGTTAGGTCCCCTTCTAGTTTGAGTGGTAATAGGGTCCATGTTGCATGGTATTTTCTCCTAGTTAGTATAATGTTTATTGTTATCATTTTGTTTGGTTACATGCATCGCACCCCTAGGTTCGAGTGGTTGGGAGCTCTAGGGGGTGTGCTAAGTTCCATGTGGGCTTTTATTGGGGAATTGTGTTGTAAGATTTCTATCTTAGTGAATTCGCAATGATGGTCAAGTTGGAAGTGCCTAAATCTAGTTGCAAGGGTGCTCCCAAGAAAAATAAGAAGTGTGTGCAACCATCTAAGTGTGCTTCTCCATGCTCTCAGGGCACAACAACAGAGAGGGCTACTAGGCAAGTGCGAATGAGGTTTCAACAATGCACTGCTCTATATACTCAAAAGGTGGTTGTAGACTTGGTAAATTTAGTGAAACAACATTGTTAGTATACCTCCACTCAATAAATTAGTGCTAAATTTCAAAATTGGGTTCACAATTTTGGTTTCTCTTGGTGATGTGACACCAATATTTTTCAAGCTATGGAATTCTACAGCTTACCAAAGCCTTGGTTGTCATTGCCTTAGAGAACTATAAATTGTATGAACTAGAATTGATTGATAGACTTAGAATATTGGAAGCCAAGTTCACTAGAATTTGCAAAGTTGCCTTTGGACTCAATGTTAAAGTGTATGGAGAAGGATCAAACAAGGAGGAGGAAACAATGGAGCTCATGAGTTCTTCCACTTCTCAAGGAACCAACTTCAACCCTATTATCATTATGGACGAATCGAAGGAGTAGCAACCCAATACATGCAAAGAACTAAAGGTCTCACTTGATCCAGGGCTATCTCATCCTTCCTCTTGATAATGTCTTTGTTATTTATAAACCTACTCTTTAGTTATTTCTATTTTTCAATTTGACTCTAGTCTCAAACATAAAGTATAACTATTATTGTTGTAGTTTGATATTTGTAATTGTTAGAACAATCTAACACAGTTTGTGGATGGTTGGGATTTCCTTTTTGGCAAGCCTTATACCACCTAGTTTGTACACCTTTTTATATTATATTAATATAGAAATAGATTAGTTTACCCCCCAAAAAAAAAATCTGAGGATTTAAAAATTATCTAAAAATAACCCACTACTACTAGAGTGTGTGATATAACAATAGCTAGTTAGCAAAAGCAAAATAAAAGCTTTCATTGGAACAATCCTTTCAAATTCATTTTCTATATTTAATCACACAATTTCTAAAAGAAGAGCATACACAAATTAGGTAGCAACGTTATGATAATGCATGCATATTCTTAAGAGTTTATGCACTTTGAGGTTATTGTAATGGCAATGATATGAGGAAACCTTATGGCCTTAGTCACAACAACCATAATGGCAATGGCATTGTGGGTGAAAATTTGATATGGTGATTCAAACCATAATTGGATAATATCAACAAGATAGACCATTAATTTTTTAGTTAATTTTGAACCCCAAATGACATGAAGGTTGCATTAGAACTTCAATTCACATGACGAATGAAATGTTAAATAAATAGTTTTAAATATTTAAGAAAATAAATAATTAAAAGCAAAATTTAATATATTATTTTGGAAAACCTTCTCAAACGTATAGTAAACCATTTACTAGTACACAATCAACAGAAAGGGGTGGTAGTGTAGAAATTTAATGTGTAGATATGAAATTGCGCATGTAATTTACTAACACATAAGATTCAAATCTACTCTACTCATTTGTGGAAATCAATTCACGATTGAGAAAGAAAATCATAAACATGCATCAACATTAAACTCACATACACAGAGATTTATCTAGGGGAAAGTAACTGCTCAAAACCCCTTACTATTTGTATTGCATTAATCAAAGAATAAAGATGAAATACAATTCTTTATCAAGCCTGAGCAACCACTGCAAGTGTATAAGCTATCTCTCTGCCTGACTGACTCACTCTGGCCAATACTTAACCAATTTTCCTGTCCTACAAGCTCCTATTTATTTGCGTTGTTCAATAAGGAATTAGGCCCCTATTTCATAGGAATTTTCCTCCATGGAATTGCGCAGTTCATTAAGGCTCTTCCTCTGACTACATGCACCACCTGTACAACTCAAAATAGAACTGATAGTACAATGCCCTTGAACTCCAATCTCAACTAGGTAGCTTGTATTCTCTACATGCATGAGCTAATTTAGGTTGATTGACCAGTTAACTGGTTAATCACTGAGTTGTGACTGACTACACACCCCACTACTAGACCCTCCACTAGTTCCTCCAACATTTGGAACTACTTTAACTGACCATAACTCAATATAACTGATTTAAATTGTTACAACTGAAATTAACTCAACCTAGGCTCCTAAAATTTAGGAATCACTGCACACAATAGAAGTTCATGCCCCTCAATTGAATTAACTAAGCTAACTGAGTGAAAACAACCATGTCACCCCAGTTAACTCATCCAAGTTGTTTGTTGATGTGGAATTTCGAATTTTTTCCCTAGTTTGACCAAGGCAAGTCAAACTGAGATTTTATTGCTGCATTTTCAACGCTCCCTGTCAACAAGAAAGGGATTCACATCTACCCCAATCCAGCACCATTGGAATGTATTGCATGCAACACTTATCTTTGTTGTTGATGCTACTGGAACATCTGCAACTAAGAAGTATCTATAAAAAAAATCATTGAATCAATCTGCAACTATCTACTAGGAAAACTGTGTTGTTGTTGACTCTGTTATTGAGCCTCCTGCTCTGTTGTCAACACTCCTTGCACTCCTCAGTGTCTGATTGACACCAATCCTCCTGCTACTGAATATTGTGGGCCCCTGTAGCAAGGGTAATGATCCATGAGACAAAAAACACCTCAATGGACCCTGCCCAAATTTCTGAAACTCTTGGACTAGGGCTTCACATCGCCCCACCTCACACCTGGAGGTATGGCTGCATGTGATCCCTCTACCCACTTGACTCAAACTCTTCCCCTACTGGAGGTCTCTGCTTTAGTGGATGTCTCCACTCTGCCTCCTTTCTGCTTCTCCATTTGTGGCTACTCCACAACTTCTTAAGGCTCCATTTTGAGAGGTAAATCATGCTCCCTCTCAACCACCAAGTCTCTAACCTTTTCCTTGCTCCTCAAGGCTTTGCATGCATATTCTACCTCAAGTTCATATAGGTTCTTGACTCAAGCATCGATTTGATTCACTTGTCCCATGGCTATGTGTCTCAAGGATACTTTCCCTTTTGTTGAAGATCACACTGTAACCACAGTCTTCCAAAACTACAACAAAGATTAGATTCTTATTTAGACCCGGAACAAACATCACATCCTTGAGCCTCTGAGAGGAGCTTGACTCCCTCTAAAAGGTTACTGTACCGATCTCGGTAGCACTGTACCTTTCACCGTCTCCAAACTCAATGTTCCTCTGGAGATCTTTCTCCTCCAAGTCACTAAAAAACTCTCTATTCCCTGTCATGTGGAACGAGGCACCACTAGCAAAGTACCACCCTCTCCCCATCAATGTGCTCACCATGAATGTGATAAGGGTGAAGTCAAGCTCGAACTGTGAAACCAAAGTTTCACCCATTGTTGCTACTGCATGCTCCTTCTTGTGTGGACACTTCGTGGCATAGTGCCTAAATTCATGACAGTTGAAACACTTGATTTTGAACAAGTCTTTCTTCTTGCCCTATTGGTTTGAATCAACCTCACCTTGGGACTTCCTTCCCTTGGACTTCATTCCTTCGCTAGCTAATGCAAAGTCTTCTTCCTCTTCTTTGGATGAGGTCCATCTCTGGTATTCCACCTTATCCCCTCCTGTACCAAATCGAACCAAAGGCGTTCCCAATTTGGTAGCTTCTCCCTCCCATTCACCAAATCTTGGTAGTTGTGCTAACTCTTGGGAAGGCCTAGAAGATCTAGGCTGGCGAGATCATCCTCTACAACAATAACCCCAACTCCAATTTCATCACGACATTGTGTGAACCTGCTAAGGTACTGTTGAATAGATTCAATCTTCTGCATCTTGATGTTTCAAAGCTTATCTTTGAGCACCAGTTTCCTATGGTCGATGTTGTTCTGGAACAAATATGTTAGTTATTGCCACATTTCATATTAGGTTTCTTTCCCATGGATATTGGATACAATGTGATCCTTCACACCTTCCAATATGATTCTCCTCGCCTTGGCTACACACTTCCTCCATTTTGCTAGATCCTTGATGTCAGATGATCCTAGTTTTAGAATGTCAATCTTGACAAATTCCTTCAACCCATTGTCCTCCAGTATTGCCTCCATGTGGTCCTTCCAAGAAACAAAGTTCGAGCTACCCTCAAGGGCATACTCAAGCCTTAGACCATAGAACACCATCATGCTAGCTTTGAAGAATTGATCCTACAAATTTGATCCTTCGGTAATAACAACTTTGAACTCTCTTCTCTAATATGAATCCTGCTATGATACCATGCAGAAATTTAATGTGTAGATATGAAATTTCTCATGTAATTTACTAAAACATAAGATTCAAATCTACTCTACTCATATGTGGAAAGCAATTCATGGCCGAGAAAGAAAATCATAAACATGCATCAAGATTAAACTCACATACATAAAGATTTATCTAGTGGAAAACAACTGCTCAAAACCGCTTACTATTTGTATTGCATTAATCAAAGAATAGAGATGAAATACAATGCTTGCTCAAGCCTGAGCAACCGCTACAAGTGTATAAGTTATCTCTCTACCTGACTGACTCACTCTAGCCAATATTTAGCTAATTTTCTTGTCCTCCAAGCTCATATTGCCTTGTGTTGCTCAACAAGGAATTAGGCCCCTATTTCATAGGAATTTTCCTCCAAGGAATTTCACAGTTCATGAAGTCTCGTCCTTTGACTGCATGCACCACCTGTACAACTTAGAATAGTCTACAACTGATAGTACACTGCCCTTGAACTCCAATCTCAACTGGGAAACTCGTATTCTCTACATGCATGAGCTAATTTAGGCTGATTGATCAGTTAACTGGTTGATCATTGAGTTGTGATTGACTACGCACCCCACTACTAAACCCTCCACTAGTTCCTCCAACAGTTGGAACTAGTTTAATTGACCATAACTCAGTTTAACTAATTTAAATTGTTACAACTGAAACTAACTCAACCTAGGCTCCTAAAATTTAGGAATCATTGCACACAACTGAAGTTCATACCCCTAATTTGAATTAACTAAGCTAACTGATTGATAGCAACCATGTCACCTCAGTTAACTCATCCAAGTTGTTTGTTGATATGGAATTTCGAATTTTCTCCCTAGTTTGACCAAGGCAAGTCAAACTAAGATTTTCTTGCTGCATTTTCAACACTCCCTCTCAGCAAGAAAGGGATTCACATCTACCCCAATATAGCACCATTGGAATGTATTGCATGAAACACTTCTCTCTGTTGTTGCTGCTACTCGAACATCTGCAACTAAGAAGTATCTATGAAAAAGCAATCATTGAATCAATCTGCAATTTTCTACTAGGAAAATTGTGTTGTTGCTGACTCTGCTACTGAGCATCTTGCTCTGTTTTCAACACTCCTCTGCACTCCTCAGTATCTGACTGACACCGATCCTCCTACTACTAAATATTGTGGGCCCCTATAGCAAGGGTAATGATCCATGAGACAAAAACACCTCAATGGACCCTGCCCAAATTTCTGAAACTCTTGGACCAAGGCTTCACATTGCCCCACCTCAGACCTGGAGGTATGGCTTCATGTGCTCCCTCTTCCCACTTGGCTCGAAATTTCCCCCTACTGGAGGTCTCTGCTTTTGTGGATGTCTCCACTCTGCCTCCTTTTTGCTTCTCCATTTCTGGCTTCTCCACAACTTCTTGAGGCTCCATTTTGAGAGGTAAATCATGCTCCTTCTCAACCACCAAGTCTCTAACCCTTGCCTTGCTCCTTAAGGCTTTGCATGCATATTATACCTCAAGTGCATATAGGTTCTTGACTCGAGCATCGATCTGCTTCACTTGTCCCATGGCTATGTGTCTCAAGGATACTTTCCTTTTGCTGAAGATTACATTGTAACCACAGTCTTCCAAAACTGCAACGAAGATTAGATTGTTATTTAGACCCGGAACAAACATCACATCCTTGATCCTGAGAGGGGATCTTGAGTCCCTCTAAAATGTTATTGTATTGATCCTGATAGCACTGTACCTTTTTCCGTCTCCAAACTCAATGTTCCTTTAGAGATATTTCTCCTCCAAGTCATTGAAAAACTCTCTATTCCCCGTCATATGGAATGAGGCACCACTATCAAAGTACCACCCACTCCCCATCACTGTGCTCACCATGAATGCGATAAGGGTGAAGTCAAGCTCGTACTATGAAACCAAAGCTTCACCCACTGTTGCTACTGCATGCTCCTTCTTGTGTGGACACTTCGTGGCATAATGCCTGAATTCATGACAGTTGAAACACTTGATTTTGGACAAGTCTTTCTTCTTGCCCTTTTGGCTGGAATCAACCTCACCTTGGGAATTCTTTCCCTTGGACTTCATTCCTTTTCCAACTAATGCAAATTCCTCTTCCTCTTCTTTGGATGAGGTCCCATCTCTGGTATTCTGCCTTATCTCCTCTTGTACCAAATCGAACCAAAGGTGTTCCCAATTTGGTAGCTTCTCCCTCCCATTCACCGAATCTTGGTAGTTGTGCTAACTCTTGGGAAGGCCTAGAAGGGATAGGATAATGAGATCATCCTCTACAACAATAATCCCAACTCCTCCAATTTCATCATGACATTGTGTGAACCTGCTAAGGTACTATTGAATAGATTCAACCTTCTGCATCTTGATGTTTCAAAGCTTATCTTTGAGCTCCAGTTTCCTGTGGTCGTTGTTGTTCTGGAAAAAATCTATCAGTGCTTGCCACATTGCATACGAGTTTTCTTTCCCATGGAGATTGGAGACAATGTGATCCTTTACACCTTCCAATAGGATTCTCCTTGCCTTAGCTACACACTTCCTCCATTCTGCTAGATCCTTGATGTCAAATGATCCTAGTTTTGGAATGTCAATCTTGACAAATTCCTTCAGCCCATTGTCCTCCAGTATTGCCTCCATTTGGTCCTTCCAAGCAACAAAGTTCGAGCTACCCTTAGGGGAATACTCAAGCCTTAGACCATAGAATGCCATCCTACTAGCTTTGAAGAATTGATCCTACAAATTTGATCCTCTTGTAATAACAACTTCGAATTATTTTCTCTAATGTGAATCCTGCTCTGATACCATGTAGAAATTTAATGTGTAGATATGAAATTGCTCATGTAAATTACTAAATCATAAGACTCAAATATACTCTACTCATATGCAAAAAGAAATTCATGATCGAGAAAGCAAATCATAAACATGCATCAATATTAAACTCACATGCACAGAGATTTATCTAGGGGAAAGCAACTGCTCAAAACCCCTTACTATATGTATTACATTAATCAAAGAATAGAGATGAAATACAATGTTTTCTCAAGCATGAGCAACCTCTACAAGTGTATAAGTTATCTCTTTACCTGACTGACTCACTTTGGCCAATACTTAGTTAATTTTCTTGTCCTCCAAGCTCATATTGCCTTGCATTGTTCAATGAGGAATTAGGCCCCTATTTCATAGGAATTTTCCTCCAAGGAATTGCGTAGTTCATTAAGACTCTTCCTTTGATTGCATGCACCACCTGTACAACTCAGAATAGTCTACAACTAATAGTACACTGCCCTTGAACTCCAATCTCAACTGGGAAACTCATATTTTCTACATGCATGAGCTAATTTAGGTTGATTGATCAGTTAACTAGTTGATCACTGAATTGTGACTAACTACACACCCCGTTACTAGACCCTCCACTAGTTCCTCCAACAGTTGGACTAGTTTAATTGACCATAACTCAATTTAACTGATTTAAATTGTTATAACTGAAATTAACTCAACCTAGGCTCCTAAAATTTAGGAATCACCGCACACAACTAAAGTTCATCCCCTAACTTGAATTAACTAAGCTAACTGAGTGATAACAACCATGTCACCTCAGTTAACTCATCCAAGCTATCTGTTGATATGGAATTTCATTTTTTCTCCCTAGTTTGACCAAGGCAAGTCAAACTAAGATTTTCTTATGCATTTTCAACATTCAGGAGGGGGAGGGATATTACTTAATCCTGATGGAATAATTGAGGAAAAAATTTCATGGGGCATGGGAAGGAAAACCAACAATCAAGCTGAGATGTATGGTCTCCTGCAAGGTTTATGCATTGCTAAAGACAAAGGCATTAAAGATATCATTGTCCTGGGAGACTCGTTGCTTACGATCCATTATCTCATTAATGGGAGTAGTCCAAAGGATAAATCCCTTGCTTTAGTGCTTCAAAGAATTAGAAAATTGGTTGCATTCTTTCATACCAAGGAGTTCTATCATATTCTGGAAATCAACAACATGTACATTGATTTGCAAGCTAATAAGTTATGCTCTCTGGAAGAGACTAAGTTGGAAATTAATGACTCTAGTAAATATTGTCCAATCCCCTAAGTCTATATGGACCCTAGGATCTTGTTTCTCCCTTGGTCCCTCCCTTATTTGGCTATCTGTCTTTTTGGAACTAACCTTGGTCCCCCCTCCCTATCTCATATTTTCCCCTTTATCCTACCTCTTCTATGTATTTCCCCCCATAATATCTGCATCGATTTTGAAGGTTCAGAGGTTTGGTATCAAGTTTGGGCTATTATCTCCCATGTTGTGGCATTGTATGAGAACTGTTTCCATGCATCAGTGCTGACCTTTGCCTTGCATTCTTGATATTACTGCGAGTATCTGCATCGACCTTGGAAATGCCTTCCTCTCATAATCATGATGGCTCTCTCTGGAAGGTGTACTAGAAAATTTGATGTTTCACTGATGAGGAATGTGTGGATTGATAGGGGAACGAATGATAAATCCATCTTTTGTCTTGTTCTTGTTCCACTCATGTTTGAGTTCACATTCCAAATTGCTCCATCATCTTTGTGGTATGTTAATCCCAGTGTGGTTCTGTCTTTGGAATTAATTGTGGCATCCAAGAGTTCAAATTTATGGTAGCTCTGCGAAGAGCTCCTCTCCTGGTTTTATTTACTCCTCCTCTGTGTGGCAAGATTATGGGTTAGGCACTCCAGTTCTTGGGAGTTTTGGAGGACGGGACTCAATAGTTTTAAATCCACCCTTAGGCATGTTTGGACTCTAGCGTATGAAGGTAACTCTTTGTTCCCTATTTTCAATTTGGAACTCTACAATCTATATGGTCTATATGGAAATTCAAGTGAAGAAGGCTCCTCCCTCTGTGGTTTGGATTCCAATTTGAGTTTATTGAAGAAGTTTGAGGCTTTTTTGGACATCATCCCAACAATATTGTGGTCTCCCTTCTCAGGAGTTCTTTGGATGTTTCTGGATCATTGGTAGTGTGGTAATCTTCTGACTTTCATCTCATATTCGAATCTAAACATCTTATGTGGTTTGACAATAATTTTTCATGGCCACTGTTGTTTCATTTGTGCTTGGGGTATCAATTATTTGAGGTCTCAGAGGCTTGCACCTAAACCCCCCTCTTCCTAAATTCTTCTAGCCAATCATCTTTCTCTTGAAGCCATCTTGGGGCGGTCTGGGTGGTATCCTTATGGTATTCGTATCTTTTACGGCCCCTTTCTATGTGCCCCCATGAATTCTAACACTAATTTGGAGATCTCCTCAGCGGAAAGCCCTCCATAAGGTTGACTACAATTTGCAAGTTAAACTTTTCCAAACGTATCACTCACAGTTGGAACTCACTCATAAGATAATGGCTCTCCAACATCAGATCTCTTGCCTGGTGGATGAAGTGGATGCACTTCGAGGTGTAATAATGGATTGTAAACTCAACAAATATTTTCCTAAAGGCTAAGATTAGCTCCAGGTGGACCCAGGCGAGCGAGACATTAATCTCAACAACCCAACAATGGAAAACAACTAACCTTGCTGATGACCAATCAATTTAAGTGTTTTTTGCCCCTTTGATAGTTTTGCAAATTCTATGGAATTGGGTATATAGTTAGTCTACTGGTTTCTTTCCATGTAATGGGGTTGTGATCATTTTGAACTCTGGGATATCCTGAAAATTGGAAATGTATTCCCCCAAGTGTTTGTTATGACCGGGTGCAGACTTTGTAGATTTTTACTTGTAGATTCAACATCTTATGTGATATGCTAAAACAAGAGACAAGAATATACTCTACTCATCAACGAAACCAAGATTGATCGATGAAAACACTAAGCAGAAAAGGAAGAATTTCAATCGCACATAACACAATATTTTTTTATCGGGCAAACAATTGCTCAAAACCCCGACTATCTATATTGCATTAACCAGAAGACCTGAGATGAAAATACAATGCTTGTTCAACCCAAACAATCTCTGCACAAAGTACAAATTATCTCACTGCTTCACAAACCAAATCAAGCCAACACTTAGCCAAATCCACTGCCTGCTAAGCCCCTACTTCCTTTCACAATCCCTAAGGGAATTAGTCCATATTTAATTGGGAAAATCCCTCACCACAACTGTGTAATCCATCATAGGCCTTCTACTGATTGCATGCACTATTTGTACAACTCGAAAAATTATACAATTGATACTACATTGTCCATAAACTCTAATCTCAAATGGGTCTTCATCTGAACTGACATGCATGAGCTATTTTGAGTGATTTATTAGTTATCTGATTGATCACTGCATGTGAATTAAATCCAATTTAATTCACTTGACCACTCACTAGTTCCTCCAACAATTAGAACTAGTTTAACTGAATTTAACTTAGTTAAACTGAATTAGATAATTACAACTCAATAATAACTCAACCTGGTCCCCTAAAATTTAGGGATCACTCTACATGACTCTAGATAGACTTCCAACTCAAATTTACTCGGCCAACTAAGTCAACTTAACTTAGTTAATTGCTACACGTTGTTATGATAATAGAATTACAATTTAATTCCTAATTTAATTCAAGGACAAATTAAATTATGATTTCTTGTTGCTATATATATATATATATATATATATATATATATATATATATATATATATATATATATATATATATAGTCAACAGATGAATATTATATATTGTTAAAGGCATGTATGATAAGACAATAGTCTAAATATTTTAATATTTGATTTTTTTTAGGTACATTTTTCCAACTACTTTTGCCTAAAATTTATAAGCATTGTTAAAATTGCATAAACTAATTATTGAGATTGCATAATTACGAGGCAATGGAGTTTCATTGTGTTGAATTTATATATACATTCAAAAAAGCAATTTAAATAATGGAAAATTGTAATTTCACCAATGACTACATCATTGGATTCTAACCATGATTATTGGAAGAAGTCCAAAATGTAAAATGTTTAAATTTTGTTATCAGTAAGGAATTTCGAATTACAAATTAATTAGTACATAAAACATATGATTCTTCAATGAAAAATAACGCTTTCTTCTGACCTAAGATAATATTATTCACGTGCCTTTGAAATGGAGTCTCATGGAAATATTTTTATAAATTTATACGATATAGGTATGTATCAAATTGGTAACTGGTAGCAGGTTCATATTCTTGCCCTGGGAGAGGGAGCGGGAGCGGAGCCATCGCCTACGACGTGTCGAACCAACTGAACATACAGCTTCCAGGCGCCCCACAACCACCCAATACCGGTCTACGAAGTGATATCTTGACTATGCGCCAACTTCCGGCTGTCTATGCGAGGGCCAGACACGTCTTTCGGACATGCAGTAAGTGGGAGGTGGGCATCATCTACAGGGTCTAGTTAAAACTTCCGCTCTTCGTCATATGCTCTTTTACTGCGTTGGATTTGCTTTTCTGTTGTTTTTCCTGCTTCATGCCAGCTCCGCCACCTTATCTTGGCTTTGAGCTCTGTCAGCTCGAGCTCTTTTCTCTAATTTGAACCCAGTTTCCGCCACCTTCTTCGTCCCAGATGCTATTTAATCTTCTGTAATCTCCCTAACGGAGCTCTGCCCCAGCTCTGTTTCTCTATCCTGTTCAGAAAGCTTTTCTTTTACCTCTGTTGTGCTGGATAAATGGCGGTTGTATGGTTCATGTGGTGCGTACGCTTCGGGTGTTTTGGCTCTGGCTCCAGGTTAGTGAAAGTTTTTTCCTTGGCATAGCTCTGTGTTTTTATAATCTTATTCTTATACATTTCTGCTTGCTATGGTTTTAGAATTCAAGGATGCATGCCTCTCTAATCTAGCTTTAAGTAGTTCTTCTGCTGTTAAAGCTTTGGATTTCGGCTTGAATGTCAATGGCACAGTTTTAGTGGTTTCAGCTCATATGTCCAAAACGTAGTAAGTTCAGGATGATTAAATCATTTTTTCACAGACTCAGGAATATAATTGTCATATACAAACCTTGCAATGATGTAAGGTTTAAGATTGGCTATTGGTGGTGTATTGTTAAAGTCTATTGTTGCTGTCTGCTCTGTGATGAGCCTTCTGCATAGCTCCTAGGGTCTTCCTCAGAGGTCCTGGTATCGATTTCCAGCATCTCTGGGTTTTCCTTGTCCAATAGCTGGTCAGAGTTACGTCATTTCCCGATTGTTCAAATTGGTCCAGGCATTATGGTGAAAGTAAAGTCAGCTTAAATTCCCGGTACGTATCCTTACACCTAAATCCGGGAATATATCCGTTTCGGGATTTCGGGTGGTATGGACGTTGCCTTCTGAGCTCAGAAGCAGAAGTTTCTGTCACGAATTGTACTTGTTCTCTCTCTTCCTGTGTCCTTTATCCTCTCCCTATCTGCTTTGGTCATTTATTTCCCATTGGGTGAGTCAGAAAGGGTGGTAGGTTCCAACTGATATTCGGTCCTCTTCTGAAAATTGGATCTTTCTGGATCGTCCTCATTTTTCGAGGACTTCTTTTTTGGCGGTGAATGGAGGGGGTCTATGACTCCATCGCATCGGAAGACCTTGTCAATGCTGTCGTGGACGCTGAACATGCCTGGTCTGCTGCCACTCTGGCAACTTTGGATGATTTGGTGATCAAACCATCCACGTCAAGGGACGGCACCAGCAAAAAGGGTATGGACCGCAATTATAACAAGCAGCATAAACCTGCCAAAACCTCCCCTCCACCTCAGTCGATAAGAATCGAGATTGCTCAGCTTGACGAAAGAATAGACAGCCTTCAACACAAGGCACTTATTGGGAAATGGCATTTCCCAGAAATGTCTGACATCGACATGAGGAAATGGTTGGCTAACTTTTGGAAACCAATTATTGGCTATATTCCGATAATTTCAAGCCTTATGAGAGAGTGGTATTGTTTCCATTTCTTAAATGCTGCAGACGTTGAAGCCATCCAGAGCCGGCCATGGGTATTCAAGAGGAGTTTTCTTGCTCTGTATAGATGGTACATTAGCTTTAATCCTTTGAAAAACACTCCAGTCAATAATCTGATTTGGGTAAAATGCCTGAATCTTCCCTTGGAACTCTGGTCTAATGAAACTCTGGAGATGATTGGTAATGCTATTGGTCGTTTTTTCTACGTCGATCCCTGGTGCTTGGGTGAAAGGGACAAACGAATAGCATGGATTCTTATTCAAAGGCCGTTTAGGGGCGGCTATCCTGACCATATTCAGATTAGCTGGAAGAATCAGATCATTAATCAAAGGCTGGATTTTTGGGGTATACCTTTTAGGTGTGCTGCCTGCAGGAGAACGGGTCATTTAGTTAAAAACTGTCCCAGTGCTAAATTATATGCATATAGACGGTTCAGCAAAAAGTCATTTCTCAATGGTAGTCAATCCTCTCCCAACTCTCCGTCTTTTCCGCGCCACAGTCCAAGAAGTCCAGTGCCTCATCGTGATCATCGTGATCTTTCGGCTGACCCTTCTGTGCGCCCGCAATCCGTCCCTGGTCGTCCGTCATCCGCTAATAGCCCTATCACCTGTATCAAAACAGGGCTCCATAGTTCCCCTTTTGCAGAGCCTAGTGAGGATTGCCCTGTTCCATCTCCGTCTCCCATGCATCAGAAGGATTTCATCTCTGACTCTCATCCTGGGCCTTCGAAAGGGGTAGACTTCTCTGTGGGTTCTATTCCCATCTCCATTTCATCCTCGTCTCTGCATCCGGAACGTGCTGATCCGCACGTCAACAAAGGGAAAAATCTATGTGTTGGACCGACTCCTTTAAACTCCCCGACATCATCTCCGGTTAATCTTTTTGATAGTGATTTGGATCATATGCTTAATAGGGAATCTCTTGAACTGGAGCCGCTCACGATTCATAAGCCTGGTCCAAGTGTCTTGCCTGTTATAAGCCCGGATTCGGCTAGAAACATCACGGTCCGGAAGAAATGTAGAGGTGGGAGCAGACATTTTAGAGGGAGAACTATAGTATCAAATGAAGGTATTAGAAATTTGTCTCTGATTGAGGTGCCTATCCTTGATGTCTCTGAATCACAGCCCCTTAGAGCGAGTATGGCTGCTGAATCACCTAAATGATCCCCATTATATCCTTCAATATTCGGGGTCTTGGCGTTGATCCTAAATACATAACGCTAAAAAATTTCTTTTTCCATTCCAGGGCTGCAATTATCCTTATTCAGGAAACAATGCACAAGAAGGAGGATACTTTTACTTATTTCAGGAAAATGCTTCCCACTTGGTTCATGGTTGCTACAGAGGCAAACGGCTTATCTGGCGGTATGGCTACTCTATGGGATCCTACTCGGGTTAAAGCAAAGGCGTATAAATGCTGTGCTGGGATTATAATCACGGCTTCAATCAGAGGATGTGCCTTTCCCATTAATATTCTCAATCT
Organism: Pinus tabuliformis; assembly: GCA_031772625.1. Taxonomy (NCBI): domain Eukaryota; kingdom Viridiplantae; phylum Streptophyta; class Pinopsida; order Pinales; family Pinaceae; genus Pinus; species Pinus tabuliformis. The sequence continues at coordinate 857,771,249 of CM062809.1, read as the reverse complement.
TTATGCGCCATATAAATCCCGCATTTCTTTTTGGAATAGGTTCTTTGCTTCAGATCTGCTTGATATTAACAATCTCCTTATAGCTGGCGATATGAATGCGGTTTTGAAATCGAATGAGGTATGGGGATAGGGGAAGATAAATAACGCCCTGGTGGATCTTATTAATTCTGAGATGCTCAATAGGAATATGGTTGATATTAATCCCGCTGTGATGAAACCAACCTGGTCAAATGGCAGAGTGGGCAGGGCTTATATAGCAAAAAGACTTGATCGGGTTCTTGTTCATTTTAGCCTCATCGATAAAATGGGTATGCCAAGGCTATCTGTGGAAAATGTTATGATTTCGGATCACAGTCCTATCCTTCTAACCTGGCCTGCAAATCTTTTCAAAAGAGGATACTCTTTTAAGTTTGACAGAGGTCTCCTTCAAGATTCTGCGTTCAATGAATACATTCAAAATGCATGGAAATTGATAAAGGACAGGGATAAACAATTTATCTTCTCTACCTTCAGGGAAAAATTGGCTGAGTTAAGGGGTTTGGTGAAAAAATGGCAATTTCAAAAACATCAGAAGGATAAAAAGGACCTTCAGAGGATTCAACAAGAATTGGATTCGGTGTTGGCCTCAACAGACTACTCCACATGCTCTTTTGAGATGAAGTGTCGTATTAGGAATCTGGAGAAGGAGAAACACAGTTTGTTGAAACAGGAGGAAGCTAAATGGAGGCTCAAAAGCAGAGCTTTATGGATGCAGGAAGGAGATAAAAACACGAAGTTTTTCCATAAATATGCTAATGCAAGGAGAGCAAGGAATTTCATATGGAAAATAAAGGATGATAAGGGTGGTTATGCTGTCTCCCAGGAGGATATTACAAAGCAGGCCATTGGTTTCTTCTCGAAACAATATTGCAGGAGTAATGATATTGCTTTCAACGACATCAGATGGAGCATTGACTTGGTGCCAGAAATGTTTGATCAAGAAAAGAATGAAGCTCTGTTTAGTCCAGTTTCTGAAAATGAACTTCTTGATGTTATGAAATCATTTAAGAAGGATAAATCCCCTGGTCCTGACGGATGGACAATAGATTTCCTGATCCATTTCTTCGACCTCTTCAAAATGGATCTGCTCAGCATGGTGGAAGCATCCAGACTATCGGGCAACATTCACAACCATACCACGTCCACTCTCATTGCTCTTATTCCTAAGAAGGGAGAGCCTGAATCTTTTTTGGACTTCAGGCCCATCTCCCTATGCAACATAACTTTCAAGATTATTACAAAGATTATAGCAGAAAGAATTAAAGGGACTCTGGCATCCTGTCTCTCTCCTAATCAACATGCTTTTTTAAAGGGCCGTAATATTCTTGATGTCGTCGCCAGTACACAAGAATGCTTACATTCTATGTCTGTGCATAAAACTAATGCAGCTATCATGAAAATTGACCTTCAGAAAGCATATGATGTTTTGGACTGGGGATATATGCAATGTCTTCTCGCAAAAATCGGTCTGAATCCGGGCCCTATTCGATGGATTATGGCTTGTATCGAAAATGTTAACTATGTTGTTCTGGTTAATGGCCTTCCCTCTCCTTTCTTTCGGGCGGAAAGGGGCCTTCGACAGGGCTGTCCACTGTCGCCTCTCCTATTCATATTGGCCATAAATGCTTTGAGTTTGCACATCAACCGCGCAGTGGAGGAAAAAGCTTATGTTCCGGTCAAGATCTGTAAGCAAATACATATCTCTCATAATCTGTTTGTAGACGACGTATTGTTATTTGCTATGCTATCTAAAGCATCCTGGATGTGCATTAAGTCTATTCTTGACCGCTTTCAAAGGGCCTCTGGGCTTGCCATCAATAAGGCCAAATCGGTCCTGTATCATAATGAAACAGATGAGATCACGACATCTTGGATCTCCCAGCTCTTTGGAATCGACTCTAGACCATTGTCTGAAGGTATCAAGTACCTGGGGTTTCGCCTTAAAGCTAAGGCTTATTTAAAGGATGACTGGAGATGGCTTGTTGAAAGATTTTATAGTAAGATCGCGCTGTGGGAATACAGATCATTATCCTTGGGTGGCAGAGTCGTCCTCGCCCAATCAGTCTTGATGCAGATGTCGGTCTACTGGGCTCACCTTTATCTGCTCCCGGCTAGTATTATCCAGGCCATGAACAGGATCTCTGCCAATTTTATTTGGGGGGCGAAAGCTGAAAGAGGTAAAATCCATCTTTCAAAATTGAATCACTTAACTTTGCCAAAAAAATTTGGAGGATGGGGTCTGATGGATTTAAGGATATTTGGAAAAGCTCTTGTTTGCAAATCTTTATGGAGAGGCATCTTTGACTCAAATCCCTGGAGTGCAATTATCCACCAAAAGTATCAAAAAGGAAGAAGCTTGGAGTTCTGGTTCAGGTTTGGCTCCATTGGAATAAAACAGGGGTCTGCTATTTGGCTTAGCTTCAGGAGAATTGAGAAATACTTTCTTAACAATCTAAAATGGAGGATATTCTCTGGAAGGAAAATCTTCATCGGCTTCGACTCTTTTGCTGGTTTCAGGGGTAATCTACAGGTTCCAGATCCTCTTCTTTTTTACCTTCACAGATCTGGTATTTTTACTTGGAACAGGGTTATCAAGGAGTGGAGGGGGCTCTCTCCTTCGCTCAAGAATGCAGCTGATCTTGGTATCCCACAGGCCTTGTCTCTTCTTTGGGATAACCTCAAGATCACACTTGATCAAGGTGGCTTGAATCGGGCTGGGACTGATGACCATGTGGTGTGGTCTTTATCTCTCTCTCATTCTCGAGCTACTGTAAAGGACATATACTCTGATCTCATATCCAAAAAAATTATTCCTGCTAGACAGATTTTTCCAGTGTTCTGGTGGAAACTCGGCTGCCCCCTCAAAGTGATCATCTTCTCTTGGTTAGTCTTTTACAACAAGAATTTAACTTGGGAAAACTTGAGGAAGCGTTCTTGGCACGGTCCCAGCAGATGCGTGTTATGCAAAATGGAGGAGGAAACAAACTATCATATGTTCTTCAATTGCATGGCCTCCCAACAAATCTGGTATGATTTAGCTTCGTATTTTTCTTTTCCGCACCTCAATTTCATTTCTGTTGATGCAGCTTTTGCCTGGTGGGGAAGTCAAGAAGCTGTCAAGCGCCCAATCCTTCCCATCACAATATGGTGCCTTTGGAAGTGGAGGAATTTAAAAATCTTTGAAGACTCAAATATTTCTTTCAAATATGTTCTGTTTTCAGTCTCAGCACTCTATCCTTCTATCCGATGATAGGTCGATGGGTGCAGTATGTCTGGCGCTTAAATCTCGGTTTTGTGCCCTCGATTGACTGCCTGTTTCTGGGGGCTTTCATTTGGATGCTGTGGGCTTCTTTTTGTCTTGTGCCTATACCTGTAATGCATTGTGACAATGTTGGCGATACTGGTGCTTCCAGTTTTTATTATGTTCGTATGTGATGCTTCATGTTTTTCTTGTGGTAGGCCTCTCAGCTGTTTGTTGTTGGGTCCCTATAATAGTAGTGATTACCCAATTACTATTGTAGTTATACCCCTTATTTATATTGTTGTGCCCCCATTACCCCCATACTGTTATTAATGTGCCCATAGAATCCCTCTATTGTTATTTTTGTGGCTTTATATTATTATTGTTAGGTCGGCTGGATTATATTGTGACTCCATAGACTCCTATATATAGAAAAGAGGTTTTGTCATTTGAATCATCCAAGAATTGTTCATTTATGTAATGTAAAGGAGGTTGCCCCCTCGAAGAGGCTGAATTCTAAGGCGTGGATCTCTCTTTTCTATCTTTTTGTGAGCTGGTTTCATAACATTTGGTATCAGAGCTTTGGATTCTAGGTTTTCGCTGCTCCAAACAGGTCATCGTGGCATTTTCGCTATAACTTTTTTTCTGTGACGTTTCAGAAGTCGCAAAAAAAAACCCATTTGAGAAGAAATCATACTAAACCTTGGGTCCAAATTTCAGAGCTTTTCGCGCGATATTTGCGGAGATATGATCTCAGGAAGTTGGTCTTTTTGCAGACTCCTGAATTACACTCAAAACAGGTGACCTGGGGAAAATCGTCATAACTTTCTTTCTGAGCATTGGATTGAAATTTCGTAAGAAGGTACAGAAAGAGGACGGATTGTAGTTTTCTTTTATATATTTTTCAGAGTCAAAGGTTGAAACAGTGACACGTGGCACTTCATACAAGTTCGCTCTACTGAATTAGTCTATAATCAGGTCACTGCAGGAGATTGTGCATAACTCTTTCTTGGAGAATCCAATTTGGTTCAGACTAGTGGCATTGGAAAGAGGACACAGAAGGCTACTACAGGTCACAATTTTAGAACTGGATGATTTGAAATTACAGAGATACATCAGATTCAATATCAGGCTTCTACAAAGTAAAAAAAGGTGTGTAGTTTTTATTTTTTATTTTTGCATAAGCTTGGTTTGAAGGAATTCAAAGGGCATAGTAAAGCATTATTATCGGTAACTGATGCCCCGAGGAAAGAAAATGCAAACACCTAGTAAGGAACCTGAAAGCTCTAGCATGACTCATGAAGAAGAGGAAGAAATGCTACATGATATATCAAAATTACAAGAACAAGTGCAACAAATGTCACGCTCACAAAAGCTAACAGATGCTAAGATAAAGGGCATGGAAGCTAAGATGGACGATTTGAAGAAGGACATGGCAAATTTGAAGACAGATTTGAAGACAGACATGGCAGATTTGAAGACAGATTTGACAAATTTTCTACAAGAAATACTTACTAATGGTGAAAAGGTTGTAAAGGAAACTCATGATGTGAACAAAAGAAATGTTAATCATGATTCCATAGACTCTAATGTTGGATCGAAGACCCACCATATTCCAAAAATCGATATGAGGAAGTTTGATGGCAAGGATCCCGCCACATGGATATTACAGATGGAGCAATTCTTCGATCTCAATAATGTGCAAAACACACAAAAGGTACGTATGGCAACTTTATATTTGGAACCAAATCAGTTTGTATGGTATCAATGGCTTTGCTCTCGTAAACAATTTATCACTTGGGCAATTTTTACGGAAGAATTGATAGCACATTATGAGGATACAAAAAGCAACACTTTTTTTAGCCAATTGATAAGTCTCAAACAAAAGGGTTCAATAATGGAGCACATTGAGGAGTTCCAAAAATTGAACATAAGGGTAAAAGATATTCCAGAGGAGCATAGGATTGATGTGTTCATAGGGTCTTTAAAGGATAATATCCAACATGATGTTCGCCTTTGGGAACCTGATTCATTAGAGAAGGCATTCAGGTTAGCAAGAAAAATGGAAAGCAAAATTATGGCAACCAGGAAGCATACCACTCACAACTATAAAGACGGAAGTGTTGTTGCCCCTAGTCTTCCACAACCTATAAGGTTGACACCACAACAATTGGAAGAAAAAAGAGCAAAAGGGCTTTGTTACAGTTGTGATAGCAAATACACTAAAGGTCATAAGTGTGCTGAGAAGAAATTATTCTACATAGATTGTGAAGAGGAAGAAGAAAAGGAGCAAGAAAGGTCAAAAGAAGAAGATATACTCCAGGAACAAAGCCTAGATGAAGAACAAATAAATCCGACCATATCTTGTAATGCATTGGCGGGAATTACCACTCCTCAAACCATCAAGATAGAAGGACAAATCAAGAAGAAAAAGGTAATAGTGTTGATTGATTCAGGAAGCACCCACAATTTTATTCATTGTAGGGTAGCAAAAGAATTGAATTGCTTCCTATATCCAGCACCAGAGTGTCAAGTGATGATTGCAAATGGAGGAACAATAAATTGCTCTGGAAAGTGCCATAATATCAAGCTATCCATGGGAGAATATGTATTGACTAGCCCAATGCTTTCCATTCCAATGGGAGGTGCTGATGTTGTACTAGGAGTCCAATGGCTACAATCCTTGGGTACAATAGCTTTTAATTTTCAAGAACTTTTCATCAAATTTTCTGTGGAAGGAAAGGAAGTTGAATTAAGGGGTATTGCAGGGAAACCAGGAAAGATAATCAGCTCTAATGGTATGACAAAGCTTCTAAAAAAGGAGCAAAGAGGTGTAATTGCACAATTATGTTCGCTAGATGTTTCCACATTGGAATCATCTATTTCTCCAGATCTCCAAAAAGTCCTGGACAATCATTCCAAGGTATTTGAGACTCCCAAAGGTCTCCCACCTATGCGTGATCATGATCATGCTATTCATCTGATTCCAGGAAGTGTTCCTCCAAACATCAGGCCGTACAGATATCCCTATGTCCAAAAAAGTGAAATTGAACGTATGGTTGCAGAAATGCTAGAGGCTGGTATAATTCAACCGAGTCAAAGTTCTTTCTCTGCTCCAGTAGTATTGGTGCACAAGAAGGATGGATCATGGCGCATGTGTCCGGATTATAGGGAGCTCAACAAGCTCACTATTAAAGATAAGTTCCCCATTCCTGTCATTGATGAATTACTGGATGAATTGCATGGATCAATTTACTTCACCAAGTTGGATCTTCGTTCAGGATATCATCAAATCAGAATGAAGATTGAAGACATTCCGAAAACGACATTTAGAACTCATGAGGGTCATTATGAATTTTTGGTCATGCCTTTTGGCCTTACCAATGCACCTTCAACATTTCAAGGTTTGATGAATTCAATTTTCAAACCATTCCTTAGAAAATTTGTGTTAGTATTTTTTGATGATATACTAATCTACAGCAAGTCTTGGAAGGATCATGTTGAACATGTTGACAGGGTGCTACAACTATTGGAGGAGAAACAATTATATGCAAAAAGATCCAAATGTTTCTTTGGAGTCCAGGAGGTGGAATATTTGGGTCATATTGTATCTCATGAAGGAGTTAAGGTAGACCCTAGCAAAATTAAAGCCATTAAGGAATGGAAAATCCCCACATCCATAAAGCATCTGCGAGATTTCTTGGGTTGACAGGGTATTATCGCAAGTTTGTTAAGAATTATGGGAGAATAGCAGCACCTCTAACAACATTATTGAAGAAAGATGCATTTTCATGGACTCCGGAAGCAACAAAGGCCTTTGAACATCTTAAAGAGGCAATGTGCCAAGCACCGGTCTTAGCTACACCGGACTTCACAAAAACCTTTATTGTGGAATGTGATGCTTCAGGAAATGGAATTGGTGCTGTTCTAATGCAAGATGAAAGACCCATTGCTTTTGAAAGTCGTCCAATCAAGGGAAAGTTTTTAAGCAAAGCTATTTATGAGAAGGAAATGTTGGCAATACTCCATGCACTTAAGAAATGGCGACCCTACCTAATGGGAAGACACTTCAAGGTAAAAACGGATCATGATAGCCTTAAATACTTTTTAGAACAAAGATTATCCTCTGAAGAGCAACAAAAGTGGGTCACAAAGATGTTGGGTTATGACTTTGAAATCATCTACAAAAAAGGGAAGCAAAATGTGGTGGCAGATGCACTCTCAAGAAAGGATGAGGATGTGGAAGCATTGTTGTGCGCCATTTCTATTATCCAACCAGATTGGATAAACGAAGCAAGGGAGGAATGGAAGAATGACGAAGAAGTGTGGGCACTTATTCGAAAGCTACAACAAGATTCCAGTACTTCTGATACATTTAGCTGGAAAAATGATTCGTTATGGTACAAAGATCGCTTATACCTCTGTAAGAATTCCCAGCTAAAACAAAAGATTCTTATGGAATTGCACACTTCTCCCTTAGGAGGGCACTCAGGATTTTTAAAAACTTACCACAGGGTTAAGAAGGAATTTTTTTGGGATGGCCTTAAATCAGATATTCAAAAGTTTGTGGCGGAATGTTTGGTTTGCCAACAAAATAAAGTTGAAACAATTAAGACACCGGGTCTATTACAACCTTTATCCATTCCAAGCCAACGTTGGGAGGAGGTTTCAATGGATTTTATCACAGGTTTACCCAAGTCTGAGGGAAAGAGTGTCATCATGGTGGTAGTAGTTGACAGACTTACCAAGTATGCACACTTTTGTGCATTATCACATCCATTTAAAGCCAGTACAGTTTCTACTGCATTTATGGAAACAATTCAAAAGCTACATGGAAACCCAAAGATTATTGTAAGTGACAGAGATCCCATTTTCACTGGAAATTTTTGGACAGAATTATTTTCTTGTCTTGGTACTCAGTTAGCTCATAGCTCATCTTATCATCCTCAATCTGATGGGCAAACTGAGATAGTAAACAAATGTTTGGAAGGATATCTTCGTTGCTTTGTATCTGATAAACAGACACAATGGGTCAAATGGTTGCCTCTGGCTGAATGGTGGTATAACACTTCCTTCCATACAGCAACAAAAATGACCCCATTTATGGCACTTTATGGGTATCAACCACCATCCATCACATCATATTTAAGAGAAAATTCTAAGGTTCAGGCAGTGGAACATCACATCGAACATCAACAACAAGTCCTCCAACTCTTAAAGGATAACCTCGTGTTGGCACAGAATAGAATGAAACAACAGGCAGATCAACATCGCAGTGAAAGAAGTTTTGATGTAGGTGATTGGGTATTCCTACGGCTACAACCATATAAGCAAATGTCCCTCAAGCAAGCTAAGAAGGATAATAAATTATCACCAAAGTATTATGGTCCGTACAAGGTGTTGCAAAAGATTGGTACTATGGCATACAAATTGGAGCTTCCTGCAGCTTCTCGATTGCACCCAGTTTTCCATGTTTCATGTTTAAAGAAGGTTATAGGCGACAAGCTCCCAGTTCAAACAATATTGCCAGAACTTGACGAGGAAGGAAAAATTATATTGGAACCGGAAGCAGTCACAGAAACAAGAACTCGACAGCTACGAAATCGATCAATTTCAGAGTATCTTATCAAGTGGAAGAACTTATCCGCTGAAGATTCCACATGGGAGGATGAGAATTTTATGCAGAAGTATCCAGAACTACTCAAGCGTTGAGGACAACACTTTTTTGAAGGAGAGGGGCATGTTGGGTCCCTATAATACTAGTGATTACCCCATTACTATTGTAGTTATACCCCTTATTTATATTGTTGTGCCCCTATTACCCCCATATTGTTATTAATGTGCCCATAGAATCCCTCTATTGTTATTTTTGTGGCTTTATATTATTATTGTTAGGTCGGCTGGATTATATTGTGACTCCATAGACTCCTATATATAGAAAGGAGGTTTTGTCATTTGAATCATCCAAGAATTGTTCATTTATGTAATGTAAAGGAGGTTGCCCCCTCGAAGAGGCTGAATTCTAAGGCGTGGATCTCTCTTTTCTATCTTTTTGTGAGCTGGTTTCATAACATTTGTCTTCTTATATAGACTCTCTGATGCGGTCTTCTTTCATGAAATCCATCAGAATATGATGTATATATTGCCTCAATATAATATATTTTGATTTTCTTTTTGAAAAAAGGAAAAAAAAAGGAATTTCGAATTACATTTTTATCGCTTGATAAAGGATATACCAATTTTTGATTGCTCGTATGTATAATTCTATATTTCCAAGTTTAATTCATATTTGAAAATTGTTTAAGCATTTCTAATCTTATCAAAAGTTATCGACTTTGATAAGTGTCTATGGATTCAATCTAATATATTTATTGTAATAGCCTCGATTACATTTCTTGTTTATCACAAACATTGTAAATTTAATTAAATAAAAATGGGTTGAGTTTAAGGACACATATTCCAGAGCTGAGGAGGGGAGGGGACTGCTTGGGATGTTGACTTGTTTGGTGGCAACCATGGAGGCTGATAGATAGCAAGCAATGGATAGGGGACTAAGTGGTACCATGGTGATTCCCATACAAGATTATGGCAAGCAGACATAAACAAACCTACGATGACAAAGAAAAACCAACAGAAAAATCAAGGGAGAGATAGACAGGTGGAGCAACATTGATTGATCTAGAGAATTTGTGGTCAGACTAGAAAATAACCATTAGGAAGTGGATTAAGGACAGGGAGAGGAACACGTATATCAAGCAAGAATGCATGAAATTCGAGGGAGTTCAAGTAGAAAAAGGAAGAGGCGGAAGGGAATTGGAAGGGAGGGGATAACACACAATTTCGATAGAAAGAAAAATGCAAAGGAGAGAACATCACACAAAAAGAAGAAGGAGAAAACATTGTAGCACAGGGAGGGGCGGTCAGCTCTTGAAAAAAATAGGAGGGGAAGAAAGGAAGGGTAGGAGGAAGAGAAATTGTGTCATAAATAGAAGGAATAAGAGAGTTGGCTCGAAAATAAGAATAGTGCAGAGGCCACAGTACCAAAACATCGAAATGGATATGAGAGGTGCAGGGATTTAGTGTCGTGATTGTGTTGGTGGGGGAGGTGACTAGGCCTCTAGAGCCCGTGTTCCATCCGATTGCATTGGTTTAATCCTTTGATGAAATCCCTCACTCACCCTCTGAATTCTAGGTCGGGGGTGACAACTGCAAGTGACACTGGTTGCAGCTTCTGTAACGTTGGGTGGAGAGCCATAGTCCTAGATTCAGTTGCTTGGTTTCTACCTCCAGATAAGCATTTACCCTGTTTTGACATATGCCATGAATTTTTGAGAGTCTAATGTATTGTCCACTGAATATTTTAGAATGGTTCATATGTGGATGTTTTCACTAGGTCTTCATAACTCTAATATTATGGACAAAAGCGTGATGAATTCCATATCATATGTATTAACCTAATAAATGCTTTGAATACGTGATGTTTTGTACTCTATGTGAATGGATTTGTATGATACTGGTTGGTTTCAGTGTAAGGCCTTGATAGGGAGTGATTGGCCTTGTAGATATGTTATGGAGGAATGTTGCAATCATATAGGTATGCATGTATACGTCATGGTGCACAATGCCCTTACTCTTGTAGCAGTTGCATGCATTACCACATTTACATTAGAGGGTACAATTAGTAGTGGGAATGGCACTTAATGTTAACACAAAATATTTAAATCTTTGTTCAATCTCTAGACATTCAGTTGGTCACAAGATTGTGGCAGGCATGTCATTGATGACTATAGTTATGTTTTTTTTATTAAGGGTATAATTCCATGGGATTGTGAGTTCAAATATAATGTCTGAGGGTACTGACGTAGGTATACGTATTGATTTCTTTATGGTTGTATACAAGCAATGACAGAGAGTTTATGTGTTTCTTACAGACACATGACATTAGGAATATTGTGGTATGAATGCAATGTTGAGTTTTACCCTTAGATATATATAAATCAAGGCATTTGTGTATGTACAAACATTTTCTTTTATTGTCCCAAACCCATGTAACCATTACACAACCCGCAACCTTCCATTTAATTGCATCGTGGGAAGAATCCATAGCTTCATGAATAGTAGTTGGCACGGTGGATGAGTATGCTCCTTCCTAATTCAAAATTAAACTATATACCTTATGAGTTTGGACTATTGATTCCAAGAACTTCCAACATTAAGCATGGCTTGGGAACTTAGGATAATTGCATGTAGAACAAAAGAAACTACCCAACTTATAAGTTGGACCTTCGTTACATGATTAGGCACTATGAGAGTTATATATGTATATTGTGTTTATACTACTAAAGGCATGGTGTTCACAATCCCTAGTCATAGCTACATATATGCTACATTGATGCTTTCCAGACGTTGTGAGGTTGGTTGAAGTAATTGTGTTCTTAGTTATGTGAAATTCACAACATTTAGTGTACATGTACTGCAAGAAGTGTACCCTTTCTCTGATAAACCTGGGAATCATTTTTGACATCCATATCCCTCCATGTTGCAAGTCCATCTAAATAGTTAGGTACCTTCCTTGAATGAAGGCAAAGACTGCTTTGTGCATAAACAAGTTTCTCTGCTTTCTGATGAGTAACATTGCTCCTCTTAAGAAAGTGGATGAACAATCAATCGACTAGTTCTTTTCAATGTTTAGGAACAAGGAACATGAGATAATAATCACATAGAAAAATTGCATAGCTTTGGGGTTTTGTTGTGTACATTCTCCAATAACCAATGGGCTTCTTTTATGTATGCCTAAAGGTACCAAACTCAAAACCAGCCTCATGGAAAATTACTTCTTCAGGAATATAGATCTTGTTTATGGCATCAACAAATCCTTATGTCACATATCATCATCCATGTATAAAGTTTTTTTGTCTCTTTGTACATAACTTTGGATTAAGGGAATATGAGGCCATGTGAATGGAGGTGTTCATTATGTTTAGTCTCTTCTCTATTAGCTTTTGGAGTTTGTTGAAAAACTCCAAGAAGGGGTTTGTCTAACAAATGATTTGCTTTACCTTGTCTACTATGTTTCCAACACATTCATATATTGTCTCAAGTCTAGAGGAATATGAATGTGAAAACCAAATAATATCCATAATTGGAGGGGTGAAAGGGACACCATATCCAGATTAAGGCACTAATTATCGTTGAGAAGCATTGCTCTTATGTTGTTCACTCAAGGTGAATGGGATCCAATCTATGCATTCCACTCAAAGCTAACCATAGTGGTTTGTAAGGTTGCATGCACCTCGAACATGTGTTCATATGTAGTGTATCTTGAGTTTGTAGATACATTGGAGCCATTGAAAGAAAAATGTGAAAGCTATGGAAAGCAATATAACCTCTATTAAACCAGAAAATCAGATTCCAACTAGGACTCAAAAAGTGCAAACCATTAAAATGTGAAATTTCTTAAGGGCACATAACTTATGCAACTAGATCACAAAGCAAAATAAAAAATAGATTGATGACTTGAAAATCAGCCTCTTCGAGGGGGAAACCTCTACATCACATAAATGATCAATTCTTGGATGATACACATGACAAGACCTCCTTGGTATATAGGAGCCTAAGGGGTCACAATATAATCAGAGCATACATAACAATAATAATGTAAGGGCACAAAAATAACAATAGTGGGCTTCTATGGGTCACAACAATAACAATATGGGGTCTACATGTGCATAACAATAACAATATGGGGCTACACTAATAATAACAATAAGGGTTGTACCCTAGTATTATAGGGACCTAACATGCCCCTCTCTTTCAAAAAAGTGTTGTCCTCAACGCTTGAGTAGTTATGGATGCTTCTGTATAAAATTCTCATTCTCCCATGTGGAATCTTCAGTGGGTAAGTTCTTCCACTTAATAAGATACTCTTAAATTTATCGATTTCGTAGCTTTCGGGTTCTTATTTTTGTGACTACTTTAGGATCCAATATGATTTTTCCTTCTTCGTTAAGTTCTAGCAATACTATTTGAACTGAGATCTTGTCACCGATAACCTTCTTTAAGAATGAAATGGAAAACTGGTTGTACTCGGGAAGATGCAGGCAATTCCAATTTGTATGTCATAGTACCAATCTTTTGCAACACTTTGTAAGGACCATAATACTTGGGTGATAATTTACTATTCTTATTAGCTTGCTTGAGGGACATTTGTTTATATGTTTGTAGCCTTAAAACACCCATTCTCCTACATCAAAACTTCTTTCACAACGATGTTAATTTTCCTATTGTTTCATTCGATTCTGCGCCAAAGTGAGGTTATCCTTTAAGAGCTGGAGAACTTGTTTTTGATGCTCGATATGATCTTCCACTATTTGAACCTTAGAATTTTCTCTTAAATATGATGTGATAGATAGTGAATGATATCCATAAAGTTCCATAAATGAGTTCATTTTTGCTGTAGTATGGAAGGAAGTGTTATACCACCATTCATCCAGAGGTAACCACTTGACCCATTGTGTTTGTTTATTAGATACAAAGCAATGAAGATATCCTTCCAAACATTTTTTCACTGTCTCAATTTGCTCGTCGGATTGAGGATGATAAGATGAGCTATGAGATAATTGAGTACCAAGACAAGAAAATAATTTCGTCCAAAAATTTCCAGTGAAAATGAGATCTCTATCACTTACAATAATCTTTGGGTTTCCATGTAACTTTTGAATTGTTTCCATAAATGCAATAACAATTGTATTGACTTTAAAAGGATGAGATAATGCACAAAAGTGTGCATACTTGGTAAGTCTATCAACTACCACCATGATGACACTCTTTCCTTTAGACTTGGGTAAACTTGTGATAAAATCCATTGAGACCTCCTCCCAATGCTGACTTGGAATGGATAAAGGTTGTAACAGAGCTAGGGTATTAATTGTCTCAACTTTATTTTGTTGGAAAACCAAACATTTTGACACAAACTTTTGAATATAAGATTTAAGGCCATCCTAAAAATATTCCTTCTTGACCCTGTGGTAAGTTTTTTAAACTCTCAAGTGCCCTCCTAAGGGGGAGGTGTGTAATTCCAAAAGAATATTTTGTTTGAGTTGGGAATTCTTACAGAGAAATAAGCAATCTTTGTACCATAATGAATCATTTTTCTAGGTAAATGTATCAGATGTATAGGGATCTTGTTGCAACTTTTTAATGAGTGTCCACGCCACTTCGTAATTCTTCCATTCATCCCTTGCTTTAGTTATCCAATCAAGCTGGATGATAGGAATGACACAAAGTAATGCTTCCACATCCTCATTCTTTTTTTAGAGTGCATCTGCCAAAACATTTTGTTTCCCTTTTTTGTAGATGATTTCAAAGTCATAACCCAACATCTTTGTGACCCATTTTTGTTTCTCTTCTGAATATAATCTTTGTTCCAAAAAATATTTAAGACTATTGTGATATGTTTTTACCTTGAAGTGTCTTCCCACTAGGTAAGGTCACCATTGCTTTAGTGCAAGTAGTATTGCCAACATTTCCTTCTCATAAATAGGTTTTTGTAAATAATTTCCCTTGATTGGACGAATTTAAAAAGAAATGAGTCTTCCTTCTTGCATTAAAGCAACACCAACTCCATTTCCTAAGGCATCACATTCCACAATTAAGGTTTTTGTGAAATCTGGTGTAGCTAAGACCGGTGCTTGTCGCATTGGCCATTTAATATGTTCAAAGACCTTAATTTCTTCTGGAGTCCAAAAAAATGCATCTTTCTGCAATAATGTTGTTAGAGGTGCTACTATTCTCCCATAATTCTTAACAAATTTGCTATAATACCCTGTCAACCTGAGAAATCCTCGAAGATGCTTTAGAGTTGTGAGAATTTTCCATTCCTTAATGGCTTTAATTCTGTTAGGGTCTACCTTAACACACTCATGAGATACAATATGACCCAAATATTCCACCTCCTGTACTTCAAAGAAACATTTGGAGGTTTTTGCATTTAATTGTTTCTCCTCCAATAGTTTGAGCACCCTGTTAACATGTTGAACATGATCCTTCCAAGACTTGATGTAGATTAGTATATCATCAAAAAATACTAACACAAAATTTATAAGAAAGAGTTTAAAAATGGAATTCATCAAACCTTGAAATGTGGAAGGTGCACTAGTAAGGCCAAATGCATGACCAAAAATTCATAATGACCTTCATGAGTTCTGAATGTATCCGATCTTCATTTTAATTTGATGATATCCTGAATGAAGATCCAACTTAGTGAAGTAAATTGCTACATGGTATTCATCCAACAATTCATCAATGACAAGAATGAGAAATTTATCTTTAATAGTGAGCTTGTTGAGCTCCCTATAATCTGGATACATACACCATGATCCATCCTTCTTGTGCACCAATACCACTGGAGCAGAGAAAGAACTTTGACTAGGTTGAATTATACTAGCCTCTAGCATTTTTGCAACTATATGTTCAATTTCACTCTTTTGGGCATAGGGATATCTGTAAGGACTAATGTTTGGAGGAACACTTCCTAGAATCAAGTGAACAACATGATCATAATCATGAATAGGTGGGAGGCCTTCTGGAGTCTCAAATACATTGGAATGATTGTCCAATACTTTTTGGATATCTGGAGAAATAGATGATTTCAATGTTTGAACCTCTAGTGAGCATAATTGTGCAATTACGCCTCGTTGTTATTTCTTTAAAATCTTTGTCATTTTGTTAGAGTTGATTATCTTCCCTGGTTTCCCTGCAATACCTCTTAATTCAATTTCTTTTCCTTAAAAAATAAAATCAAGAAAAGTTCTTGAAAATTAAAAGCTATCATCCCCAAAGATTGTAACCATTGGACTCCTAGTACAACATCAGCACCCCCCATTGGAATGGAAATCAATGGACTATTCAATACATATTCCCCCATGGTTAGCTTGATATTATGGCACTTTCCAGAGTAATTTATAGTTCTTCCATTTGAAACCATCACTTCACACTCTGGTGTTGGATATAAAAAGCAGATCAATTCCTTGGCTATCTTACAATGAAGAAATTATGGGTACTACCCGAACTAATCAGAGTTATTACTTTTTTATTCTTGATATATCATTCTATCTTGAGAGTTTGAGAAGTGGTAATTCCCGCCAATGCATTACATGATATGGTCAGATTCATTTCTTCTTTCTTTGGGGTTGGTTCCTGGTGTATATCATCTTCTTTTGATGTATCTTGTTCCTTTTCTTCATCCTCTTCACAATCTATGTAAAATAATTTTTTCTCAGCGCACTTATGACCTTTATTGTATTTTCTATCGCAACTGTAACAAATTCCTTTTGCTCTTTTTTCGTCTAATTGTTGTGGTGTCAACCTTGTAGGTTTTGGAAGGCTAGGAGCAACAACACTTCCGTATTTATATTTGTGGGAGTTAGACTTCCTTGTTACCATAATTTTGCTTTCAACTTTTCTTGTCACCCTGAATTCCTTCTCCAATGAATCAAGTTCCCAAAGGTGAACCTCATGCTGGCTGTTATCCTTTAAAGTACTTATGAAGACATCAATCCTATGTTGCTCTGGAATATCAGTTATCTTGATATTCAATTTTTGGAAGTCCTCATTGTGCTCCACCATTAAACCCTTTTATTTGAGATTTATCAATTGGCTAAAGAAGGTGTTGATCTTTGTATCCTCATAATGTGCTATTATTTCTTCCATAAAAATTGACCAAGTGACAAGTGGTTTATGAGAACAAAGCCACCACTACCCTAAAAACTATTCGACTTCTAAATATAAAGATGCAATGCGTACCTTTTGTGTGTGTTGCACATCATGTAGATAAAATTATCGCTCCATCTGTAGCATCCATGTTACCAGATCCTTGCCATCCAACTTCCTCATATCGATCTTTGGAATGTGGTTGGACTTCAATCCAAAGTTAGACTCTCTAAAATCATGATTAACATTCTTTTTGTTCTCATCATGAGTTTCATTGAGTACCTTTTCTCCATTAGGAAGCATTTCTTGTAGAAATTTTTTCAAACCTTGCAGTTTGCTTTTAAACCATTCTTTAAACCATCCATATTAGCTTCTATGTCTACTTTTAATCCATCCTTCAAACCTTCCATGTCTTCTTTTAGTTCATTTTTGGTTTCTCTTTGTGAGAGCGAAATTTGTTGCACTTGGTCTCATAATTTTGATATATCATGTCGCAATTCTTCCTCTTCATGCATCATAGTAGAGCTTTCTGAAAGCTTAATGGGTGCAAAATTATTTTGTTTGGGAGGCATTTTAGAAACAAATATTGATATCTGTGCTTCAATATTCCCTTGGAATTACTTCAAATTGATTTTTTCAAACAAAAGTCATGCATTTTTTTTAAGTACAGACCTTTTTCTCATGTTTACTAGCTCGATATTGAAATGGTTGTATCTATGTAATTTTGGCTCTCCAAGGTCTAAAATTTCATCCTATGGTAGCCCTCCGAGTCTTGTTTCCAAATCCATAATTCATACCGAGATTAGATTCCTCAAGATAAGGTTATGTCCAATCTCCCACGATGACCTGATTATGGACTGGTTCAATAGATCGAACTTGTACGGAATGACACATGCCACTATTTCAACCTTCATCCCTTAAAATGATACAAAAAAACTATAGTCCGTGCACTTTCAATCATTTTTTACAAAATTCAAATTTGAGGCTTGTAGATAAATTTATGACGATTTTCCCTAGGTCACCTATTTGAGACTGAATTATGGAGCATGCAAAAACCCTAACTTCTTCAAACCATATCTTATAAAACATAGCGAAAAAATATTTAAATTTTTACACAAAGTCATCAAGATTCCGACTCCTTGTGGTAGAAATATTAGCTTCTGAAGCCCTCGTATAAAAAAAATTATAGCGAAAATTCCAAGATGACTTGTTTGAAGCAGCGAAGCCCTAGAATCCAAAGCTCTAATGCCAAATGTTTCACAACCATATCACAAAACAAAAGAAAAATAGATTAACAACTTGAAAATTAGCCTCTTTGAGGGGAAACCTTATTTACATCACATAAATAAACAATTCTTGGATGATACAAATGACAAGGCCTCCTTAATATATATAGGAGTCTAAGGGGTCACAATATAATGAGAGCCTACATAACAATAATAATGTAAGGGTGCAACAATAACAATAGTGGGTTTCTACGGGGCACAACAATAACAATATGGGGTCTACATGGACACAAAAATAACAATAGGGGGCTACACTAGTATTATAGGGACCTAATAACATCCATCATAGTTGGTAATATGTGGACCGGGTTGGTTGTTGTGGTGTTATAACTTAGTAGACAAGTGCATCAAAACAATGGGTACCACAACTCCCTAGATTAGTTCCTGTGTCATGTTGATTTTTCCCTAAGCCAAGTCATTGTATTAGTTCCCCACTTTGATTTTTTGAGTCATTGTTGAGTCTGATTTGTGACCTTTATTTTAGCAATATAGTTGTACTTAAATAGAAATTTTGGACTAGGCATTTGGGCCATAAATATTATATTCTTGTTAATAGTTAACATTGTTTGATGGGAATGCCATATGATATTTACTTTAAGTTGTGATGAAATTATTTGATAGACTTACTACCTATGATATTAGTCGAGATGGTTTGTAGGATGAGTGTTCTAGTTGGTGGGAAAGATGCTTGGATTTTTGCATAGGTCACATCCTTTTATAGCTTGAAGTCCATAATGGAGAATGGTTACAATATGAAAGAAGTACATGAAAGCCTCATGCTCAGATTCTAATTATTCAATGGGCTTACATATATGCATTATTGTGATAGCCCCGATTACCCTTTTTCATTTTTTTAAAAGAAATTAGTGGGTTGAGCTAGGGACACATATTCTATAGTTAAGGTTGGGGTGGGGGGCGCGGGGGACTGCTTGGGATGTGGACTTGTTTGGTGGCAACCATGGAGGTTGACAAGTATGCATAAAGGATAGGTTACAAAATATCAGGTATAGATGATTAATTGGCAACATGAGGATTGGCCTACAAGATTATGGCAAGCAAACACAAATAAACTATGGATGACAAAGAAAAACCAACAAATAAATTAGAGAGATAGGGGAAAATGGAAGTACTACAAACAATGTTATTAGCATTTTGTTGTAGCACTTGGGGGCCACTTGGGAGGAAACTCTCAAGGGGGTTTCAGACTTTTCTATCTTGCCTTTGCATGTGAATTTGGCTAATGACTTCCCCCCTAGGACGTGTTATTGTTAGTGGTGACCTTAGTGGTCATTCTTTTAGGGCTCATACATAGGTGTAGGGTTAGGCTCATCTTCTCTATACCTAGGATGGATAGTAGTCACACTCTCTTATTCCTCTCAGGGGGTGTTCCACAGCTAATAAGGGCACTTGGATCGAGTTCATAGCTAAAGGGGCTAGGAAGCAAATCGCTAGTATAATTGTCCCACCACCAGTTTCTTTGTATTTGGTTTGCATGTGATTATCTTTTTAGGACTTTTATAATGTGTGCTCTTTGTTTCAAGTTAGTAGTTTGGCCTTAGGGGTGTATGTACTAACTTTATTTGGTTTATATAAATTTATTCACCTTGGTTGAACCTATTATCACTTAAGAAAAATTTCAAAATTTTGAGCATCAATTTTTTTTCAAAAGATTGGTGTCAGTCTTGGTCTGGTCTTTCCATGGTGTTTTAGAGTCTAAAGATTTAGAATAGAGTCTTGTTGGTATGGTCAAATAGGGTCAATACTTTGTTCTTGCTTATCCCTGGTCCCACATCACACATAAATTCCATGTGTTAAGCTTGTTTCAAGGTTCTTATGCGCTACGAAACTGTCTAGGAATTTTTGTAGCGCAAAACCCAGTCTAGGTGTTTTCGTAGCGCAAAACCCAGAATTTGCACTGGCTGCGCTACGGAATCGGGATTCGTGCAGATCTGTAGAAAATCTCATCTAGCTGTCAAATCTATCAAAATATGTTATTTTTACATCATCAGTTGTCAGCCCATACACTTTGCCTATCACATTCAACCGTTTATTCTCATCATTAGGGTCGTTAGGTGTTTTGGTACCCTCAGATTGCGAGTTTCAAAAAGAAGCCAAATATTCATAGTCATGATTATGTTTGGGTTCATACATGAGGAGCAAATTGAAAGGCATTCAATTAGAATTCCTTGAAGATCAAGCGAGGCAGTTTTCAAGCGAGGTAGTGATCGAGATTGAGACAATGCAAGTTTTTTTTCAAATCTTCACTTTGTTGGAATTTCATGGACGGGTCTGCAGAAAGAAAAGATCATAGGTCAGGCAGGTGTCTGAGGAATGAACCTGAGGGTTTAGATATCATCCTAAAGGAAAATGAAGTTGAACAAGCCTTCAAGCTGGTTGGCTGTTGGAGATTTTGCGAAAAACTTCAAGGAGGCCATATGCAAGTCACCAGGGAATTTGATTTAAATTTCACAGGATTGAATTCGAAAGTTGGGGTGCTTGAATTGCAATCTCTCCAGAGGTTATATCTACAATCACTGAGATTCCAAGGGGATAGGAGAGATGGTTTAAAAATTTCAATTTTGATATGACCCCCTGCAAGGAATTTCTGAAGCCGGAGTTCATTGATTCAGACTTAAACAAGTCAGTACCCAGGAGTTTTGTCGAAGATTCATATGCTAATTTACTTACCTACATACAGAGGTACTTCACCTGTGAGGGGAGGTATCATAAGGTGTATTCTTATCAATTCAATCTTCTGGTTCATTTCACTAGAAAGATATCTCTTGATTTGCCTTTATATTTGTTTCGTAGCCTAGGAAAAATGTGTGACAAGGTTCAGTTGAAGAAGGAAACATGTGAGACTTCGTTATTTCATCACAGCTTAGTCAAATTGATCGTTTTGCATGAGCTCCAGAAAATAGATAGGGAATGGTCCATGTTCATGTTTATGTCTGGCTTCAAGAATGAAACTAGTCTTAATCCTCAGGTTACGAAGATTTCTCCACCGACTAGTTAGTCACCGTGCAGAAACAAGATCGAGGAGATTCGTGAAATTGAAGGCTAGGAAATAGGTAAAGGAGCCCATAAGACCACTAGAAATCCAAGACACACCCCAACAGTCACAGAAAGAGAAAGCTCAGATCAAAGAGGGTGTACATGAGTAATCTATAGGTGAATCAGTCCAGAGAAGAATAACCAGGAGCCAGTTAGCTAAAGAAAAACGCAAGACAATGGTTACTGAGGGAAGCCCGGTTTCAAAGGGAAGTCTGAATGACTTGCTTCAAGCTATTGATATTGAAGAATCTCCTCTGGTTCGAGAAGACTTGATAGAAACAGGTAAAGACAAAACCAAAAGGGCCAAAGCCTCTAAAAAGCTCAAATTTGATGATTAGGTTTCTAAATTTGTTTTTAAGCCAAGAAGAACTGTGACGAGGCATTCAAAATAGGTACAAGAGGCGCTGTCAGAAGTAAGTGAAACAGAGGAGGTAGCAAAATCTCATGAAGGACCCGTGACTTCATCAGAAACATCATCACAGCTGCATAAAAACGATAGAGGTAAGGCAGTTATCTCTCAAGAGGAATGTAGTTTTGAAGAGTTGAAAAAGAAATTGAAGTTAGAAAATATTGAAATTGCCAAACTAAGAAAAACCTCAAGGAAACATGCAATCAAGGAAGCTTATTTTAATAAAATGGAGGCTCTGTGGGAAGAAAAAACGATTTCAATACCTGAAGTGGTCAACTTTCATGCTAAATACTACACCTGGTTAGTCCCTGCAATAAAGGAAGCAAAATACATCAGGAAAGTCAATACAAAACTGAGAGCTAGGATTAGAATTATGAAGAGGCAAATCGAAGATCTGAAGATACAACTAAGCCAGCATGAAGGACATCCTTAGCTAAAGGAAATCCCATAGCAAGTAAGGCTAAGTCCTAAATTTTGATAGATTACCTTTGAAGTTTACCTTGAAGAATGGTGCCTATCTATTCAGTTTTGAACAACGTCATGACAGATGGAAAAGCCGTTTCAAGTAAAAGAAAGCCCAAGAAAGTCTAATTTTGGCCTTAAAACTGTGTTTTTGTAATTACACAGCAGTTTCGTAACGCGCTACGAAATTGCTGTAGATGATGCCTAATGCACAGCAGTTTCGTAGCGCGCTACGAAACTGCTGTAGCTACATATTATGATTCGGTTGACCAAATTTTGAGAGACAAAGGGGAAATATTTTTGAAAGGGAGTTTCTGAAAAGGATCATTTACAAAGTGTAAGCATCTAGCAAGGGCAAAACCAGTAGAGGAAAGACACATATGAACTCTAAGCTATTTGTTATAAAAGTGATCATTATTTCATAGCTAGTATTGTTCATGATGCTTCAGGCAACATTAAAGAGGTTTTGTCTTCACACGTGTATATGGGCAAGGTCTACAGTGCATGAAAAACAAGGTAGTCCAATACATTTTTGTGTAATTAAGAAGAGCAACAGGGATAATTGATGTCGAAGATCCTTGTGGAGACCAAAAGCAGAAAAATAGGAGCAGTTTCCTAGTTTCCAGGAGTAGTAAAGGGATGAGGCATCAAGGACCAACAAGGAGTTTCAAACCTCCACCAAAGCTAAACTGAAGAAGGCCATTTGTCAGAGAACAAGTTTGGATTGTAATAAATGCTACTACCAACATGATGAGGAGTTATACTCCTAATTGTTCTAGGTCTCTAAAACCGCCAGTTAGCAGTGTGTTGCATTTAATAGTTAGTTTTAAGTGTCAATAGGTGTCATAGTAGGAAGAATTCGAGTTCCCCTCATGCTGTAGGAGGAATCTCAGTTATGTAAGGAGCTCAATATATAGGATAAAATATGATGTACAAAAGGTTGGAAAATTTCAGAGAAACTAGAATATTGTGCTTTGTGTAAGACTCTGTTTTAGTAATACAGTATTTGGCTTTGCTTTTCAGGAATCAGAAGGGATTTAATGTTCAGAATGTCTTGTATTGTCCTCTTCTCAGTGTTTGCAGTGGTATGAATGTGTGATTACTTAGAAATCACTGATTGTGCTCTAATTTCCTTCATACATTAATAAGCTGTGTTGTCCTATATGTTTCTGGTGTGTTCTAAATGCGTTGAATTCTAGATGCCCTGATTTCCATGTAAAGCTAACATTATTGTCATACTGAAACAATTTTGACTCCATAAGCCCAATGGATATTTTCTAATTGTGTTTCCACCATTTACACTTCTTCATTTGTTTCATAGAGTTAGCCATCTTATTCATTATCAAAATCTTTAATCTTGTGAGAGAGCCCTCTCAGGTTGGGGAGGCTAAGCCTCAGCCAAAAGTAGGTTTGAAACAATTACTCAAGGTCTACCTGATCAACAGCCTTTCAGGGTTGGGTTTTGAGATAACAGAACCCAATCTCCATCAGTCACGTCGATTTCACAGTTTTCCTCCTGAACGAGGTGGAATTATTACTCCTGTTCAAAGAGTACCTTTCGGTGCTCAATACTTATACCAACATGTAGTTGTTGACTCTATACTTGGTCCTCCTGGTAGTGATTTGATATCTTTTGAGACATTGGAAAATGACTCAAAATGTCCTATTAATCCACTTTTGACCGATCCTTTAGGACCAAAGTTATTGTGGCTAAACCTTAATGGTTCTAAACCTGCCTACACATACATTCCTTTTTTAGAATTACCTATGTAGGAGGTTTTTTACTCTTTACCCCCCACATCTGTAGTATCCACTACCATGTCATCATTGCCACCACTGAATGTGGCCAGACCTACACCTCCTTCCACACCTCTCACATCCTCTTGGGGCATTCCACCAGTCTCCTCTATGGCTCCTACAAATTTCCTTAGTGTTCCTATGCCTAATCCTTCATCTACACTGGCTATGGTTGTTAATCATAGTCAATGTGTAGGATCTGGGATTTTTACTCATAGTTCTGCCCAAGCTATGGCTCTTGTTCCTCAAATAAGCATGGTCACTTTCGTAAATTTGTGGGGAGGGTCATCTGTTTCTCCTAGCCAACCTAGGGGCAATGTTGCTTCAAATATGTCTCAAACCTCGTATATTTCATTGTTTGGAGGGACACCAACCTCTAGTACCTTCCCTATAATGGCTAGTTTACCCACGGGAAACCCTACTGCTAGCATCATCACTTCCATGAGTTACCCTCCTTATGTTGGTGCTACTGCACAAGTTGATATGTCCTTTCCCATCAGGTACAACCCTATTAGCATCCATGCTCTCGGGGGTCCTATGCTCTCTAAGGGCACTTACCCCGGGGGGCTAACTCCTTTCACTGGCCATGTTGGCCCACATAATTTATATTTTGGGATGAACCCTTATTAGAGTCAACAACCTTTACATCATAATCCCTATATGGGGGACCTCATGGTTGGTGAGGTGATTATCCTGCTTATGACCCATTTAGTCAACTCCATAATCCATTTTTATCCTCTCTTGATTTACTGGATTTAGCGAATTTGAAAAATGACCCCATTTGACATGATCCTTGGTGGCCTCCTATGCCTGCAAAGTTACCATATGATATCCCCAAGTTTGAAGGGAATCCTGGAGAGAATCCATCCACCCATATTACCACTTATCAATTGTGGTACTCGTCAAATTCCTTAGTGGATGATTCAATCAAATTACACTTGTTCCAACGTACCCCGATTGGAGATGTTGCCAACTGGTATATTGAATTGGACACAGTATGTTACAGGACTTCTCATCTTTGGCCCAAACCTTTTTAAGCCATTTCCAACTACCCACGAGGTATAGAATCGACTTTGACCTCTTGTCTAATTTCAAACAAGATGATGCCACATTGATTTATGATCATATCTGTGAGTGGCAACGTCACAAGAGGTTGGTTAGAACCAAACTTCCTGATGAGATATTACGAAAATGGTTCATTTGATTGTTACGGCCTCAAATTTCCAAAGATGTATCTATGTTTAGAGTTGTTACTGAGGAACATGCCATCTTAGCTACTCAACAAATGGACTTGATATTTTCTTAGTCGAGCACGCTTTATGAAGTACTCCCGAATGCTCCACGACCTTCCGTAGACCCACCTAAACCTGCTCCTAGCCCACACGTTGATGGTGTGATTGGGTTTGCTTTCGATTCCATGAGCCAACTTGTTGCTCAACTTGGTCAATTGATTGTTACATCACTGATCTAGGTGGATATTGGTGGCCACCTGCCTATTCCACCTAGACCCCCCAGTCAATTTCATCTGTTTCCTTGTTCATTTCAACATTTACTATTTTTAGCAGCTTTTTGGGTCCTGAACTCCCGGAGCAATTTTGACCCCCTAAACGACGTTTTTTGGGGTCCACGGCAGGCCCCTTGCCATAGGCAGGGGCCTGTGGCAAAACCTGTAGTACTTAGAGAGACCTTTCCAAGAAGGTATCATACGCACCAAATGGAGATAATATGACCAAGTTACGACCCTGGGATGTTGGCTGCGCAACTAACCCCAACAGGGCCCACAAACTCTTGGTGTTACATCTCCTGGGGTTAGGGTTTTAGTTGTTTAGGGTTTTCTCATGTTTTCAAATAATAAATAGGCCATTGAGCCTCATTGTAACATAGTTCAGAGGCATGTAGCCACCACATCTCTTCTCAGAGAAAAGCTACCATTGCCTAAGTTATCTTATTTTCATTCTCTTTGTAAGCATAGTTCAGTATTTTTCTATTAATGAAATGAAGCGTTTTTCTGTTGCATCTTTGTGTTTATGATTATATCTGTAAGTTGTTACATTCATGTTTAAGTTCAGATTAGTGGTATCAAAGCGGCCCATTCTTTCTCAATTTTTCTTTACATGTCCTCAACAAGGTCAGGGTATAAGGAGTTAGGGCTTGATCTAGTTGAACCATTGCAAGATCAGCCTTGCGAAACCCGATGACCTGTTGGGTCCCTATAATACTAGTGATTACCCCATTACTATTGTATTTATACCCCTTATTTATATTGATGTACCCATGTAGTGCCCATATTGTTACTGTGCCACATAGAAGCCCACTATTGTTATTGTTGTGCCCTACAATATTATTGTTATGTAGGCTTTGATTGTATTGGGACCATTTAGACTCCTATATATAGAAAGGAGGTATTTTCATTTTTATCATCCAAGAATTGTTAATTTATGTAATGTAAAGGAGGTTTCCCCCTCGAAGAGGCTGAATTCTAAGGCGTGGATCTCTCTTTTCTATCTTTTTGTGAGTTGGTTTCATAACATTTGGTATCAGAGCTTTGGATTCTAGGGTTTCGCTGCTCCAAACAGGTCATCTTGGCATTTTCTCTATAACTTTTTTTCTGTGATGTCTCAGAAGTCGCAAGAAAAACCCATTTGCGAAGAAATCACGCTGAACCTTGGGTCCAAATTTCAGATCTTTTCGCGTGATATTTTCAGAGATATGATCTCAGGAAGTTGCTCTTTTTGCAGACTCCTGAATTACACTCAAAACAGGTGACCTGGGGAAAATCGTCATAACTTTCTTTCTGAGATTTGGATTGAAATTTTGTAAGAAGTTACAGAAAGAGGACGAACTGTAGTTTTCTTTTATATATTTTTCAGAGTCAAAGGTTGAAACAGTGACACGTGGCACTTCATACAAGTTCGCTCTACTGAACCAGTCTATAATCAGGTCACTGCGGGAGATTGTGCATAACTCTTTCTTGGAGAATCCAATTTGGTTCAGACTAGTGGCATTGGAAAGAGGACACAGAAAGCTACTACAGATCACAATTTCAGAACTAGATGATTCGAAATTACAGAGGTACATCAGATTCAATATCAGGCTTCTACAAAGTAAAAAAAGGTGTGTAGTTTTTATTTTTTATTTTTGCATAAGCTTGGTTTGAAGGAATTCAAAGGGCCTAGTAAAGCATTATTATCGGTAACTGATGCCCGAGGAAAGAAAATGCAAACACCTAGTAAGGAACCTGAAAGCTCTAGCATGACTCATGAAGAAGAGGAAGAAATGCTACATGATATATCAAAATTACAAGAACAAGTGCAACAAATGTCACGCTCACAAAAGCTAATAGATGCTAAGATAAAGGGCATGGAAGCTAAGATGGACGATTTGAAGACTGATTTGAAGAAAGACATGGCAAGTTTGAAGACAGATTTGGAGACAGACATGGCAGATTTGAAGATAGATTTGACAAATTTTCTACAAGAGATACTTACTAATGGTGAAAAGGTAGTAAAGGAAACTCATGATGTGAACAAAAGAAATGTTAATCATGATTCCATAGATTCTAATGTTGGATCGAAGACCCACCATATTCCAAAAATCGATATGAGGAAGTTTGATGGGAAGGATCCCGCCACATGGATATTACAGATGGAGCAGTTCTTCGATCTCAATAATGTGCAAAACACACAAAAGGTACGTATGGCAACTTTATATTTGGAACCAAATCAGTTTGTATGGTATCAATGGCTTTGCTCTCGTAAACAATTTATCACTTGGGCAATTTTTACGGAAGAATTGATAGCACATTATGAGGATACAAAAAGCAACACTTTTTTTAGCCAATTGATAAGTCTCAAACAAAAGGGTTCAATAATGGAGCACATTGAGGAGTTCCAAAAATTGAACATAAGGGTAAAAGATATTCCAGAGGAGCATAGGATTGATGTGTTCATAGGGTCTTTAAAGGATAATATCCAACATGATGTTCGCCTTTGGGAACCTGATTCATTAGAGAAGGCATTCAGGTTAGCAAGAAAAATGGAAAGCAAAATTATGGCAACTAGGAAGCATACCATTCACAACTATAAAGATGGAAGTGTTGTTGCCCATAGTCTTCCACAACCTACAAGGTTGACACCACAACAATTGGAAGAAAAAAGAGCAAAAGGGCTTTGTTACAATTGTGATAGCAAATACACAAAGGTCATAAGTGTGCTGAGAAGAAATTATTCTACATAGATTGTGAAGAGGAAGAAGAAAAGGAGCAAGAAAGGTCAAAAGAAGAAGATATACTCCAGGAACAAAGCCTAGATGAAGAACAAATAAATCCGACCATATCTTGTAATGCATTGGCGGGAATTACCACTCCTCAAACCATCAAGATAGAAGGACAAATCAAGAAGAAAAAGGTAATAGTGTTGATTGATTCAGGAAGCACCCACAATTTTATTCATTGTAGGGTAGCAAAAGAATTGAATTGCTTCCTATATCCAGCACCAGAGTGTCAAGTGATGATTGCAAATGGAGGAACAATAAATTGCTCTGGAAAGTGCCATAATATCAAGCTATCCATGGGAGAATATGTATTGACTAGCCCAATGCTTTCCATTCCAATGGGAGGTGCTGATGTTGTACTAGGAGTCCAATGGCTACAATCCTTGGGTACAATAGCTTTTAATTTTCAAGAACTTTTCATGAAATTTTCTATGGAAGGAAAGGAAGTTGAATTAAGGGGTATTGCAGGGAAACCAGGAAAGATAATCAGCTCTAATGGTATGACAAAGCTTCTAAAAAAGGAGCAAAGGGGTGTAATTGCACAATTATGTTCGCTAGATGTTTCCACATTGGAATCATCTATTTCTCCAGATCTCCAAAAAGTCCTGGACAATCATTCCAAGGTATTTGAGACTCCCAAAGGTCTCCCACCTATGCGTGATCATGATCATGCTATTCATCTGATTCCAGGAAGTGTTCCTCCAAACATCAGGCCGTACAGATATCCCTATGTCCAAAAAAGTGAAATTGAACGTATGGTTGCAGAAATGCTAGAGGCTGGTATAATTCAACCGAGTCAAAGTTCTTTCTCTGCTCCAGTAGTATTGGTGCACAAGAAGGATGGATCATGGCGCATGTGTCCGGATTATAGGGAGCTCAACAAGCTCACTATTAAAGATAAGTTCCCCATTCCTGTCATTGATGAATTACTGGATGAATTGCATGGATCAATTTACTTCACCAAGTTGGATCTTCGTTCAGGATATCATCAAATCAGAATGAAGATTGAAGACATTCCGAAAAAGGCATTTAGAACTCATGAGGGTCATTATGAATTTTTGGTCATGCCTTTTGGCCTTACCAATGCACCTTCAACATTTCAAGGTTTGATGAATTCAATTTTCAAACCATTCCTTAGAAAATTTGTGTTAGTATTTTTTGATGATATACTAATCTACAGCAAGTCTTGGAAGGATCATGTTGAACATGTTGACAGGGTGCTACAACTATTGGAGGAGAAACAATTATATGCAAAAAGATCCAAATGTTTCTTTGGAGTCCAGGAGGTGGAATATTTGGGTCATATTGTATCTCATGAAGGAGTTAAGGTAGACCCTAGCAAAATTAAAGCCATTAAGGAATGGAAAATCCCCACATCCATAAAGCATCTGCGAGGATTTCTTGGGTTGACAGGGTATTATCGCAAGTTTGTTAAGAATTATGGGAGAATAGCAGCACCTCTAACAACATTATTGAAGAAAGATGCATTTTCATGGACTCCGGAAGCAACAAAGGCCTTTGAACATCTTAAAGAGGCAATGTGCCAAGCACCGGTCTTAGCTACACCGGACTTCACAAAAACCTTTATTGTGGAATGTGATGCTTCAGGAAATGGAATTGGTGCTGTTCTAATGCAAGATGAAAGACCCATTGCTTTTGAAAGTCGTCCAATCAAGGGAAAGTTTTTAAGCAAAGCTATTTATGAGAAGGAAATGTTGGCAATACTCCATGCACTTAAGAAATGGCGACCCTACCTAATGGGAAGACACTTCAAGGTAAAAACAGATCATGATAGCCTTAAATACTTTTTAGAACAAAGATTATCCTCTGAAGAGCAACAAAAGTGGGTCACAAAGATGTTGGGTTATGACTTTGAAATCATCTACAAAAAAGGGAAGCAAAATGTGGTGGCAGATGCACTCTCAAGAAAGGATGAGGATGTGGAAGCATTGTTGTGCGCTATTTCTATTATCCAACCAGATTGGATAAATGAAGCAAGGGAGGAATGGAAGAATGACGAAGAAGTGTGGGCACTTATTCGAAAGCTACAACAAGATTCCAGTACGTCTGATACATTTAGCTGGAAAAATGATTCGTTATGGTACAAAGATCGCTTATACCTCTGTAAGAATTCCCAGCTAAAACAAAAGATTCTTATGGAATTGCACACTTCTCCCTTAGGAGGGCACTCAGGATTTTTAAAAACTTACCACAGGGTTAAGAAGGAATTTTTTTGGGATGGCCTTAAATCAGATATTCAAAAGTTTGTGGCAGAATGTTTGGTTTGCCAACAAAATAAAGTTGAAACAATTAAGACACCGGGTCTATTACAACCTTTATCCATTCCAAGCCAACGTTGGGAGGAGGTTTCAATGGATTTTATCACAGGTTTACCCAAGTCTGAGGGAAAGAGTGTCATCATGGTGGTAGTTGACAGACTTACCAAGTATGCACACTTTTGTGCATTATCACATCCATTTAAAGCCAGTACAGTTTCTACTGCATTTATGGAAACAATTCAAAAGCTACATGGAAACCCAAAGATTATTGTAAGTGACAGAGATCCCATTTTCACTGGAAATTTTTGGACAGAATTATTTTCTTGTCTTGGTACTCAGTTAGCTCATAGCTCATCTTATCATCCTCAATCTGATGGGAAAACTGAGATAGTAAACAAATGTTTGGAAGGATATCTTCGTTGCTTTGTATCTGATAAACAGACACAATGGGTCAAATGGTTGCCTCTGGCTGAATGGTGGTATAACACTTCCTTTCATACAGCAACAAAAATGACCCCATTTATGGCACTTTATGGGTATCAACCACCATCCATCACATATTTAAGAGAAAATTCTAAGGTTCAGGCAGTGGAACATCACATCGAACATCAACAACAAGTCCTCCAACTCTTAAAGGATAACCTCGTGTTGGCACAGAATAGAATGAAACAACAGGCAGATCAACATCGCAGTGAAAGAAGTTTTGATGTAGGTGATTGGGTATTCCTACGGCTACAACCATATAAGCAAATGTCCCTCAAGCAAGCTAAGAAGGATAATAAATTATCACCAAAGTATTATGGTCCGTACAAGGTGTTGCAAAAGATTGGTACTATGGCATACAAATTGGAGCTTCCTGCAGCTTCTCGATTGCACCCAGTTTTCCATGTTTCATGCTTAAAGAAGGTTATAGGCGACAAGCTCCCAGTTCAAACAATATTGCCAGAACTTGACGAGGAAGGAAAAATTATATTGGAACCGGAAGCAGTTATAGAAACAAGAACTCGACAGCTACGAAATCGATCAATTTCAGAGTACCTTATCAAGTGGAAGAACTTATCCGCTGAAGATTCCACATGGGAGGATGAGAATTTTATGCAGAAGTATCCTGAACTACTCAAGCGTTGAGGACAACACTTTTTTGAAGGAGAGGGGCATGTTGGGTCCCTATAATACTAGTGATTACCCAATTACTATTGTAGTTATACCCCTTATTTATATTGATGTACCCATGTAGTGCCCATATTGTTACTATTGTGCCACATAGAAGCCCACTATTGTTATTGTTGTGCCCTACAATATTATTGTTATGTAGGCTTTGATTGTATTGGGACCATTTAGACTCCTATATATAGAAAGGAGGTATTTTCATTTTTATCATCCAAGAATTGTTCATTTATGTAATGTAAAGGAGGTTGCCCCCTCGAAGAGGCTGAATTCTAAGGCGTGGATCTCTCTTTTCTATATTTTTGTGAGCTGGTTTCATAACATGACCTCCCATGGTGGAAGAAAATAAAGACAGGGGGGAAGGAGATCCTTTAAAAATGTTGCTCAAGGAATGCCTCGAGTGACAAAGGGACACGATGATGGATAACTTTGCCCAGATCCTTTGACGACTACCCACAGGCGATGCATCTTCATCCAACAACCACTCTTGAGGTGCTACTCCTTTTAAGGTACAAGTTAAATTTGATATTCCCATATTCAAAGGTCTGATAGATGGAGACATCATAGATAAATGGTTAAATATATTGGAATGATATTTTCCAGTTCATGACTTTTCCAATCGGGAAAATATTACTTTTGCACTTCTTAAAGCCGCCCCACATGTCAAGAATTGGTCGGAAACCTACTATGAAGAAAAGGATGAGAGTGAACCCTCGTTGTTTTCAGCCGCACCCACTTGGAATTCTTTCCAAGATGCCATCAAGGAACAATATTACCCTGTCGGGAGCTATGAAGACAAATACATAAAGTGGACCATTCTATTGCAGGGAAGGAACCAAGACGTGCCATAGCTCACAAATACTTTCCATACCCTTCGTATGAAGCTGGGTATCAAGGATACTGAGTGACATTTGGTGCTCAAGTACTGCGACTGTCTACACAAGTAAATCCATGATGAGATGGAGTTCCTAGACATTTCCTCGCTCGGCACGACGTATCGGTACACAATCAAGATTGAGCAGAAGTTTAAACAGAAGAAGCGAGACTTTGGATCTGCGAATCCAAAGCAAGGAAAATGAGCCCCCAAACCACAAAACAATGGACCAAGCCAAGGCGGTGCTACCGAGGACAACCCGTCGAGGCCACAATAAAAGAGAAACACCCCGAAGACGAATAAGGACATGGGAAAATGGTGTGAGTTCCATAAGGGATCCACTCAAAATACAAGTGAGTGTCAGGCTAAGATGTAACTAGTGGCTGAGATGAAGGCTTTCGAATCAGATGCAGGTTCCAAATCTGAATCAGAACCCGATAAAGGAACTAACAAAGGGAAGTAGATCATTGATGCATAGCCCAGTGCCACCGTGGTCACCACCAAGATCCAGAAGATTGAGCTTGAAGATCTATAGGAGGGGGAATGCCTCTTCCACTCACATATGTGGGTGAAGGGTTCTTCACTACAGTTCATTATCAATAGCGGGAGCCAAAAGAACCACATTTCAATAGAGGTCGTGAAGTGGCTGGGCCTAAAGACTATGGCACATCCACAACTGTACACCATCGGATGGCTTCAATAAGGACAAGATCTTCATGTTAGCCAGCAGTGCAGCCTTCCCTACAACATCAAGCCCTTCATGGATGAGGTACCATGTGATATTGCTCCTCTTTAAGTTTGTGAAGTATTGTTGGGACAACCATACTTATGGAAGCAACATGTTGTATATGAGTCTAGAACTCGCACTCTGATTATTACTTTGGCTAATAAGTTGTACAGGATACTGGAGGTAGCCCCGCCTACCGCCATCTTTTTGATCATTGCAAAGAAATGTAGTAAGATCGTTTCCCAGTAAGGATCCTATTTTTAAATATAAAACCATCTTAGAATCAATGATATGAAGGGAGACTCTTCATTACAAATAGATTAGGACTCGCTTTCGAAGTTACACTCTTAGATTTTATAGTCATGTGTTGTAGATTAAATTTCCTCTTTCAAGGCAATTTTCAAATAGAGTAATGATTTACATTCTGCAAGTAGAGCGTTGACTTGATTGTTTTGCAAGTAGGATAACATGGTTCATTTCTGCAACTGGTATAGTCTTTTCCCTTCTTGCAGCTATATTTAGTCTTTACATTTAATGAATGACACTTTTTTTCTTCTTCTGAAATTAGGATAATGTTCATTTTCCTGTAATTAGAGTAGACTCTTGCCTTTTCAAGCAAATTCTCTTTGTAAGATAGCTGAAGGAGTGGCATATGCATACCTTCATCTCATTCAATGGCTGAAGGTCACATGAGTAGAGCTTAGCCTACTGTGCATATAACACTATCACCTCTAAGTTTGTACAAACCACAGGTTGATAATTTAAGTTGGTAGCGTTGAGAGTTACAACATTCTTGTTGCAATACTAGGGCTCATCACTTTTTAGCATCGTTTCCAGTGAGGTGTCCAAGTAGGTATTGTTTCTACTTAGAAGTTTCTTATTTTTTTTCCTCTGTTTTGCATCAGTACTATTAATTTGAAAACATAAAAAAAAGAGAGAAAAATTAAAAAAAAAATAGAGCTAGTTCTTTCATGCCTCATAGGAGTAGGGATAGTAAAGGGAAATTCCTACCAAAAACCCCCACCCCTTCAAGAAGCCAACCATCATTCTTCTTTCTTGACTGTGAACTTCCCTCTCTGAATACAAGGGAGTTAGAAAACCCTCTAGGTGAGCAACTTGACATTTTTTAGGAACCCATATGGGAGGAAGGGCCCATCTCACCTACCCAAACCATGGCTAAAAAAAAGACAAAATGAGTTCTTTCCTATCCGAGAAACTAATGGGGAAGCTAGAATGAAGAATATAAGCCTTTCTACCCTTCCACACTTCCATGGCCTAACCTTTGAGGAACCTAACACATTCATGTTTGAATTTGTTGTTGTCTGTAGAACTTATGACTATACCTATGATGAACAAAAGTTGAAGTTGTTTCCATCCACCCTCAAATATGCATCCTTGCATTAGTTTATGAGCTTACCTAGAGGCAACAACACTACCTGGGCACAAATGCAAGAAGCATTTAATAAGAAGTACAAGGATTATTGTAGGTATAAAGAAACAAAAGAGGAAATATTCAGTATATCCCTAGGACCAGATGAATCCTTGGAGGACTATGAGGAAAGATTCCAACTCAACTATAGGTGGGTTCACTGTACCCTTGACCCTGAGTCACTCAAGTGAGTACTTCTCCGAGGAACCAGGGAAGATGTAATGGAGACCCTCAACATGTTGTCTAGAGGAGACATTTACCAACTGCCTTATGATGACATCAAGACAATATTCAAGAATCAGTCTAAGGTTGTGAGAAAAACTGGTAGGTCTATTCAAGGCCTGGCTAGCTCATATCCCTTTGTGTCAACCATAAAACATGATATAGGGAGTATGTTGGAGGATTTCAAGAGTGAAATGTTGCATACCATTTCCATACAGATGGACAATATACATATTAAAAGGAAGCAAGAGGAAGCAGAAAGGGAACTAGCTATATTTTGCCCTAAATAGACAAATGTCTCTCTCTACTTTGTTTATGAGGAAAACCATGCAATAGACAAATGTCTCTCTCTTCTAGGCCTGAAAGCTATATACCAAGGGGCAGAAAATAGTACAGAGCAACTCTGCTTCATTAACCAAAGGAGGCCCCAAGGCCCTTCACCATATCAACAAGGCATGCAAGGTGCACATTATGCTCCTTATAATCCAATTCAGAATGCACCTTTCCATCCTTGATACCCTTCCACTCATCCATCAAGGTCCATACCCTCTCCTTGGTCTTATACTCCTCAATACCCTCCTCAGCCTATTAATCCTCCTTTCCAGCCATATCCACCTCAACCTCCTCAATGGGGAAACCCCTCACAAGGATGGAGGCCTCAAGTAGCCCAACCTCCTGCTTTAATACCTCCTCCTCAACCTCAACCACAAATCCCTCACCATAGCCCACCTAAGCAACCTCAAATACCTTCCCAACCCAATTTGAACCCAAATAATAAGCAGGAACAACATGTTTATAGTGGGGAGACATCTTATCCTACTTATGTTATGGAAATCTAAGATATCAACCCGCGGTCTGGGAAGGCACTTCCAAATGCTCACCCACCTTATCCACCTGAAGAACTTGAAGAAGAGAAGGAAGATAGTACCCCTCAAGTCAATGCAGCTCCCAATCCTGAAAGGTTGGTTCAACCTAAACAACATACCCTGGAAGAGGCTGAAATTCTGGGAAAATTAAATAACTTGTGTGTCAAAATACCCCTTCTCCATGCCATCAAAGATGTCCCCATATACAATAATCTTATCAGGGAAGAATGTTTTAAAAGGCTCAGGAGAAGAAGGAGAGATACCCCCACTATCAATGTTTTTGGGTAGTTGTCCGATCTAATTCTTGGGAGGGTGATCTCCCCAAAGTACTTGGATCTTAGTATCCAGTGGTGGCGTTGGTTCAAGGGGGCTTGACCTAGGTTCAAAGCGTATTGGGCACCAACAAAACCCTCAACCGCTGGCCCTTCTGGCAACAACCTGCAAAAATATCACAATCTCACCCAAAGCGGTTATGGGAGGTTGCAGAACCAGGTTTCTGCATCCAGAGGGATATGCGAGTTGTGGCGCTCGTGTGTTCACTTATGTTTTGTATCTATCTACAACTTCACATACATAAATAACTTCGTGCTGATGATTTATTTCACAAATTTGTACTTATTGCATTAACATATCAGAAAAAAATATCACATGTATTCTTCTGCATAATTCAGTAAATGACATGCATAACAGTATGTATAAAAATAGATTAAGAGTACAGATACATAAGAGTTCATCAAAACTTCTTCTTCTTTTATTAATATTTATTTTCAATATATAAAACTTCTCGACCTGTGCACCCAGCTGCAGGTGGTCGACGCACTCAACTGCAGACTCTTCCAAGGCCTCCGCGCACTCAGTTACGAAGCCTTCCCTTAAGGCCCAAAATACAGACTAAAGACATACGATATCAATGATCCATCTATGAATTCTCTACCATATTCCTCTTCTCGACGAAGTATTACATTTCCTTATATAGATTTCATTACTACAAGACCATGGTCCACATACCATGGATCCAACAAAACAATAAACTAATACCCAATACCCATTACAAAATCAGGGGATTTGACCCACCCCAAAGCCCCTAATCATTGCGTGGTAAATCTGCTCCTCAAAATGTGGAACCTTTGACCAAAACTAGACAAAGTTGGGCTGCGCCCAATAGGCCCCCAACACTCACATGTGACTCGCCCCGAGTCACTCAACTACGATTCCCTTGATCTTTGCTGCACTACCATTGTTAACTGTGTTGTATTGTTGGACTATTTCTACTACTTGTTTCTCCTCTTGGCGCACCTCCTCCAACAATGCCTCTGTAGATGGACCAATATTCTTCTGCAATATTTCTTTCTCACATTCCTTTAACTGCTTGAGCCTTCCATCCACTGTTTGTGAAAGTTGGAGGGCCTCATCCTGCCACGGCTGAGTCCTCACTTGCAAGATCTTATCCTTCCTCTAAAGATCTTCTATCTATTTCTGGAGGTTCTTTCCTTCAATAATACTAGCAAGCCTCTGCGAGACTAGTAGGGTCTTCGCAGTTGCTAGGATCTCTTCCCGCTACTTTTGCTTTACCTGTATCTCCTCCTCAATCTTCTAAATGTTTGGATCCTCCTGTAGTGAGGTTAGAATTTTCATATTTTCTTCCAGCATCTTTCCATAGTCCACCAATGTGTCGGAGATGCCTTTTAGTGCAGACTTTAAATCCTTCTCCCTCTGCTCCCATACTTTTGGTGGTATGGCTAGCTACAACCTTATTTACAGCTCAGAAATCTGCACTTCATAATCAAATTTCATCTTCGTGAGCGTATTCTTTGATTCCTTTATCGCGAGGGTGAGCTTCGCGACCTTCTCAACTGGTGGCTCCTCTTCGTGAACCTTCATGTATGGAATTGTGCTACAATCATTTGTAATGGATTTTTCCAGTGATGTTGTTGCTTCCAGACCTCATCTCTTTGCTTAGCCAACTGCTCCAGCTCCTTTTTCAACGAAGCTTTCTCCTTTTCCACCTAACTGGTTAACAACGAAGTTCAATGTTCCTGCTCCTGTAATTTAGTTGTTATGCTCTGGTGGAATTCATGCAATACCTAAACCGGCAACGTGACAATGTTCATGTTAACGCTGCTCCAAGATTTAGCTCATTCCCTATCCTCTGGTGACTCGAACTGTAGTGCTCTAGCTAGCATCCTTAAAATCCTAACACCGAATGTTGTTTCTATTCATCACTCTTCCTGAAGTGGTTGAGTTGTTAGCTCTAGTTGTCTCGTTGTCTGTGGTAGTGCCTTATACTCTGCAATTCTCTGTTGAACCTCGGTTAAGGTCACTTTATAGTGATCATCAATTATGTCCCAAGTTTCTGCTGTTACCCCCTAGACCTTCTCCCCGATCTCGTCGATGTCCCAATCAGTGAGGACAAGTGGTATAATACCCCTAGATTTGTTTGCCTTTTGCTTTTTCCTCATGCCTGGTGTGGTTGTTGTAGGTACCATATTTTTAATGATGAATGGTGACTCCTCTGAGTACCATGTTCATGTTCTGGCTCTGTCTCTTCATGCCTTGTTCTTTTTCTGTATCCTTTCCACTCGAACATCCATCCTGCAGAGTACCCTTCTCTATTCCAATCTCTTCGCTGGGTGGAGTCATCCAATCTACTAACCAATGTTGTACTACTACGAGTAATTCCTCCTCGATCGCTAAATATAGAAATGGGTGCCATGTCCTTGTCGGGTCCTTCCTTGTCTTCACATAGACTTGATGGAAGTCTGCTTTAAAGTTTGCAATGTTGCATTATTTCCTATACAAACTGGGTGATAGCCTTGGGTTTTGATTCACCACCATGTGTAAATCCATCGATAGTATTATGAAGAAAATCCTATTTTCCATCTTACGTGACGACTCCTTAGTATACCAAAGGGAGGCATACTTAGTTTCTTCACAAACATATGGTTTGATAGGAAGAAATTTCGAGTCCTTCGACTCCTTCCATGCAATTAGCACGATGATGATGATTAACCACGCATAATGAAATGTCTTCCCCTCCTCCTACACTTCCCTGCAGTCTTCCAAAAATTATTTACATAAATAGGCAGCCCAGTTAAACTGGACCCTGACATTACACTGCACAACCAAAGAAACCACAGTTGTGGGGACCTCATTTTCCCTGCGCTTCTACATGATCTTTCCTACCAAGATGTGTGCAACGAAGTGCACCCCTTGGTCACTGATAGAGCTGATATTGTATCCGTGTGATTTCTTAACAATTCTGAACTTATCCTTCATTGTTTGTCTCATTGCCTTGTTTTGATTCTTTCCCAAAAACCCTTTTGCAGGGTCTTTTCTCTGGTGAGGCAGTCTTGTAATTCTTTTGATCAACATTTCGTCAATCGGAATACTCATCCCCAACTAGAGGCATCCTTCATGTACTAATACAAGAAGTTGTTGCATAGGTTGTATTGGATGTGCTTCTACTGAAGTGTGGCACAAGTAGCATATTTAATAGGTATGCTCTTTGCAATCCTACATCCCACCAGTGTGGCTCCAACCTTGTAACTCCACTTTCTGGGTAATATGCATGTTGCAGGTATCTTTTCGGCTCAAACTTGTTGGGTTGTGTTATATTCTTTCTACGACTTGCCCACATATTTAACCGGGGGGTTAGAAGGGGGGCGGAGCCCCCCCTTCGTTGCGCCGATTGCGTAGCGAGGGGGGGGGGGGTTCATAGGGGGT
The DNA here is from genome assembly GCA_031772625.1 of Pinus tabuliformis. Lineage (NCBI taxonomy): Eukaryota > Viridiplantae > Streptophyta > Pinopsida > Pinales > Pinaceae > Pinus > Pinus tabuliformis. The sequence continues at coordinate 857,731,692 of CM062809.1, read as the reverse complement.
TTGAGGGGTGCCCGATTTTTCTTTTTTGGACCCTATATTAGGTTGGGCGGACCTACCTATGGTTTTGTGCATGATTTTTTGCACATGGTTTTGGACGCGATGGTTTTTGGTCCATGATTTTAGATGCAATGGTTTTCGGTCCATGGTATTTGATGCTTCAACATGTATAAATATGTATTGTAACATTGAAATGAACATAATGAAAAATCAAGCTAGTAGTCCCAGTTTTGGGATCCAGGGGAAAATCTCTGTGTATATGTGTCTTATGTGTTATGCTCTCGCATTGTTTATTTTCTGTGTTTTAGAATTCGTATGCAGGTAATTTCTATACGGGGTTAAAACCTACATTTGGTATCAGAGCTATTTTGGCTTCAAGGGGGCACCTTTGTTGCTGAGGGGTTTCGCTTGGGCCTGTGGTAGACCCTGTTCAGTGGGAGATCTATGGGATCGATTCTAGTGGTGAAAGAGGATGGCGAGCAGTGGAAAGATAGAGATCAAGAAATTTAATGGTCAGAGTTTTGAGTTATGGAAACTCAATATGGAGGATCTGTTGGTGGATAAAAATAAGTGGGTCGCAGTAGGTCCAGGTACTAAACCAACGGGAGTGTCCGATGAAGAATGGAAGAAGTTGGATCAGAAGGCTAAGAGCACAATACGATTGTGTGTCTCAAATTCAATATTGCTAAATGTATCAGGGGAAGCTACAGCGAAGGCTTTGTGGGACAAGTTAGGGACTTTGTACCAATCTAAGTCTCTGTTGAATAAACTCTTCCCACGAAAAAAGTTGTATAACCTGAGGATGAAATATTGTTACTCGGTGATAGAACATCTGAACGCATTTAATACTGTGGTCAGTCGGTTATTATTTGTTGATATTAAAATTTCAGATGAAGATAAGTGCATCAATTTGTTGTGTTCTCTACCAAATTCATGGTATAGTCTAGTTATTGCAATAGGTAGCAATGCAACTGCCTTGCAGTTTGATGAAATAGTCTCATCCTTAATGATGGAGGAGATGAGACGAAAAAATATGGAGAGCCAGAATGGTGATGCCTTGTATGTACGAGGATGGTCCCAAAACAGAAACAAAAATAAGTCATCGAGTGGGAGATCTAAATCTCCAGGAAAACCTATAATGTTGGTGTGCTGGAAATGCGGAAAGGAAGGGCACTACAAAAGGGATTGTAAATCTAAAGCTCCTGATGATTCTCCTTCTGTAGAGGCGAAAACCTCCTCAGATGAAGGTGGGGATGTGTACTTGGCTTCTTCAAGTACACATGTAGATCATGAGGCATGGTTGATTGACTCAGGTGCATCCTTTCACTTCACTCCCCATAGAGAGTGGTTCTGCGAGTATGAGAAATATTATGGTGGTGATGTCTTCTTGGGGGATGACAGGAAGGCTAGAATCATTGGTCGCAGAAAAGTAAAGTTGAATTTGCAAGGTGGAAGGCTTAGAACACTTCTGGGTGTTCTGCGTATTCCTACATTGGCTAGAAATCTGATTTCCGTAAGCAAGCCGGATGATGCAGGTGTAAAAACAATGTTCGAGAAGGATACCTGCAAAATGGTTTGGGGAGAACTGGTATTAATGCGAGAAGTTCAGATTGGAACTCTGTACAAGTTGTAAGGTAGCACTATTATTGATGGGTGAAATAGTTCTATGGTTCCTGAAAGTGGAGCAAAAAATCTAGTGGTCTCTGGAGAGAAGACCATGCTGTGGCATCAAAGGCTTGGACATATTGAATAAAAGGGCCTTATTAATACTTCATGGTAAAGGTATGGTAGAAGGTATGAGTAATAGCTCTCTGGATTTTGATTTCTGTGAAAATTGTGTATATGGGAAGCAAAATAGGGTGAGTTTCCCCTCTGGTGGTAAGACGGAAAAACATATATTAGAGCTTGTGCACAATGATGTGTTTGGACCTGTGAAGGTTCCATCACTGGGTAAGTCTGTGTACTATGTATCATTTATAGATGACTTCTCAAGGAATACATGGATATATTTCCTTAAGAAGAAACCTGAAGTCTTTGAAAGGTTTAAAGAATTTAAGGCTTTGGTGGAAAAATAGACAGAGAAGAAGATAAAGGTGCTGAGGACAGATAACGGTGGAGAGTTTTGCAGTAAGGAATTTGAAGAATTATGTAAGAAGTGTGGTATAGCATGGTAGAATACTACTCCATATACACCTCAGCAAAATGGAGTTGCAGAAAGAATGAACAGATGGAAAGGGCAAGAAGCATGCTCAGTGGTGCCGGGTTAGGACAAGAATTCTGGGCAGAGGTGGTGGAGACTGTATGTTACCTGGTAAACAGATCACCTTCATCAGCATTGGAAGATAAGACTCCACAAGAGGTATGGATTGGTAAGAAGCCTTCTCTTTCACATCTAAGGGTATTTGGATGTGATGCATATGTACATGTTCCAAAGGAGAAAAGAACCAAGTTAGATAGTAAATATGAAAAGTGCATCTTTATTGGGTATAAGGATGGTTTAAAGGGTTATAAGTTTTGGAACCCAGTAACAAGGAAGGTTGTGTACAGCCGAGATGTGGTGTTCAGAGAGGTGAAAGATGTTATTAAACATGAAGTCCAACCAAAGGAACCTGAGAGGACAGAGTTTGAGCTAAAGGAGGAAGAATCAGACTCTACAGCAGAGGAGGAACCAAAAGATGAAGAACCACAAAATCTGGGTGTGAGAAGATAAGTTCGAGAAAGAAGGAAACCAGAAAGGTATAGTCCATCTACTTTCTGTTCAAATTTTGCTTTATCTATTACTGATGATGATCCCAGAACTGTGAAGGAAGCAATAGATTCAGAGGATGGAAAACTCTAGAAAGAGGCCATGGTTGATGAAATGGCATCTTTGTACAAAAATGAGGCTTGGGATTTGGTGGAGTTTCCGGCTAGAAGGAAACCCATTGGCAGCAAATGGGTGTTCAAGAAGAAGATAAATGCAGAAGGAAAGGGAGAGAAATACAAAGCTCGTTTGGTAGCAAAAGGTTATTCCCAGGTGCCGAGAATTGATTTTGGTGATATTTTTTCTCCTGTTGCCAAGGTAACTTCTATTAGATTATTTTTATCTGTTGCTGATGCTTTTGATTTTGAGGTAGAACAGATGGATGTGAAGGAAAAATTTCTTCACGGGGATCTAGAAGAGGAGATCTACATGAAGCAACTTTAAGTTTTTGCGGTGAAGGGTAAGAAAGAGCTGGTATGCAAGTTAAAGAAGTCTCTATATGGGTTAAAACAATCACCAAGGATGTGGTATCAGAAATTTGATACATTTATATGGGGACTTGGCTTCACCAGAATCAAAGCAGATCACTGTGTGTATTTTAAATTAATTGGTGACCGTGTTATTTATCTGGTCTTGTATATGGATGATATGTTGCTGGTTGGAAATGACAAAGAAATTATCTAGGATTTGAAGACCCATTTGTCCTCCAAATTCAACATGAAATATATTGGTGCTGCAAACTATATTTTTGGAATGGAAATTAAAAGCGATCAGACAAAGAGGAAGCTCTGGTTAAACCAGAGGAAGTATGTCGAGACAATATTGCAGAGGTTTAATATGCAGGATAGTAAACCGGTGAAGGTCCCTATTCATGTAGGTGTAAAGTTATATGTTGAATAGTGTCCCAAGACACAAGAAGAGGAAGAGGACATGTCCCGTGTTCCATATGAAAGTGCAGTCAGTAGCTTGATGTATGCGATGGTCTGTACTAGACCAGACATTGCACATGCAGTGGGAGTATTGAGCAGGTTTATGTTAAAACCAGGGAAGGAGCATTGGACATTAGTGAAGCGGGTTTTCAGGTATTTGCGTGGCACTAGTGATTATGGTTTGTGCTACAAAGGAAGACTAGGATTGGAAAAAGTGTTGGATATTCATGGCTTTGTTGATGCAGACTTGGCTGGATATTTGGATCAAAGGAGATCTACAAGTGGGTATGTGTTTAAACTATTTGGAGGTGCAGTCAGTTGGATGAGTAAGAAACAATTTGTAGTGGAACTATCAACTACAGAGGCAGAATACATGGTAGCCACTCATGCAATCAAGGAAGCAGTTTGGTTGCAGAGTTGTGTTCAAGTATGGGGTTAGTACAGTGAGCTATAAGGATAGACTGTGACAGCCAAAGTGCAATTTTCTTGGCAAAGAACCCTGCATATCATTTAAAGACAAAGCACATTGATGTTCAATATCACTCTGTGAGGGATATGATAGAAGAAAAAAGGTGTTGCTGGTAAAGGTGGACACTTTGAAGAATACAATAGATGCATTGACAAAATCTGTGAGATCTAAGAAGTTCTCTTGGTGTAGAGAAACAATGGGAATTGCAAGGCTGGATAAATGACTAAGCTCTCTTGTGGCCCCCTATGGAAAGAAAACAACAAGTGGGAGAATTTTGGGTTGTGTTATATTCTTTATACGACTAGCCCATGTAATTAACCTGGGGGTTAGAAGGGGGGCAGAGCCCCCCCTTCGTTGCGTCGATTGCGTAGCCGGGGGGGGTCACATGGGGTTTGAGGGGTGCAGGTAACCCCACTCTATGGGGTCCAGGACAGGGCCCCATAAAATTTTGTTTTTGGACCCTATATTAGGTTGGGTGGACCTATCTATGGTTTTGTGCATGATTTTTTGCACATGGTATTGGATGCGATGGTTTTCGGCCCATGGTTTTGGACACAATGGTTTTCGGTCCATCGTATTGGATTCTTCAGCATGTATAAATATGTATTGTAACATTGAAAGGAACATAATGAAAAATCAAGTTGGTAGTCATGGTTTTGGGATCCAGGGGAAAATCTCTATGTATATGTGTTTTATGTGTTATGCTCTCGCATTGTTTATTTTCTGCTTTTTAGAATTCGTATGCAGGTAATTTCTATACGGGGTTAAACCTAAAAAGCTATCGGTATTTACTTCGATCGTTGAAATCCCAGTCTTCCATATTCCACAGTGGGATCTTCCCCAACACTTTGTCGTCAAACAACACTTCCTCTGGTAGTAATGGAGTGAACGTGCCAAACTTTGTATCTTTTGGATCCTTGACTAGCTTGGCATTCAGTTTCCTTGGTGGCATGTAAGGTGGGAGCACAAAGGGAATCTCTATGCCCTTTGTCTCCATCCAGTGCACCTTGGCCTCTTCCTCACTATCATGAATCTCCCGTGGTTCCTTCTGCTGGATTGGTTTCTTCCCCTTTTCCTCCTTGTTCTTTGTTCGCACTTCTTTATGTGTCTTCTTCGTTGGAGATGTCCTCAGTTCTATCCCAGAGGCCTCAGCTAGCCTCTTTTCCTATTTCTTCTGTGGTTGTGCTTCTATTGGTGCCTGCTTCCTTGGTGACCTCGCGTGTTTTAGGGACATGGGTACATTTGTTGTTGCGGTTTGACCACCCTAGGATTCCATGACTCCTGTTAGTGCTTTCTTTGCAAATTCTCTAGGAAGTTCCTCAAAGATTCACTCAGACATGCAATAGCTTACTTCTCTCACACTTGGTTGCAAGTTCTCAAACTGAATTCTCCAGACAACAAAGTGTAAAATGTGGCACGAGATATGGTTTTTATAATGAATTTGGATTTCCATCCCCATGATTAGCTAATATCTTTCTCATTTAATGTAGGTATGGTGCTAGATTTGACTAGTTTTGCTTCATAAATGTGTTTCTCCCATGCCCTTTAATGTCAAATTCATTTTAACGTTAGGTTTTTCCTTCCAACAGTCATATTTTTGGCCAACTTCGATGAAACTTCCCTTGTGGCGCAATCATCCTTCGTCGCAGTTCCTTTAGACTTCGTCATTCTCCTGAGTATCGCACAATAATCCTCCTTCAATGAAGTCCTTTTCTGCAAAGTATTTAATGGTTATATTCCCACTTTCAACTACAGGTGGCACTAAGAATTTCTTCCCTTCATTTTTCAGTGCGAAGTTCCAGGGACAGAATCATCCATTTATACTTTCAATATGCTACCATTCACTCATCCTGGAATTAGCTTACCATTTAACTTCGCGAGCTGAAATTCACCACCATCAAAGATGTCCTTGATGATATATGGCCCGAACCAATGTGTTTTAAATTTTCTTGGGAAATTTGTGAATTTGTTGTCATATAATAGTACAAGTTCTCCTTCCTAAAATGTCTTCTTCTTGATGTGCCTGTCATGCCAGGCTTTCTCCCTTGCTTTCTACACTTGTTGATGGAACCCTACTATGAACCTGTCTTCTTCTAGAACTAATAATTACAACATCCTTTCCTTCATAATGGCAAGGTATGACATATATGTGAACATTGCATACCACAAACTTGGCACAATGTACTCCATAGGCATAATTTCCTCTTGTCCATATACCAACCTAAAAGGTGTCTACCCTGTCAATTTCTTGCATGTTGTCCTATATTCCCACAACACCGCTAGAATCCTCAGATCCTAGTCATCTTTGTTCACATTGCATACCTTGGTCAATGCATTCTCTAGAATCTTATTGAAAGCTTCCATTATTCTATTTACCTGAGGATGATAAGGAGTGCTCTTCTGATGGTAAACTTGAAATTCCTTAGTTAATGCTTCAATGGTCTTATTCAAGAAGTGTGTCCCTTGGTCACTTATGATAATCTTTGGGTAGCCAAATATGGACAGTATATATTCAAAAATGAACTTCGCAGCAGTTTTTACGCTGCAATCCTTCATTGGATGTGCTTTGGCCGATCTTGTCAAGTAATCCGTTGTAGTGATTATATACCTCGCATCAATCCTTTTCCCTAGTGGAATGATAGGTCCAAAAAATTCAATAGCCCATTTGTCAAAATCCTACAAAGTTACCTTTGGTACTAGTGGCATCTCCTCTCTCTTAGATGGCTTCCCTGTTCTTTGACATACATCACATGCTTGGTAGAATTATTTTGCATCCTTATATACTATGGGCCACCATAACCCATCCCTCAATATTTTCTGTAGGGTGGCCTTTCCTGCATAATGCCCACTTGCGACTCCACCATGAGCTTCTGTCAGAATAATCTATCTTTCGTGTTAAGGGATATATCTTCACAATGTTTCATCCAGCCCCATTTTGTATAAGTGTCCAACAATCAATGAGAAATCAACTGCTTTGACTACCAACTCCTTCTTTTGCTTCATAGTGTACTACGTGGGTGCCATTCTTGTAGCCAAAAACTGAATAACATCCATGAAGTGATCATCTGCAACTCTAATTGTGAATAGCTGCACGTTAGGCAGGTTATCTTTAATACTTGTGGGTTCTTCTCCTATCTCTATCCTTGATAGATGATCAAGCTCGACATTCAATCTTATTGGCTTCACTACAACCTTGAAGTCATACTCTTGGAACAATAACAACCATTGACAAATTTTCCCTCCTAAAACAGGCTTATTCACCAAATATTTCAACATGGAGTGATCGGTGAACATTTTGAAATGTGCACCCAATGAATAGTGCTTGAACTTCTGTAATGCATATACCATAGCTAACCCCTTTCTTTCTGTTATGTTATAGTTCTTATCTACCTTAGACAATTTTTTGCTTGCAAATTCTATGGGGTGATCAATTTCTCCTGCTCCTGGTTGCATTAGTACTATACCCAATGTTGTGCAATATGCATCGACATGTACATGAAACTCCTTATTCCAGTCCGGGAAAAACCAGAATAGGCGTAGTCACCATCTTCTCCTTCAGTGCATTCAAAATTTTTTGGCACTCTTCGCTCCACTAAAAGTCACATATTTCTACAACAATTTCTCCATCAGTGCAGTTATCTATGCATACCCTTTTATAAACTTTCTGTAATAGCTAGTGTGTCCCAGTGTCGTGCGTAGTTGGCTCACTGTTTTCAGTGTTGGAAAGTTCACAATAACTGTGATCTTCATAGGATCCACCTTTAATCCCTGCTTACAAACTACATGTCCCAATAGTATACCAAATGGTGCACAAAAGATACACTTTTTCAAGTTCAATCATATCTGGTATTGTCTACATGTATCCAACATCAACCTTAAGCTCGCCAAATTCTTCTTCAACATCCCAAAGACTATCCAATCATCGAAGTAAACTTCCGAAAATTTGTGGATATATTCTTTGAAGGTTGAAACTATAACTTTGGAAAAGATGGCAGAAGCATTCTTCAAACCAAAAGGCATCACTGTGTACTGGTAAGAGCCCCATTCTATAGCAAAGGTTGTCTTATGTCTATCCTTTGGCGCAATTCTAATATGATGGTACCCTGAAAATCCATTTGTGAAAGAATAGACCTCCTATCCTCCTACATTGTCCAATACTTCATCTGTAAATGGTGTAGGGAAGGGGTCATGCATACATGAATCATTCAATTTTCTCAAGTCCACACAAAATTTGATTTCCCCTTTTGCCTTCTTTACTTGAACCACCATGGGACTTACCCATTCAGACTCTTCAATAGGTTCGATGATCCCAACTGCTAATATTTTTTCTAGTTCTTCTTTCCCCTTTTCAGTATATTTTGGATCCATTCTATAAGGTCTCTGATTGACAGGCTTCACATTAGGTTTCAGAGGAATCTTCATAACTCCCAAGTCTCCTACTATGCCCTTCATATCTTAGAACTTAGTGGGAAACAACTCCTGGTATTCATGCAAAAGATATGTTATCTTACTGACAGTGTCTTCATCCCAGTAATCTCCTATTGTAACAAACTTAGGCTCATCCTCTAATCCTATATTCACCTTCTTTGTCTTTAATAGCTTCATTATATCATGCATCTCTATTTCAGGTCCATTCACTTCGCGGTGACCTTCATATTCTGCGATGTCGATATTGCGATGATCTTCCTCCTCTTCTGTAGTGATATTGTAGGATTCCATTACATTATGTAACTGTGTGACCCAATCAGGTTTCCATGTACATGGAACTTCGTTTTCAAAAATCTTCTTCTTAACTATCTGAAGGGCTACATCTATATGTGGACAATCATCTTCAAAACTAAATTTCATTATAAATCCATCAACCATCTTTGCCCAACTTGTAGTACCATGTCACAATTTTGTTTCCAAATACCAACTTTGAGGAATTGTCATCAAGGTATGGATGAAGCCATGCACCCATTCTTCTTGCGAAATTTCTTTCCATGTTGTCGTACAAAGTTGTATGTGTTTTCTAGGATCAATTTGACCATCATACTTATCTACCAATTATGTTTCTACTTGACCAAACATTACCCACATCAGTCTTCGACATTGTTGCCAATCTCCTATATTCTTCTTATGTGTACCCCACCATCTAGAAGGCATAGCTCTTAGGACTAAATCCAGAGCTAACAATCTCTGACATTTTGGTACCTGACTTTCATAATCTCTAGAGAAAGTATAGACATTACCCAAACCATCATAAAAAGGTAAATCACATACCTCTATTGTCATACATCCTATTGCTTTAGTGATCCTTGTACATCGCCTTGTAGACACTTCATGTAACCTGTTTTCCTAGTTTTCTAATTCTTCCTCTAAATCTGAAGTGCGGGAACTTTCTTGCTCCCAACCCAATTTTCCATCTACAGTAGGGTTGATCCATTCTTCTCCTCTTTTTTTACCTAATAAATGTTGTCGATTCCATTTGCGCTATACTCCTCTTTAACAGGTTTAGTATACCTCGCTCCCTCTGATGCATCTAATGGGACAATGTTTCTGACATTATTGCTTTCAAATAACATTTTCATTTTCTTCAAGTTAGCTATATCCATGTTGGAAAATTCCCAATCCAATCCAAGCAACGCAAGATAGGGATTACTATAGTCCACAAGCTCAATCACTTCAAAGTCAGTTGTAATGCACACTCCTTCAATGCCTACCATGATGCTTGACAAACTTCCTAGAGGAACAATTTTTTGTTGGTTCGCCATCTTTAGCTAGATCAGTGACCATTGCAACATCAGCTTACTCATCAATTCCCAAGTCTGCTTCGGCAAGACGTTGTCATCCGATCCTAGATCCAGGATAACCTGATCCATGTCATATTCTCCAATCTATGCAGTAAGCCTCATTTCTTTCCCAGTCCTTTTCTTGTGTAGATGTAGGTTGTTTACTGCGCGCATATTGCTTTGTGGTACTTCCTTAGAAGCACAAGAGTCTATCAATTCCTGCAAGCCCTCCAGAGCTTTCTGGTTTCTTAACAACTTCATGCAAGTCTATAGAAAAGACTTCAAAATATCTGGATCCATATCTTGTGTCGCAGCTAGTACTATCTCACAATTATTCTTCTGAGTTGGCTGCGTAGTAGAGGTCGATGCCCCATCATCCATAAAGCTTCACCTCTCCTCCATGAATACTTGATTTTCCTTTAGCATATCAAATGCATGATATTTTTCAGTAGTTTTTCTTACCCATGTAGCTTCAGTTTTTTTTCCATTAGCTTTATCATTTCCAGTTGCAGCTGTTGGCTTATTGGGGCCTGACCCAGGTTCAGAAGTGTTTTAGCCAAACAAATCCTGAAACTACCGGCCCTTTCAACAACAGTCTGTGGAGTATGGGAGGGTGCTGGAACCAGGTTTCCACACCCTTGGGATGTCTTGATGAGGTCTAGAGAGTTCACAAACCGATCTCTCGCACTTGTACTATTTTGCGCAGCTATCCGATCTTCGCGTAGCCCTTGTACTGAGCGCGAAGAGGCGTTGTCTAGATCCTTACCCTTAGTATGTTTTATTATAGATCTGACTTAATTCAGTAGTCTTTATCAATCATTCAATATTCGTAACAAGTGCCCGCAACCATAAACCTTAAAGAGATGCATAAAACCATAACAGAAGAATAAACACATAGATCTACAAGCAGACACACAATATTTCAGAAACACTTATCTTTTATTAATCTTCTATTCCAGTACAATCCAATTCCACCCTGCGCGCTCAACTGCAGGGGTCCGCGCACATAGCTGCAGAGCCTACTTTTACTACTACCACCTACGACTCAGACTTACAGACTCAGAGCGAATATCACTTTCAGAAACCCATACACTTAAGATCTGAACCAAAGCTACCCTCTACCCTTAGAGCCTCACTCTATTTATACATTCCCATGGTCTGTGGACCATGGGTAGGCTGACACATTCTATATTAAATTAAAATATTTTAGGGAGGACTACCCTTTGACTTAACTTATTACAATTCACGCTCCATGCACTTCGCGGAGCCTTTACAATACCATTACCAAAAATTGTGGGCTTTAAGCCCCAAAACCATTATGCGGGGGATCCACTACCCAACATGCCCCCAACACAATCATCGTGACTCGTCCCGAGTCACTCGGCTGGTGCGATGATCTTCGCACGAAGTTCATCCAACAATATTTGTGCTTTGCTTACGTCCGTAGCACATTCTTCCACTATTTGTTGTACCCGTTGTGTGCATATCTCTGATGTTTCATTGTCAGGTGCAATTCCTTGCCTGAGTGCATATGCACCTTGCATGTGTGGCAACTTTCCCTCAATCTTAGCGTGACCGTGAATGCTTCCTTGAGCCAAGGCTGGATGTGTTCTTTAAGCACTGCTTCTTTTTGACGCGCGACATCCACCTGGGCCTTTAGAACCTGGGCCTCCCTCATCTTGGCCAACCGCTGAGTAAGGGAAACCATTTGCGCGGTCCCCTGTACATTGTCATAAGCCTTCTGTAACTCCCACGCTTCTGTCTCTAACCGTTGGAGCGTTGGGTCTTCCTACAGTGAAGTGAGGGTGATGAGTGACTGATCTAGCAAGCCAGTGCAATCCTGTATGGCGCGCTCTATTGCTTCCAACCCTGCTTGAATGGCATGGCACCACTGCTCTCTGACCTCCGACGGTGTAGAGGGCTACGTCTTCAGCCTCAGCTCTGCGATTTGCAAGTTGAGGTCCAACTGGATCCTCGTTGTGTTATGAAACTAGCTCACAAAAAGATAGAAAAGATAGATCAACGCCTTAGAAATAAGCCTCTTCAAGGGGGCAATCTCCTTTACATTACACAAATGAACAATTCTTGGATGATGCAAATGACAAGACCTCCTTTCTATATATGGGAGTCTAAGGGGTCATAATATAATCAGAGCCGACATAACAATAATAATGTAAGGGCACAATAATAACAATATGGGGACTACATGGGTATAACAATATAATAAGGGTGTTTTACTAATAACAATAAGGGGTTACACTAGTAGTATAGGGGCCTAATATTCCCCTCTCCTTCAAAAAGTGTTGTCCTCAACGCCTGACTAGTTCTTGATGCTTCTGTATAAAATTCTTGTCCTCCCATGTGGAATCTTCAACGGGTAAGTTCTTCCACTTGATGAGATACTCTAAAATTGATCGATTTCGTAGTTGTCAGGTTTTTGTTTCTATGGTTGCTCAAGGTTCCAATATGATTTTTCCTTCCTCTTCAAGTTCTGGCAATATTGCTTGAATTGGGATATTTTGCAACTTTTGAATGATTGGCCACACTTCCTTGTCCTTCTTCCGTTCATCCCTTGCTTCCTTTATCCAACCTGGTTGGATAATAGAAATAGCACAAAACAATGCTTCCACATCCACATCCTCATCCTCATCCTTTCTTGAGAGTGCATCTGCAACAAAAATTTTCTTTCCTTTTCTGTAGATGATGTCAAAGTCATAACCCAACATATTTGTGACCGATTTTTTTATGTTCTTCTAAAGATAATATTTGTTCTAAAAAGTATTTAAGACTATCATGATCCATTTTTACCTTGAAGCGTCTTCCCATTGGGTAAGGTTTCCATTTCTTAACTACATGTAATATTGCCAACATTTCCTTCTCATAAATAGCTTGCTTGAGATGTAGCTGTAAAAATACCCAATCACCTACATCAAATTTTTTTTCACTGCGATGTTGATCTACCTGTTGTTTCATTCAATTCTGCACCAAAGTGGTGTTATCCTTTAAAAGTTGGAGAACTTGTTGTTGATGCTCGATGTGATCTTTCACTGCTTAAACCTTTTTATTCTTGATATGTCCTTCTATCTTGACAGTTTGAGGAGTGGTAATTTCTTCCAATGCTTTATAAGATATGGTCAGATTCATTTCTTGATGCTCGATGTGATCTTTCACCTTGATATGTCCTTCTATCTTGATAGTTTGAGGAGTGGTAATTCCGGCCAAAGCATTACAAGATATGGTTGGATTCATTTCTTCTTTCTTAATGTGATCTTTCACTTCTTGAACCTTTTTCTTCTTGATATGTCCTTCTATCTTGAGAGTTTGAGGAGTGGTAATTATTGCCAATGCTTTACAAGATATGGTCGGATTCATTTCTTCTTTCTCCGGGGTTGGGTCTTGGTGTACATCCTATTCTTTTGATGTTTCTTGATCCTTTTCTTCCTCCTCTTCATACTCTATGTAAAATAATTTCTTCTCAGCACACTTATGACCTTTAGTGCATTTGCTATCACAATTGTAACAAAACCCTTTTTCTCTTTTTTCTTCCAATTGTTGTGGTGTAAACCTTGTAGGTTGTGGAAGGCTAGGAGAAGAAACACTTCCATAATTATAGTCGTGAGTGGTGGGATTCATTGTTTCCATAATTTCGCTTTCAATTTTTCTTGCCCACCTGAATGCCTTCTCCAATGAATCAGGTTCCCAAAGATGAACCTCATGTTGAATGTTATCCTTTAAAGTACCTATGAAGACATCAATCCTTTGCTTCTCTGGAATATCTTTTACCTTTATATTCAATTTTTGAAATTTCTCAATATGCTCTGCCATTGAACACTTTTGTTTGAGATTTATCAATTGGCTAAAGAAGGTGTTTCTCTTTGTATCCTCATAATGTGCTCTCATTTCCTCTGTGAAAATTGAACATGCGACAAGTGGTTTATGAGAACAAAGACCTTTATACCATAAAAATTGATTTGGTTCTAAATAATTAGATGCAATACATACCTTTTTAATTGTGGTACACCATGTAGATCAAAATATTTCTCCATCTGTCGTATCCAATTTACCGGATCCTTGCCATCAAACTTGCTCATATCGCCTTTTCTTGATTTTAGGAGCTCGATCTTGAAACGACTATAAATCTGTAATTTTGGCTCTTCCAATTCAGAAGTTACGACCTGCAGTAGCCCTCTGTGTCCTCTTTCCAATGCCACCAGTCTGATCAAAATTGGATTCTCCAAGAAATAGTTATGCACAATCTCCCAAGATGACCTGATTATATACCTTTTCATAAGAGATAACTTGTATGAAGTTCCACGTGTCACTGTTTTGACTTTTGGATTTGAAAAATATATACAAGAAATTACATTTCATCCTCTTTCTGTAACTTCTTATGAAATTTCAATCCGATGCTCAGAGAGACAGTTATGGCGATTTTCCCAAGGTGACCTGTTTGGAATGTAATTTGGGAGTCTGCAAAAACCCTAACTTCCTCAGACTATATCTCTGAAAATATAGCGAGACAGGATCTGAAATTCGGAGCTAAGGTTCAGACCAATTTCTTCTCAAATGGGATTTTTTTTTAGCTTATGAAACTTTTTAGCGAAAGAGTTATAGCGAACATCCCATGATGACCTGTTTTAGTTGAAATTACGGAGCTTGCAAAAACCCTAACTTCCTTAGATCATATCTCCGAAAATATAGCGAGACAAGATCTGAAATTTGGATCCACGGTTTAGCACGTGTTGCTCTCAAATGGGTTTGTTTTGCTTCTGAAACGTTGTAGAAAAAAAGTTATAGCGAAAATTCCACAATGACCTATTTGGAGCGGTGAAACTTTAGAATCCAAAGCTCTGATACCAAATGTTATGAAACCAACTCACAAAAAGATAGAAAAGATAGATCAATGCCTTAGAAATAAGCCTCTTCGAGGGGAAACCTCCTTTACATTACACAAATGAAAAATTCTTGGATGATACAAATGACAAGACCTCCTTTCTATATGTAGGAGTCTAAGGGGTCACAATATAGTGAGAGTCGAGATAACAAAATAATGTAAGGGCACAATAATAATAATAGTGGGCTTCTATGGGGCACAATAATAACAATATGGGGACTACATGGGTACAAAACTATAATAAGGGTGTTTCACTAATAAAAATAAGGGGTTACACTAGTAGCATAGGGGCCTAACACGTTGCTTCCTCCTTCGCCTCGCGGAATCCACTGGCCAATTTATGGATCCGTCTGCCTACCAGTAAGTCTGCTGCAATCTCGAGCTCGGGGACGCAACCCTCGACAATTTACTCCAACTACTGAGTCTGTGCTACTGCTTCATCGCGTTGGAGGCTCAACTGCTCGATGTTGATTCGTTGTTCACTAAGCATCTGTACTGTGCATCCTTCCCTAGCGCAGAGCTCTATCGTCGCTCCATCCTGTAGCTGGTATAATATTTCTCGTGGGAGGGCAACCAAGTTTAATCCAAGTCCCTTGAACCAGTCTACCATGCCTCTGTCCTCCATGTTGTCTGTTGTCAGTGCTCCTTCTGGCAGCGCGATGGTATTAGCCATTTTGGCCCACAACAACTTCTCAGTTGTTGATGTACCTGTAGCCCCATAGGCGGCTACCATTCCCTGCTGTGGGGGCCATACTTGAAGTTCCTGAAGTTGCGTCCTGAGTGCCCCCAACATAGTCTGCTACTCCGTCATTGCTTCCTGGAGCACCTCCCTGGTTACTTTGCGAACTGTATCGCCGATGTCGCATAGGTCACCCTCGGTCAATGTAATAGGCTCCCCATCCAACTTGGAAGCCTTAGCCTTCTTCCGTGGCCCAGTTCGTTCTGTCGCGCATGGCCTTTTCAATTGTGTAGAGGTGGTGCTTGGGTCTGCACCTTCTGTTGTATCATCTGCCCCATGCCCTGTGGTCAAGCTTGGGCCTCTTTCTTCCTGTGTCGTAGTAGTCCCTACTGCTGCTATTTTTTCCATGGCAGCCTTCACTGCCTCCCAGGACGTCCATACTTCTTCAACTAGTTGTTCGTTCTGCTTCTGTTGTGCTAGAAACTTGGCGACAACCTTCTATCTTTGAATCTCCGTCTCATTGCGCACCACCAAATCTGGTGCGCGCCATTCTGGTGGCCATGTGTCGAGCACCGCGAAAACAACATCATCTATTGCGATGAAGGGGAGTGTGGTCCACTTCTGCTCTGGATCCTTTTGCACCCTGAAATACACATGGTGCATATCCACTTTAAATTCTGCAAAACTCTTCACACTGTTGTATACCGAGGCGGATAGGCGCGGCTGTTTGTTGATCCATAGCTGTATGCTCACCTCCATCAGTACCCAGAAGATCTTGGTTTCTCAGATTCGCGTGGCATCCTTCGTCGCCCATAGCAATGCATATTTTGCTGCCTCTGGCCAGTCCTGGTCAAGGGGAGGAAACTAACTATCCTCAGGCAATTCTCCTGTAACCAACAATATGGATAAGAGCAACCACGCGTAGTGGAAGGTCTTACCCTATTCTTAGGCCGCCCTGCAGTTTGTTAGGAACTCGTCGCAGAGGAACTGCACCCAGTTGAACTGTACCCCCTCTGCGCATTTCTCAGCCAGTGCAATGACTATTGCTGGTACCTCATTGCCTCGGCATTTTCTCATCACCTTTCCTGCCAACAACTGGGTGGCAATGCATACCCCTTTGTCCTGAATACTAGTAATAACATACCCCCTCTGCTTTTTCTCCAACTTATATTTCTTTTTCATGGCCTTCACAAGTGTCAAGTCTCCACTTGTGCTAGCTATTTCTCCAGGGTCCCTTCCAACACAAGGAAGCCAAGAAACCCTATGAATGAGCTCTGCCGTGATGGGAATGGGCTCTTCCACCCACAAGTACCCATCATGCACCAGGCAAAGCAGTTGCCTGATGATAAATATAGTGATTGGGGCCCGATGAAAGTGTGGAATCAATAGGAGGTGGAGTAGCTCAGCCTCCTCCACCCCACGCAACCATGTCCATGGTTGTAGTGTTGTAACGGCCCCCTCCATGCTTTGTTCCATCAACTGACTAGTTTCCAAATGAGGAAACTTCTCGCTATCCACGAGGTCCCAATCTTCAAACTTCATAGTGGGAATGTGGCCCACAGCTGAACCTTCGAATAGAACTCTCGCGGGTAGGAATGAGGTGTTGAGTGTGCTCTTAATGGCATCCAAATCTTTAGGTACCTTTACCCTCTCTTTCTGCGGAGGGACATACCTAGGCAATTTTGTTGTGGCGCATACTGGCTGGATGTCTTCTTCCATCTCTTCCTTTGGTTCCATCTCTTCAACAAAGGTCGAAGGATCCTCTTCCTCATCGTCGCTCTCAATATTAACTGTTTTGCCCTTTTCTTCCATCGACAGTTTTCCGAACTGTAGATTTCGCGGAGACATACGTGTTATCACTCAGATTTTCCTAAAAGTTGTGGGAAGAGGAAAGGGGTCTAAGGTAACCACAAACCAACTTTTAAGTACAAAATCTAGCCAATCTGTACTCAGATAGGGCTCTCTCTTTAAGTTTTAGCTTTGTTTTTAAGGTTTTAGGCTAGTTATGAAAGCTTTGGGATTTTGATTGGGTTTGGTGGTGAAATTCAATAGCAGATGGGTAGAACTGAATATTTGAGGCCATTGGGCTAATGGAGTCAACAAAAGATGGCTCAACTAGATTTGATTTTTCAACAAAGGATGGCTTCACAGGGCAAGATAGCTAAAACAAGGAGCAAATGGTAACTTGAAAGGATGGAATGGGCTCAAAAGGGAAGAAGGGCAATTAAGAATCCTTCCACATGTTTTGAGAAGAGGGAATTTAGATGATCACCAATAAAAAGCAATTAAGGATTTTTTACTAAATGATTGAAATGATAAACTAAGAAGCAAGAGCAATCCTTGCCTATGATAGTTTAGAGGAAAACATTAAGAATAAAAAATGATTGAAAACACATTGCACTTAAGCACTTTCTGAATTATACTTTTTCGTTTTAATATTCAGATATGGAACATAATTGAAATATTTAAACAAGAAAACAATAACACATGGGATATAAAATACTTATTTGTCCGGTGTTTTGCACATGAATCCTGTGAAAAGTCCTTTGTATTAATCCTTCCTCTAGCCAGCCATACAAGAGTTTGTCCAACAACACTTTATTCCAAAGTAATCAGTTTTACAGAAATGTCTAAGAATCCACCCTCAATACTCCGAATGAGGGAGTATTTATACAAAAGTTTTACAATAAAATATCTCATAACAAAGAGAGATATATTCTAGGATGACTAACTATAAGTTACATGAAAGTAGAGACAGATGGTCTCGAAGATAGAAGATAAAGTAAACTGATGGCTTGTTGTCCCTGTTTTTTGTGAATGAGTTGTAGGCAGGCCCTATGATGAAGCATCTTGCTGTCTTCCTCGTAAATCAGTGTTGGCTGTTCTGCTTTTCATCTTCTTACTGATACACTTTGACCTATTCTGATACTCTTTACCTGTTTGATCCTTGTTCATCCTCTTTTACCACCCTTGACTATAGTAAATAATGAAAATTTACTTTTTTACCAAGGATAAATTACAAAATTTCTAGCATTTCTGCCCACCATTTTTCCTGTGGTATTCTGGTCCTTTGAAGTTTCCTGAGGATTTCATCAGTCTCGGTGTACTTGAAAAAAGTAGGCTGAACTAGAAACAAATGCTTTAACTCATGTTCAACATAGAAAAGGTTCTCTAGACTGTCATAGAGAACTTTGCCCATAGGAAGTGCCTTTGGTGCAGATGAACTGGCCTGGTTATTTGCATATTGGGCCAATTTATCAACATAGTCTATATGTCTTATTAATTTATCATTAATAACTAAAGGACTAGGGAGTCCTTTGTTCTGAAAAATACCAAATTTCTCCATAAAAACATTAATTTCCTCTTGCATGTTTTGGCATCTCCTTTCCAAATTCTGCATTAGAGACCTTGTGGTCAATACCTTCTTGACTTCTAGAATAGTCCCTGTTCTATCTTCAATGCCTAGCTCTTCAAGCTGGTACTTATTCTTGCTATTCAAAAAATTTATAAGCCTGGTGGCTTCCTCAGGCATCCTTCCTAATTCTTCCTTAGTTTTCTGGATTTCTTCAAGAGCTATCTTTACCAAATCAATCTGTTAAAAAATTATTTGTATTGATGGCCAAACATCGTTTATTGACTCAGTGATGTTGGTCCAAAGAATCTTCCTAATGTCTGCTAAGGTCTTGTCAAAGGTGAGGTCTTTCTCTAATGATTTCACCTGTTGTGCTAACCCTTTATTTTCCCTCACTTTTTCAGTGAAATCAATTTTGGAAAGATCATATTTCTGTTCTAAGGTAACAAATTTTTCTTTTACCTTTTGTAATTCTGAGACTTGGAGCTTCATCTCCTCCATTGATTTTATCAATTTGTCTGTGCTTAAACCTAAATTTCCTACTGGTGCCGTTCCTTCACTTGTACCTGTGATTACTTCAGTTGTGGCCAAAGGGACATTGGGTGCCAGAGTTGTTGCCAGTGTTGAAGGGACTGTAGTGGAGACCACTGGTATCACATTTGGAGGCTGAGAGGTCGACTCTCCCTGCTTTTTCTTGAGTGATTTTTCTAACTCTTGCTCGGTCTCCTTCAACTGTTCATTAAGCTGTAGGACTAAGTCCATAAGCTTTTCTTCAGACTTCTTCTAAACAATTTCTGCAGTTTGTGGATGTCTTGATGGTGGTAACTTTAGCTGCTTTCTCAAGGCAGCTATGTCTTCATCTTTTTTCTTTATTAAGGCTTCTGCAGCCTTCACATCCTTTGGATTATGACCCAATCCAATCACTAACTCTTCCAAAGATTTAATTCTATTGTCTTTAGCTTGTGAGGAGGCTCTCTCCAGTTGTAATTGGGTAGTTGTATTATTTAAAGAATTTTCTAATCTTTGGGCCATCATGGCCTTACCAGTCAAAGTTGAATATATCATTTCCCCTGTTTTCCTGTGTAACTCAATCTGATCCAAGGGATGAATATCTTTTGCCATGACCTCAAAATTTGTTTGAAGGTAATCTGCAGCTGTCTGAGGTTGTTGTACTTTAGGCTTGAAGAGGCTCATTTGCATTTTTCCCTCCTTGATGTCGTAGGCTGACATCAATCTATTCTGATTGGTGGTAGCCATTTTTAAATATTGATTATAAACTTGGATCCTTAATGGCTCATTCCTAGCTTTTATTTCTTTGAATTTCTTTTTAAAATCCAGGTTCTCATTTCCTAGAGGCTTAAAGGATGATACTTCAGCACTGTTGTCTCTCCAGCTCCTATCTCTATGAGCTAGAAGGTGTCCCACCTACTGGGAAAGTCTGGTGACTGTCTACACCTTCTTTTCTTTGGCTATCTGTGGTTTCTTCAAAAAATTCCTCTTTTGAATGAGCATTTAGCTGTGCCTTTTAGTACCAGGATGGTTTGATGGACCACTGGCAGGGGTAGCTACTTCCCTGTCTCTCTTTTTATTCTTTTCCTCATCCATAGGAGTCTGCAAAATTTGGGGCTCTTCTATATTAACTTGAGTTGGGTGAGCTTGTGTTTGAGCCTACTCTTGAGAAGTTTCAGGCTGTTTAGACATGACTGATTGTTCTGTTGCTTGGGTGCTGGTCTCTGGTTTCTTTCCCTTGGATGTCCCTGCAAGTGGTGTACTGGTATCCTGTGAGTGCCTCTGAGAGGTTTCAGCTGTAGAGGCACTGATCCCTGATGCTGACCTTTGAGAAGTTTCAAACTGTACCTGTCCAAAAGAATCCAGGTCAAGTGTTTTTTCAAGATCCTTCATTACATTTTCTATATTGACCTGCTCAGTATCAGTTTCTACTAGGGTACCCTCCATCCATTCATCCATGTTAGCAAATTGTTCAATCTTTGGAATTCTGTGATGTATGTATGGTGATAGTCTATTTTTCATCCTTCTATCACAGATGAAACTATGGGGATCATAAGGAATCCAACTAAAACTTTTGTGTAGCTTCAAATGATCTTCTAGGATTTTCTCTACTTCTTTCCATGCTTCTCTAGTGTTGCAGATGAAAGGGCCTAGTTCATTCTTGATTTTGAGTTGTGCTTTCTTTTTGGCTTTGTAAAAATGAACCAAATCTGAATTTATCACTTGTCTGTAATATTCCAATCCAAGCAGTCTCATTGGAATATATCTGGGTAGCTTGAATGGGGAAAGCTCACACCCATATATTCTGATTTCTGTATGGTTTTGGTATAAATACCAGTCACCCACTCTGTATTGTTTGAAGAGCTGAAGGATCCTCTTAATGTCATCACTGATTCTAGGAGGTGGAATCCCTGTCAGCAAGGTGGTCACTGGGTGGACAAACTGATCAATGAACTCATTATAGGAATAAGGGTTATCAAAAGATTTATGGAAGATGGAAGTCCAAAAGATGACAGATCTTGGATTACCCTTAGTATCAAGTTTCATGACAGAAAATGGGAATTTGTCTGATTGGTAGTAGAGGATGAGGTGATATATAAAGGTAGAAAACTTGAAGACCCTTTCATTCTTCAGTCTCATGAACTGGTCATGAATTTTGTCAGCAATGAATGAGGCATAATCATATTTGACAACAGGGGGCTGTCAAAGAGTAAAGATAGACAACAACACTAAGGTCATTTCATCTATATACTCACTAGTGTTGAATCCCATGACTGCAGATATCATATCGACTATGATTTTACCCATATCTGTGAAGAAAACTTGCAAATAAGGAGGTGGGTCCTTAGTTTGATATTTTTTTAATATGAAGGTTTGGCAGAGGCGATCAAGTTTAGATTGGGACATTTTGGTTGACTTCTAAAGTAAATGTCCAATGGAAATGGGGGTAAGGGACTGGCTAGAGTGAAATTGCAACATCTCATTAATTGATTCAGCGGTTATTAGGAAAAGGACTGTTTGGTTGGGAGACATGACTGCTCTACGGTTTGGGTCATAATTGGCATGGCATTGATGGATTATGTCAGGGAAAATATGAACAGAGGGGAGAAAGTATATCGAGAGATTGGATTCCCATAATCCTATGGCATCATAGCCAT
The DNA here is from genome assembly GCA_031772625.1 of Pinus tabuliformis. Taxonomy (NCBI): domain Eukaryota; kingdom Viridiplantae; phylum Streptophyta; class Pinopsida; order Pinales; family Pinaceae; genus Pinus; species Pinus tabuliformis. The sequence continues at coordinate 857,709,691 of CM062809.1, read as the reverse complement.
TCAAGTAGTTATCTCTACATTGGCAAAAGACTTTGAGGTGATTTTTATCAGTGGTTAAGTCTTTTATTTGGAAGTCCTTATCTGCGAGAGGCAGATAGTCTAAATCTCGATGAGGAGCGTTAATGGGTGCAACGTTCAAAGCCACCAGGGTTTCCATTTCTGGTTCTTGTGGATTCAGAAAGGAAACTGAGGTTTTCTTTGCAAAAATGGGCAAAATAGAGGGTCTCGAGGACTTGAATGACGAAAATAATAACAGAATTATGGTGAATTTGGGCTCTTTTAGTAAATTTACTGTGGAAAACAAGTATTTGCAGGGTTATTTGTCGGGAATTTGATAAATACCTGCTTTTGGGGGATGAGCAATGAAAGGCAGGTATTGGGTGTGGCTGGAGGGTTCTAGGCGATGTTGGCTGCAAGGTTTGGAGCAGGTTGGCGACTGAAAACTCGAGCTAGTTGACCTCGACGTTCATTTGCATGGGCGTACAGGTTTACAGAATAGAACAATGAAAATGACTTGTTTTGTTTTATGCACAAAGTCAAGGGTTGGTGGGTTTTGAGATTTGCGCGGGTGACGACAGCAGGGAACGACAGGATGTTTTGTCATTTTGTTGGAAGGCGGTAAGTGGTTTATATCACACCGCCTATGGGGAGGGCCGATATTTAGCCTTAAACCAGCGATTCCATAGGAAGGTCGACACATGGCAGGTATGAAACCGCTTTATGATCGCACGCTAACGTGCAGTCACAAAGGGTCGTGCGATATGATTTATAGCCATCGGATCTTGGGGGCTTGATCAGACAACTGTCGGGGGATACGAAGTGACGGGGGTTTAACAAAGGCGGGCCCAATATATTTAAGAGTTATTTAATCATACCGGGGGTGACAAGATTGGTAGGGGAGGCTGTTAATTAACCGTGAGGGTCAATTAATCCATTTTTAGTGTGGCGGGGGTTAGGGCTGTTAATTAGTTACGGATTAACTAATTAATCCCTATTTAAAATGTATTATGGTTATAATTTAACCAGGGGTGGGATATATAATATTTGGGGTTATTATATAGCTAAAATAATACAGGATCGGGTAAACTTTATAGGGGATTTATAAATTAATACAAATTAGTAGTTAATATGACATAATGAACGGAAAAGCGCTAAGTATAAAAACATTTGATGTGTGTATTCAAACTTAGGCTTAAAGTGAAAAAGGGTTTTTATAGAAAACATTGTAATTTTCCTAAGTAAAATAGAATTTCACTTAGGAAAAACTTGTCAAAGGAATGAATGATTTATGAATAGGTACGATGATTTAGTGAATGATTTTAAGTGCTTAGACTTTATAAATTATTGGGTCGAGGGTCCGGTCCCTCCAGAAGTCAGAGAAATGCTTTGAGCCCCTTTAATTTAATAAATACCTTGGTACTTAGGGGAAATTAGTGAAAATTTAGGGAAAATGAGTAGGGAGGTTAATTATTCTGACTTTGCTTGCTTGATAGGTCTTTTATGTACTGCATGCCTTTGCCTTATGATGAAAATAAAAAAATTGCACATTTGAACATCATCACATGTTATTTTGCAACCATCAACTACCTACCCTACCTACTTTAACCTAGCATTTTTACTACTTTATTAGGGTGCACTTAGACTGGCAAACCCTTATCAAACTTTTCTTTTCTTTTACATGGCAATGCCTATCTAAGTCTACACTTATTACATCCAAGGGCTCAGATTAAATTGTTGAGCTCCTTTTATTCACTCTACCTATCTACTTATATACCGAGATTACACTATTTGGTCAAATCTTTATTCTCTATTTCTACAACATGAAATTGAAAATGTGAATTAGTCAAGCATAACTTGTTTGACTATTCACAAATTGTGGCATAAGTGACAAACTACACACAATTGTTTATTACAAAAAAGTGAAAAAGTAGTGGCATTTAGACTTGCACACTTTCCTGGTCTCTCTTTCTGTTGGGGTTCATTTTCTTTCATTTTTTTGACCATCTTTTATTCTTTTTACCCTTTGATTTTTCTTTTAGGGCATACCCTCTTTATATTTTTTTAATTTTTTGATTTTTTGAAAATATGGAAAATATTTGCAACAAGTAAAGGTATGAACATATTACATAGCTCATCAAGTCAATCATGATATATGACACATATTGGTATAGGGGCATAACAGTGGCTCCACTTGGGGATGGCTTTTCCTGGTGGAAAGTCAAGAACAATAGATCAGATGGCCTCTGAATGACTTTAACTGTGTTCTGCAATATTCTTTTGCTTGCTGCTTTATTATATGTATGAAAATGATACTTTTGAAGCTTAGGGCCTTCTCTTCGGGCTTCAACTCCAAAAGTGGCTATCCAATCAAAACTATGACATTACAAAGGATATAGTATATACATGTTAAAAATCATGGTAGCATTAATAAGTAGGATCAAAGTAATGTTTTAACATCTGACCATTGACTGGTCCTTCTTCTGCTTCTGTACCATCCAAGTTCTTTAGAAAATATGTATTGTTTCCTTGTAGGGCATAGATAATGTATGGTCCTTTCCATAGGAAGTCAAACGTCCCATGTTTCCCCTTATCTTCTCTTCTGGAATCCCATCTTAACACTTTATCTCCAAGGTGGAAATCTTCTGCCTTGGTTCTTTTATCAGAAATATTCTTAAGCTTTTCCTGCCATACTTGGGATCTTTGGTACACCTCCTCTCTGGTCTGATGTAAATTGATGGTCTGGTTTATCCTTCTTTGAATATCATTAGGTTCCACTTGAGCTTCTTGGAGTAGTTTCATAATAGGAACTCCTAATGATGAAGGAAATATAGCCTCCATGCCATATACTAACTCATAAGCACTGGTGCCAATGGATTTTTTGGTTGTAAGCCTGTCTGCCCATAGTGCATTTATCAGTTTCTTGTGCCAAGTCTTCTTGTTTTCTTCCAATAGTTTTTTATTGATATTAATGAGGCTCTTGTTGGAAGATTCAGCTAGTCCATTCCCTTGTGGATAATAGGTTATGGAATGGCCCAGGGTAATATGGTACTTGTTGCAGAAACTGATCATCTTCTTCGATTTAAAGGCTACAACATTATCAGTAATGATTTTAGTAGGGTAGCCAAACCTAGACAATATATTGGTTTCTAGGAAACCTATGATCATTGTATCATTGGCTTGTCTGGAGGGGATGGCCTCTATCCATTTAGTAAAATAGTCAGTGGCAGTGAGTATCCATTTATGTTGGCCAGAGGAGGAAGGATGGATTTCACCAATGAAGTCAAGACCCCATTGTTGGAAAGGCTTCTCGGTAGAAATCAACTTTAAGGGTAAAGGTAATAGTTTTCTCTTGCCCTAAAAAATTTGACATTTATGGCAAGAAGTGACAAATTTCTTCACATCAGCGAACAAGGTTGGCCAATAGAAACCAGCCCTTAGGATTTTATCTGCAGTTGATTTCCAATAGAGGTGTCCACCACAGTCTCCTGCATGAAATTCTTGGAGAGCCTTGTCAGCTTCATTTTTTAACAAACAATTCAATAAAATTCCTTCATGATTTTTCCAAAAAAGAGCATTATCTAGAATACAAAACTTTGAAGCTTTCATCTTTAAAAACCTATTTTTTGTTCTGGATAACCCTGGAGGAGCTTGCAGGTTTTGCAAAACATAAATTACATCAGCATACCAAGGTGAGTTTGAAAAGGCCTGGCTGATTTGTGGAGTCGCCATCTCCTGTTCGTCATCCAGTTCATTTATGTCCAGGGCTTGACAATTGGTTTCTGCCATGAGTTTGGCCAATCCCTATCCTTTTATCAATTTTGTAGGTTTTATTTCAATATCATATTCTAAGATGGTAGCAATCCATTTACCCCTTTTGCCCTCAATTCCATCCTGAGTTAGGATGTCCTTGACAACTTCATTTGGTACATAGGCTATCACATGAGAGTATAATATGTAGACTCTGAAGTCTTTAATGGCTTTAACAAGTGCAAAAGCTTGTTTTTCCATGATCTTGTATTTCAATGATGCATCTCTGAGTGCTTTACTGAAAAAGGCTATAGGTTTTTCACATCCTTGGTCATCCTTTTGTAATAAAATAACTGTTATAGTGTGCTCTGAGGCAAAAGAAAAAATTATGAAGTCTCTATCAAATTGAGGACTTATAAGGACCAGTGTTCTGGTTAAAGCCATTTTGATTTCTTCAAATGCTTGTTTGGCTTCTACTGTCCATTTTATACTTGAATCCTTTTTTAACATATCATTAAGTAATCTAATGAGTTCTGCTAAGTTAGATATGAATCTTCTCAAAAAAATTATCTTCCCTAGGAAAGCTTGAAGTTCTTTGATACTTCTTGGATGAGGTATCTGTAAAAATTCTTCTATTCTGGCAGGGTCAATTCGAATGCCATCCTTGGATATGATGTGACCTAAGAGTTTTCCTTCTTCCAAGCCAAACAAGGACTTCTTTGGATTCAAAGAAATACCATATTTTCTGCATTTAAGAAATACTTGTCTGAGATGGTCCAAATGCTGTTGATCTGATTTAGAAAAAACAGTTAAGTCATTTAGATATATAACAAGGAAATCATGAATCTCTTTAGCAAATGCAATGTCCATTTCCCTTTGGAAAGTAGCTCCTACATTTTGAAGTCCAAATGGCATTTTGATATACATAAATGTGCCCCATGGTGTTGTAAAGGAAGTTTTTTCTTGGTCATCAAGATGAACCATAATCTGCTCATATCCTGAAAACCCATCTAAAAGAGAAATTATAGAAGAATCTACTACCCTTTGCAAAATATGGTCCATCTTGGGTAAATGATAGTTATCTTTAAGGGAGACCTTATTCACATTTCTCATATCAATGCATAATCTTATTTCCCCAGTTTTCTTCCTAGTAGGTACTAAGTTAGATACCCACTCTGAAATCTTATAGGTGCAATAATCCCTGCTTCATACATACATTTAATTTCTTTTTCAATCAATGGTAATTGCACAGGGTTGATTCTTCTGAGTTTTTGTTTAAATGGCTTTTGGTTTTATTTCAGAGGTATAGTATGTTGAATTATTGAGGTGTCATATGCCCATCTGACCACTGGGATGCACAGGTCCCCTTTTTTACATTGTACCCGCTGACCCCTATTCATGTCTTCGCGTACCTTGGCGAACACTTCCCCCCTCGCACTTGGTAGTGCAATCCTTTTCTTCCACCAATGCGTCCTGTTTGGGCCTGCTATTGTAATACTGCTGCACGCTGGAACAATACATTCTGTATACGTCTGTACCCATCAGCAAAGGCATGCTTGCAAGCTATTCTTCCCTTTTCCACCAATCTGCCTTAGTTGGGGTCTTCCAAATTGTAAGCACATCCATCTTCTACATTCGCGCCAATTTCCAATATTCTTCTGACGTATATGCCCCCATCGTGCGGGTGTTGCGCGCAACACCCATTTGAGCGAACCACACTACTGTTGTTATGGTACGGTACTTTCAAATTTGTCTAAGGATTCATCCATTCTTGTTACCCCATCATCTGTAGGTATTTCTCTTGCTTCGGTCGTCAAGCGCCGTAGTGATCGACTCATCATGTTGCAATTCAACATTGTTACTTCGTGCAACTGGTTCTGCCAGTGTTCTATTTCTTCATCTGAATCCGAAGTACAGGAACTGTCACACTCCCATGAGATTCTCCCATCTTCAGTCGGGTTCACCCGATCCTGGTCTTGCGTCGTTATCTAGTAAATGCAATCCAGCTCATCGTCGCCGTCACCATCGTGCACAGTTTCAGTGTAGCGCACTCCTTCGGCTGGATCTAGTGGAACTACTATGCATAGGGACTTTTTCAATCATCTTTCGCTTCTTTAGGTTGATGACCCCATTCATATCCATGGCCCGGGTCTATTCCTAGCAACGCAGGGTAAGGGTTACTGTCATCCACAATCTCTATTACCTCAAAGTCTGTTTGTGTGCTTGCACCTTCGATATCCATTGTTACCCCTTGCAATCTCCCCATGGGCAAGATCTTTTGTTGGTTCACCATCCGTAATTGAATAGGTGACCACTGTAACTTGGGCCTGCCCATGCATTCCCATGTCTGCTTTGGTAACACATTCGCATCCGAAACCAAGTCTAAGATTACCTAATCCATTTCATACTTGCCAATCTGTGTCGTTAATCTCATTTCCCTCTCAGTGTGCAATGCATGCCTTCCCAGTTTTCGGACTACGCGCAGTTCACCCAACCCTATGCACCTAGCGATAAGCTCTTGTAGTCCTTTAATTGCCTTATTGTCACGCAACAGTTTCATGCATGTCTCTAAAAAGGTAGTTAGCATAGAAGGATCCATTCCTGTCTCTAGTTGATCCTTACTACCTGAAGTAGAGGCCTCTGCGAAGCTCTTCTTAGCTTCCATAAACGTTTCCCTCACGTGTTCCAAGTCAAACTCAGGTTCCTTCATCGGAGCCTTGCGAACCCATGTATCGTCCTCGGATTGCTTCCCCTTATCTTCCCCTGTGGTCGCGCCACTTCTGAGCATCATGTTCACGTTGGGGTCTTCTTCGCGTGGTTCGAACCTCATCATTTGGATATTTTGAGTCGGAGTAGGCTGTAGTACCCCTTTCTTGCGCATTTGTGTGATCAGCGTTAGAAAATCTACCATTTCATGATCAAACTACTCATAGTACGAACAAGATATTCTCGTTGGGTTGGTGCAATCGCGAGCATAGTGCCCTGGTCCTCCGCAATTGTAACAGATTAGCTGTCTGCGGCCCCTTCCGAGCCCCATTCCTCCTCATCCTCGACCTCGCCCTTGAAATCCCCCACGTGATATTGTTGCGGCTGGATCGAGGACTCATGTTTTTGTCTGCATTCAATAAGTTGGGGTCCTATCCATCATTAGCTCATAGCTCCGACATGTTCGCTCATCGTGGCCCACTGATCTACATAAATTACAAAACAGTTGTTGCAGAGTCTGTGTATACTTCTGCAACAGGTGATAGTTGTTCATTGTGTGCTTTCCTCCCACCTGACAGATCGTGCACCAGAGCGCGGGTGCCGCACTTGGCCCTGCCTATGCCTCTGGTCTCAATGGCAATGGCCCCCCTCCTGCCAAGTAGTTCGCGAATACCAGACAGTGATCCTTATCATGGCCCTGGCCCTTACATTTTATGCACCATACTTCTTCGCGTGTTTCCGTCCGGGGTGCCCTATCCTTCTTCAAACTCTGCATCTCCAAGCATAGGTTTTGTAGCTGTGCTTGGATTTGTTGGACTCCCAACCCTAGATCCTGTATCGGCATTTCATGCAACCTCATCACCATTTCCAATGCTTCTGCCTAGGTTGAGAGATTTTGTTGTGACAACGTCATCCTCAGGTGTGGTGTCAAAGACGCCACAAACCATGCATGGTGTTGCGCATCCATCAGTGTCATATTAGCCTCGCGGATCGTACTTTTCAGCCTTTGATCCAGATCCCAGAGGGTTTTTCCTGGAAGCGTCGTGATCTCCTTAAATCCAATGATTGACTACGTCTTTGATTTTGGCCGGCTGAATTCTCTATTCAACGCAATCTGGATCTCTGCTATTCCTACATTTGGATGATCCTTCAAGTGCTTGATATACCACGTAAACATGTGATCCTACAATGCACTCACCAATGTAGTCTTCTTAATGTTATCATCTGTAACCCCTTGTGCTTCCCACACTGCTTTTACCACGAACCAGAACTGATCCGGGTCCTCATTTCCTACTCTAAATACGGGTAGCTTAATCGTGCTCACCATGCTAAACCATGGGGGTGGTGGAGGTGGGGTGGGAGAAGATAGAGGCAAAGTAGGTGAAGCGGGTGATGGTGTAAGGGGAGGTGATAACTGCAGAATGCGTTGTCTTATCAAATTGACCGCGCTCCTCGGAGAAACCCGAGAGCACTCTTCCTCGCCCGCTCGTGGAGGAGAAATTAAAGGACTGTTTCCTAACCCTTCGATAACTTTGTAGACCTTTCCACTCCATGTCGTTCCAATCATTAATGTATTTGCATCACTCATTTTTCACATAACAACATCTTAATCCAGGTATTCAAATATTTGATGTACTTACCTCGCAGTCCCTCAAGAAAATGTCTTTCTGCTTCGCTGTAGCTTACAGTCGTGTCTATCACAAATTCAGTGATAAACCCTCCTATTATTTGGTCGAGCCAATGGTCTACGGCCCGCGCGATCTTATCTTCTGATGCCTCTAGCTTGCGCACTAACTCTGGAGTCCACACTATTGGTTTATTGAGCTTATATCTTCCCTGGCTGTTGGCTAACCTCGCAATCCAATCATACAGCTCTGAAGAGAAGGGCGCGAAGAAAATCTCGTGGATTTCCATATATACATAGCGATCCAGCCACCTCTTCTCAGATATCTATGGGGTTCTGTTTTCCTGTGTTACAAACTTGTGAAGCTTCTGATCCAACCTATCCTCAATTTCCTTCTTTGTAGGATTCCAGTGTTCCGACATCAGACATCCCTTAGGCAAATCCCAGACCCAACAAAGGAACCATTTGTTGGCTTATTGGGGCTTGACCCAGGTTCAAAAGTGTTTTAGCCAAACAAATCCCAAAACTACTGGCCCTTTCGGCAACAGTCTGCGGAGCGTAGACTGAGGTCTCACTCGAGGTAGTATGGGAGGGTGCTGGAACCAGGTTTCCGCACCCTTGGGATGTCTTGATGAGGTCTGGAGAGTTCGCAAACCGATCTCTCGCACTTGTACTGTTTCGCGTAGCTATCCGATCTTCACGTAGCCCTTGTACCGAGCATGAAGAGGCGCTGTCTAGATCCTTACCCTTAGTATGTTTTATTATAGATCTGACTTAATTCAGTAGTATTTATCAATCATTCAATATTCGTAACAAGTGCGCACAACCATAAACCTTAAAGAGATGCATAAAATCATAACAGAAGAATAAACACACAGATCTACAAGCAAATGCACAATATTTCAGAAACACTTATCTTTTATTAATATTCTATTCCAGTACAATCCAATTCCATCCTGTGCGCTCAGCTGCAGGGGTCCACGCAGACAGCTGCGAACTCTACCAAGCCTCTGAGCACGCAGCTGTAGAGCCTACTTTTACTACTACCACCTATGACTCGGACTTACAGACTTAGAGCGAATATCACTTTCAGAAACCCATACACTTAATATCTTAACCAAAGCTACCTTCTACCCTTAGAGCCTCACTTTATTTACACATTCCCATGGTTTGCAGACCATGGGTAGATCGATACCTTCTAGATTAAATTACAATATTTTAGGGCGGACTACCTTTTGACTTGAATTATTACAATAAGTGCGCAGAGCCTTTACAATATCATTACCCAAAATTGTGGGCTTTAAGCCCCAAAATCATTATGCAGGGGATCCGCTGCCCAACAACAACTCTACTTCTTGGTACAATGTCGATGTGTGGTTGATCCTCCCTTGGCCTAGTGGTCATCATTTGAATATTTGTTGTGGACCGCTGGTTCCTTTTCTCTTGCATCTTCGCGATAAGGATGGGACATTCTTCTATTACGTGATCAAAAGACTTATAGTAGCTGCAGGTTGTCATAGGGTTTTAAGTGTCCCTTGCGAAGTGTCATGCCTGTCCACAGTTATAACAGATAATATGTCAGTGTCCTCGACTAGCTCCTCCTCTTCCTCATCCTCATCCTTAGAAACCTCCTCGACCAGCATGCTGGCCTAGCTCTTCATGTGTATGTCCTTCAACTTGTAGTCTATAAGCATCGACAATGTGCTCCATCATCAAGTCATAACTTTGACAATTTTTTTCATCATGTCATACTGATTTAAAAAAGTTGCAAAACAACTGCTTTGGGGTCTATATGTACTTATGTATTAAATAGAAATGTTCAAAGTGATGTTGGCCTCTCGTTATACAAATCTCGCACCACAAACTTGATCTTGGGTTCACTCAATTAGGTGCTCCACTTTCCAAGTAATCTCTGAACACAGGGCATTGATCCTTATAATGGCCCTCTACTTTGCATTTTTTACACCATACTTCTGATCTAGTTTCCTTACCTTTCTTGAGATCTTACAATTCCAAGGTCAAATTCACTAGCTGGCTCTGAATCTGATGTACTCCTGAATGAGTATCTCCGATTGATGAAACTTCCAGCTTCATCACAATCTCCAATGCTTCATCTTGAGTCATGATCTTCTGCTGCATCAAGGGTAACCTGACATGTGGCAGTAGCGTGGCTATAAACCACTCCTTATGTATTTCTAGAGGTATGCTAAAGCTTACTTGTCCCATTAATACCTTGAATCGTTGATCCAACTCCCACACGACTTAGTAGCCAATTGTTTGATTTCCTTTAGCTCTGTAATGCACTATGACTCTGACTTCAACTTCTTGAATTCTCATAACAATGCTTTCTTAATATCATCCAGCGAAGCAACTGGGTTAGTCAAAAATTACTTCATGTACCATGTTAGTGATCTTTCTCATAGCGTTGTGATGAGATGTGCTTATTTACATCTTCATCAACGATCTGTATTGATTTCCATATCGCATCAGCTACAAACTAGAACTAGTAACGATCCTCTTATCCAAGCCCTTTAAAGATAGGTAACTTAATGTCATCAGCCATTTTTCTTCTTGAAGGGTTAGGGGGAGGGGAGGGTAGTAGGGGAATTTTGGGGAGGGGGATGGGGGATAAGGGGAGTAGATGGATCGGGAATACTAAAGAAGCCCTGATTTTTCTCAATTCCTAACTTCGACACGCCTCCAAGATTGGAGGGGGAATACCGCGAGGTTGCAGGGTTACTTCCTTCTTCTTCACTCTCAGACCCACTTAACAAGGGACTATTGTCATTCTCAATAAACTTCTTTGGTCTGTGCTCTACTCTATATCGCTTCCCACTTCATGTAGATCCTGGTTCAGAATTATTCCCTCTTTGTCCAAATGTTAATCTCACTGCATTTGTAGTATGCCCTTTTGACATAAAAGAATTTTAATCCAAAGCTTCAAAGAGTTCAGGTACTTACCTCGCGAACCCTTGAAAAATCTTCACTCAGCTTCGCTGTAAGATACAATCGTGTCTATTGTGAATTTAGTGATAAATCCTCCCAAAATGTTATTGATCCAAAAATCAATAGCTCTTGGGATCATGTTATTGACGTACTTGAGTCGTTGTATCAATGCATGATTCCACTCCTTAGGTTCGCCTCCTTTAAAACAAGTCTTATGCTTGGTCAATTTTGATACCCACTGGTACAGTTCAATGTGAAATGAACCAAAGAAGATTTCATGTTGTTTAGTATAGAGATACTTCTACAACCAGGCTTCAATCGACAATTGTGGGTTTCTGTTTTCCTGAACTGCAAATTCTCGCTCTTTTTGTTCAACCCATTCCTAGATTTCCTTCTTCGAAGGACGCCAAAAAATATCCCTCAAACAGATCCTGGTCCTGGCAATGGAACCATTTGTTGGCTCAAGGGGGCTTGACCCAAGTTCAGAGTGTACTATGCACCAACAAAACCCTCAACCACTGGCCCTTCTAGCAACGACTTGCAAGCATATCATAGTCTCACCCAAAGCGATTATGGGAGGTTGCAGAACTACGTTATTATAGCCAGAAGAATATGCACACTTTGCTGCCCGTGTGTTCACTTATGTTTTAGAATTATGTACAACTTCACATATATAAATAACTTCGCGCTAATGATTTATTTCACAGATTTGTACTTATTGCATAAACATATCAGAAAACAATATCACATGTATTCTTCTGCACAATTCAGTAAAAAGCATGCATAACAATATGTATAAACATAGATTAAGAGTATAGATACATAAGACTTCACCAAAATTTCTTCTTCTTTTATTAAGATAGGTTTTCAATATATACAACTTCTCGACCTTCGCACCCAGCTGCAGGTGGTCTCTGCACTCAGCTTGTTAAAATTGGCAACTAGGGCTAAACTCCATGTGGGTCATCTTATTTATGGAAGCTAATATTTTTATTGGATCCCTCTCATCGAGAGGTGTAGGATTGATCTAAATATCATCCAATTCCGATAAGTATTTATGAAGTTATGAATTTATTTATGTTATAAAATAAATTGTCAAGTCGGCCAACAACTTGAGTAGGCTCAGAAGCCCAATAGACATGTCTATTCATCATCTACGTTTTAGTATAAATAGAAGAGGATTTGAAGTCATTTAGATACACATTCTTCATGTGATCTCCTCCTCTCCACGTCTTGGGTTTTTGGAGAAGGAGAAGACACTAAAGAATACGTTGGATGCCCTAGCTGCAGATGATGCCCTAATCCAACACAGTCATTTACACGCAGTCAATAAAGACTCTTTCGTAGTTATGGAAGCCTTATATGTTGTTCATGGTGAAGCTGTAGTTGGAAGGAGCCCTACCACAGTTATATGCATGGCATGTCATGTACGCTGTTCATGTAACACCTTATATGCAGTCCAGAAAAGAGGTTCTAAACGCAGTCAAGAATAGCTGCTGTAGAAAGAGCCACAGTCAAGCATGAGATAGAGCCGCAGGCATACATGGTAGCCGCAGTGGTAATGTAGTGAAGCATGTCATAATCCCGCAGGCATAGATGGTAGCCACAATAGATGGTAGCCACAATAGATGGTAGCCACATAGATGGTGGCCGCAGTAATAAAGAGAAGGCCGCAGTCAGGTGAGATAACTACAGGCACGCATGAAGGAGCCACAATCAATACGATTAACTTATCCGCTGTCCTAGCAGCCCTATACACAGTCAAATGGAGACATCTAAGAGTAGCTACATAAAGACCCTAATCCGTTGTCAATAGAGACATATATACACAGTTATGAAACCATATACGCAGTTATGAAATATGCATTGAGAACAACGCTGTCATGATATACACATGGAGAGCACCATATACGTTGTCAAGAAATATGCAGCAAGAATGCATCTTACGTTCTGGGCCAAAGCATATTTTGGCATACGTATAGATCAGTATATACATGTGTGTTGATCTGAGCTCCTCATAATAATCTCGTCTCGACATCAATTTAAGGATGAGCTTCTCAAACGTTGTCACAACTTTAATGGAAGTATATTCATTATACTAATTGAAGCCTGTTGACAGTGTGAGGTAGACTAAATGGACAACATGTAAACCTTTGAATATTGTAGGTGACAGTGTGGCACATAAGGCAGCCTTAAGGCTTGAAGGGTTGTTAGCAAGGCTGGAAGTTATAGTCATAAAGGGCAGCATGATGATGAATGAGATCATGAACATGGGCGGCATGATGATAAATGAGATCATGAACATGGGCAGCATGATGATGAATGAGACCATGGAAGATGCAGCACAGTGAACATGATAAGTAAGGAGCAGCATGATGATGTGAGCAGATGAAAGCAGCTCAGTCATCTAGGTCCAGCATTGTGATGGGGCAGCGTGGTGCTACACGATAAGGTGCAACAAATGGACAAGATGCAATACCTTAATAGGAGAAGGAGTCATCTTAGAGAATCAGTTGAAGTAATATGTCTTCAACTGATCTCTGCAGATATGAAAAGTCAAAGTGTTGACTTCTATTGTAAATGTACTATCTCTCTCTCTGCTGAACTTTGAAGAACATAAAAGAAGAATTGATCAAGGGTTTCCCCACATTGGGGTTTGTCCCTGGCTAGTGCCACATATTGTGTCCTCTTATCTTGGCTTGTCTTCTGTGATTTATATTTATGTTCTATCTGCAGTTTACTTTAATGCTGATGTGATTGCTAACTGTGAAAATTTAAATAAATTTCTCTAGCATAGAACATACCTAAAATTAACACAGCTGCATACTCTTCCAAGGCCTCCGCGCACTTAGTTGCAGAGCCTTCCCTTAAGGCCAAAAATATAGACTAAATATAGAAGATATCAATGATCCATCTATGACTTCTCTACCATATTCCTCTTCTCGACGAAGTATTGCATTTCCTTATATAGATTTCATTACTACAAGACCATGGTCCACATACCATGGATCTGATAAAATAATGAACTAATACCCAATACCTGTTACAAAATGAGGGGATTTGACCCGCCCCAAATCCCCTAAACATCATACGATAAATATAACTTTGCAGACTCTGTGTGCTCCACTCCTCAAAATGTGGAGCCTTTGACCAAAACTAGACCAAGTTGGGTTGTGCCCAACAAGTGGATGTGCACATTAATAGAATTATGGTCCCTAATAGTTTGATTGGCCTTAGGGATACAATCAATGTGATGACCAAGGAAACCATGCTCAAGCTTAACCTCCAAGGGGCCTTGAGGAAGATCACTACAATGTTGTAGATTGCAAATAGATCCATAGTAGCTCATGAAGGAGTTATTGAGGATGTAATGGTCTCCATCAACTCTTGGAAGTACCCCATAGATTTCCTTGCCCCCGCCCCAAAAACAAGTTTAATGGTTACCCTCTCATCCTAGGAAGACCTTGGTTGGCCACTACTAATGCCTACATTAGTTGCAAGGTTGGGAACATGATCATCAAGAATGGGCATCTATCAAAACAACTTGTGTTATACCCTCATGCTCAACTTTCTATTGAGCATGACTTTCCCTTATGGTTAGAGGACAAGGAGGAAGAAAAGTTTTATCAAACATCCCTCTACCCAATCTGTACACTAGACACTGTTGAAGGAGGTAGGTAGCTTGATGAAGATTACCTTATTAACCATATCTCACAAAATCAACCTCCCATTGCCATGCCAGTTGATGAGCTGATGAAAGAATCCTTGGAACAATCTAAGAGAAATCCATGGACTGATTTGTGCTCTGTTGACCCTGATATAAATCATGCCAAGTTTGTGGAGATTAACCCATCCTGAAATCTAAAGATCAACCCCTCTCTCTCAACCTAGCAAGAAGAGAAATTATGCATTGTGCTGAGGCAATGCCTTTATGCTTTTGCTTGGGACTTGTTGACATGGCGGATTTTCGCTATACCAACAAGGGGAACTAACCCGATCACAGACCCCAATTAGACCTACTTTCGTTTGGAATGGCTAGTTCCAATGGGTTTTAAGGGACCCCGTAAACTGTTAAATGCGTTGAAAGATTGCTTCTGGGAAGAAGAATTCAATTAAATTAACAAAAAAAAACAGTTAACCTCTATGTATTGAATCCTATCTATACTTCTACTAACTACTTTAGTCTATGTCCTAACTATTCTAATCTATCCTGCATGAGCATGAAAAAAGAGAGGTTAAACATCATATATGAATTCCGAGTCTAAATGAATCAATTACTGGTTCACATAAGAACAAGGCTGCATCAATTCTTAATCGCAATACAATCATTCAACAAGAATATACATTCCTTTTTATAGAAGTAAAGCTTGCAACTGATGTCTAACATAGTTTCAAATCAGGGACTGTTTATGAATTAACTATGATGAAGAATTAAATTCAAACAACCAAGGCTAATTATAAGCTGTATCGTTATCAATATGCACAAAACAAAACACATTTGTATTTATGCCAACAATAACACTCTGTCTCAAAACACATAAAAACAAAGGATCTTAAATCTCAAACAAAAGGCTCCTCATTGAAACAAACAGTCTCCTTTATTCATAATAAATCAAAGCTGCTTTTTCTCCAAACAAAAATCCCTTCTCTCCTATCTGGAAGTAATATTTATGCCTCAGGCCCTGACCCTTCGTCTTCCCCTGTTCTTGTCAATATACCGATCTGAATAAATAGATGTAGAGCCATCGGTATCACTGCTGACACGTAGAAGGCATTTCCTGTTACTGGAGCACTTCATATCTTGGTGAAATGAATAGATGCTGATTAGAGAATGATGATTGTGTGTCATCTCTTCATGATGAGATCTGGGGCAGTTTCGATTTAGGAATATGTTGTGGCCACCAACAACCCCCCCTCCTTATTTAATATTAGCAATAACACTAGGTAAGTGGGGACCCTTAGTAAAAAATTAAAAAAATTCAATTAAAACTCATGTATTATACTCCTTAAGAAAATATCGCATCGCGTAAAGAAGTTAGGAAATTTCCTTGTGAGTAAAATGATAAATTGCGAGAAGTGCGACGCAAAATCCATCGCATCGCATGCATTAAGAAACGCTCATAAACGAAAACTTTAAGAAATCGCCGATGGCCGATATGTGATATCGCATATCGCAACATCGCAAAAACAACACATAACCATTTAACGAATTGTAACAATCTGCGATCCTGCGATAATGCGATACTGCGATCGTGCGAAACAACAATATGTAATTCTGCGATAAACGTGATCGGCTAACCTTGCGATAACACATCTTGATGAAAACGCGATAATGCGATGATGCGATGCGAATTGTAAAAATCGTCCATCGCAGATTTTCCCCGGCTCAACATTCAAGAAAAATTGGATACGCGCATTAATGAAAATTAATGAATGTACGCCAAGTGTTAATGAAAGACAGTTTTGTGTTTTTCGAAGAGTTAGTTCACGTCAGGTGGCATGTTTTTGTACATCCATAGAGCTCAGAGCTTTCTTGTCAATTTTTATTATCATTACTCTCTCCTTATGTGTGAACTGCAGGAATGAAAAACAGAAACAATATGAAGCAATGTGCAGGGAGCGATTAAGGAAAAAGGGTAAAGCTCCAAGGCTCGGAAGCAGAGAAGAAATGCCCTCATGAACGGATACCGCATGCAACAGAGCCGCAAATTCCAGAGCACTGCTGAGCTATCCATTACAGATCTATCAGTCAGAGCCATGGTTCAATGAGTAGTTGAACAATGCTGATATCAATAGGCGATTTAACGCTCAAGGTTAGAAGCTCACGAAAGCAGTATGTTTGCAAAATTTTAAAGCTTATACCTGGTGAAGGAAAAGGCGCTAAAGGCGAAAAACGCACCAGAAAGGCCCGGATCAAAGAACGGAGGCAGTTTTCGATGCGCGATTAGTGCCTAGCGCTAATCGCGCATCGCTGAGAAAATTGCTCAAAAAGCAAAGTCCCTAACTGCTTAGTCACTCGTAAGCCCAGAAAACGCAAGAAAGCAAAGGCAGAGGCAATTTGAGGGTTAACCAAGTGGAATTTGGGTTATTACTGAGCATACACAATAAAACCACATAGCCAGAGATGATTCTCAAGTATATATGCTATTTTGCTGGAAAAAAATGGTGCCAGCACTTGCCATTTCTGTTTGCTTAGCTCAACCAAAAGCGGAAGACAGTCAGCCGACTCTACCCAGGCAAATATTGAATGCTCGCAACATTAAGGAGCAAATGCAGAAATAGTTAGATATTAGATTTAATTTTTAGAAATAATTTCGCTTAGAAAAAGGGCGGTCATTTAAACCGTATCCTGAATATGTGTAATTAAGTTATTTAGTTAGTAGTATTTAAACCCTTCTCATGCATTTAGAGAAGGGTCCAGAAATTTATCAAAAACTTGTCCTCAGAACATGCACTTCTACACCCTCAGAGGAGGTTTTGGTGAATGAATGGATCAAGATTTGTTGATGTTTGCATTTGATATCTGCTACTGATGTTGCACTTCTGTACTCTTAGTAGATGTTAGAGCAAGGAGAGATAAATCATTATTACTTGAAGCTTATGAGTAGGACCAGTCATAAATGGTACTTTTATCTCTTGACCATTTCTGCTTATATGTTAAAGTGATATACAATTTTTAGTTGTTTATATGTTATTGCATGAATGCTTGAGTTACCATTTGGCACTTTTGTACGGTGGTAGCTATTTATTTATGTTTAATGTATGAATAGCTTATTATGCGATATGTTGTTCACAACTGTTTTGCCTAACTTTTTATGCGAAATAGTTCATCTTAATTGATTTCCTTTCTTATAATCGTTGAATGATCTCTATTACCAGTTGTTATTTGAAATCTCTTTAGATCGCATAATAGAAGAGTTACATCCCAGGTTAGCATAGATTAGATGTGCTGTTTTTATTAGATTACAATAGCATAGAATTAGATTAAAGTTTGAATTAGAATAACTTAGATAGGAACTGTTAGATCAACAACATCCAATTCTACACACACACACCCATAGATTGGGAAACTGGTCCCATTATCCCCAGTCGGACCGGCTATACCAAACGGATAAGGAGCTGTTGACCAAGGTCCGGACTGGGCGGGTATCCCCCTTGTCGTCGACCTGATTTTCGAGGCTTCAATAGAATACACAGGAAACGTGTGGAACACGACTGACAATGCCTCAGGCTGCTTCTTTGAATGGAACATATCCGCTCATGCAGCTTTCATCTGAAGCCATACTTGATGCCTATGCACCTATCCTTAGACCTTGCTTGCCTTCTCTCAGTCTTCACCTGCAGAGATAACTGACATCAGTCATACCCATATAAATATTATAAAAATGCTTAAAAACACCAATCTTGCCTTCATGAAGCGTTTATAACATCAGAAGGAATAAATGTGAAAGAATTGGCTCCTTTTTTTTTTAATTCACGCATCGATTAAGTCCCGCAAGAAAAAACTTGGTTTACATTGAAAATCACCATAAAACACAGAACCGGATGGTATTTCAGAAGGGGTCTAAGTGGTAACTGGTATTGCGAGGACGACCCTGATTCCATTCTTCAAATGACATGTAGCAGCTAGGAGGAAAGAGGATATCGCTTTTCGGGTGGGTATTCCTCGAGCAACTTGTTCACCCGAAATCTGCATGGACCGTTGGATCCACGAGGGGTAGATCAATGGTGGAGGATCAGGGTAGGTGGACCTGAAATATATGTATATGGCACTTAATAATCCTAGCGGGTCCGTAATGTATGATTTCCCTTTGAAAAGCCCCAACTTCAATGTTTTTCGAAAACACAAGAATATGTGGGAAAACCCCGTGTTCGGCCATAAGGCCGGACCTGAAATATTATATGCCTTGGTCAATAATCATCGTCAGGTCTGGGTGATAGTGGTGTGCCTTATATATAGGCCCCGAACCCTCCCGATAGCGATAAGCGATGGGGCTCCGCACCCGAAACATATATATCGTGGTTAATAAAACTATCAGGTCCATTAGATAGTGGCGCATTGTATATATAGATATATATATATATATATATATATATATATATATATATATATATATATATATATATATATATATATATATATAGATATAAGCATTGGTCCTCCCGATAGTGATAAGTGATGGGGCTCTAGACCTGAAACATATACATCGTGGTTAATAAAACCATCGGGTTCGGTAGATAGTGGCGCGCTATATATATATATATATATATATAGATATATATATATATAAGCTCTAGACCTCCCGATAGCGATAAGCGATTTAGCTCCGGACCCGATATATATGTGTAATATGGTTGATAATTCCGTCGGGTCCGGAAGACAGTGGAGCACCTTATATAAAAGCCCGGGACCCTACCGATAGCGATATGCGATGGGGCTCCAGACCTGAAATATATGCATTTTGGTTAATAAAATCATCGGGTCCGGAAGCCATGTATGTGTTGTGTTTTAATGTTGATTGCGATAGGCAAAAAGGGGTGATTTATGCATATTGACGCAAGATTTTCATTATAAAAAGTTATAATGGGAATGAGGTGTGATAGAAGGTTTTTGGAGGGTTAGGAAGGGTTACGATGGAGGAAATGAATGGAGGGTTTAACCATTAGGAATTGAAGGTTTGAATCGGTAACGAGTTAAAATATCTAAGCTAAAACAGATCATTTGGAGAGGTGAGAGATCAACTTTAGGGGACCCATTCAAAATTGCTACCAAGGAAAGTTTTAATAGGGTGGTGGTTGTGGCCACAACAAATGGCGAACCGATGGGCGAACCAGTTATCTCTATTTCCAAATAAACCTTGGATCAATAGAACATCAGGGTGTTAAGATAAACTTGAAATGAAAACTATATAGATGGACAGGCATGGGTTCCACTTCAACATTAATTGTTTCAGGTGGGATAGAGACAAATAGCTTCTACCTACTGATAGGGGTTTGATAGGCATTCTCCAATGGTAGTATTATGGGATTTATTGAATTTCCTTTACCTATTTCCTACTTTCAAAAGTCCTTTTAAGGCCATCACTGGTCTGTCAATACCTGTTTAGGTGTGTACCTCAGCTCTTTATTGCTCATTAGACTTGATGTAGATATGTTTGTATGCACTTTATATGAGAATTTCAGTGCTATATTTTCATATGATTGAATGAGGTGCAATCATGGATCATGCCATATTTTTAAACCACTTAAGCAAGGTTGGGCTTGCTGTGTCAACAAGTACTCTGAGCCTAGCAACAATCCTTACTCTAACCAGCTTCCCAAACAACCTGTCCTTCTAGATTGGCACAAGGACTTGAAATTTCATTTTCTTTTAAATAAGTCCTTCTAGTTTCAGGCACAAGGACTAGAGCACAATTGGATTTGCCACATGGTATATGATAGTGAGTTTAGCCCATGGAAGGAGATTTACTTGTAGATAACAGGTATTGGACAATTTAGTGTGGTGGATGGGACCAATGGAGAATGACAACAAACCTTATAGGCAAGTATAGGCTAGGTCTGAGTGGGATTTGTTTAAAAATGCAGCGTTCCTCCATGCCAGTCCAACTGTAGTTACACATTTTTTGTTTTATAAAGATGCCCCTACATGCTCTAGATATCCAAGTTATCAACAGATCTCCAGTTCCCAATAGATGCCAATGAGTGGCTTTGGTTTGAATCCCACAACTGATTTTCAAGTTCTCATGGGCTGATTGAAAATTTGTTTGATTTGCAAGGTAACAATGGATTTAGAATCAGCAAACTCATCAGTAGGTTAATGAGAAAGGGAAAGGCCGAAGGTGGTGAATGAGGGCAAATCTGAGAAAGGTAAAAGAAAGACGGGAGGACCGAAATCAGTTGGCTGAAAAGGGCTGAAATTCAAAACAGAAAGAAAATAAACTTTGCAGAAAAACAAGAATGGTAAAGACAGAAATGGAACTAAGCTAACAACAAAACGAAATGATTTCTAACCTACTCAAGAGTTAACCACCCTATGGTGGCTATTGGAAGTATTTCTTAAGAGGTTGGTCATTAACAGGGAGTTTCTTGGTGTCTCCCTGTAAATTTTTTGATCTGTAAGCCCCCTAACCAATTATTTAATCAACCTGGAATGGGCCCAACCATAAGTGTTGAAGTTTTGCGTGCTTACCCTTTGGGGTGACCTTATCAGCCCAAAGAGCATTTATTAGAGCATTGTGCCACTTCCTCTGGTTATCGGCGAGAGATGCATGGATTACGCAGATGAGGTTTTTATTTGAGGACTCTACAACTCCATTTTCGTGGGGGTAATAGCTTGATGCATGCCTTATTTGAATTGATTTATCGATAGCAAATTTGGTCAACTTAGTGATGAGAAATAAGAAGCTTTATCAAACATGAGAACATTACGGATGCCAAACTTGTTGATGATAGATTTCTCCATAAAATATATTACCTCGTCTTCACTCTCATTCACAGGCATGTCATGCTCTTTTTCATCAATGAGTGCATTTTTGAATGTCTTCTCGCAATGCAGGAGCTCAAGGATCCGCTCATCACCTTCGAATGCCTGCCAATTTGAGATGTTATTAGGTACGGAAGGTCTGAAAATCAATTCAACATAACATTTATTCTTCTTTAATATAAAATCAGGCAAAAGTTTTGCAGCCATACCAGCCATCAGGTCGGCATCTGGGTCATGCTCCCGAGGTATGTATGTGATATTAAAAGAATCAAGACTGTCAGTTAAGCTCCATACCTCATGTTGGTACCTTACCAGGTGTGGCGCATTGCAATGTATCCTTTTCCTTATCTGGTCCACAATTATTTGTGAATCACCAAAAACTTTAGAATTTTTTACCTTTAGATCAATGGCCTTTTTCAGGCCCTGCAGCAAGCCTTCGTATTCTGCCATGTTGTCAGTGCGTGCGAGCTCCAACCTGTTGGCCATCATATGTTGGTTCCCTTGTGGGTCAATAAGAATGCTCCCAACACTTGCACCTTCAAGACAGTTAGAGCCATTAAAATAGAGTGTCCAAAACATAGAGTCTAATGTTACATCAACTAAATTGCTTCCTATGAGACTAATTCTATCATATACTATTACAGGGTGGTTCGTCAGTTGGACTACAAGGGAGAGCTTCCAACCATGTGTTTATTGCAGTTTCTTCAATTGTTTCTGCATGGAATTCTCCAAACCAGGTTTCCGTGGCACAAACTTTGAAACTATAATTCCAAAGGATAGAGTTGTAAACATTACAGGTTCATTAGGGTTGTTTAATTCAGTCACCACATACTTCATGTATCTTTCACGATCAACTCTGAGCATATCATCCTTTCCTTTCTGAGGCAGCAAGAGATGGGACCAATCAGTTGAGAAATATCCATTGAGTTTTGCTGACCAGTCCCTATTAAGCAGCATTCCATAAGCCTCGGGTATATCGACTACCACTATATCAATGACTTGTGTGTATTGTGGTTTAGCAGCCATCTGAATCAATACATCTTTCAATTCCCCAATTACTTTCAATTTTGTCCTGTCTAATTACATGATTTGGGTTCCAGTTTTCTCAGGTATCGCATGAAGTCTTTTAGCAACAACGTAAGGCATCATAGTGGACGAGGCACCTGAGTCTTCCAAAAATTGTGTACGTTCATGTTGAAGATTTCAAATGTGATAAGGAAAGGGGGAGTCATGGATTTGGATTTCCTTCCTATCATGGCCACACTGACATCTTGTGGGGTTTGATTCATTTCTGACAGAGCGGCTTCCATGGCTGGTGGCTTTTGGGATGTACTGGAGGTGTTAACAGGTCTGGACACCAACTTCTTGGTTTGGCTGCTTGGGATGGTGGGAGTTTTGCAGTTCCGCTCATTCATAGCTTTCAAGAGCAAATCTCTTTGCTGCGTTAATTTTAGCAAATCAAAGTATGTGATATTAGCCCTAGATTTCCTAAGATCATCCACAATTTTGTAATCAATGTTATAAATAGGGTAGGGTAGAGTAAACATACCAGTTTTTCTGCTCTTAGGTGGGGGTTTACCATTTTGAGTCGCCTTCATTGTAGTCAGAGATGTATTCTCTTTTTCTGGAAAGTTTGCAACAAGAGTATTCTTGGACTGACCACTAGGTCTACCCTTCTCAATAGGAACTTTGGGAGCGGATGCCTTCACAGGACGAACATATTTCTTGGTCTGATCTACAAGCTTCATCACACCCGTAAGTGGCCCATTGCTTCGTGTATGGATTTCCTTAGTGTGGATTTTTTCCATATTGTCTCCTTGGTCATCATTGTTCTCATTTGTGTAGAAATCCCACAGTACATTGATTTGAGATTCTTCTTCCAAGGGCTCTTCTACTTGGTATTCTTCCTCATCTTCTTGTTCTGGCTCTAGCTCCACTATAGGTTCTCCTTGGTTAAGGAGCAATCTGATAAGAGCCAACTCTTCTGTATTTAAATTCCCTTCATTGGTGGAGCAGGCAGTGCAAGTGGACCATGACTACCTTCTATCTTCTTACAATACAAATGTTTGAAAAGTTTTATGTTGTTATACTCTCCTCCACTCCCACTTTTACTCTCTCTAGAATTCCTTTTTATGTTGATGACTGTGTTTGTCAATTTCTTAATGATTCGATGCAAACCTTCCACATCTATGGTATCCTTTTCTTTGGTTTTAGCCCCTTTGTTATCACTCCCATTATTCTTCTTGGATGTTTGAGAGGCTTTCTTTTCTCTAGTTGTATGATGGCATGTTGTGAGACTAAGCATTTCATTCTCAACTTTTACTACTTCATCGTTAGCACCCTGTAAGGTTTGTGCGTTACTCCTTTTGACCCACATCGCAGTAGGGACAGGGAGAGCAGTGATGTAGAATTCCATGAGCACCTCCTTAGTAGGTCTAGTGTTATCTGGGATTCTGTAAAACAGGGTGTTGAACCAGATGTTAAAATCTTTGACCTTTTCTTTGGTTTCCATTTTCAAACGGGATAGTTCTAGAACTAAGGCCGCAGGGGTTTTGTCATCGCCATGCTTGTCTAAAAAGGCCTGTTGAAAAGCAGCCCACGAAGTGATTGATCCTGTTCTCAAGCTAAAGTACCATGTGGAAGCTGCACCAATCAGGGTAAAAGGGAATAGGTGACAAACTATATCTTCATCAGCTACCCCCAACATGCGCAAGACCAAGAAGAAAGAATGAATATGGTTTTAAGCAGTGTTTCCTCGCTCAAGGTCGAATTTAGGAAATACTCTTTCTGCATTCTTGGGTAAGGGATGCTACTGCCAAGGTACCGCTACGACGTCCTGAGTGAGCCACGGAGGAAGTGCTCCCAGAGGAGGTGGGAGTTGGTTCCCACCGGGTTGAGGAATATTGGCCATATCGAGGATAGGGATGTTCTGGTTGAAGGTTTCTTCAAGGCTTTCTTTATTAATACTTCCCAAATCGGGCCAAGGATTACCTTCAGAGAGTGGATCTTCAGGAATTTCTTCCCAGGGAGTGTCAATACTTTGCAAGGATTCAAGCACAATATCTTCAAGAGACGGGGCTGCAGATGTCTCTTCGTTTATGGAATAGATCCTTGGATTTCTTTTAGTTGTTGGAGGTAAAGAGTGAAAGATGGGGAGCTGAGAGAGGGAACGAGCGTAAGCCTGAGTAAGTATTCTAACTGGTTGTTCCTGAGTGACAAGATACTCCCACAGTGTCTCTTCTTTGAAATGAGGCTTTTCCGAATGAGAGGAAGGGTCTTTTTGACCTTCACGATCCATGCATTAATCTTTTCGAGTCCATGCGCAACATTTATAGATGAAATCATAAAAAGCTATGGACGGTCGTTCAGGCCCTCCTTCTAGGGCCAATTTGTTGACATGGTGAATTTTCGCTATACCAACAAGGGGAACTAACCCGATCACAGACCCCAATTAGACCTACTTTCGTTTGGAATGGATAGTTCCAACGGGTTTTAAGGGACCCCATAAACTATTAAATGTGTTGAAAGATTGCTTCTGGGAAGAAGACTTCAATTAAATCAACAAAATAAAACAACTAACCTCTATGTATCGAATCCTATCTATACTTCTCCTAACTACTCTAGTCTATGTCCTAACTATCCTAATCTATCCTGCAAGAGCATGACAAAAGAGAGGTTAAACATCATATATGAATTCCGAGTCTAAATGAATAAATTATTGGTTCACATAAGAACAAGGCTGCATCAATTCTTAATCGCAATCCAATCATTCATACATGAATATACATTCCTTTTTATAGAAGTAAAGCTTGCAATTGATGTCTAACATAGTTTCAAATTAGGGACTGCTTATGAATTAACTATGATGAAGAATTACATTCAAATAACCAAGGCTAATTATAAGTTGTATCGTTATCAATATGCACAAAACAAAACACATTTGTATTTATGACAGCAATAACACCCTGTCTCAAAACACATAAAAACAAAGGATCTTAAATCTGAAACAAAAGGCTCCTCATTGAAACAAACAGTCTGCTTTATTCATAATAAATCAAAGCTATTTTTCTCCAAACAAAAAGCCCTTCTCTCCTATCTGAAAGTAATATTTATGCCTCAGGCCCCGACCCTTGGTCTTCCCCTGTTCTTTTCAATATATCGATCCGAATAAACAAATGTAGAGCCATCGTTATCACTGCTGACACATAGAAGGCGTTTCCTGTTACTGGAGTGCTTCATTTCCTGGTGAAATGAATAGATGTTGATTAGAGAATGATAACTGTGTGTCATCTCTTCATGATGAGATCTGGAGAAGTTTCACTTTAGGAATACACTGGCAATGTGTGGAACTCGACCAACAACGCCTAAGGTTGCTTCTTTGAATGGAACACATCCGCTCGTGCATCTTTCATCTAGATCCATACTTGATGCTTATGCAACTGTCCTTTGACCTTGCTTTCCTTCTCTCAGTCTTTGCCTACAGAGATAACTGACATCAGTCATACCCATATAAATATGATAAAAATGCTTAAAAACACAAATCTTTCCTTCATGAAGAATTTATAACATCAGAAGGAATAAATGTGAAAGAATTGGCTCCTTTTTTTTTCTTTTTGTTTTTTTTAATTCATGCATCGATTAAGTCCCGCAAGCAAAAACTCGGTTTACATTGAAAATCACCGTAAAACACAAAACTGGACGGTATTTCGGAAGGGGTCTAAGTGATAACCGGTATTGCGAGGATGGCCTCGATTCCATTCTTCAAACGACACATACCAGCTAGGAGGAAAGAGGATACCACTTTTCGGGCGGGTATTCCTCGAGCAACTTGTTCACCCGAAATCTGCATGGACCGTTGGATCCATGAGGGGTAGATCAACGATGGAGGATCGGGGTAGGCGGACCCGAAATATATGTATATGGCACTTAATAATCCTGGCGGGTCCATAATGTATGATTTCCCTTTGAAAAGCCCCAACTTCAATGTTTTTCGAAAACACAAGAATATGTGGGAAAACCCCGGCCGGACCTGAAATATTATATGCCTTGGTCAATAATCATCGTCGGGTCCGAGTGATAGCGGTGTGCCTTATATATAGGCCCCGGACCCTCCCGATAGTGATAAGCGATGGGGCTCCAGACCCGAAATATATATATCATGGTTAATAAAACCATCGGGTTCGGTAGATAGTGGCGTGTTGTATATATATATATATATATATATATATATATATATATATATATATATATATATATATATATATATATATATATATATATATATATATATATATATATATATATATATATATATATAAGCCCTAGTCCTCCCGATAGCGATAAGCGATGGGGCTCTGGACCTAAAACATATACATCGTGGTTAATAAAACCATCGGGTCCAGTAGATAGTGGCGCATTGTGTATATATATATATATATATATAAGCCTTGGACCTCTCGATAGTGATAAGCAATTTAGCTCCAGACCCGATATATATGTGTAATATGGTTGATAATGCCGTCAGGTCTGAAAGATAGTGGAGCGCCTTATATAAAAGCCTGGGACCCCACCGATAGCGATATGCGATGGGGCTCTGGACCCAAAATATATGCATTTTGGTTAATAAAACTGTCAAGTCCGGAAGCCATGTATGTGTTGTGTTTTAATGTTGATTGCGGTAGGTGAAAATGGGTGATTTATGCATATTGACGAAGGATTTTCATTATAAAGAGTTATAATGGGAATGAGGTGCGATAGAAGGTTTTTGGAGGGTTAGGAAGGGTTATGATGGAGGAAATGAATGGAGGGTTTAACCATTAGGAATTGAAGGTTTGACTCGGTAACGAGTTAAAGTCTCTAGGCTAAAATAGATCATTTGGAGAGGTGAGAGATCAACTTTAGGGGACCCATTCAAAATTGCTACCAAGGCAAGTTTTAATAGGGTGGTGGTTGTGGCCACAACAGGACTATAAGGAAATGAAAGGTGTGCATCCCTCATTTTATACTCATCATATCTTCATCAAAGATGGATGCAAGTTGTAACAACCTTGGTCGAAAATCCATCTAAAGGTTAATAAAGGAAAAATAATAATCACGATTGATGGGACACGTATTCCAAGCTGAATGTTGGGAAAAAACATAGTGATGGCAGTTTGGCACATTTATTTATGAAATAATGGAAATTAAGAGAAAAAGGAGGTGAAAGGTCACTAGTTGCATGTGAGGAGGAAAATAATGGAAAATGAAGAAATAGAGGCCTCATTAATAAAAGGTATTAAGAGGATTAGTTCACAAACTCTTTTTGAGTTCAGTTTTGGAGCTCTCTATCTATTCTCTCTCTCGCATACTCTTCGACACTTAGAGTTTTCTTGCAACGCTCTTGGAGAGTGTGGCATACTTGGAAATTTGGAGCAAGAAGGCAAATGAAGAGTAAGAAAGTGCAAGAGGACATAGGGATCAACAACTACAAATAGTTGTTCTTTCAGGTACCGAGTTGCATTTATGTTTTCCTCACTAGTTTTGGCATGCATGGCACATGCATGTGGTTTATTGGCCATGGTCTGTCATTGGCATGGAGGATTGCCTAGATTGATAGTGGATTTTCCTAGACTTGCCATTTCCTATATAGTCGTGGTGTTGTGTGTTCATTTCTTTGTTTTTATAGTTGGTTCTCATGTTTCATTTAGGTTGGGTTGCATTACTAGTTCCTAGAAGCACTGGTTGGCTCTAGAAGCCTTGTAAAAACTTGGGTTGAGTTACTAGTCCTAGAAGCCTTGGTTGGAAAAACGCTCCGGAAGCCCTTGGTGGGTTGAGTTACTAGTCCTAAAAGCCTTGGTTGGAAAAAGGCTCTGGAAGCAGGATGACAGATGCGGGTTGAGTTACTAGTCCTGGAAGCCTTGGTTGGAACAAACACTTTGGAGCTCTAGAGGGCTTGTGTAGAGACCAATCTGATGATTGTTTTGTTATGTCTGGCCATAAGGTGGAATCATTGTTTGATGGGTTGAGGTGGTTTGGCCTATAGAAGCCCTGGATGGTTTTGATTGATGTGTTTTATGAGATCCCACATTCATGCTTGGAATATGGAACGAGGATTATTAGCTGAAGAGACATTTGGCTCAACCATGTCTACGGTCGGGTGGTTCGTGGAAGTCCCACAACTCGTTGGCCTTTGCATAATTAATATGAGGTTATTTCTCCGTGTTATTTCATGAGTATTATACTAGTTTATATGTGGATTATATGGTTGTTGTTTCCTTGGTATTTATATTGTTATTATGTTGGTTATCTACATGTATAATGATAGTGTCTATGTATGGATCTCATCACGTTTTACTTGTAAATGAATGAACAATGTATCAATAGCCTAATGGATGAAACTGTAGCTAATGTGTTGAGGCATCAATTCTTCTTAACGATTCCCATATGAGTATGAGATCCTTATGCTTAGATATATTACTTAAACCTGTGACATGTTTGACGAAATGCGTGTCACAGTCAAGTCCTTTTTCAAGTAATTTCATTTGTATCATTGTTTTGTTGTTGTCTTTCAGTTTCAAAAGTGTTATTTAGTTCTGGGTAATGACTTGGGCTTTGGGCTTGAAAAAGTGGCTCAAATTGCAGAGAGGCAGGCACAACACTGGGGATAAAAGTCTCTGGATGCATGCATATCCATGTTGTGGGAGTGTCTAGAGCCTCCTGGATGTATGCTTACCCATATCAAGGGAGCGTCTGAGGGTTTAATGGTCTATAAACTCATTTGGTCTCAGGGGTTGGTTACCTAAGTTGTTGGGATGGCTCTTGGGAGTTCTGTTGCTGATGTGGAAGGTCTATATGGTGTGTTTTCATCGGTTCTGCTTCCTTAACTGATACATATGGAGTCAAATCATATCATAGTAACTTCTTGTCACATGTTTACCCCGGTTGGCTGGCTACTTGGGTAGATGTGGGAGGAGGGTGGTTACAAAGTGGTATCAGAGCGAAATTTGTTCTCTTTTGGTGATGTCTGGTTTCCATTCTCTTTGGGCTATATATGATGCCAAAAAGTGGTATCATAGCATGGTTCACCCCTCGGACTGGATGTGTTGTGTGTTGGTCATGCATTCATGTTGGTTGCATATGTGTTTCTTGTGTTGTAAGACCGTGTTCTTGTTGCATTTTTACGGTATGGGTTATGGTTGCAGTGAGGTCACCATGGGAAGTTGATGGTGTTGTTGTGGAGTGTGTCGTCATGCATGTATGATTGATTATGCATTGTTATGCATGTTAGTATTCACATGTGGTCAAGTGTATAGTGATGCGGGGGTTGTTGTCATGCATGAGGTCATGGTATGTGTAGTTGATATGGTCGTCCATTGATGAGTGGACTCTAGCTAGAATTATGGTTATATGCTCATATGCTTATGTGTTATATTTCTATATGTTGTCATGATTATGTTATACATGTATTACAATGATTTTTTGACCTTGTAGATGAGGTATCCTCTCCGAATTATGATAAGGTACATTGGTTTGTTGTTATTTGGTTTAGCTGACATGATACACCTTGCAGAAATAATACCAAAGATGACTAGCAAGATGGTAGACTACAGTTCCCGAGACTCTCCCTATGGATCAAATGAGTAGTGTGGTGTTAGGCATTCTTCTAATTTGGAAAATACATTGAGAATATTAAAGGCAGAAATAAGGAGTTGTAAGGTAGACAATGACATAAACATACAAGAACAGGAGAAACAAGCAGAGGTAAATGCAATGATACTTTAGGGTTTGTTAGAATTGTAGCGACGGGGACCACTTTAGATCAACCATGAGTAGGAGGACAGAACTAATGGGGCATATGATAGTAGGTCTCACAGTGGTCACATGTTGGATGGAGAGGACATGATCAGATATGGAAGGTCTTTGGATACTCCGGATAGGAGAGGTGATGGACGCAGGTACTATTCTAGTTCTGGTTCTCATAGGAATTATGATCAGAATATATCATCCTTACAGGAGGAGTGACATGGGATATTTTCCGGATGAGTTTAAGAAAGTAAAGCCACCTACATTTGATGAAGAGATGAAGAAATCATAGGATGCAGAGGAATGGTTGCTTGGTATGAGGAAGTTCTTTAGGTTGCATGATTATTCAGAGAACATGAAAGAAAAAATAACTACATTCAGTCTCAAAGGTAAAGCAAATATTTGGTGGGAAGATGTGAAGAATGTCAGAGGTATTCATGAGGAGGACTTGACTTGGAATGAGTTCGGGTGGCTATTCCGAAAGAATTATCTATCAGTGAGATATTTTGATGATAGGGAAAAATAATTTTATGAGCTAAAGATGGGATTGATGACAGATGAGGAGTACACTAGTAGGTTCTTAGAGCTACTAAGGTATGTCCCTTATATGAAGGAGGAGAAGACCAATATTCAAAGATTCATTAGTGGATTACCGATTGCATTTAAAGACAGGATTGAGTTTGATGTGCCTAGAAAATTGGAGGAGGCCATCTGAAAGCTAAAGCATTTCTATGAAAAATCAAAGTGCAAATATGAGACTAAGATAGATTGGAAGGGTAATGATAAGAATAAAGGAAAATGGGACAAGAAGCGAGCAAGACCTCAAGGGTATAGGTAATAAAGAGAATGCAACACCATTTAAGAAGTTCAATGCATTTGACAGAGGACAGGGACTTCGATCTGAAGAATAGAACAAGGATGCAGGATGGAAGCCTATAGAGTGTTGGATTTGAGGTAAAGATCATCGTAGAAGATATTTTCCACAAAATCAGGGTGGTAGACCGCAGATCTACAGTGCTCAGGAGGCACATAAATTGTGAGATGTTGGACAAAGTATTCCTAGGATCTATGCAGCACTGGATAACAAACAGGCAGACCATCATGCATCTATCATTGAGATGGATGGTAAGATTTGTGATTAAATTGTTTCTACTTTAATTGACCTTGGATCTAATTATAGCTATGTTAATCCCAACCTGGTGGATAAGTGCTTTTTTGAATAAAGAAGTGCATGCAGCGTCTTGGTTAGTGTAGTTGGATACAAGTACAAATAAGCGGGTCCATCATTGGGTAAGAACTTTTATATTTGAATTGAATGGTATGCCTATCTCAAAAAATTTGAATGTATTACCCTTGGTATCATACAATATGTTGTTGGGCATGGATTGGTTGTACCTTCATAGAACCAAGGTGGATTGTTATGACAAATCCATTGAGTGCTTGGACAATAATGGGGAACAAAGAGTCTTGCAGGGTAAGAAGAAAGCAACATCAGTTAGAATGGTGACAACTATGCAGGCCACGCGTAGTCACAGGAAAGGGTGTGTCTTATTTGCAATGCACATTTCTAGTGACAAAGGTAAGGAAGTTGAGGATCCAGATGTTTTGAGTAGGTACCCAATTCTACAATAGTTTCAGGATGTATTTCCTGAGGATATTTTAGAGTTGCCACCCCACAGGGAAGTAGTCTTTTATATTGAGTTGGTGTGAGGGGCAGCTTCGACATCAAAGGAACCTTACAGGATGAGTACACCTGAGTTGGTAGAGTTGAAGCTGCAGTTGAAGGAAATGTTGGAAAAGGGATACATTAGGCCAAGTGTATCACCAAGGGACGCATCAATACTATTTGTGAAGAAGAAATATGGTACTCTCAAGCTATGAATTGACTACAGGTATCTATTACCGAGGATTGATGACTTGTTCGATTAGTTGAAGGGACCAACAGTGTTCTCGAAGATTGATCTGAGATCCGAATATCATCAGGTACGCATTAAAGAATAGGACATACAAGACAACTTTCTGGGCCATGTCTGGGCATTATGAGTTTGTTGCAGTTCCATTTGGTTTGACTAATGCTCCAACTACTTTTATGTGCTTGATGAATAGTGTGTTGCGTATGTATTTGGAAAATTTCTTTATTGTGTTCATTGATGATATATTGGTATATTCAAAAAATGAAGAAGAGCATGCTGAGAATTTAGCAGCAGTGTTGAGATTGTTGAGAGAGCATCAATTGTATGCTAAGCTTAGCAAGTGCAGTTTCTTTTAGACTGAGGTACACTACTTGGGACACATGGTTTCCAAGGATGGAAAACAATGGACCCAGAAAAGGTAAGAGCTATCATGGAGTGGGAAACTCTCAAGAATGTGGATGAGGTAAGATA
This sequence comes from Pinus tabuliformis, assembly GCA_031772625.1. Taxonomy (NCBI): domain Eukaryota; kingdom Viridiplantae; phylum Streptophyta; class Pinopsida; order Pinales; family Pinaceae; genus Pinus; species Pinus tabuliformis. The sequence continues at coordinate 857,677,020 of CM062809.1, read as the reverse complement.
TTTCATGGGGTTAGTCGGTTATTACAGGAGGTTCATCAGGAACTTCTCATAGATTTCTTATCCTATCACATCATTGCAGAGGAAAGGCAAGAGGTTTGAATGGACAAAGGAGTGTGCGGCTAGTTTTGAACAACTCAAGCAGTTGTTGACACATGCACCAATGTTAAAGATTGCAGATCCAAACAAAGAGTTTATAGTATGTACAAATTCTTGCAAGAGAGGACTTGGTGGATTCCTTATGTAGGATGGACAAGTGGTATTCTATGAGTCATGGAAACTAAATGAGCACAAGCAGAACTACCTGAAACATGATCTTCAGTTGGCAACAATCATACATGTGTTGAAAATGTGGAGGCACTATCTTCTTGGCAGGAGGTTTGTATTGATGAGTGATCACAATGGTCTGTGGTATCTATTTGAACAACCAAATCTAAATGGTAGGCATGCTCAGTGATTGGCCACGATCAGTGAGTTAAATTTTGAGATTAGGTATATCAAAGGTAAAGAGAACAGGGTGGCAAATTCTCTTAGCAGGAAGATACAGGTAAATCACATAAAACCTATGTGATCCTACGAGAAAAGTTTATAGGATAGGATTTTGTAGGCAAGTCAATAGGATGACAGGTATATGGAGATCATGCACATGTTACAGTAGAGTACAGGTAGTGGTACATGTACATGTACAGGTGGTGGTATAGGTATTGGTACAAGTATAGGTACAGGTAGTGTTATAAGTACAAGTACAGGAATAGGTAGTGGTATAGGTACACATGTAGGTGCACAAGATGTGGACTATTGTCTCATGGAACACAAATTTGTCAGATTTAGAGACAGGATATATGTACTAGACAATAGTGAGCCCAAGAAGTTGATCTTGAGGGAGTTTCATGCGAAACCACATTCAAGTCACCGAGGCTAACAAAAGATGCTAACAACAATGAAGAAATTATATTATTGCCTGAATCTAAAGAAGGATGTAGCAGAGTTTGTGGCTAGATGTTTAGATTGTAAGCAGGTAAAGGCAGAGTGTAGGCATCCAGGTGGACTGTTATAGCCAATTTTGATTCCAGAATGGAAATGGGAGGTCATTTCCATGGAATTTATCACAGGATTGTTGAGGACAATGAGGAATGATAATTCCATCATGGTTATTGTGGACAGGTTGACAAAGGTTGCGCACTTCATTTCAGTGAAGACTACGTATTCATCTAATGACGTGGCACAAGTGTTCATCAGAGACGTGGTCAGATTACATGGAGTTCCAAATAATATTGTGTTAGGAAAGGATGCTAAGTTCACTTCCAAGTTTTGGAAGGATTTGTTTATAGGTTTGGGCACAAAGTTTTCCTTCAATATAGCTTATCATCTGTAGACAAATGGACAGACAAAGTCATTGATGATGAGTCCTTTTGAGGCATTGTATGGGCAGAGTTAAAATACTCCCATCAGTTGGAGTGATCTAGTTAACATGGTGTTGAATGGACCAAACATGTTGGTAGACATGGAGCAGGAAATGCAGGTAATATAGAAGAATTTCAAAGTAGCACAGGATAGGCAGAAGAGTTATGCAGATCAGAATAGGTTGTTCAAGGAGTTTCAGGTTGGGGAACATGTGTACTTGCGCATCAAACTGAAGAAGAGCTCTTTGCAGATTGGATCATGTGCCAAGTTGGCACCATAGTTTTATGGACCTTTCAGGATTATTGAGAGAATTGGGCCAATATCCTATCAAACTGCACTGCCTCCAACAATGAAAGTCCATGATGTTTTCCATGTGTCATTACTTAAGAAGTATGTTAAAGATGTTGATCATGTGATTGACTGGTCTATATTGCAAGTGGAGCTAGAAGGAGAGTTCCAACCGGAACTACAATGCATTTTGCAAAGAAAGATGTCCATGCTCCAAAACCAAGAAATCGAGTACGTTAAGGTGTAGTGGAAACACTTTGGGCTCAATGACACTACATGGAAGATGGCGGATCAGATGTGAGTTATGTATCCTTACTTATTCGTTGGTTGAGCGGATGTTTCACTATATGTTTTTGGTATATGTTTTGGTACATGTTTTGGTGATGTTTGGTATATGTACATATGTACGTGGATGTAAATACCGCCATGAGCTATCTTATAAAGCTCCAATAATTGGTATGGGTGTTGTTGTAGCTCCCAGAGACAACCTTGGATTGCTTACAAGACCATTGCCTGGGCACATCTAGATTGGTGTGTCTCAAATGATTTACATGAAACTGTATACATCACTTATGTTCTATATATATATATATATATATATATATATATATAGAAGATGGATTGGTTCATTTATCCAAAGAAATAAGACATGGATTTTTGGTACTTCTTCATGGGTTCAAATCTCAGAAATAAGCATAAAAATAGTGGAGGTCGATTGTTTCAAGGTCTTACAGCTTAATAAGATTTTGCAGAGCAAATGAGAGAGGACCAAGAGAAGGGGAAACTCATCACATAGAGCATAAGGCTTCAAGCATTCTGCACTTAACACACAGAGCTTGAGGCATTAATGATTTCTATACTTATTTGAGTTTTAAGTAGAAATAATGAATGAAGGAGGAGCTGAAAGCTATGATTCATGTGTTACAGATTTAAATATCTAATTTCAATAGTCCACACAGGAATATACATAAACAACATTGAGAGAAATGAATTTGTGAAACTATTACAGGCATTTGCATTAACATGTAAATACTAATGAATCCGTGAGGGAGCTTGAAATATTTCTAGCAATTATAATTGTATGAATTGAGGGAAGAAGCATGAACATAAAAATGAGTTTGACAAAGGGAAAACATAATGTAATACATAAAGAGGGAATCACCACCTTTTCCTTGATATTCCAAAAATATATGTATTACAAAGAGATCTAGTTTGAAAATAACATGTAGTCTTTTCTATAGAATTTTTGAACCTTTTCTAAGTCTTGCTTTCCCCTATTTATCTGGAGAGGGGAGCAAGAACATTCATTACAACAAAATATCTCTAGCCTAGTCTCATTTGTTGGGTTGACTAGCTGTCTCAGTCAAAGATGGCTCTGTGGCCCAAAACATTACAGAATTAAAAGCTTCATTGAAAGGAGGCATGCTACAATACAACAAATAAATGAACATGAGATGTAAAAAATATACAAATATCTCCTTGCCCATCCCGTGATCGTCTCTGCTGCAGGAGCTATTCTACTTTAGGTATGGCTTCCTACACTGCTTCACCCACCTCTATCTTTTCTGCCTTTAATTCATTCAGCACTGGCTCCCAGACCCATGTCATAGTGGGCTTCTGCTGGATCAGCCCATCTTGTGCTTTGAATGCACCACCTGTTCCTCTTAAAACCATGGCTACCGACCCATCACGCCCTTTAAACCTCTGCCATGCACTATCGGTGCCTTGACATGGTGGGTGATATGTATTACAATGTAACATCGCACTCTCTAAGGAGCAGGCCTTTTTCCTCTAGAACAGGCGAAATAGGAACTTTTGATTTCCCCTTTAGCCCCCTTTGTTATAGCCCCTTGTGTGGCTTTACTCATATGACTGGGGGCTGGAACTAGGGGCTTAGCCCTCAGGCTCTAAGGCCTTCAGACATGTGTCTGGGAGCCTTTCTCCTTTGTATCATAAAATCTCGCATATCGGTGCTTTACTGTGCTTTTTCCTTAAGCCTCTTCCCCATACACTTGCAATCGCCAATAATGCAAGATTGCAGGATCACTTAAGACATTGCAATCACACTGCGGGAGAGGGGGACCCTTTACCTTTTTCCATAGCATGGGGCGACAATCTGAACGTGAAATGCTCTTGAGGTAGAACCACTATAACATATCACATCCGGGAGGGATTCCCGCATATCGAAATCGCATGCACCTTGCCTTTAGATTTTCCCCTTAACAGTTGTGATCGTTGATCTGTGGGGTGATGTCATCACTACCACGTGTGACCCTGTGAGTGGTGACACATGGCACCCGGAAATGACCCAATTCCACCCCTGAAAACACTAAAATTAGGTGACATGTGTCATCTACAATGTCTGATCTAAGGACCAATAAGAGGCCACCACGTGGCCCCCTAGAGGAGAGAGAAAAAGGCCTGCCTGTCCTTGTTTTTGGGAGTCCTAGTTGCTTTGATTTTTAGTGATGGTCTTCCTTATAACCCTCACAACAGTTTTATTAGAAGACATGACTAGGCCAGTCCCTTGAGGGTAGTATGTAGTGGAGTGTCCAATAATGATATTGAATTTATGGCAGAAGTTGGTGAACTTGGAAGATTTGAAGACCTGTGCATTATCAGTGATGATTTTAAAAGTACACCCAAAGCGGGATATTATATTTTCTTCCATGAATTTTATCACCACTGAGTCAGTAACATTTCTAGCTAGGATAGCCTCTACACACTTGGTGAAATAGTCAGTGGATGTTAAAATCCATCTGTGTTGGCCACTATATGGGAGGTTTATTTCTCCAATGAAGTCCAATCCCCACTGTCTAAAAGGCTCCTCTATGTGCACAAGAATCAGGGGGAGAGGAGAAAACTTATGTCTTTCAGCAAACAATTAGCATTTTTGGCACGACCTAACCTAAGAATAAACATCTCCAAATAGTGTGGGTCAGTAGAATCTTACCTTGAGGATTTTGTGTGATGTTGCCATCCAACTGTAGTGTCCTCCACAGACTCCCCCACGGAAATCCTCAATCACTTCATGGGTTTCTCCCTCCACCAAACATAGCAGTAATACCCCCACCGGGTCCTTCCAGTAGAGAAGTCCATTGGATATAATGTATTTTTGTGCCTGCAATCTCAGACTCCGGTATTTAGATCTATCCAATCCCAACGACCATCTTAGGAATAAGAGGTAATGAAAAATGTTATTATACTTGGGTTATCCCTCATATTTGGCATATATCTTCTGCTCAACTGTTTTAAATCCACTCTGGTGGTCCTCTGGTCTATCTTCCTCTGTGATCAGGCTTATCCCTAGAGCTTGGCAGTTGGATTCAGATAAAATCTTGGCCAACCCCTGGCCTTTGTTGAGCTTGGTAGGCTTTATTTCTAGCTCATATTCTTGTATTTAGCTATCCACCTACCCCTCTTTCCTTCATTGTCTCCCTGCACCAGGATGTCTTTGATTACAATCATTGGGACAAACGTTGTGATTCCTGATTGAATCACATACATACAGAATTAATTTAGCACCTTTACAAGTGCATAGGCCTGTTTCTCCAATATATTATATTTCAGCTCAACATCCCTTAGGACTTGGCTAAAAAAGGAGATGGGCTGCTCATAATCTTCTTTATTTTTCTGTAACAACACAAAAATAATGGTATGGGGAGAGGCGAAAGAAAAGATGTAAAAAAGCACTGAATAGTTAGAGTTGACTAGCATTGGGGCCTCAGCCAAAGCTTCTTTGATCCTAGTGAAAGAATCATGGGGGAAAGAGATCCACTTAACTTAATTCTCCTTCTTGAGCATGTTTGTGATACCTTTGACTATCTCATCATAGTTGGGTATGAAACGCCTTACGAAATTTATCCTCCCCAAAAAGGCTTGGACTTCTTTCTTATTTTTGGGCAAGGGAATAAGGCTGATGACTTTGACTCATTTAGGATCAATCTTTACTCCTTCTTGTGCTAATATGATTCCAAGTAGCTTCCCCTCACTCAGGACGAACTGATATTTATTAGGATTCAGAGAGAGGCCATACCTCTTGCACTTCTCGAAGATAAGATTTAAATGGAGGATATGTTCTTCATCAGTCTTAGAAAATATTGTAATGCGTCTAAGTAGACTACCACGAATTTATCTTGCTCGCCCATGAAAGTTATATCCATAGCTCTCCGAAATTTGGTCCCTCCATTTATCAACATGAATGGAATACGTACATGAATATTCCCCACAGGGTGGTGAAAGAAATCTTTTTCTGGACCTCAGAGTCGACTGCCACTTGGTTATATCCAAAGAATCATCCATGCAAAATCCTCCTGAGGTAGAACCACTATAACATATTGCATCCGGGAGGGATTTCCGCATATCGCAATTGCAGACACCTTGCCTTTAGCTTTTCCCCTTAACAATTGCGATCGTCGATCTACGGGGTGACGTATCATAATCGTAGGCACCTTACCCTTATATTTTCCCCTTAATAGCTATGATCGTCGATCTCCGGGGTGACGTCATCACTGCCACGTGTCACCCTGTGAGTGGTGGCATGTGGCACCCGGAAATGGCCCCATTTCACCCCTGAAAATGCTAAAACTGGGTGACACATGTCATCTGCCACGTCACTGATGATGTCAGTTGACATGTCTACTCTGAGGACCAATCAGAGACTACCACGTGGCCCCATAGAGGAGAGAGAAAAAGGCCTGCCTGACCTTGTTTTTGCAGGCATCTCCTTTGTTAATGAATTTCTTTCCTCCCCAACAATTTTTCATTAAATCACAATATTGTAATCCCGCAAGGTTATTGGGGAGGTAGCCCCTCTATTCTTGCAATCATCAATAATACAAGATTGCGAGATGTGATATACCACCACATGCAGGAGAGTGAAAGGGGTGACCTAGCCTTCATTTTGTCAAGCACTTCCTTTGTTAATGGTTTTCGACTCTCCCTCGGAACTTTCTCACTATATCAAAAGATCGCCCCCCACAAGTTTTGGAGTTTTTTGTGACTGCGGGACTACTGTGACAGCTGATTTGTGGGATGCCCTCATACTTAGCCATTTTTTGGTTTTCTGAGCTTTCCAAAGGAAATCTTCAACATGCCCTAACTTCTTATCCAGGAGTCCTTTTTTGGACTTATATATACCATTGGAAAGCTTTTTTTGAGCACTAGGAAATGGATAGGGTGTAATTAAGCTCTGAGATCTTCTATGGCATGGGAAAGTGGCTCCAAAATTCACTTCTCTTGGGCAACCTTGACCAATTGAAACCCAAAATGCAGTGAGTGACAACATGTGTCATGTCATTATGATGTTATACGTTATGTTGTCATGTTGGTTTGCTTCTCAGTAGGATGATCATTGTAAATACTACAACAAGCTAAGTTATAAAACTCCATGGGCAGTATATTTTTCTTATAACAACCTTGTTGGTTGTAGGTGTTGTTGAACACCGAGGACGGTGTTCCCCCAAGGGGGAGGGTTCTCTAACATCCCTGGTATAAAATCCATGTAAAATTTAATAAAGGCAAAATAATAACCATGGTTGATGTGACACTTTTTCCAAGATGAATGTTGGGAAAAAGCATAGTGATGGGGATCACTAGTGATTGATTAATGGCTAAGGAAATTGGAAAAGGCAATGGAAAAGCTTTGGAAAGGCAAAATGGAATTTTGGCACATTTATTTATGAAATAATGGAAATTAAGAGAAAAGGGAGGTGAGAGGTCACATGTTGCATGTGAGGAGGAAAATGAAGGAAAATAATGGAAAAAGAAGAAAATAGAGGCCTCATTAACAAAAAGGCTTTTGAGGATCAATTCACAGACTTTTTGTATATTCTGTTTTTGAGCTCTCTCTATATTATCTCTCTCTCATACTCTTGGACACTTAGAGTTTTCTTGGAACACTCTTGGAGAGTGTGGCATACTTGGATTTTTGGAGCAAGAAGGAAAAGGAAGAGCAAGAGGACATTGGGATCAACAGCTATAGTGGGTTTTTCTTGCAGGTACTGAGTTGCATATATGTTTTCCTCACTATTTTTGGCATGCATGGCATATGCATGTGGTTTATTGGTCATGACATGTCATTGGCATGGATGATTGCTTCGATTGATAGTAGATTTGCCTAGCCTTGCCATTTCTTGGATAGCCATGGTGTTGTGGGTTTATTTCTTTATTTTTTGGTTGGTTCTCATGTTTCCTTTAGCTTGGGTTGAGTTACTAGTTCCTGGAAGCCCTAGTTGGACAAACGCTTTGGAAGCCTTATAATAAATTGGGTTGAGTTACTAGTACTGGAAGCATTGGTTGGAAAAATGCTCTAGAATCCCTTCGTGGGTTGATTTACTAGTCTTGGAATCCCTGGTTGGACAAACTCTCTAGAATCTCGATGACCACTATGGGTTAAGTTACTAGTCCTGGAGGCCTTAGTTAGAACAAACGCTCTAGAGCCCTAGAAGGCTTGGGTAGAGACCAATATAATGATGGTTTTGTGATGTCCGACTATGAGGTGGAATCATTGTTTGATGGGTTGAGGTGGTTTGGCCTTTAAAAGCCCTAGATGGTTTTGATTGATGTGTTTTATGAGATCCCACATTCATGCTTGGAATATGGCATAGGGTTGACTGGATGAAGAGATATTTGGCTCAACCATGTCTTTGGTTGGGTGGTTCGTGGAAGTCCCAAAACTAGTTGGCCTTTGCATCATTAATATGAGGTTATTTCTCCTTTTTATTTCATGAGTATTATACTAGTTTATATGTGGATTATATGGCTATTATTTCCTTGGTATTTCTGTTGCTATTATGTTGTTTATGTACATGTATTATGATAGTGGCTATGTATGGCTCTCATCATGTTTTACTTGTAAATGAATGAATAATTTATCAATGGCCTAATGGATGAAACTACAGATAATGTGTTGAGGCATGAATGCTTCTTAACAATTCTTAGATGAGTATGAGACCCCTATGCTCAGATCTATTGTTTAAACCTGTAGATTACATATTTGTGACATGTTTGATGAAATGCTTGTCATGGCTAGTAGGGGTCTAGTCAAGTCCTTGTTCAATTAATTTCATTTGTATCATTGTTATGTTGTTATATTTCAGTTCTAAAAGTGTCACTTAGTTCTAGGCAGTGACCTGGGCTCTGGGCCTAAAAAAGTGGCTCAAATCCCGGAGACGCAAGCATTGCACTTGGCAGAAAAGTCCTTGGATGCAAGTATGCCCATGTAGTGGGAATGTCTAGAGCCTCTTGGATGCATGATTTCCCATATCAAGGGAGCGTGTGGGGGTTTAATGGTAAAAAAACCTGGTCTTAGGGGTTGGTTACCTAAGTGGTTGGGATGGCTCCTAAGAGTTTCGTTGTTGATGTGGAAGGTTTGTATGGTGTGTTTTTGTCAATTCTACTTCCTTAACTGACACATAGGGAGTCAAATCATATCATAGTAACTTCTCATCACATTTTTTACCCCGATTGGTTGGTTACTTGGGTAGATGTGGGAGGAGGGTGATTACACAAGCCTGTGCACCAACCCCATAGGAGGATGAATCCATCTCTTAAGGACATTGTGAGAGAGGAATTACAAAAACTATTGGATGCAGGGTTCATATATCCCATTTCAAATAGTGAGTGGATGTCCCGCCCCCTTTCACAGTCCCCAAGAAAAATGGGAAATGGAGAAGTTTTGTTGATTACCGAGAGCTTAACAAGGCTACAAAGAAGGACCACTTCCCTTTGCCTTTCATTGACCAATTCCTAGATGGCCTTGTAGTGAAGAGATTATTTTCTTTCCTAGATGGATTTAGTGGGTACAACCAAATACAAATCAAGCATGAGGACCAAGACAAGACCACATTTACATGTCCTTGGGGTACCTTTTCCTATAGAGTCCTTCCAATCTGTTTGTGCAATGCTCCTGCTACCTTCCAAAGGGAAGTTTTGGGTATCTTTTTTGATCTTGTTCATGACACTATTGAGATATACATGGATGACTTCACTCCTTATGGGTATGAATTCCAGGAATCTCTTTCTAATATATGTAAAGTCTTAATGAAATGGATTAAGATGAATATTTCATTAATTCTCGAGAAATGTGAATTCTTGATGAATGTAGGTACTATCTTAGGCCACTCCATATCTAACGAAGGGATACACGTTGACCCCAACAAAGTTGCTATCATTAAAAGGGTCCCTATGCCTAAAAAAAAAATGAATTCCCAAAGCTTCCTTGAATTGGATGGGTACTATATGTTAGCGCTTGAAATTTCACCTCAGGCTGAGAAAGGTTAACCTCAAGGCAACATCAAACCACTTAGCCTCGTAGCTAGCCCTACGGGGTAGGAGAGGGATCTCTCCGGTCTATCTCGATAAAGATCTTCAATGGGCAAGATAACCAATAGGGTAACACTGATTTTAGGCTAGTAAACTGATCAAAGGGTTGTTTTGGGATTTTTAGGGTTTTTGGTGGCAAATTGAGGAGGTGGCAATTTTGGGTGCGGGGATTGGACACAGTTTCTGCAGGGGGTTCTTTGGGGCGAGGTAGGAGACAGTATTGATGCCTTTGATTGAGGTGGATGATTAAGAATGGCAGATGAGGAGTTAAGGAGAGAAAACAATAACTTTGAATTCTCCTTAAACAGTAGAAAACATTGAAATTAAACAAACTTAAAAGCAGAGCATGATAGTCATGAGTTCTACTTTAACACTTCATTTGCTTAATGTGCAGAAGGAAAAGAAAGGAAATGATTCACATAACACACTTACAAGTACATATAGAAACACACCATCAATACATGTAACCACAAGAATCCCAAAAAGGACTGCAAAACCCTGGTCTTCCTTAGCCAAAAATTGCAGAGATACAGTGAATAATACAATGATAGCTTCTCCCTCAAGAGTCCAACCATGAAAATGAGAAAGAGAGTACATAATATAGATCATCTAACATATTTCCCTGCCTCTAGGGGTCGAGCTCACTATCCTAGGAGCTGTTTCAACCAATTCTAAACTAAGCACTGAAAACTAGGCAGTCAAAACAACTTGCCTCTATAAGCTAGGAAACCAATTCATTCATTAAATACAAGCTATTTCATTAATGAATCTTCTAAAATAGATAAATAAGTGTCACATCAACATTAAAATATATAAATTACATCAAAGAGGGTGAAAAACCCCATCAAAAGTCAAAACTAGTAATAGCTGGGCGAATCCATGAGCTGTAAGTGAAAAATTATGAAATTTGCCTGATGGGTCGCGTGCCAAATCCTGATGGGTCGCGCGCCTTTGAGAGCACTTTTGGGGCACTTCCAGGTGTCCAAATGAGGCAAGAGTAGGCTTGTTGGAAAGGTCTGTGAGTCTACTTTCTAACCCAACTAGAATTTCTGAATTTGGTTGTAATTTTCCCCTCCAAAATTGTGATCTCCCAAGACGGCTTTCTGTGTGTCAAAAATGTGGCAGAAAGTCATTTTTTGCTTGTTTTTTTACTTTTAAGAGGCACAAAACTTCATAAAATCTCTTGGAAATGGGTGAGCATGTGTAACTTTTCATGCCAAATCTAGAAATGTCGAGTTTTTGCAAAATAGAGTTTCCAACTGAAATGGTCGCGCAGGGGGTGAGACCCGTCAAGCGGAAAAACCTGTAAATTGCCTGAAAAAACCAAAATTGACCCAAAATGTTCAAAATTTCTTGGTATTTGTGCTGTGGTTGAGCTATTTAGTGCCTTGCTCCTTCAAGGAAGCCTCGGCCAAGATGTGGAGAGGATCAGGCCTTTTTCTCCGTTTTTGTGCTTTGACCAACCGCCTTTTGAGCACCTTCATCTTTGCCTTGTACACGTGCATCCGTGCCCAATAATGATTCTTCATGTTTCTAAGAAATTCCTTATCTTGGTTGGCCTTAGCCAACAGCCTCTCCAAGTGAGCATTGAGCTGGATAAGCATGGACTCTCGCTCAGCGGACAATAGATCACCGGGTCTTCTTCTATTCAAGTTGCGGTCACTACGAATCCTCCACAACTCATCAAGAGTTTGCTCATCCTCCAACTGCTTGTTGCGTTGTTCTAGATATGAGATTTTCCATTGTGACCCCTCTAATCTCCTCTGCAATGCATCATTTTCAGCTCTAAGATGCTGAATGATCTCCTTTGACTCTTGGCTAGGAGAACTGACATCGAGATCAACAAGCTCTATATCTGGAACACCTGATGGCCCCTCATCAATATTGGGCTGCTTGCCCCTCTGTGCTGCTGAAGAAAGCGAGGCCCCTTCCACCTGCTGTGGAGATAACACTCGCTGAGCTGATGAAGAAGGCGAGACCCCTTCCACCTGATGTGGAGAAAATACTCGCCGAGCTGCTGCAAATAAGGCCCTTTGGCCTCTCTGATAAGTGACAAGCAGAGGAGAGCTGACATGGCTAGTCCCAGGGATATCATGCTACTGTGATGGTCCTCCCTCCTCATGAACAATCTCCGGATGTGGTGGTGGTGCTGTAAAGAACTCACGAGAGATGAACTCCTCCCATGTGATGCCCTGCTGAGCCAACTGATATCTGACCACAAGCTGAATCAAACCGTAATGATAGAGGCTCCTATACTGCTGAACTGGGCTCTTCCTCTGCATCAAGGGCACCATCCTCTCAATGTTCTGGCACATGAAAACAGGGATGTTCATCATCCGTACCCGTGTGAAATGCATCAATAGGCGAATATGGTACGAATATATCTGTGAAAATCTGCCCTCACAGGTGAAAAAGAGCATGATAAGCCTCATCATGGGAGCAAACTCACTGCTCAAAAATATGAAGGGAAATACACCCGTCAAGTGTCTCATGAATGCAGGTCTAATGAAGGGCTCAAACTGAACACTGTCCAACATCCTGCGCTTGTTCCACACCTCTCCGACATTAGGTATCCCTGTGGCCTGTGCAATCACCTCGGGTGTCAATGTAAAGTCCACCCCGGCAAGGTTGACATGTCCATCATGCAAATGTAAAACAAATAGGCGAGCCAACTCTCTGTGATGCTGAATCCGAGAGATCCTCTTGCAAAACTCATAACAAGACATATACCGGAAACATGAGACTGCCATAGGACAAGCCTGTAAATCTGTCAAAGAAGTGGGCTCCTCTCTCCTATGATGACCACCCTTTCCACCCTTATGAGGCCTCCTCTGTTCCTCAAACTCTGAAGCTGATGCATGGTCATCACTTTGCTCATAACTGGTTTCGGTTTCTGACATTGTTTAAGGAGCAAAGTGGCTGAAATGTACTGCTGTTTCTGCTTGGTAAAATGCTGATTAAAATGTTGTTTCAAGGGGACAAGGAGCACGAGGGGAATGTTAGGGGAGGGACACTTTAAAGGGAAAATGGGAATAAATATATAAAACAGGGATTTTGGGAAAAATCATTGCATATACACCATTATACAAACTTATTAACATGGATATTATTAGAGGTAGGGTTAGGGTTTGATTTTTACTTGTTAGGGAAGAGGGGTAGGGTTTAGGGATTTTCACTAATTTTGCAAGGGAAATTTACATGGAATGTCAAGGAAAAAGAAATGGGAATGGGGAAAAAATGATTACAAGGGAATACCTTAAAACAGCATAAAACCCTAGCCACTTTTACAATTTCAAACTACAGCAACATGGAGCTTTTCTCTTGCACATGGAGATCTTTGAAAATGTACTCATGATTTCTTTTAACCATAACAAGCAACAAATTTTTAAGCTTGAGGGCCTACCTCACACAATCCAACGATTTTGTGGCTCCTTGGTGAAATTTGCAGGCGGTTTTATAAGGAGGGCGCTGACGGGTCGCGCGCCTCACCCAACGGGTCGCGCGCCTGGTCTGACGGGTCGCGCGCCTGTCCAGCTCAAAAACTTCGTCCAATCTCTCGCCCAATCTCTCTTGCAAGTGACTTAGATGCACAATGAGGCTCGATGGAGGGAGATTGGGCTTTTATAACCTTGATTTGAATTAATTTCATGCCCAAACCCACTTTATAATGTTTTTCTTTGACACTTTATAAACTTGATGTTTTTGGTTTCCTTTTATCCTGAAATTGACTAATTTGATGCTTTTGCTCGATACTTTTTGCATTGATAACATTTGAGGGATCTTGGCAAGGGAGCCAGGATTACATGCTGTCCTTTGAAGCCTTTTAAAATTTTACCATTTTTTACAAAATTTTGAAAAAAGACCTTGGCTTTAAAAACAGGGTTTTTAAATCCAAGGTGAAATTTAACTGTACAAGATAGAATCTTTCGAAGAAATACTTTGAAAATCATCCCTCTGGCTTACTGGGCACTTATTGACCTTTCAGAAACATGACCTTGAAGACAATCTTGACCAAAACCCTAGACCTAGAATTTGACTTCAAGACAAGACAAGTAAGCTTGAAAGAGTCTAAGGATTGAAACAACCTTGATCCAGCAATGCCAAGAGGGGGACAAAGGCACCAGCTCCTCCATCAGGGTTATGGCATGCCTAATGGAATGCAAAAATGACACTGATGAGACACCTACTTATGCAAATGCAAAGAGTTTTGATCGTTGATGGAGGGCTACTAGACCGACTCTAACACTATAGAAGGTCATTAATGACTTTCGTAAATTGGCTTTACCCTTGTTTGGACTACCAGTTAAAGACTCAGACTCATGTTGGATAGAAAAATGTCAAGAGGATTTCGAAGTACTAAACGAGAAGTTGACCACTACACCCATGCTTATGGTTCCCAATTGGGAATTTCCTTTCCAAATTCAAACAAATGCATTAGATAAATTTGTAGGAGCATCCTTAGGACAAGTGGAAGACAAACTTCCCTATGCTATATATTTCATCAGCAAGAACCTTTCTAAGGCTGAACTTAACCATACCATCATTGAAAAAGAACTCCTGGCTGTGGTACACTCTTTGAACAAGTTTAAGCACTACATCACTGCATATCAAACTTTTTTTCATACTGATCATGCAACCATTAAGTATTTAGTGATTAAACCTAATGTCAATTCTAGGATAATTAGATGGTTGTTATTATTGCAACAATTTGATTTAATTGTGGTTTACAAACTAGGGAAAGAGAATGTGGTTGCATATTTTTTGTCAACACTAACCTTACCTATAGGAAATGAAGATATGGTAGATGATCAAATTTAAGATGAACACCTCTTTGTCATCAAAGTGCTATCTTCTTGGTTTACTAATATAACAAAATACTTGGTTGCTGGGAGGTTCCCTCCTAATCTATCCTCTAGGGAGAAGATAAAGATCGATAGGAAGAGTGCCCCTTTCACTTGGATTGGGGGAAATATTTTCAAGCTAGGATCAAATCCAATTTTGAGGAGATGTGTGAGGGAAGAGGAGGTCTTTGAAATCCTCTCAGCATGCCATGATGGAACTTGTGGGGGCCACTGTGCTGCTAAGAGGACAACCTTAAAATTTCTACAAGCTGGTTACTACTAGCTCACTCTACATCAAGATGCAAGAAGGTACATCACCATGTGTGATCAGTGCCAAAGGATGGGAAAGCCCACACCTAGGCATGAAATGCTCCTACAACCTCAAGTGACCCTGGAACCATTTGAGAAATGGGGCATGGACATAATTGAGCCCATTGATCCCCCATCAGGACAAAAGAAGTACATCATTGTGTGCACTGATTACCAGACTAAATGGTTTGAAGCAAAGATAGTGAAGGTAAAAATTGAGCAGAAGGTGGTTGAATTTCTGAGGGATAACATCTTCGACAAGTTTGTTTTTCCAAGGGAGTTGGTCATTGATTAGGGGACACAATTCACCTCAAATATGATTCAAGACATCATGAAGTAGCACCACATCAAGCATAGGAAATCCATTTCCTATCACCCTCAGGAAAATGGGAAAGTGGAGGTCACAAAAAAAGCCTTGGAGAACATTTTGATAAGGCTTTCAGCAACAGTAGAAAGGATTTGGTAGACAGACTTATAGAAGCCACTTGGGCCTACAACAACACTTGGAAGACCACCACAGGAATTACCCCATTTGAATTAGTCTATGGGAAGAATTCCCTACTATCCATTGAATTTCACTTTAATACCCTAATGATGGCAACTCAATTAGACTTAGAGCTCACTACAGCACAACAGGAAAGGCTACTCTAGCTTAATGGTTTAGATGAATTCCGTAGGCTCTCTTACACACTAAGCTAGTATAGCTACAGAGGGAGATCTAACATGATAAACACATTAGAGAGAGATATTTTCAAGAGGGTGTTTGGGCCCTTTTGTATGATTCAAGGTTCAAGGAATTTGAGGTAAAATTAATGACAAGGTGGTTGGGACCCTATCTAGTGGAAAAATGTTATGAGAATGGGCTTGTCCAAATTAGAACAGTTGATGAGGAAGGCATCCCCATGCTTGTTAATGGTTATCGATTGAAGTTTTACAAAATATCTTTGTCCAAAGAGGAGTTTATTAGTTCAATGAGAAAGGAGATGAATGTAATTGGGAGGCTCGCAACCCTTAGTTCCCCAAGCTTCTGACAAACAAAAGAAAAAGAAAAGAAGAAAGAAAAAATAAAGGGCCTAGATGAAACCTACTTGATGCATATAAGGCCAACTCTAAGGTTGAAAACCTCCATGAGGAAGCTCAAGAGAAAAAAAGAAAAAAAAAGAAAAATAAGATTAAAGATCCCCAACTAAAAACCTCCTATGAGGCGCCTAGGGCAGGCCTACAGATTGAAAATCTCTTCGGAGGAAATCTCCATGTCTAAACAAAAAAAACAAAAAAGAGAAAAAAGAAATACAAGGAGGAAGTGCATAGAGGTAAGGGAGTCATTACATAAATTCTGCTAACATTTTTCTTTTGCAGGACTCCATCCAGTCAAAGGGATAATAATTGAAGGAACAGAGTCCACAACTCATTTCTCTGCTCCCCAACCTAGCCACTGCATTTACTACATCATGTCACCCATATCCCTACCATCTGCCTACATCCCTCCATCACCTAGAAAGCAACTATACTTGATTCTTCCTCAATCCTACAGTGCTACAAGATTGTCCTAAACTACTACAAGATCGACTATAAATGCTACAAGATTGATATATGCTTAAGGGAAGGGATAAAAAATGATGTTTTTCCCTATGAAATGTTAGGATAGGTTCATAAAACATCCTTCACCTCTCATCCACCCCATTTAACCAACTCCCTTCTCAATATTCCACCTTTGTTCATAAAAACACACACACACGGACACACAAAAAGAGACTCTGCCTTCACCCTTTTCAAAATATTTCACCACCATCAAATCTCTTGTTCCTATCCATAGACTACCATGATGTATCCAAGTCACTAAATGTAGTTCATGACGAAATATGACATCTTGTAATGGAATGCGTAACTGCTGTAAGAAGGAGACCAATCCTGTAGCAGGCTACATAGATCCAACATAACTATAGGAAAAGGACCGATGTAGTTCCAGAATGAAGATTTGGCCACCCTAAAGCTTCAAGAGGCCATCCTTGATATTTAAGGAAGTCAAATCATCCCTAAGAGGCAACTGCAAGGTCTCCAATCCACTCTAACAACAATAGATCCAACACTAAAAAAAAACTTTTATGAAAGAGAGATTTCATCAGTCAAATACATCATCATATTATTTTGTCTAAATAAGAACATGTGCACAAGCAAGAGTATGGAAGAAGAACTTTCAGAGAGAAACTGATCGACCATTGGTTCAACAACAACATCCATGCATCCACAACAACTCGACATCATAGGTAGGCTTGGGTATGACACCCATCACCTCTTCCCTTATGTGCATAGTAGTTAAAAAATGTTTTTAATGAGCAAGGATGGAGTTTTTATGGGTTGGAGGTGGCCAAAAAACTTGGTCACATTCAATTAGTAAATTGCAATCTACTTAGTCACCCATGCAATGTGGAAAATTCAAATTTATAAGGAAGGTGAAAATTACAAGGATTGGGGACAACAACTAAAAAATGAATTATATGTAGAGGTCAAATACCCAAGCGCGTCGAGCCCGTTACCACAAAAAGGACTAAAATGAAAATGCTTGATTTTAGTTGTAGCAATGCTCAATCCCAAAATAGTTAGAGAGACTCATTAAGGCATCGAAGGTTGAGCTAGATGCTACCAGGGGCTGCCTAGGGTGCTACAAAAGAGCTACAAATTTGGTTTGCAGGTACTACAAGATCAGGCATCACTGTTACTGGAATACCAAAACTGCTACCAGATCATAAAGGAGGTGCTACAGGATTGGGCCAAGAGGTGAAAAAGGGTCCAAACCAGCAATTTTTCCTCCAAACCTCCATAAACATAAATAAATCATCCCAAGAAGGGTAAGTGGTATCCTCTCTCCTCACTTTCCATACAAATTTCGAAGTAAATTTTTCCTGCTACAAGCATCCTATAGCAAACCCATGTAGATCTAAATTCCTTTGAAAAAATTATTTTATTGAATAAGAAAGGAAAAGTAAGAGTGGAGGTAGTTTTTCCTTGAAGCATGGGCTATAATTATTCTCCTTCTCTAACAAAAGAAGCATCAACCTCCTTACCCTACCTTGACACCCTAAACTACTCAGGGAAAAATCCTTCAAAAAGCTCCTTTTGGAATAACCTAAGAAAGTAATAGTAGGAGACATGTGGGGAGGTTTCAATCAAAGGGAACCCACAGACACTAATATAATTCATCAACATCCTCTTGTGAGAGACATTTTTCTGAGACATCAGTGGATGGGGTTGTTTGAGCAATTAAAGGGGTATGATGATGAGGTAACACATGAGTTTGCCATGACCCTCCATTCTTAGGGAGAGGACAATGCTACCACTGTTCTTATGGGAATTTCCATTCATCTAAATGTAGAGCTCATCAGTAGAGTGACCACCATACCCTTAGGAGTTTGACGGGGCAAAGAAAATAAGACAATATCCATCACTACCAAGAAAAACTTCTTCCTATTTAAAGAGAGACATGTTGAAGCCAAAAATGGAGCAAGAAGAGAAAGCCTGCCGTACCCTTGGGATGAAGTAACCTATGACATCCTCACGTACATATCTTGTGAATGGAGGTTGAATGTTGTATATGCCAATCAATTTAGGTTGCTCTATGAGATAAGGTTCCAAACATAACTTCCCATTCCAAACAGGCTTAGTGTACTGATGAGCCTCATCATTGAGTAATTATATGGGCCTTAATTGACCTTAATTCACCTCCTAGGTTAGTAAAACCAACTATTCTCACAACTTATGGCATACTTTTGATTATATTTTGCTTTGTGGTCTAATGTGCATATAATGCAAGAATAAAGGATAAAAGCAAGGGAAATGCGGGGATAAAAGATAAAAGCAAGGAACTATGGTAAAAGACCTTGGTAAAAACTTGAATGTGACAAGGGAGAGGAATTACAAGAGGTAAATCCTCCTCATTTACTGCCCCTCCATTTGAATATCCCTCCATCAGCTGAAAGTACAAACAGCCAAATTAGGAGTACTAGAAGACAACCAAGCAAGTGAAGGTGTAAACAACCAAACCAGGAGTACTAGAAGACAACCAAGCAAGTGAAGGTAAAAGTAGCCAAATCAAGTGTACTAGAAGGTAGCCAAGCAAGTGAAAGTACAAGTTTATCTTGAGTTAGGAGCCAAGCCTCCCTACTAGAAGGAAACTGAGCTAGTGAAAGGGAAAGCACAAGTTTATCATTGAATTGGGAGCTGTACCTCCCTAATTTTGAGGGAAGTCGTTGGAGACTTCAGATGTATAAGTAGAGAGGCTTAGGACCTCAATTTTTTTTAGTTAGTCACACAGAGTTAGCAAGGATTCGAACTTTTGATTGTAGAACTAGACTTGTAACAGATTGTTATGTAATACAATGTTTTTATAATGAAGATGAATCTTGTTTTGAGCCAGCACTGAGTTAACTCAGAGGGCTAAATCTCTTGGGTTGGGGCTTGACCCTAGCAACCAAAGCTCCTCTTTATTTTATTGTTAAGTAGCATAGCTTCTTGTTTTCTGTTCATCTACTTAAATAGTTCATTTCCATTACAGCGTAGCATAGATTCATGGTTTGATTGTTCATTTACTTTAGTAGTTCATTTCCAATACAAAGGTTTATTGTTTACTGTTCATTTGCTTAAATAGTTGCAGTCTCATTACAATAGTGCATAGTAGATCATTTATGCTTTCATTCAGTTAGCAGGTTAGCAAAGAAAAGATCCATAAGGTTGTCCATAGGTGTCGTGGCCTCACCTCCTGCCTCTGGGACCATGACGTGAGGAAGAAAACCTACAACAACCCCAAAAACAAAGGGTTTTGGATTTCACAGGGAGTTTGTTGTTTAATGCAGCCAATGGTTCATTACATTGTTGCTTGGTTCACTTCATGGTCATTCAGTCATTTCATGGTCACCTACTCCTTCACTCTCTTCCTGTCATTTGATCTCCCTCATATCCCTTTCATTCTCCCTCAGCATGAAATACTTAGGTGGAATATGTTAATTCACGGTTTAACAATTTTTACCCATAGATTACCTTACACAGCAAAACCCAACCAATCACCACCCAATTCTTTTCCAACGTTGACTTTTTACACTTTAAATCCCTACCGTCAATCTGCCTCATCAGATTCGACGGCTATAGCGCACCTGCTCGCTAGCTCAGTCATGTCTCCATCATTGATCTGCCTAGCCAGATTCGACGGCTATCACACCGTATCATGTGGATTCCTGTCTGATCATTATCCACTCGAAGGAACGTGATAAGAGCGGTTTTCCTATGCTACGTGTCGCCTAGGGAGGCTAATAGCGTAAAATTTTAGAAAACTGCTTACAGCTTTGAGGGCACGCAATATACAGCTTACCGCCTTCTAAACCCACTCCCTCATTTCTGCACGTTCCTTTATGTCCTCCAATCTCCACCGTCAATCTGTCTCCTGATCTGACGGTTGTCGCTTCACCCGATCACCAACCAGCTCGGCCGATCTCCACCATTGATTAGCCATGTATTATCCAATGGCTATCGCGCCATATTGCGTGGATTTCTATCCAACCGTTATCTGCCCAAGAGCACACGAGAAAAGTGGTTTCTTCGTGCTAAATGTCACCCAGGGAGGCTAATCGCATGAAATCTCAAAATACAGCTAATGGTTTTGAGGGCACACGAAATATAACTTACCACCTCCGCAAACCCATTACAATTTTCGCACGTTTCTTTTGACCGTGATCTAATCTCAGTCGTTCATCTACCGAATAATCCTATCTGTCCATCTCCTAACTTAGCCTCTGCGATATAATCTCAATCGTCCATCCTGTTAGTTCACTCTATTCTCCCATCTACCTACGTATTGTCCTACGCTCCAATCTCAGCCATTTGTTTGCCTTTCACCCGCCTGATCCAATGGTCCTTATGTGTTGTTGCTCCCTTACGTCCTCTTTTGACCAATTTGATCTCTGACTGCTCTTCCGCTTGACCACAGACTTAGCTTAGTTTCCTTTGCTTACCCCTTAGTCTAGTTTTGATTTTTTACTTCTGTAACTTAGATAATTAGCATTAGATTAGTATTGTTCTAGAAATTCTGCTTAGCATAGTTGTTTAATTGGTTAGCTAGGGTCTGGTGTGAGTTAGCATTACAAGTTGTTTTCTTCATTACTACAGTAGAGTAGCTCCCCCCTTAGAATAGATTTTCTCTTCTTCCATCAAAATCAAGCTTCTTCTGACCCTATATAAGTTTGGCTTGGAACCCCGGGGTCTCTTGCCAGATGAGCAGTGACAACAAGTAGTACCTTCACTTCTACTTGTGCATATAGCACTGTCACCTCCAAGTTTGTACGAACCTCAGGTTGATAAGTAAAGATGGTAGCCTTGGGAGTTGTAGTATTCTTGCTGCAATACCCAGGCTCATCACTTTTTGGTGTCGTTGCTGGGGAGGTATCAGAGTAGGATATAAATTACTGCTCCTTCTTCTATTTCTAGTCTCTAACTTTCATTTCTTCTACTTCTAGTCTTCAATTTTCTTCCATTAGTTTATTTTTGCAAAATTAATCTAGTTCCCTTCTTTCATTTGTCATTTATCTACTTTCCTTTCCATTCTACAAGTTAAATATAGTTTCCTTTCCATTCTTCCAATAGAATTTCAATTCAGTAAGTAGTTTTCTTTCTGTCAGTAGTCTCTCATTCATCAATTTCAATTCAAAAAGTAGTTTCCTTCTTTTAATAGTCTTTTCTTTCAATTTAGAAATTTCAATTCAGCAAGTAGTTTTCTTTATGTCAGTAATCTTTCATTCAATCAACAATTTCATTTTGCAAGTAGTTTCCATTCTGTTAGTAGTTTTTAATTTAATCAGAAATTTCCTTTTTGTAGAGTACTTTCCAGCTTTAAAGTAAATCTTACAAAAACCAAAAACATTTCCTTTCATGCCTCATAGGAATAGTGATAATTCAGAAAAATTCTTGCCAAATACCCCCACTACATCCAACAGTCAACCTTCTCTCTTCTTCGGTGACTGTGAATTGGAAGAACCTTTAGGTGAGAAACCTAACCTATTTGAAGAACCTATAGGGGAAGAAGAAGAGGAAGAACCCATTCCTACTTAACCAATGGCTGAAAACCAAGATGACAGAGGAAATAGAGAGAGAATTGAGAGTGCCTTCCCCATTAGGGAAACCAATGGGGACACCAAATCAAAGAATATAAGCCCCTTTGCTCTACCTCATTTCCATGGCTTGACCACAGAGGACCCTAACACTTTCCTATTTGAGTTTGTTGTTATATGCCGAACCTATGACCATATAGAGGATGAGAAAAAGTCAAAATTGTTTCCAACAACCCTCAAGGATGAAACATTGTGCTGGTTCATGGTTTTACCTGGAGATAACATCATAACTTGGTCTTAGATGCAGCAGGCCTTTAACAAAAAATATAGGGACTACTGTAGGTCAAAGGAAACTAAAGAAGATATTTTTAGGATGACCATAGGCCAGGATGAATCCTTAGAAGACTATGAAGAAAGATTCCAGCTCAGTTACAAAAGGGTCATGTGCACACTTGACCCTGAGTCACTAAAGATGGTCCTGCTTAGAGGAGTAAGGGAGGATATCCTAGATACCTTGAATTTTTTAGCAGGAGGAGATATCTATCAACTATTCTATGAGGATATCAAGACTGTCTTTAGAAACCATTCTAGGGTAAACAAGAAAAAGGGTAGGAGTAGTCAACCTATGGCCAATACATCATCTTCCAACTCATCCATCAAGGATGAAATTGGAAATATGTTGGAGGACTTCAAAAGTGAGATGCTGCAAACCATTTCCTTGTAATTGGATTCCATGAATATCAAAAGGAAGCAAGAGGAAGCAGAGAGATCCTTGCCCATATTTTGTCCTAGATGCACTAGGAGGCATCCTAGGAATGAATGCCCATTGAACTGTATTGATATTTTCTCAGTCTGTGAAGAAAACCACTCCATAGACAAGTGCCCTTCTTTACCTGGACTCAAAGATGTATATCAAGGAGATGAAGGGGTCATTGAGCAGCTTTGCTACATCAACCAAAGGAGACCTCCTGGGCCTAGACCATACCAGCAGGGTATGCAAGGATCATCCCATGCATATTACAGACCCAACCAAACCATAGTTATACCTTCTTGGGGACCCCCTACTCATCCTTCCTGGTCTACACCCCCTCCTTGGTCCTATGCACCTCAATATCATTCCTAGCCAGCCATCCAGTCTTCAACCTTACATTCAGCCACAATGTCAATGGAATACCCCACCCCATGGATGGAGGTCCCAAGTCAACAATGTTCCAACCATATTGCCTCCAACACCTACCCAACCACAACTCCTGCACTATGCTCCACCTAGGCAACCCTAGATGCCTGCCCAGCCAAATCCAAACCCAAACAATAGATAGGCTCAACAAACATACAGTGGAGAGACATCATACCCAACTTATGTTGTTGGAATCCAGGAGATCAACTTGAGATCTGGGAGAATTCTGCCAGATAACCAACCTCCCTGTCCACATAGGGAGGTTGAGGAAGAAAGAGAGGAAAGAAACCTTAAATCAAATCCACCCTTTCCTAAAAGATTAGCCCAACCACTCCAACCTACCCCAGAAGAAACTGAACTTCTGGGAGAATTGAGGAATCTATGTTTAAAACTCTCCCTTCTTCATACAATAAAAAATGTTCCTATCTACAATAAGTTGATTAAGGAGAAGTGCTTCAAGCATCTAGGAAGAAGAATAAGGGATACCCCTACCATTAATGTCATTGGAAGTTATCTGACTTAATGATGGGGTAGGTAATACATCCAAAATACTTAGACCCTGGAATCCCCATAGTAGATGTGCACATCAATGGCACCATTGTCCCACACACTTTGATTGATCTTGGGTCTACCATTAATGTGATGGCCAAGGACAACATGCTCAAGCTTAACCTCCAAGGGTCATTAAGGAAGACCACAACAATGCTACAACTTGCAGACCATTCCACAGTCACCCCTGAGGGAATTGTGGAGGATGTGATGGTCTCCATTGATTCCTACGAGTACCCTGTAGATTTCCTAGTTCTTCAGCCTAAGGCTAAGCTTACTAGTTACCCTCTCATCCTTGGGAGGCCATGGTTGGCCACAGCTGATGCCTACATTAGCTACAAAGCTAGGAATATGACCATCAAGAATGGGCATATGTCCAACAATTAGTCTTATACCCTCCTGCTCAACCCTCCCTAGAACATGATTTACCTTTATGGTTGGAGGAGGAGGAAAAAGATGAGCTTTATTCTGCCCAACTGTATGCTTTGGAATCAATCATAGGAGGAGGACAACAAGAGGAGGATGACTTAATTGAACACCTGCTCCAAATTCCAACTCCTAGTTCATTACCATTAGAAGAAGAAGTAAAGGAAACACTGAAAAATCGGCCAAGCATAAGTCAATTTGATGATTGTTAAGTGTATGGGGCTTGTCCCCTACATTTACTCTCCTTTGACTCAAAGTAATACCTAGAATCACTCATTTCCACTCACCTAAATCTCGAGACATGTTGACAACTGATGAAATCAAGTGCATGAGAGAATCTATGCAAATTAGATCAAATAATTTCAAGATTTTGGAGGGAAGCAACCCTCCTCTCAAGGGAGTTGCCCCTTAGTCACCTTTTCTATAAATAAACAGGCCTAAGGGCTCATTAGGATTCAAAATTTTGGGGAGCTAGGAAGAGATATTAAAGGCCAAGTACTTGAGACTGTTATTTCCATTTTGAGATGATGTATTTGAACCCCATTTTCTATTAATGAAAGGCTCATTGTTGGTTTACATCTTAGTTAAATTTGGAGGGCTGAAACCCTTAGGTTAGGGCCCAACCCATAGGATTTAGTCCCTCTCATGTATTTTTCTTTTGTCCTTGTTTCAGTTGTTTTATTTCTTTCCTTGTTTAACCAGAGATTAGATTGCAAAAATCATGGTTGCAGGCATGATCACCAACTCTCTTGTGGGAAGTGTGGTTGAATAGTCCACAACAACAAAGCCAAAATATGTGTTTGTGTTTATTTGGAAGTTGCTAGGCTTTGGTTTGTAATTCTCTTGCATACTCTATTTCTATACCCTATAAGTTAATATCATGTCTTTGCAAATGGATTAGATGCATGTTGTAGGATAGAATAGCTCTTGATGAAATAAAATTCAACTCATCCTTTCCACCTTGATTTATTTTGTTACAGTTTCATCATTAGATGCATGTTCTTCCCAAGAGTAACAGAGGTTAATTTTTAGTCTGCATGACTTATAGGGATTAATACATTCATCCTACATCCACTTTTTCATTTCCATCCTCCTCTTGGACACCTCATACTGCTCTCAAACTCTCCCACTGAGACCATCTTTTCAGGGTTATTAAAGGACACCGCGAGCATGTACTTTTGTGCAAAATGGGCCTCTTAGGGGTTCTAAGCTTGGGAAAAGGCCTCACATATCCTTCATATAGCCTAATCCACCTTCAAAACACCGTTCTCACCCTCAAGATTCTCTCACACCCAATCCTATAGCAAAACAAGTCAATCTTGTTGCAAAACAAGGCAATCTTGAAGCAAAGTAGGGTATCCTATAGCATCATGTAGCACTGCCTAGAATTGGACATATTTTCTCTAATATATTGATTTTTTGCATTTTGGGATTGAATAATGACCTCCACGCTTTGAATCCATGATTGGGGAGACCCAAGGACCACTCTAGACCCATTCTTCCTTCACTACAAGTACAAGACAACAATTAGAATTAGGAGGAAAATTTCCACATTTGAATCACAATGAGTATTCTTTTATGCAATGAGTAAGGATCCTATTAATAAAACTATATTACACTCAATGATATAAAGGGAAACTCTTCAATACAAATAGATTAGACCCCACTTTGAAGTTACACTCTTAGATTTTCTAGTCATGTGTTGTAGATTAAATTTCCTCTTTCAAGGCAATTTGCAAACAAAGTAATGATTTACATTTTGCAAGTAGAGTGTTGACTTGATTGTTTTGCAAGTAGAATAGCATGGTTCATTTATGCAACTAGTATAGTCTTTTCCCTTCCTGCAACTATAGTTAGTCTTTACATTTGATGAATGGAACTTTCATTTCTGCAATTAGGATAATGTTCACTGTCCTGCAATTAGAGTAAACTCTTACATTTTCATGCAAATTCTCTTTGTAAGCTAGCTGAAGGAGTGGTCTCTGCATACCTTGATCTGATTCAATGACTGAAGGTGACATGAGTAGAGCTTGACCTACTGTGCATATAACATTGTCACCTCTAAGTTTGTACGAACCCCGGGTTGATAATTTAAGTTGGTAGCCTTGGGAGTTGCAACATTCTTGTTGCAATACCAGGGCTCATCACTAAGGTTGACAAAGGGCATAATGAATATCACTACATCCTTGAAAAATTCATTGAAGTTATCATTGAAGAAACTTTCTATGATGACAAAACATCTCAAGCAAGGCATCAAATCATTTGGAGATTTCTTATTATCTAGCAAGAACTGTATGACCAAGACCTCCACTACAAAGGATTTGAATGAAGAACTATCCTCAACACTTATAGGTACTTTTGAAGCTGACAACATATGGGTAATTGATAATGGACCTTCTAGACATATGATAGGCGAACACAGACAACTAAAGACCCTATCAAAAGGACCATCTTCTCATTCAGTCGAGCTTGGAGATAAAAAGAGATATACAATAAGAGGAATCAAATCAACCAAGTTGGAACTAGAAGACAGAGGAAACATAAATCTCAACAACATCTTATATGTAAAATGTTTGAAGAAAAAATTACTTTCCATTTCTTCTCTAGAAGAAGGGAGATATAATTGCTTTTGTTGATGGAAAATTTATGGTATGGGGTACGAGCTCTAACACGAATAATGCAAAAATAATAGGAATTTATGAGGATAGAACCTACAAATTACTTACACCTCTGTCTCAACCCTTTGTTTACCTTAAATCAGTCCATGTGAACTTTGTCATAGAAGGTTTGGGAACCTTCACTACAAAATCTTACCATCTTTAAACTCAACGGTGAATGGCATCCTTGAACTAAAGGAAGAGCATGAAGGAATATGTAAGGTATGTGCATTGGCAAAAAATGTGAAGAAACATTTTGGAAGAAATACTACAAGATCTAAGGAAATTATGGATCTCATTCACTCTGATTTTTGTGGTCCTATGGCTACAAAATCACTAGGACGTCATCTGTACTATGTAACTTTAAGTGATGATCACTCAATAAAGACTTGGATTTATCTTCTTAAGTCCAAGGATGAAGTATTTTATAAATTTCAAGAATTCAATGCAGAAGTAGAGAACCTTACAGAAAGGAAGTTAAAAGTGCTAAGATGTGACAATGGATGAAAATACACATCAAAATAACTCATTGCTTTCTATAAGGAGGATGGAATTAAGACGGAGATGATAGTTCCCTACAACCCTGTTGGGAATGGAATCCCCCCACGACATGTTTTGGGGTTGAAAGCCCAAGTTTTGACTTGATAATGTTGTAAATATTCCGCGAATTATGGGCGCGGAGCACGAAATGGATGATAGAATCATAGGGTTGTCCACTCTAATCTTGTAATATAATGTCGACCTACCCATGGTCCACGGACCATGGGATTGTATAAATAGAGTGAGGTTCTAAGTAGATAGAAGACATATATGATCCAGATTTAAACAGGAACGCAACAAATTACAGAGATAACCATATACACAAAGATGCAGCGAAAATAATACTTCATTTCATTAATGGAAAATACTGAAATATGCTTACAAACAGAAATGGCAATAAACTAGCTAGGGCGATGGTAGCTTATCTCTGAGAAGAGATGTGATGGCTACATGCCTCTGAACTGTCTTACAATGAGGCTCGAAGGCCTATTTATTGTTGAGAAACAATGGAAAAACTCTTAACATTCCAAAACCTAACCCTAGGAGATGAAACGCCAAATTGTGGGCCCCGTTTGGGGGTAAGTTGGTACATCAACTTCCCGGGGTCGTAACTTTGGCATATGATCTCCGTTTGATGCGTACAATAGCTCATTAGAAAGATCTATCCGAGCACTATCATTGTTGGAACGGGAAACACTAGTCCATTCCATGGACTTGTGTTGCCCTCGGATTCCCCAAAAAACGTCGTTTAGGGCCTCAAAACGGCTCCGGAAGTTCAGGACTCGAAAAACTGCTAAAAATAGTAAGTTGTGCTACAATTAAGGAAACTGAAAATGCTGAGAAAGACAATGGTGGGGGTCCATGTGGCCACCAATATCCACCTGGATCATTCCTCCCCCCTTAGGAAGCAATGGTCCCCATTGCGTTGAGCTCCTCCATGAGATGAGGAAACTTCTGCTGAACTTGTTCCCTGGTGAGCCACTTGCCCTGCTGAAGGAGTTGGCCCGCTTTGACAACTCGATACAGTTGGATATTCTGTTGGCGAGTGTTCTTGATCTGTGTGTCCATGATCCGATCAGTTGCAGCATTTTCCATGCAATCTGGATTTAATTCTTTGGGTTTGAGCTGTTCTGCAATGTCAGATGTGTCTAGCAATGGTGGAAAGTATGGCCGAAGGCGGTCCACATTAAATACTGGGTGCAGGCCAAGGAATGGGGGAATGCTGAGCTCAAATGCATTGTCTCCCATAGCCTTAGTAATGGTGTAAGGACCATATCGGAGTGGTCTCAATTTCCGATAGGCTCCAGTAAGGCGTTCCTTTTGCAAATGCAACCAGACTTTGTCGCCCACCTGAAACTTGTGTGGCACCCGATGTTGATCATGTCGCTGCTTGTACTTGGCATTTGATTTCTCAAGAATGTCATGGACCTGCTGGCGAATATGTTGGATGCGCTCAATGAAGCTGGTGGCCTTATCTGTTTCGGACTGGACATGAGCTGAATTCATGTGAGTAGCTGCAAGTGGCATGGCCACATCAATGGGGCATAGTGGCTGGAATCCCAAACCCACCTGAAAAGGGCTATGGCCAGTGGAGCTGTGAAGAGCTCGGTTGTAGCTGTGCTGAACGTAGGGGAGGCTCTCGTCCCATGTGCGTGGATGCTTTGAGTTATACATGCGCAGAATGTGCACAATCATCCTATTGACAACCTCTGTCTGGCCATCAGTTTGAGGATGGAAGGCTGTGGACTTCGTGAGTTTGGTGTCCAGCATTGACCAGAGACTGGACCAAAAGGTGCTGAGAAACCGACTGTCCCGATCTGAGATGATAGACTGTGGGATCCCAAAGTGCACCCACACTCGTTCAAAGAAGAGTTTAGCAGTGGCTTCTGCTGTGATATTCTTCTTGCAGGCCATCATAATGGCCATCTTTGAGAACCTGTCGACGACCACAAAAACACAGTCATTTCCATGCTTAGTGGAAGGAAGGCCTGACATGTAATCCATGGAGATGGATTCCCAAGGTCGACTAGGGGTAGGCAACGGGGTATAGAGGCCTTGCTTCTTAATGGTCGGTTTGGCAATGGCACAGGCAGTACATGATCGGATGTACTTCCCAACATCCTGTCGAAGATTCGGCCAATAGAAATAGTTTTGCAGTACTGCCACTGTTTTCTCGACCCCGAAATGCCCAGCAGCCCGACTGTAGTGTGCTTCCCAAATCATCTTGGCACGCTCGCTTGAAGGAACACAAAGGTGACCGAGGTGGCATAATAGGGCATCCTGGAGGTGAAAATCTGCAACTTGCCGACCCTCCAAGAGTGTCTGGTATGTGTGGCCGAATTCTGGGTCGCTTTTGTAGAGAAGTGGCCAATCAGAAGTCTCGTGCCCGCAAGAGTTGAGCACGGTGGTTAGCGCCATGATCGGTGGTCGACTGAGGCAATCTGCAACATTATTGGTGCTGCCCTTTTTATACTTGATATTCAAGTGAAACTGTTGCAGGTATGTAGACCACTTCTGATGGCGATCATTCTGCAATTTCCCTTGGGTCTGTATGAACTGCAGAGGTCGGTGGTCTGTGTGGATGACCGTTTCCTTCCCAAAAATGTAATGCTTCCATTGTCGGCAGGCCTGTACAATGGAATACATCTCTTTATCATAAGTGGGGTACTTCCGGACTGTGTCTGAAAGTGTTTCACTGTGATATGCCACTGGATGTCCATGTTGAGTAAGGACTGCCCCAATAGCATAGTCAGAGGCATCTGTCTCGACCTCAAATGGTTGTTGTAAATCTGGTAACGCGAGCACTGGTGCCGTGCAGAGGCGATCCTTCAACTCCCTGAATGCCTTCTGTTGAGATTCAGACCAAAAGAATTTTGCTTTCGCCCCGCCCTTGGTGACTTGACTCAAGGGCCAAGAAATATGAGAAAATCCCAACACAAACCTGCGGTAGAAGTTGGCAAGACCTAGAAAGCTGCGGAGCTCTGTTAGAGTGGTTGGAGAGGGCCAATCCCGAATGACTTGGACCTTGGCTGGATCGACATGCACCCCCTGTTCATCAATGATGTATCCCAGATACTGAACCTCGGTCATGCCAAAAGTGCATTTCTCCAAATTGGCACATAGCTTGTGTTGCCGCAGTGTTTGGAGAACCTGTCGGATGTGGTGGAGGTGCTCTTCCCAACTCTGGCTGAAGATCAGAATGTCATCCAAGTATACTACTACAAAGGAGTTGGTGAATGGCCGCAAGATGTCATCCATTAGCCTCATAAAGGTTGCAGGAGCATTCGTCAATCCGAAAGGCATGACCAACCATTCGAAGAGGCCCTCCTTGGATTTGAAGGCAGTCTTCCACACATCTGAGGGTTCAATTGGTACCTGGTGATATCCTGACTTCAGATCGATCTTGCTGAAATATTTCGCCCCCTTTAGTTGGTCTAGGAGGTCATCAATCCGCGGGATCGGGTACCTATTACGGACAGTGATCTTGTTCAGCGCCCGATAGTCAATACAGAGTCTCCACGTCCCATCCTTCTTCTGTACCAACACTATCGGGCTCCCACAGGGCGAAGAACTCGGACGGATGTGACCTTTCTGCAGGAGCTCCTGAATCTGCCTCTTGATTTCATTGTTCTCCAGAACGGAGCGCCGATAAATTGGTCCATTGGGTAGCGGCGCACCTGGGGTCAGATCGATGGAGTGCTTGACTTGACAGTGCAGAGGAACCCCTGCTGGGGAGGTGAAGATGTCTTCGTACTCCTCCACAATCTTGTCCATCTGTAGTTGTCGTGCAGAGGGACCCCGTTTGGAGGCCGCGACCACTGTCTTCTTCTTCCCTTGAGGGCGTATCATCAGGAAAACAAATTTCCTGGTTTTGGAAATGATCTTACTGCATTGTTTTGCAGTAATCAAAGAGATGGCGGCAGGTGGTGCTACCTCTGGTATCCTGAACAACTTATTTCCCAATGTAATAATAACAGCACGGGGCCTTGATTCATACACAGCATGTCGCTTCCACAAGTATGGTTGTCCTAGTAATACATCACAAACTTCAAGGGGAGCAATGTCACACAATACCTCATCCGTGAAGGGCTTGATGTTGTATGGAAGGCGACACTGCTGGCTCACGCGAAGATCTCGCCCTTGGTGAAGCCACCCAATGGTGTATGGTTGTGGATGTGCTGTGGTCGGTAAGCCCAACCGCTTCACGACCTCTGCCGAAATGAGGTTCTTTTGACTCCCGCTATCAACAATGAACTGTATCGGGGAGCCCTTTACCCACATCTGGGAGTGGAAGAGACGCTCCTCCTCCTCTGGATCTTCGGGTTCATTTTTCTGGATCTTTGCGGTAGCAACAGTGGCGTTGGGATCCGCATCAATGATCTGCTTCCCTTTTTCATACCCCTTATCGGGTTCTGACTCAGAGTCGGAACATGCATCTGATTCTGAAACCTTTAGCTCAGCCACCAGTGACTGCTTGGCCCGACACTCACTTGTGTTGTGAGTGGAGCTCTTATGGAACTCGCACCATTTTCCAGTGTCCTTTCTCGGCTTCGCGGCGTTGCTCTTTGCTTGCAGCTTCGGCTGGTTGTCTTGGGCTGTCCCGCCTTGGCTTTGTCCTTTGTTCTGTGGTTTAGGGGCACCTTTCCCCTGCTTTGGATTCGCAGATCCAAAGTCTCGCTTCTTTTGTTTAAACTTATGCTCGACCTTGACGGCATACCGGTATGCTGCGCCGAGCGAGGGGATGTTTAGGAACTGTATTTCTTCCTGGATGTACTTGTGCAGGCAGCCACGGTATTTGAGTATCAAATGTTGCTCCAAATCCTTGATACCCAACTTTGTGCGAAGGGTATGGAAAAGATTGGTGAACTCCGGCACGTCTTGGTCCCTTCCCTGCCGCAGCGTGGTCCACTTTATGTATTCATCCTCATAGCTTCCGACAGGGTAGTACTGCTCCTTGATGGCATCCCGGAACGAATCCCAGGTGGGTGCGGCTGAAAATAGTGAGCCAGTACTTTCATCCTTCTGCTCGCAGTAGGTTTCCCACCAGTCCTTGACGTGGGGGGCTGCTTTGAGAAGAGAAAAAACAATCTTTTCCCGACTCGAAAATTCATGAACAGAAAAATAACCCTCTAGCAGATTTAACCATTTATCTACGGCATCGACGTCTATCTGACCCTCGAATATGGGGATTTCAAAATTAACTTGTACCTTAAAGGGTGTGGCGTTTCCAGAGGAGCTGCTGGAAGCCGATGCGCCACTTCTGGGTAGCCGCTGAAGGATCTGCGCAAAGCTGTCCATCATCGCATTCCATTGTCGCTCGAGCGCTTCTTCGAGCAAGATTTTGATGGGATCTCCTGCCCCCTCGTCTTTCTTCTCGTCTGCCATGGGAAGCCGTCGAGATTTGTGAGGCTGGTCTTGCAAAGGTTCAACCAGTTCAAGCCCTAACTCCTTATATCTCGACCTTGTTGGGGACATGCAAAGAAAAACAGAGAAAAAGCAGACCGCTCTGATACCACTGATCCGGATTTAAACAGGAACACAACAAATTACAGAGATAACCATATACGCAAAGATGCAGCGGAAATAATACTTCATTTCATTAATGGAAAATACTGAAATATGCTTACAAACAGAAATGGCAATAAACTAGCTAAGGCGATGGTAGCTTATCTCTGAGAAGAGATGTGATGGCTACATGCCTCTGAACTGTCTTACAATGAGGCTCGAAGGCCTATTTATTGTTGAGAAACAATGGAAAAACCCTTAACATTCCAAAACCTAACCCTAGGAGATGAAACGCCAAACTGTGGGCCCCGTTTGGGGGTAAGTTGGTACATCAACTTCCCGGGGTCGTAACTTTGGCATATGATCTCCGTTTGACGCGTACAATAGCTCATTAGAAAGATCTATCCGAGCACTATCATTGTTGGAACGGGCAACACTAGTCCACTCCATGGACTTGTGTTGCCCTCGGATTCCCCAAAAAACGTCGTTTAGGGCCTCAAAACGGCTCCCGAAGTTCAGGACCCAAAAAATTGCTAAAAATAGTAAGTTGTGCTACAATTAAGGAAACTGAAAATGCTGAGAAAGACAATGGTGGGGGTCCAGGTGGACTTGGCAGGTAGCCACCAATATCCACCTGGATCAATATAATAGAGGATGGGCATGAAAGGTCTTAGTGATTAAGTTGAAGTGTGAGGTGTGTCTTGGGTTGTAGAGTGGGAGAAGGCTTTGCAACTGAGTGCACAGAGGCCTCGTAGAGTCGGCAGTTGAGTTCGTGGACCCCTGCAGCTGAGTGCGCAGGGTGGAGTCGAGTCTGTAACCAAGGAAGAAATTAATAAAGAGAAGTTTTATTGTAATTATGAGCATCTGTTCTTGGGTTATTACATGGTTGATATGAATTGCAAATATATTGTCTATTTACTGTGTGCACATGTATGAATGATTTATGTTGATGAATATAACTTAACGCATACAACTAAGCTAAGGGTGGACTACTAGTAACGACTTGGGTAATAACAGTGTTCGGCCCCGAGTAGGGCTGCGTGGAGGCAACATTTCAGTCTGCAAGGTACTAGAAAGTGCGCATGGCAACGTGCTCACAGGGTTAAACCACGAACCACTTGAACTCATCAGACATCTCTATGGTGTGGAAACCTAGTTCTAGCACCCTCCCATACCACTTCGGGTGAGACCTCAGTCAGCGTTTCACATATTGTTTCCGAAAGGGCCAGTAGTACTAGGATTTTTTTGGCTAAATCAACTCTGAACTTAGGTCAGGCCCCAATAAGCCAACAAATGGTTCTGTTGCCGGGACCGGGATCTGCATAAGGGATGTCTGACTTCGTGTCACTATAATCCGACAAAGAAATAAATTGAACAGTGGCTGGACAGAAAGATTCAAAAGTTTGTTGCATAGGAAAACGGGAATCTGCGAGTATCGAAGGAACAATGATTAGAGTGCTACTTATATATGAAAATCCATGAATTTTTCTTTGCATCCTTCCCCTCTGAGTTGTACGAGTGGATCACGAAGCTAGTAGACAGTTAGGGAAGGTGTAGGCTCAACAAACCAATCGTGTGGATTCCAGAGTTGGTGTGCAGACTAGAAGCATCAGAAGATAAGATCGTGCGTTATGGACCATTGGCTCAATCAGATTATAGGAGGGTTTATCACCGAGTTTGTAGTAGATACTTCAGTTAGTTACAGTGAGGCGGAACGATGCTTCCTCAAAGGGCCACGAGGTAAGTACATTAAATCTTTGAACACTTGGATTAAAATTCTACTGTGTGAAAAATGGGTTATGTGAATAAATTGATGTTTGTGGCTACGCGAAGTGGGAGGATCTACAGAAACGGAAGTAGCGAAGAATTAGAGACTAGTCCCTTGATTTCACCTCCACGGGAAAGCGAGGAAGAGCTCGCAAAAGTTTCACCAAAAAATGCTATCAGTCTGATAAGGCAACGGATTCTACGCATACCACCCCCACCTACACCAACACCAGTTTCACCATTGTCGCCTCCATCTTCACCTACACCACCTCCACCACCACCATAGTTCAATATGGCGAGCGCAATAAAGTTGCCAATATTCAAAGGAGTAGGGAACGAAGATCTGAACCAATTTTGGTTCATGGTAAAGTCTGTATGGGAAGCACAAGGGGTCACGGACGACAATATAAAAAAGGCAACGCTGGTAAGCGTGTTATAGGATCGTGCACTGTCGTGGTACATTAAGCACTCCAATGACAATCCAAACATAGGGATCACGATATCCAAGCTGTGCTAAACAGGGAAATTAGCAGGCCAAAATCAGAGACACAATCGATTATCAGGTTTAAGGAAATCGCAATGCTTGCAGGCGAGACCTCCTGGGAGTTGGATCAGAGACTGAAGGGTATGGTTTGCGAAGCCAATATGACCTTGACATATGGGCAGCACCGTGCATGGTTTGTAGCATCGTTGATGCTGCACTTAAGAACTGCGTTGTCACAGCAGAAACTATCCACTCAGGCAGAAGCATTGGAGATCACAATGGGACTGCATGAAACCCCAATACAAGATCCTAGTCTGGGAGTCCAATAGATCCACAAGTAGTTGAAAAACCTGTGTCTGGAGATGCAGAGTTTGAAACAGGACAAGACAACTCGCCCAAAAGCGCGCGAGGAATTATGGTGCGTAAAGTGCAAAAGCCAAGGGCATGACAAGGACCATTGTCTAGTCTTCTCGAACTACCTAGTGGGAGGAGGGCCAATGCCATTAAGACCAGAGGCACAAGCAGGATCGAGCGTGGCACCTGCATTATGGTGCGTGATTTGTTAGATAGGAGGGAAGCATGCTACAGATAATTGTCATCTATTATAGAAGTATACACAGACGTCCCAACAGTTGTTCTGTAATTTCTGCAGGTCAATAGGCCATGATGAGCGTACCTGTAGAAGTTATGAACTGATGATGGATCAAACTCCTACCTATAGGGTTCAGACCGAAACGCGAACCCTCGATCAAAATATAGGGATGACACGCACTGGATTTCAAGGGTGTAGATGAGGTCGAGGTGGAATGGGACCAGGAAGGGGTCGTGGACAACTGATTTGTTACAATTGCGGAGGGCCAGGGCATTATGCCCATGATTGTACAAATCCGACGAGAACATCATGTTTATATTGTGCCTAGTTTGATCATGAGATAGAGGACTGCCCCACACTGATAGCAAGGTTTTGTAGTAAAGGGACACTCCAACCTCCCTTGACACAGAACCTGAAAATGATGAGGTTTGAGCTGTGCAAGGAGGACCTGAATGTAAACATCGTGCTCTAAAGTGGTATCACAACAGGAGATGATAAGGGAAAGCAGCTTGAAGAGAGTGCGTAGGTTCGCAAGGCTCCAACAAAGGAACCAGAGTTCGATTTGGAGCATGCGAAGGAGACATTCATGGAAGCTAAGAAGAGCTTCACAAAGGCTTCCACTTCAGGTAGTAAAGACCAACTAGAACCAAAGATGGACCCATCAATGCTCACTACCTTTTTAGAGACATGCATGAAGTTGCTGTGTGACAGCAAGGCTGTGAAGGGACTGCAAGAACTCATCACTAGATGTGCTAGATCAGGGGAACCATGTGTAGTCCGGAAGCTCAAGAAGCACACAATGCGAACAGGAAGGGAGATGAGATTGACTGCGCAAATTGGGGAATATTAAATGGATCAAGTGATTTTGGATTTAGGATTGGACGTGATTGTACTACCAAAGCAGACATGGGAGCACATGGGCAGGCCCACATTGCAATGGTCTCCTACTCAACTGTGAATGGTGAACTAGCAAAAGATCCTACCGATGGGAAGATTGCAGGGAGTAACGATAGATATCAAAGGTGCGAGCGCGCTTGCAGATTTCGAAGTGATAGAGATTGTTGATGATAGCAATCCCTATCTCACGCTACTAGGAATAGATTGGGCCACTGATATGAATGAAGTGATAAACCTAAAGAAGCGCAAGATGATTTTTGAGAAAAAGTCACTACGCGTAGTGGCACCTATAGACCCTGTGGAAGGATCGCGCTACACAGAGCCGGTGCGCGACTGCGACAATGATGACGATCTAAATTGTATCTACATAATAACTGTGTGAGAGTAGGATTGGCTGAATCCAACAGTGGATAGCAGGATTTTGTGGGAGAGCAAAAGCTCCTGCACCTCAGATTCGGACGAGGAAGTAGAAAGACGGCAGAACCGGTTACATGAGGTAACCACGCTCAACTGTAACATGATGATAAAGTCACTACGCTGTGTAGCAACATAGGCAAGGGATCTCCCTATGTATGATGGGTTTACAACGGTGGATGAATTCTTGAACAAATTTGAAAACGAGGTGCCAGAATAGCAGTGGTTCGATGCTTTGAAATGGGCATTACGCGCTACACCCACAAGGTGGTGGGGTACGCACCAGTGGAGTTTTAAGGACTGGCGGGGATGTAGAAGGATGATGTACCTACGATTTGGGAAACTGCAGATGCGGCTAACATACAAGTATGATGGATAGGATGATCCACATGCACACCTTGCGAAATGGACCAAGGTCTATGGGGAAGAGCCACAACCTGAACGGGTTCATTTGTTCTGTCATACCCTGGATGCCATACCCATGAATTGGTATACTGAGACAGAGCTTCACCATGGCACGAACGAATGGGATATCTTGCGCGAAGAATTCCTGTTAATTTTCATGTTTGAAGATAGTTGGTGGGATACTGTTGATGATGCGCTACAAGTAGTAAAA
This sequence comes from Pinus tabuliformis, assembly GCA_031772625.1. NCBI lineage: Eukaryota > Viridiplantae > Streptophyta > Pinopsida > Pinales > Pinaceae > Pinus > Pinus tabuliformis. The sequence goes on along the minus strand of CM062809.1, from coordinate 857,639,138 downwards.
GCAATTATCTTCAAAATACCCCAGGAACCAATGGAAGTGCTTCAGCCGGAATGGGCGACCCAGTTGAGCTGCGCACTAGAGTGTTACAATGTAAATATTGAGGAGGATGATGAGGATCCACAGAAAATTAACATTCCCGAAATTGAAGGCTGTCGCGAGGTTCGAGGACCGTTGATTGAAAACCCTGACATCACCACGCCGCTAAAAACAAAACAGGTAAACATTGGGATAGAGGCTGAACCAAAGTATGCAATGCTTGGTGATTATTGGGATGATTCCACGGTGGATAAGGTCGCTGAGTTACTTCGTGAGTACCAAGACTTATTCCCGACCAAGATTACAGATCTAAAAGGGATCATTGGCAATTTAGGGATGATGAAGATCACCCTAAAACCCGAAGCGAAGCCGGTTAAGCAGATACCTTACCGCTTGAATCTGAAGTATAAGGAAAAGGTTCGCATAGAACTAGACAAAATGCTCGCAGCTAGAATCATTGACCCGGTGGAATAATCTGACTGGGTGAGCCCTATGGTAGTACAGGAGAAAAAGCAAAAGGGGGAGATAAGAATATGCGTGGACCTCAGGAGGTTGAATGACGCCTATGTACACGACTCATTCCTGACACCATTCACAGATGAAGTATTGGAAAATGTTTGTGGACAAGAAGCATACTGGTTCACAGATGGGTTCTCGGGGTACCACCCGATCAAGCTCGCGCTGGAAGACAGGAGCAAAATGACCTTCACAATGGAATAGGGCTACTTTTAATACACCGTTATGTCGTTTGGATTGAAGAATTCGTTGGAAGTCTTTTCGCGCATCTTTGTTTCCGCATTCAAAGAATACATCCACAAGTTCCTGGAGGTCTATCTGGACGATTAGATTGTCTTCAGATTGGTTAAGCACCACGTCACAAGCTTATGCTTGATGTTGGATACTTGTTGACGATGCCAGATTGTGATAAACCTTAAGAAGTGCACATTCCTAGTTCCCTTTGGGAACCTGTTGGGACATGTGGTCTACAAACAAGGACTGATGGTGGACCCTGTGAATATTTCCATAATTCTAAATTTGAAAGCCCCACAAAGTGTTAAACAGTTGCGCGCTACCTTGGGACACACAAGGTACTATAGGAAGTTCATCAAAAGCTATGCCCAAATCACCATGCCTATGGGAAAACTATTGAAAAAGGATGTTACATTTTGCTAGAGTGATGATTGCATGAAAAGTTTGGATGTCCTGAAGGGGAAATTGGCCTCCGCTCCAATCCTTGTCTTCCCAAAATGGGATGTGGAGTTTCATGTCCATGTTGACACGTCATGTATCACACTGGGAGTGGTGCTCACACAAGACGACGAAGAGGGATTGGATCACCCTATCGCGTTTGCAACTCGAAGATTGTCCAAGGCCGAAAAGAACTATTCTACAACCGAGCGCGAGGTACTGGCTATGGTGTACGTGCTCCAAAAATACCGAGACTATTTGCTAGGAGGACATTTCAAGATGTATACAAACCATTCTATGGTGAAATACTTGGTCAATAAGCATGTGTTGTAGGGGCGCATATACAGGTGGCTCTTATTGTTCCAAGAATATGACTTTGAGGTCATGGTAAAACCTAGACGACCGAACGCAGGAACGGATCACTTGTCACGTATTGAGACAGTTGAGGAACCCACTAGTTTAGAGGAAGGAGTACCTGATGCACAACTCTTTCCTGCACGCATCAGGGATGAGAACTTCGAAGATATAATCCACTTCCTGACAACAGGGACCACGCCGAAGGAATACTCCATCCAATAGAAGAAATAATTGGTGGTGCGTGCGGCGGAATTTTCTGTCATCGCGGGGCACCTATATAAAATGGGAAATGATGAGATTCTCCATGCAAGGTTGTGGTGGCCAACCGTGCACCAGGATTCGAAAGCACACTGTAAGGCCTGCGATATATGTTAAAGGACTGGAAAACCATTATGGAGGGATGAGATGCCATTAAATCCATAAATGACACTGCAGACGTTTGAGAAATGGGCAATCGACTTTGTGGGACAGATCAAACCTCAAGGAAAAATGGGTGCTTGCTACATCATCACCACGATAGAGTACCTGACACAATGGGTGGAAGCGCAGTTGGTCAAAGACTATAGGGCCGTTACAGCTGCAAATTTTTTGTTTGAACATGTGTTGGCCTGATTTGGATATCCAAAGATATTATTGAGTGATCGCGGTACACATTTCCTGAATGAAACCATCAGCACGCTCACAGAAGAGTTCCAGATGTATCATCAGAAAAGCACACCGTATCACCCACAAGACAATGGGATAGTAGAAGCATTCAACAAAATACTGGAGACTGCACTAACCAATGTGTGCAACATGCATCGAACTGACTAGGACCTACGCTTACCTACAGTACTATGGGCTTATAGGACAATGTGTAAGAAACTGATGGGGCAAACACCCTTTCGATTAGTTTATGGCATGGAAGCTGTAATACCGATGGAATATATCATACCTAGTTTGTGCATAGCAGTGCTCATAGGGATGATGGACCGCGAAGCTCTGGAGGAAGGACTCGTGCAATTGGAAGAACTTGAGGAGGAACGGTTCTTGGCTAGTTTTCATCAACAGGTAGAAAAGCAGCGTGAAAAAGCCTGACACGATCGCCATATTAAGTTGCGCACATTCAAGGTAATTGACTTAGTACTGATGTATGATAGTAAGTTTGAAAATTTTCTGGGAAAATTCAGAATGCATTGGTTGGGACCATACGTGGTTAAGGAAGTCACAAATGGAGGCATGGTCCAGCTAGTCAAACTAAATGGAGAACCCTTCCCAGGAAAAGTGAATGACTGCCACTTGAAGCCTTACACGAGTGGGTTGACTATCTGACTAGCTGGCAGAAGCACAATCTTCGCACTCCAGGGAGCTAGACAAAGGTGTGGGACTATAAACCTATACTAGTACAGATGTATGGGAACAGTTCAGTCACAGAGGTCTTGGAACAGAGGATGCAATAGATTAAGAAAGCAGTAGCTAAGTGCACTGTCGACATCAACATAGTTCGAGGATAGTTGGAGGGACTTCGCGCCAAGATCATCACACCAAATGAGTGACTCGAGGGCAAGTCACGATGTTTGTGTTGGGGGCCTTTTGGGCATGGAATCCCCCCACAGCATGTTTTGGGGCTCAAAGCCCAAGTTTTGACTTGATATTGTTGTAAAGACTCAACGAATTGCGAGAGTGGAGCACGAAATGGATAATAGAATCATAGGGTTGTTCACCCTAATCTTGTAATATAATGTTGGCCTACCCATGATTTGTGGACCATGGGATTGTATAAATAGAGCAAGGTTCTAAGTAGATATAAGACATAGAATAGAGGATGGGCATGAAAGGTCTTAGTGATTAAGTCGAAGTGCGAGGTGTGTCTTGGGTCGTAGAGTAGGAGAAGGCTCTGCAGCTGAGTTCACAGAGGCCTAGTAGAGTCTGCAGCTGAGTGCATGAACCCCTGCAATTCAGTGCGCAGGGTGGAGTCGAGTCTGTAACCAAGGAAGCAATTAATAAAGAGAAGTTTTATCGTAATTCTGTGTATCTGTTCTTGGGTTATTACATGGTAGATATGAATTGCAAATATACTGTTTATTTACTGTGCGCACATGTATGAATTATTTATGTTTTTGAATATAACTTAACGCATACAACTAAGCTAAGGGTGGAATACTAGTAAGGACTTGGGTAATAACAACGTTCGACCCTGAGTAGGGCTACGCGAAGGCAGAATTTCAGGCTACGAGGTACTAGAAAGTGCGCATAGCAACATGTGCGCAGGGTCGAACCGCGGACCACTTGAACTCATTAGACATCTCCAAGGTGCAAAAACCTAGTTCTAGCACCCTCCCATACTACTTCAGGAGAGATCTTAGTCCGCGTTCCGTGGTCTGTTGCCGAAAGGGCTAGGAGTACCGGGATTTGTTTGACTAAATCAACTCTGAACCTGGTTCAGGCCCCAATAAGCCAACAAACCCTGAGAAAAATGGGGTAGCAGGAAGAAAAAATCGTAAAATTCAAGAATGCATTAGAGCTATGTTGCATGTTCAAGGTTTGCCTTAATTTCTATGGCATGAAGCATCCAAAATAACATTCTATATTCAAAACTAAAGTCTTCATAAGATACTTGACAACATGACTCTTGATGAAGTTTTTACAGGAAGAAAACCTTGTGTAGATCATATTAAAATGTTTGGTCGCCTTGTATATATTCACATTCCAAAAGATAAAAGGAAGAAATTGGATCCTACAAGCATGAAGGGCATATTTGTTGGTTATAGTACCTCATCAAAGACATATATAATCTACATCAAAGAAGGTCATAGAATTGAAATCTACCAATATTTGAAGAATTCCCAAGGGAAGAAGAAGATACTATACTGAATTATGAAGGAAAAAGTCCCGTGAACTTGTGCAACAAGTCATAATACCAGAATCTCGTAAGGGACCTGCTTGGTTAATATCTACTCTTCAAGAAGAAAAAGGAAATGCTATAGCTAAAGGAACATTCATGGAAAGTAAACAACCAAAAACATATTCATGGTATGCAACCTATATGAAAAAATTGATTGAAGCAGAACCATTCTCTTTTGAAGAAGTTGTCAAACATCAAGAATGGAAAGATGCTATGGAATGAGTATATCAATCTGTAATGAAAAATGGAGTTTGGTAAATCGTTCCTAGGCCGAATGACAAAGCTATTGTAACTTCCAAATGGCTCTAAAAAATCAAACATGCAACATATTGAAGCATTGATAAGTACAAAGCAAGTTTTGTGGCTAGGGGTTTCTTTCAACAAGAAGGCATTGACTATGAAGAAACATTTGCTCCTATAGCAAGATACACAACAATAAGGCATTAATATATTTGGCAATAATTGTGGGATGGAACATCCATCAAATGGATGTTAAGACAACTTTCCCGAATGGTACCATTTATGAAGAAGCATATATTGAACAATCCTTGGGATTCGAAGTACATAGTAAAGAAACTCATGTCTCTAGGCTGAATATGACACTTTATGGTCTTAAACAAGCCTCTAGGGCTTGGTATGTGTTGACAGTGCTGGACCTGCCAACATGTCAAGGGGATCTACCTGGAAAGAGGTCCCAGTTAGACCTCAAACTGTTTGGTGTAGGAGTCCCAGCAGTGGGTCGTAAGGTAATGCCTTAATCTCGATGTCGCATAGAGGCAAGTAAGATAACTCTTTCAGTAGCAAGGGTGTGATTGATGCAGAGAGTCAAGGAATGTCTACGAGAGGTTCCAACACTTTGAAGGGAGAGGAAGGTGAAGGTGAGTTCCAGGTTGAAAGGGATCAGTCCCAACTCGGCTAGGAACATAGCACACAAAGGACATGCAGAGCTTCCGACGGAGTAATCCACTCAGATGTGACAGTCACAACATACAAGGTAGGATAACATGAACAACACTCACGGAACAGTCCGAGATGAGTGTGACAGTTGATATAGCAAGGTTCATGAGAAATCTTTGTCTGATGTCCGGTAGCGCAGTCAACACGGACGGTGACAACATTAACAACATATGCAACACATTAACAACAAGATTCATATAATTGCATACAAATCAGTTCATATACAAGTACGTAAGTTAAACAACATATATCATTAAGGCAACCAGAACAGTCCAACTACAATAACAACATATGCATGAAGATGTGTTGGCTTTTATTATTAAAGAAGTGTAAGTCACAATCATACAATACACCATGTAAACCTGCTAGCCCCAAAAATGGAACAGTACAACCACATTTGCCTACTCCTCCAAAGAGATGTGCTAGCTCCGTGTAGTGGAGAAGCCAAGGCACGTTACAATATTGTCCAAGTCTTCTTCAAGATAATCTTAGTAGAAGATTGGATGACCGGAAGCCTATACAATGAGTTATGAGGAACTATTTATAGCAAAGGGTGGGGTGACCCTTGACATTCCCCTTTATGGTAGTTCAACTACCCTTATGACTCCTCACCTACTCTATGACGGTTACATCCAACTTTCGACACTTGACTTACAGTTGACATGACTCAACATTACAATGCACATGTACTCATGTGAGACAACATGGCTTGAGCAAGCCTTGTAAGACATCACTGACACTCGGTCCACTGTGGTGAGACCAACTCTTTGACTTGCTTATGATCGTGAAGCTGGTGAGTTGATGCCAAGCTTGGTCATCTGTGATGGTGTGCATGTACCTCATGGTGACATATTTCTGCAGTGAACTCTTGCCTCCTTTGCAACCGGTGCATTGGTTCGGCCCCTTCATCCAACTCATCTGCTAACATGCACATGGTCTTCTTGGGTATGGTTGAACTGGCAACACACTAATGCATAGTGTCCATGCTGATCTTCAAGTGTGTGCTAGTGGTCATGTGCATCAACTTGCCGAAGTGCATGTTCAACCCCAGTTGGACTTCTTGTCTTTGCCTTGGTGAGTGTGTTGAATGGGTTGGGTTGCATGCATGCGCACAATGACATGCATGTTGATGAATCCCTTGCATGTGATCAACAACACTGCTCACCATGTCTGCTCCTTATTAGCTGATAGGATGGATCTTTAACTTGTACAGGTGAAGTTTCATCCGTGAGTGCATGTTGCACCCACTGTTGTTCCTAATCCTATTGCAACTCATTTGTCTGTTTGTGCAGCTTCATTTTCTTCCTTGAGTTGTTGCTTCGGCACATGCAACTCCTTCTTCATTCCATCTTCTGCCTTCACACAATCTTCAAGTCGCACCATCACTTCATAGCTTGAGTCTCCAAAGTTGCTTTCATTACCAAAGGATCTGCTTGATCTTGCAACTTTGCTCTGTCTCTATGTTGTCAACAACCTTCCTCTTCCAATCGATGCATTTTTTGCATTCGCTGTATTCATTGCATTAGATATGCTGCCTTTAGTTATTGTTCATGATGTTTCTCATTGTGATGTTGTTGCTTGATGTCCTTGTCCATGAACAACTTGATGTCTACATGAGTAGGCGAGCTCATAGACACTTGATTGACTACATCCCCAAGCGTGATCTGAATGGTGTCTTCATCTCTCCTCTCCTGGAAGCCATTGTACCTATAATGCTAAGAGGCAGATGAACACCTGCGGTACCTGGAGACATGGAAACACTTATAGCAAGCAATCTGTCAATCGAAAATTAGAATGAACATGAGAATTGACTTACAAAATACCTGGGTGAATGATCATGATGATTGCGCAATTTCGGCCGGGAGGTCGAGAGACCAACTGCCAAGACTGCACAAGGCATAGTCTAGGGTGCTAAGAGATTGACTGACTTCTAAACTATGTAATGCACATCCAGTCTAGCTACTACCTACTGGGATTGCGCATTGCGCAATTCTAGTTGGGAAGGACTGCTCGCCCAAGGATATATTTGCGCAATTTATTGAGCCAAGTAGCCACTATCCTCCAGAAATGTGCAAAATAGTCCTGGAGACCAATGTTCGGCATGAATGTGCAAATATGATAGGAAGGTGAACCTTCCTTCCCTAGATTGCACAATGCAGCCTTGGTGAAGGAGAGTTTGGGCCAAGGTTGGCCCAACTCGCCAACAGACAACTAAAAGCAACTAAGACAGTAAATGCATGGAGACACTAAGTGATAGCAGAAGTGATTGATAGTTCATGCAAAACATGAGTGAAATATTAAGAAAATAGATCAACATGCATGTGGGTGAGGCAGTTCCCCGGTTGGGCAAACGTCCGTGCAAAACAGTTTCATGCATGCGATAGCAGTGAGGTAGCAGCTAAAGTTGAAAAAAAGCTAAGACAAGATAGAATACATGTAAATGACAGTAGGAATTCAAAGAAATCAATCAAACAACACTTACACAAGCGAATACACAAAAAGCGACAGAAATGTAGCACAAGGCATGGGAAAAGAGCTTACCCCAGAACAACCGAGTTGAATGTGCTAACTGCTCCTAGATGTGATGTGGGATGTCAAAGCTACAATGTTGATGTGAGGAATGAGCTATGCAGCGTCTAGTTGACGAGTTTTGATAACATCAAGGTTGTGATGCGCATGCCACAAATCTAGGGGAAGAGACACTTGGAGGGAGGTTTCCAAATTGTTCCTTGCATGTAACCTCCAACTACTAAACATAGATCCCTAAAACAAGGGATGCCTTTGCATGATGCCTTGGGATAAACAACCCATGCATGCAAGTTTGTTTTGCTTAGTCCTGGAGGGAACCGGTCAACTCTGTTGCACATGCAAGAGGCTGCTTAGCTGCTAGAGAAAAATGCGCATTTCTAGCTGGGAGCTGGGCGAGCTGCCCAGGAGATTTGTGCAATTTATGGGCCAAGAACTGGCTGTTGCCAAGATTTGCACAAATCCTGGGCTGAAAAGCCTGCTGCTAGGAAAATTTGCACAAATCTTGTTGGGAGGGTTGGCTAGCAGGATTGCACAATCCTGGAGCCCAGCAGGCTATTAGAGAGGATTGCGCAATTTATGGAGGGAAGTCTAGTTTCCCTCTAGAAATGTGCAATTTTCAAGGGGAAGCTGCTCAGCCTGTAGCTGGACAAAGTTTGGGTGAGCAGCCTGTGAAGGGAAAAGATCAAACTATGATTGACAGGATGCCTTTGAGCAAGAAAGACACTGAAGCTTGAGGACTTGACGAAGCAAGGAAAGCCGTTGTGAAGGTTGGTAGGGAGGCTCCAGAACAGGCTAAGGTAAATTTTTGGAGGGTGGTTGTAGTTGCTAAAACACTTGGTGACACACTAGTAGTATAAGTGCACAAGCAGTATAGTCGTCAGAGTCTAAGTTTCATCTCTAGTGTTGCTCCACTACCAGCAGGCCTGGACAGTACCCCGGTGGAGTCACATAGGAACACAAGCATGGATCCACTACCAACGAGCCTGGTCAGTGCCCCGGTGGAGTTACTTGCATCACCTCCCTGCACAGGAAGCCTTTCTCTTCTTTCGCCTTATTCATTTTTCACTTTGAATTTTTTTTGAATTGTCATTTTTCATTTTCACTGTGCATAACACTTTTTCATTTCAGAGGCAGAAGAGGGATCCCGACTTATTGAGAGAAGAGGAGGTTGTTCCATTAGAGAAGTATTTTATTGTATCTCTAATGTGCTTATTAAGTTTTCCCCCCACCTTACTCTACTTGACTGAGCTGACAAGGGTTAACCCAAAAACAACCGACTAGAGCAGGTGGCACTAGTTATCATGCAAGTGTTGTGTTTTCACCAAGGTTCACTTTGAAAAATACATATTTTCGTTCGACGTACCATGGACTAAGAGTAACAAGCTCATCATACAGAGGCAAGACGGCAGATAAATATGTAGTCATAGTTGTACAAGCCCTCTTGTACATTACCGAACTCGTTTCATGAGTCACACATGGTTTCATGCAAACTAACCTACAAATGAAATAAGTGAACAAACCAGCAATCAACAAACAAAAGCAAGAGCAGAAGCAAAAGTCAAAGCGAATCAAGTAAACAAACAAGCAAGCAAACAAAGCATGTAAGCAAACAAGCATGCAAGCAGACAACTAAAAGCAAACACTACTCCTACTCCTACACTAACGGTGCATGGGCCTAATCACGTGAAGTGATACTTCCAATGCAGCCACCGATGCATTGGTAGACCCATGTTGGTGAAGGCTTGGTCCATGAGTAACCCAGTTGTGTGGACCAGCAAGCAAGAAAGATATAACAATGATGACAACCACATTTCGTGTTTAAAAGTTCCCACAGGACATAAGTGAGTGCATGTGCATGACGGGTAGTCTTTGGACTTATCGTGGTGTTGTGTAACACTACATGCAACTTTGAAGCAAAAGAACACTCTTGACTATGACATGCAAGCAAACGAAAGAAACAAGGATAACTTGTGTTGCGCACGAGTGCTTGCAATGTGAGATTCCTCCAATGCATGGGCAATGGGATCGTGTAGTTCGAGTGGAGGAAGTGTGATCTGTGTGTGAGATGGATCTTTAATGCACACAAATGAGTGATGAGGAGCCTTGGGCGATTGAACAATTTCATGATTGGAAGTGAGACTAACCCCAAGAGAGCGAGGACTTGACATAACCATCAGCTCGGGTTGAAGTGCCTCGACAGTCTTGGGTATCTCAACTTCATCATCAGGTAGATCATCATAAACCAGTGGCTTCGAAAGATCAACTACAATAGATTCATGATCGTGATAAAAAAATGGAAGCAAATGGATCACGACCGCCACGATCAGAAAAATCAATGAATCCTTTGGCATCCTCATGATCATATGAATCGAATAGAGGGGTAGATGAAAAGCGAACGAACTTATCCTTTGCGTTTCCAAAATAGACATATGAAGGATCAAGTGGAATTTCAATGGGTAGCTTATCCTCTCCATTGTTGAATGATGGACTAACACCAAGTGAGTACTGTGAGTGATCAACAATGGGTGCATCCATGGATGAAGACACACATGAAAAATCATGGATGGCAGGTTCACCAAAGAGGCTAGGAAAGAACGGAGGGAGCTCAGATGGAAGGGAGTCATCCTTCACCGAGTGTTGATGTTCAAGCTCCCATTCATACTCTCCATGAATGATAGCACATGTTGGTTGTGCAACACCAACTTTGTTAATGGGTTGTTCCTCATTCACAACAAGTGAAGAGTTCGGAATGGACAAACACATGACAACATCATCCGAAGGAACACCTGAGTGCGAAGATGGAGGTTGAAAAAAAGAATGCATGTGAAAACTCGAAAGACTCAACCAAATCTACATGAAAATTGAGTGGAGTGATGTTGGGAGGGTGTGAAGGTTGAATAGGTGTACAAACATGATCCTCAACATCACTGGGCGATGGTGGAACTGTTGAATGAGAGGGAGGCAGATAGTCCATTGAGACAGTGCCTGCTCCCACATGAGAATGTGCAGTTTCATCAGTGAAGAAGGCTGAGTGAGGCTTGACATCAAGCTTCCTCTTGGGACGGGCAGATTTCTTAAGACAGTACTTGAACTGGTCCCAAAGATAAGCAAACTTCATCTGGCTCCTCGGAGCTTGAAACTACAAGTCACGGAAGCACTGCCAAAAATCAATGACAGATTCATGTGGAGCCCTCCGTTGTTGTAACAGCTTCTGGTCAAGATGGTTTGGATCAAAATGATAGAAAGTGTCTTAAATAAGATCACAAAATTGCTCAAATGAGTGCACGATGTCAGCTAGTAGGCTAAGCACCCAATGAAATGGAGATTCGTGAAGTGTGAATGTAAGCAGAAAACCGACCTATTCATCAGTAAACTCATCTTCCTCACGAATCATGGAAAGAAAGTTATGTAAGTGCTCAGGCCTTCACCATTATACGTGTGAGTGGACAAGAGATTGAAAAGCTTCCTCGAGATGGAGACATCTTCACGATTCAAAAAACACCTCGGAGGAAGAAGAATGCAAGACTCCATGAAAGATATGCAAAGGTTCAAAACTGGATGAGAGGACATTGCTTATCATCAAGCCCTACTTCTAGTGCCAGAAATGTTGACCGTGATGAACCCGCCAACATGTCAAAGTGATCTCCCCTGTAAGAAGTCCCAATTATACCTCATACCATTTGGTGTAGGAGTCCCAATAGTGGGTCATAATTTAATGCCTTGACCGCGATGTCGCACAAAGGCAAGTAAGATAACTCTGTCAGTAGCAAGGGTGTGACTGATGCAGAGAGTCAAGGAATGGGTACGAGAGGTTCCAACACTTCGAAGGGAGAGGAAGGTGAAGGTGAGTTCTAGGTTGAAAGGGATTAGTCCCAACTCGGCTAGGAACACATCACACAAAGGACATGCACAGCTTCCAACGGAGCAGTCCATTCGGTTGTGACAGTCACAACATACAAGGTAGGATAAGATGAACAACACTCACAGATCAGTCCAAGATGAGTGTGAGGGTTGATATAGCAAGGTTCATGTGAAAGTCTTGTCTAATGTTCGACAAAGCAATTGACACATACGGTGACAACATTAAAACCATATGCAACACATTAACAACAATATTCATATAATTGCATACAGATCAATTCATATACAAGTACGTAAGTTAAACAACATATATCATTAAGGCAACTGAAACAGTCCAACTACAATAACAACATATGCATGAAAATGTGTTGGCTCTTAGTATCAAAGAAGTGTAAGTCACAATCATACAATACACCATGTAAACCTACTAGCCCCAACCGTGGAACGTTACAGCCACATCTGCCTACTCCTCTAAAGAGATGTACTAGCTCCGTGAAGTGGAGAAGCCAAGGCGCGTTGCAATACTATCCAAGTCTTCTTCAATATAGACTTAGTAGAAGCTTGGCTGACCAAAAGCCTATACAATGAGTTATGAGGGACTATTTATAGCAAAGGGTGGGGTGACCCTTGACATTCCCCTTTGCGACAGTTCAACTACCCTCATGACTCTTCACCTACTCTATGACAGTTACATCTAACTATTTATACTTGACTTACGTTTGACATAAATCAACATTACAATGCACATGTACTTATGTGAGACAACATGGCTTGAGCAAGCCTTGCAAGACATCACTGACACTTGGTCTGTTGTGATGGGACCAACTCTTTGACATGCTTGTGATGGTGAAGTTGGTGAGCTAATGCCAATATTTATCGTCTGTGATGGTGTGCATGTACCTCATGGTGACATATTTCCGCAACGAACTCTTGCCTATGTTGCAACCGGTGCATTGGTTCGTCCCCTTCATCCAACTCGTCTGCTAACATGCGCATGGTCTTCTTGGGTATAGTTGAACCAACAACACACTAATGCATAGTGTTTGTGCTGATCTTCAAGTCTGTGTTGGTGATCATGTGCATCAACTTGCCGAAGTGCATGTTCAGCCCCAATTGGACTTGCTTCTTGTCTTCACCTTGGTCAGTGTGCTGAATGGTTTGGGTTGCATGCGTGCGCACAATGAAATGCATGTTGTTGAATCCCTTGCATGTGATCAACAATGCTACTCACCATGTCTGCTCCTTGTTAGCTTCTAGCATGGATCTTTAACTTGTACAGGCGCAGTTTCATCCGTGAGTGCATGTTGCGCCCACTATTGTTCCTGATCCTACTGCAACTCATTTGTCTGTCTATGTAACTTCATGTTCTTCCTTGAGTTGTTGCTTCAGCACGCGCAACTCCTTCTTTGTTCCATCTTCCGCCTTCGCATGATCTTCATGTCGTGTCGTCACTTCATAGCTTGAGTCTCCAAAGTTTCTTTCATTACCAGTGGATCTTCTTGATTTTGCAACTTTGCTCCACCTCTATGTTGTCAACAACCTTCCTCTTGCAATCGTTGCGTTCGCTGCATTCAGTATGATGCCTTTAGCTATTGTTCATGATGCTTCTCATTGTGATGTTGCTGCTTGATGGCCTTGTCCATGAACAATTTGATGTCTTTGTGAGTAGGAGAGATCATAGACACTTGATCGGCTACATCCCCAAGCGTGCTCTACACGGTGTCTTTGTTTCTGCTCTCTTGGAAGCCATTGTACCTGTACTGCTAAGAGGCAGATGAACACTTGCAATACCTAGAGACATGGCAACACTCATAGCAAGAAATTTGTCAGTCAAAAACTAGAATGAACATGAGAACTGACTTGCAACATACCTGGGTGAATGATCATGAAGGTTGCGCAATTTCGGCTAGGAGGTCAGGTGACCGACTTCCAAGACTGCACAAGGCACAGTCCGGGCTACTAAGAGACTGACTGACTTCTGGAACTGTGCAATGCACAGTCCACTCTGAATGCTGACTGCTATGATTGCAAATTGTGCAATTTCAGATGGGAAGGACTGCTGGCCAAGGGACATGTTAGTGTTAGTCTTTCCAGCCTTCCTCCAGTGATCAAATATGCTCTTACAAAGTGATTTTGAAGTGTCAAGGTAAAATTTTGTCATTTCAAAGAGTTTTCAAGCAAAATTTGGTCACTAGGCATTAGATCTAGGGTTTGCTTTCACTCCTTCTAAAGTTGTCTAAATGTTGGTCCATGTCATCATTCAGCTGAGTCTATCATCATTCATATGGTTGTCACTATCATCTCAATGTCTAATGAGTCATTTTACATCTTGTTCATGCTTTAGTTGCGCCCAGGCAAGGTCATTTTCCTCTCCTAGGGTTTTGAAGCCAATTTCTCTTGGACGGTCAAATCATTAGCAAAACTTGTACCCAGATGTTCATACACCTTCCCCTATCCTTCATGTACCTTATTAAACACTTCCAATCCCTTAGATCCGCCAAATTCCTCATTTTTGCACAAACCCTAGTTTCTAGCTACAACCTGGCAATTTTCTAGGTTTGGCCTGTGTTTTGCCCTTTTGGACCCCTTCCCCTCACTCAATCTCTGAGATTTTACTTTCCCCTGCTTTCTAACATCCCTCCCCACTCCAAAAAATTTCCCCAAGAATTTAGAAGCCTCTTATCCCCTTCATTTCGCTCCATTTCGACAAAATTCTTTATTTCACACATCGGGACAAGTCGCACTCAAATGATGTTCCAGAGCAATAAAAGATGAATTTTGGAAAACTGAGAGAGGTTTTTGTCCACAATATGCCAAAGAAGAAAAACCTCCTTCACTTTTTGCACAGGTGTCATGGTTTTAGAGAAATGTCAAAATTACAATCGCCGGATCCAAGGAGGTTGGCCAAGGCACTAAAACGACGGAAAAGGCCCGATCCATTCCAAATTTTGGTCAAAGCCTCTTTGACTGAGCATGGTACTTGATTGGGGACTCCCAGCCCAAATTTAAAGAAATTTGGAGAAAATTTTGTCATTTGTGAATTTTTTGTGCCATAAACAGGTTTTTCCGCTTGACGGGTCTCACCCCCCGCGCGACCCTTTCATTTGGCAACTCCGTTCTAGGAAAACTCAGCATTTCTGGATTTTTCATGAAAATTTACACATGCTCACCCATTGCCAAGAGATTTTATGAAGTTTTGGGCCTCCAAAAAGTCAAAAAACAAGCAAAAAATGACTTTCTGCCACATTTTTGACACACAGAAAGCAGTCTTGGGAGATTGCAATTTTGGAGGGGCAAATGACAACCAAATTCCGAAATTCCAGTTGGGTTGGAAATTAGACTCACAAAAATTTCCAACAAGCCTACTCTTGCCTCATTTGGACACCTGAAACTGCCCCAAAAATGCTCTCAAAGGCGCGCGACCCGTCAGGATTTGGCGCACGACCCATCAGGCAATTTTCACAATTTTTCACTTACAGCTCATGGATTCGCCCAGCTTTTACTAGTTTTGACTTTTGATGGGATTTTTCACCCTCTTTGATGTAATTAATGTATTTTTATGTTGAAATGACACTTATTTACCTATTCTAGAAGATTCATTCATGAAATAGCAAATATTTAATGAATGAATTGGTTTCCTAGCTTATAGAGGCAAGTTGTTTTGACTGCCTAGATTTTAGTGCTCAGTTTAGAATTGGTTGAAACAACTCCTAGAAAGGATGTGCTCGACCCCTAGAGGCAAGGAAATATTATTAGATTGCCTATATTATGTACTTTCTTGGTCATTTTCATGGTTGGACTCTTGAGGGAGAAGCTCTTATTGTATTACTCACTGTATCTCTGCAATTTTTGGCAAAGGAAGACCAGGGTTTTGCAGTCCTTTTTGGGATTCTTGTGGTTACATGTATTGATGGTGTGTTTATCTATGTACTTGAAAGTGTGTTATGTGAATCATTTCCTTTCTTTTCCTTCTGCACATTAAGCAAATGAAGTGTTAAAGTAGAACTCATGACTGTCATGCTCTGCTTTTAAGTTTGTTTAATTTCAATGTTTTCTACTGTTTAAGGAGAATTCAAAGTTATTGTTTGCTCTCCTTAACTCCTCAGCTGTCATTCTTAATCATCCACCTCAATCAAATGCATCAATATTGTCTCCTACCTCGCCCCAAAGAACCTCCTGCAGAAACTGTGTCCAATCCCCGCACCCAAAATTGCCACCTCCTCAATTTGCCACCAAAAAACCCTAAAAATCCCAAATCAACCCTTTGATCAGTTTACTAGCCTAAAATCAGTGTTACCCTATTGGTTATCTCGCCCATTGAAGATCTTTATCGAGATAGACCGTAGAGAGCCCTCTCCTGCCCCGTAGGGCTAGCTACGAGGCTAAGTGGTTTGATGGTGCCTTGAGGTTTACCTTTCTCAGCCTGAGGTGAAATTTCAAGCGCTAACATATTGGTGACCATACTGGGGAGAACAAAGAAATTGTTGTGGATTGATGTGTTTGTTTCATAAGTCTTAGACGGAGCCTGAAGTTATGCCAGGTAGCCTTCGAAACGCTTTTTCTTTGCATTAGCGGAAGTAGATAAACGTTGCTTCAGTCCATCTCCGTGAGCTTGTGGATACAGCACTTCATTTGCATTTTACCCCAGTACATGTATCAAGTTCATATCTGATTGTTGATAGTGGACAACGATCAGACACTTGAAAGGCTGAAATCATTCACTTGGCGACTCTAAATCATTTTTGAGATCAGATCCAAAGACTCCACTGGAGGATGATCCCGACCAGCAAAAACATGAAAGGACAACATGGACAGATCAGGTACTCAAGTTGGAATTTCATCCAAGACATTTTGTTCTTTGTCATAAATTATTGCTTCTCTTTTCCCAAGAATGTCAAGAAGGCTTTGCAAAGTATACTGTATTTGAGAAGAGATCCTCGTCCTGCAGTTGATTCTTTCCCTTTGAAGATTGTGAATACCAAAGATTTGCATACCTTTGAGCTTGATCAAGACCTTTCTTCTAAATCTTGTGATGACCATCTTCAAATTGATGAATCTCAAGAGACCAAGACTGATTCTATACCTGTTGTACATACCCCTACACCTTGTAAAATTCCAGATCGGTATAAACCTCTTGTTTTACCTTCTGTTCTTCATGCTTTCCCCAAAAACTATGATCTATACTTGCGGAGGTTTGATGGTGAAAGTAAGAATGTCAACGCTGAGCAACATGTGCAGAATTTTGAGAAATTTCTAGATCTTTTTGAAGTTGATGAAGAAGATGTTAGTATAAGGCTTTTTGCTCTTTCTTTGCAAGCCAAAGTGAAGAGTTGGTTCAAAGCCCTGCCTGATGCAAGAATTTTAGATTTCCAGCAGTTTGTCAAAGTTTTTCTCAACAGATGGATGATCGGACAAAACCTTTTCTTGATTGTATAAGAGTATAACCAGCTGAAAAGATTGCCAGGGGAGACAGTACAACAATTTTCAGCCAGATTTAATCAAGTTTATTATTTGATGCCAGTTGATATAAGGCCTACTCCTAGATCTACTCTCTTGCACTATCCGGGTGCCTTTGATCCGGAGATGGATTTTCAGCTGAGAGAAAGGGATATTGCAACACTTCACGAGATGCAAAACAATGCAGTAAATGTAGAGGCTCATCTGCTGATCCGAAGGGCAAGGTTGAAAGAAGAAGAGATGAGAAACATAGATCCGGCTGAATCAAAATCTCTAGAGGTGAAGCTTGAAATTTTGGTAAGTGCAGTAGAAAAGATGATGGACAAGATCAACGCAAGGAATGATTATGATGTTCAAGCTCATGGCTCGCTGATCGAAGAAGAACAAGTTGTTGATCCAAAACATTTTGTTTCTTATCCTAGTTGTCATAGATCTGATAATGATTGTTTTGTAGATCACATTGGTGAAGAGAGATCTGTTGATATGACATGTATGCTTGATGATATGTTTTATACCGACGATTTGCCTCAATATGATCAGTATGATGATGATTATGTTCTCCAAACAAAAGCTAATCTTACAGACAAACCAGCAGTTAGTTTGTGGGTGGAGGAAGTTCATTTTCAGCAGCTCGAATACAATGTTCAGCCATCACATATCAGCTATGACAGTGATGAGGTAAGTGCAACAAAGTTTGAAGTAAGTGAAGGATCTTTGCCTTTTTGTTTTGATTCATGTCAGTTCATTAGAAACAACTTCCATGAAAATAGAAATCAGCTGTCAACAAGTCTTGATCTAGACCATCTTGAAGGCAATAAAAACCTTGTTCCAGACTTCTCATATTCAGATTTGCAGCCCCCAAATGCCATTGGTTGTCAAGTTGCAGATGAAAGCATGGAAGCTGACATATTTGATCAAATGATACAAGAAGGTTCCCTACCTTTCTGTTTTGAATCATTTCAGTATTTGAAGGGAAATTTGCATAGTCCATCTTCAGTGAAGAATGAGCAGCATGTAGGCAATCATGTAATCACATTGGAACCAATAGAAAATGGGTTACAGCAGTCTTTTCAAGCTTTTCATGATCCAATAGCTGATGTTTTGGATGAGGATTGTAGTCAAAGTCTTTCTCCATTGACTACATGTGAGCTTGAAACATGTGCTGATATGAATTTGATCCAGCAGCCGGTTTCTTCGTCATTTTCAGCAGAGGTCTCGTCACAAGGCTCAAATCAAAGTTTACATTCATGGTATGAGGAAACGAGAAGTAATCCATTAGATGAGCTAAGTTCCAGTGTGCTTGAATTTCAAGATCCTTATGCAGTGTTTTTGGAGGTGGATAGAGAATTCATATCATTCAACGGATCTGTTTCTAAGTTGTCATGGGAGTTGCCTTTCAGTAGTTCTCTCTTGTTGTTCACAAGCGAGCACTTGCGGAGAATTCAACCAGCAGATGGAATACTTACTTGGTTACATTGGTTGTTTCATTTCACTTGATCAGGTGATGAATGAAACTGTTAGAGTAGGTTTTGATGAATAAGCTCCACTTTGAGCATCATTTTCAGTTTGTCGGTTGTGTTTAGAGTCCTTTGTGAGTCAATTTTCAGTCTTGTTGTTAAGTTAGTTTGTGTCGGTTTTCAGTCATGCATTTTGGTTTGAGTTTTTGACTCCATTGCCCAATGGTTGAAAACACTGGTCTGCTCTCCCAGAGGTCTGCGGTTCTTGGCACCTCCAAGGAGCTACCATCCCCATTGGAGCCAATGTTAGTGTCAGTCTTTCCATCCTTCCTCCAGTGATCAAATATGCTCTTACAAAGTGATTTTGAAGTGTCAAGGTCAAATTTTGTCATTTCAAAGAGTTTTCAAGCAAAATTTGGTCACTAGGCATTAGATCTAGGGTTTGCTTTCACTCCTTCTAAATTTGTCCAAATGTCGGTCCATGTCATCATTCAGCTGAGTCTATCATCATTCATAGGGTTTTCACTATCGTGTCAATGTATAATGAGTCATTTTACATCTTGTTCATGCTTCAGTTGCGCCCAGGCAAGGTCATTTTCCTCTCCTAGGGTTTTGAAGCCAATTTCTCTTGGACGGTTAAATCATTAGAAAAACTTGTACCCAGATGTTCATACACCTTCCCCTATCCTTCATGTACCTTATTAAACACTTCCCATCCCTTAGATCCGCCAAATTCCTCATTTTTGCACAAACCCTAGTTTCTAGCTACAACCTGGCAATTTTCTAGGTTTGGCCTGTGTTTTGCCCTTTTGGACCCCTTCCCCTCACTCAATCTCTGAGATTCCACTTTCCCCTACTTCCTAACATCCCTCTCCACTCCCAAAATTTCCCCAAGAATTTAGAAGCCTCTTATCCCCTTCATTTCGCTCCATTTCGACAAAATTCCTTGTTTCACACATCGGGACAAGTCGCACTCAAATGATGTTCCAGAGCAATCAAAGATGAATTTTGGAAAACTGAGAGAGGTGTTTGTCCATAATATGCCAAAGAAGAAAAACCTCCTTCACTTTTTGTACAGGTGTCATGGTTTTAGAGAAATGTCAAAATTACAATCGTTGGATCCAAGGAGGTTGGCCAAGACACTAAAACGACGGAAAAGGCCCGATCCACTCCAAATTTTGGTCAAAGCCTCTTTGACTGAGCATGGTACTTGATTGGGGACTCCTAGCCCAAATTTCAAGAAATTTGGAGAAAATTTTGTCATTTGTGAATTTTTTGTGCCATAAACAGGTTTTTCCGCTTGACGGGTCTCACCCCCCCGCGACCCTTTCATTTGGCAACTCCGTTCCGGGAAAACTCAGCATTTTTGGATTTTTCATGAAAAGTTACACATTCTCACCCATTTCCAAGAGATTTTATGAAGTTTTGGGCCTCCAGAAAGTCAAAAAACAAGCAAAAAATGACTTTCTGCCACATTTTTGACACACAGAAAGCAGTCTTGGGAGATTGCAATTTTGGGGGGGGGGGGGGGGGGGGGGGGAAATGACAACCAAATTCAGAAATTCCAGTTGGATTGGAAAGTAGACTCAGAGACCTTTCCAACAAGCCTACTCTTGCCTCATTTGGACACCTGACAGTGCCCCAAAAGTGCTCTCAAAGGCGCGCGACCTGTCAGGATTTGGCGCGCGACCCATCAGGCAATTTTCACAATTTTTTACTTACAGCTCATGGATTCGCCTAGCTTTTACTAGTTTTGACTTTTGATGGGATTTTTCACCCTCTTTGATGTAATTAATGTATTTTTATGTTGACATGACACTTATTTACCTATTCTAGAAGATTCATTCATGAAATAGCAAACATTTAATGAATGAATTGGTTTCCTAGCTTATAGAGGCAAGTTGTTTTGACTGCCTAGATTTTAGTGCTCAGTTTAGAATTGGTTGAAACAGCTCCTAGAAGGATGAGCTCGACCCTTAGAGGCAAGGAAAGATGTTATATTGCCTATATTATGTACTTTCTTGGTCATTTTCATGGTTGGACTCTTGAGGGAGAAGCTCTTATTGTATTACTCACTGTATCTCTGCAATTTTTGGCAAAGGAAGACTAGGGTTTTGCAGTCCTTTTTGGGATTCTTGTGGTTACATGTATTGATGGTGTGTTTCTCTATGTACTTGTAAGTGTGTTATGTGAATCATTTCCTTTCTTTTCCTTCTGCACATTAAGCAAATGAAGTGTTAAAGTAGAACTCATGACTGTCATGCTCTGCTTTTAAGTTTGTTTAATTTCAATGTTTTCTACTGTTTAAGGAGAATTCAAAGTTATTGTTTGCTCTCCTTAACTCCTCATCTGTCATTCTTAATCATCCACCTCAATCAAAGGCATCAATACTGTCTCCTACCTCGCCCCAAAGAACCCCCTGCAGAAACTGTGTCCAATCCCCGCACCCAAAATTGCCACCTCCTCAATTTGCCACCAAAAACCCTAAAAATCCCAAATCAACCCTTTGATCAGTTTACTAGCCTAAAATCAGTGTTACCCTATTGGTTATCTCGCCCATTGAAGATCTTTATCGAGATAGACCAGAGAGAGCCCTCTCCTGCCCCGTAGGGCTAGCTACGAGGCTAAGTGGTTTGATGTTGCCTTGAGGTTTACCTTTCTCAGCCTGAGGTGAAATTTCAAGCGCTAACAGGACAAATTTGTGCAATTTCTTGAGCCAAGCAGCCACTTTCCTCTAGAAATGCGCAAAACAGTCCTGGATGTTAGTGTTGGTCAAGAATTCATAAATCTGGAGAGGAATGTGATCCTTCCTTCCCCAGATTGCGCAATGCATCCTTGGTGAAGGCAGACTCCAGGCCAACGATGGCCCGACTCACTGACAAAAAACTGAAAGCAACTAAGAAAGTAAATGCATGCTGACACTAAGTGATAGCATAAGTGATTGACAGTGCATGAAAAACATCAATGATATATTTAGCAAACAAATCAACATGCATGTGGGTGAGGAAATTTTCCTGTTGGGCTAACGCCTGTGAAAAATAGTTTCATCCATGCGATAGCAGTGAGGTGGCAGCGAAAATTGAAAAAAATCTAGGACAAGATAGAATACATGTAGAAAACATCAGGTGTTCAAAGAAATCAATCAAACAACACTTACACAAGTGAATACACAAAAAGCGACAGAAATGTAGCATAAGGTATGGGAAGCGAACTTACCCTAGAACAACTGAGTTGAATGTCCTGACTGCTCTTAGATGTGATGTGGGATGTTAGAGCTACAATGTTGATGTGAGTAATGAGTTATGCAGTGTCCGGTTGATGAGTTTTGATAACATAGAGGTTGTGATGCGCATGCCACAAATCTAGGGGAAGCGACACTTGGAGGGAGGTTTCTAAATTGTTCCTTGCATGTAACCTCCAAATGCTAAACATAGATCCCTGAAACAAGGGATTCCTTTGCATGCTGCCTTAGGAGAAACATCCCATGCATGCAAGTCTATTTTTCTTAGTCCCAGAGGGAACCGGTCAACTCTGTTTCACATGCAAGACACTGCTTGGCCGCTAGAGAAAAATGTGCATTTATAGCTGGGAGTTGGGCTGGCTGCCCAGGAGATTTGCACAATTTATGGGCTGAGCAGTTAACTGCTACCAAGATTTGTGCAAATCCTGGGATGAAAAGCCTGCTGCTGGGAAAATTTGCGCAAATCCTGCTGGGAGGGTTGGTTGGTAGGATTGCACAATCCTAGAGCCCAGCAGGCTATCAGAGAGGATTGCGCAATTTCTGGAGGGAAGGTTGGTTGCCCTCCAAAAATGTGCAATTTTCAAGGGGAAGCTGCTCAGCTTGTAGCTGGACCAAGTCCAGGTGAGCAACCTGTGAATGGAAAAGATCAAACTGTGATCAACAAACTGTCTTTGAGCAAGAAAGACACTGAAGCTTGAGGACTTGACGAAGCAAGGAAAGCTATTGTGAAGGTTGGTAGGGAGGCTCCAAAACAGGCTAAGGTAAATTTTTGGAGGGTGGTTGCAGCCGCTACAACAGTATGCTAGGATGGATACATATCTACAAAGGATTGATTTTTCAAAGGGTTCCACAGATTCAAATCTTTATATCAAAGTAGTGAAGGATGAACCAATGATCATTCTTCTATTTGTGGATGACTTACTCATAACAAGTGTGGAAAGTTGTATTCAATAATGTAAGAAACAATCGAAAATGAAATTCTATATGAAGGATTTAGGGCTTATGAATTATTAATTGGGGTTGGAAGCTTGGAGAAACCTGGCAAAATATATCTAGGTCAAGGGAAGTACATAATTAAGATGCTACAAAAGTTCAACATGATGGATAGAAAACCAATGGCAACTCCCATGATCACCAATTTGAAAAGATTGAGAAGTTCAGAATCAACCCTCGTAGATCCCACAAGTTATAGATAATTGGTTTTCTCTTTGATGTATCTTGTAAATACACATCCA
This sequence comes from Pinus tabuliformis, assembly GCA_031772625.1. Classification (NCBI taxonomy): domain Eukaryota; kingdom Viridiplantae; phylum Streptophyta; class Pinopsida; order Pinales; family Pinaceae; genus Pinus; species Pinus tabuliformis. The sequence continues at coordinate 857,615,936 of CM062809.1, read as the reverse complement.
TATATTTGTTTTGCAATGAATATTCTTAGTCAAATTCAAATGGAGCCTAGACATGACCATTGGATAACATCCAAACATATATTGATATATCTATGCAGGACAATACATTACTGCCTAAATTATGATGGAAAGAACAATATCCATCTAATGGGATATACTGATTTAGATTGGGGAGGCAGTGAGACTGATGGAAGAAGCACAACTGGAGGATGTTTTAGCTTGGGATCCTCTATGATATCATGGATGAGTAGAAAGTAAGAATCAATTGCTTTAAGTAGTGCTGAAGCTGAACATATTACAACATGTGAAGTTGGTAGAGATGTTGTTTGGTTAAGGAAGCTGCTATCTTATTTGTTTAAAGGACTAGTGGACCCTAAAATTATATATTGTGACAACACAAGTTACATAAGGTTGTCTAAAGACCCCATATTCCATGCAAGATCAAAGCATATAAACAACAATTATCATTACATATGAAAATTGGTGCATGTGGTGGTATAACTATAGTATATCTTCACTGATGAGCAAGAAGTTGATATGTTGACAAAATATCTTCCTAATAAGAAGCTTTTTCACTTAAGAATCAAGCTTGGATTAGTTGATATTTCCTCCCTAATCGAGAGGGAGAGATAGACACATCATTCTTGTCTCCAAATTATGAAGAAATAATGGAGGATTGGGTAAGCATATGAATATCAATACTCTTTGAGGATGAGGTAGGGAATCCAATAGGTAAGAGTATTCGAAGAGGAAATTCCTTAAGGATGTGTAAATCCAAGACAAGATGTAGAAATATGGTGATATAATTGCAACTACTCAGGAAATTTTAATCTAAATCAAGAGATATAATTCTACTCTACTTCTATGTGGAAACTAATTCACAATTTATAACAATCTAAAACATGCAATAAGGAATAACACACAAGCAAAATATTTTTCTAGGGTAAAGCAGCTACTAAAAACCCCTTAACATCTATTGCATTGATTCAGAAAAATAGAGAAACTATTACAATTGCATGCTCCAACTCTAAGCACAACCTGCAAAGGTAAAATTGTCCTCACTCTGAATAAGCAACTCTGGTCAACACTTAGCCACTTTATGTCCCTTCCTATCCTCCTATTTCCTTGTGAATCCCCGAGTAATTAGCCCCTATTTATTAGGAATTCTCCTCTAATTGATTGCACAATTATCAAAAAATGATTCTCCTTCTTGCATGCAACAATTGTACACTCAAACTAGTTTACAACTGATGTTACATTGCCTTGGTATCTCCACCACAACTAGGGAACACAAATTCCTTGCATGAACTAGATATTTTGAGCTGATTGATTAGTTAACTGGATGATCATTGAGTTAGACTCCTGTCCCACTAAATAATTGACCTTCCACTAGTTCCTTCAACAGTTAGAACTAGTTTAACTCAAAACAACTTGAAATAATTGACCTTGATTGGTAAAAACTATCAATCACACGTGCTTAAGTGAAATCCAAGCCCACTAACTTGAATTTACTAAGCTAATTGAGTGACAAGAGCCATTTCACACAAGTTAACTGCCTCCAAGTTGTCTACTAATGTGAAAATTCGAATTTTCTCAATTTGACCAAGGCAAAGTCAAAGTGAGGCTTTCTTGTTGCATTGTTTAACACTCCCTCTCAGCAAGAAAGGTATTTTCAACCACCCTTATCCTGCACCTATGGAATGTACTGTAGCACTACCTCTCACTATTATTGTTTCTACTGCAAAAATTGCAACTAAGAAGCATTAAAAAAAACTGAATAAAATGTGTCTACAACTATCTACTAGGAAATTGTGTTGTTGCTAACTCTGCTACTAAGTCTCATGCTCTTCTTTCAATGCTGCTCTACACTACTTAGTGTCTGACTAACACTGATCCTCCTGCTACTGAATATTGTGGGCCCCTATAGTAAGGTAATGATCCTTGAGGAGAAGACCTCATGGATCTTGCCCAAATTTCTGCAACTAAGGGTCTACATCGCCCCACCTCACTCCTGAAGGTATGGTTGCATGCATGGAAAAATATACCTCTAGCTTGTAGAGGTTTCTCACTCTAACTCTAATCTGATTCTCTTGTCTGGTACCTATGTGTTTCAAAGAGGCTTTCCATTTACTAAAGATCACATCATAGCCACGGTCTTCCAAGACTACAATAGAGATGAGATTCTTCTTTAGGCTTGGCACAAATATGACATCTTTGAGGCAAAGAGGTGTAACACCATCCCCCCACATCCACCCAAGTAGCCATGTCAATCGGGGTAAACATGAGACGAGAGGCTACTATGATTAGATTCAAACTCCTATGTGACCTTAAGGAAGTGGAATTGATGGAAGATCACACACAGTCATCCAACATCATCAACAAAACCCTCAGGAGACAAGTCAGCCACTAAGACATCATGTCCCTAGGTCCCATTGTTGTTTTGGACCTCTGATTCCATCGTCACTCTCATACTATGGGCAAGGGAGCAACCAGAGACCTGAAGTTTCTCTCATAGGCTTGTATGCTAGCGACTGTGGACCAAACTTGCCATTTCGGTGCCGTGATTCTAGGATTTAAGCCACTTTTTCATGCCTATAGCCCAGGCCACTGCCCAAAATGGAATGAAATCTTGAAATCGATCAAATTACAGGGAAACAATGATGCAAAAGAAATAAGCTCAACAAGACCTTAACCATACCCCTACTAGCCATGATAGGCATTTCGTCAAACATATCATCAACATGTAACCTACACATGTAAACAACATAATTAAGTGTACGAATCTCATACTTATCTGAGAATCGTTATGAACCATTGTTCCCTGATGTCATTTGTTGCATATTCATCTATTAGGTCATAGGCACATTATCCATTCATATACAAGTAAAAACACGCTGAGAATCATGCGTAGTTGTTGTCGTAAAATGTGCATATAACCAACATAATAGGAACATAAATACAATAAACATATCAGCCATAAAAATCCATATATACACTAGTAAATTTACACATGAAAATCAATGGGATGAATTTCTCATTAATCAATGCAATGAACCAACCAGCGATGGGACTACCATGTTCAACCTAAACATAAATCCATTGAGCCAAGTCTCTCTTCAGCCTATCACCCTCATTCCATATTAAAAGCATGAATGTGGGACTCATAGAACACATCAAAAACACCAATCAATGTGGATTCCACCAGAGTTCTCCACCTACACCGTGAGGAATTTGAGTGCCTCCTAGTCTCTCAGTCTTTACTGTGCATCCGCAGTCTGATCCAGGGATCACTAGGCCCTACACCAAGTCACACTCTCCAGGATTTATCGTGCATTCCATTCTGGAATCACTAGGCCCAATGGACAGAAAATCCACCTCTTGGATTTACTGTGTATCTCGCCATTCACCGACAAGGATTCCTAGGCCCACCGAGGCACACAATCTGGCTTTACTGCAACCCACAGTCTGTTTCAAGGGTTACTAGGCAAATGGCTTCGCGCATCCTCATTCTGGTTCAAGGACCCCTACACCATGTGTTTGTCAACTTGGAGATCCACCCACTGAGCTTTGAATCCAATCCATCCATCTCACATAAACTGAATGAGATAACCCATATCAACAAAGTTATCAGGAAATGGCATGGCTAGGCTGAAAATATTGTCACACCTAGAAAAACCCATGCCATGGTAGAAAATAAAGACATGCAATCCCATGCATGCTAAATATAGTAAGGAAAATACATATGTAATTTGATACCTGCAATGAAGCCTATTGTAGCTGCTTGATCCTGCCTTTCCATGCTTGATATTTTATTCCTCTTGCCTTATTTTCCTTTCTTGGTCCAATGCCAAAGTGCTCCAAGAAAACTCTGTGTCCAAGAGTATGTGAGAGAGAGAGAATAATGAAAGAGCTCCAAATATAAAGTGAAAAAAAGTTACCAACTGATCCTTAGAAGCCTTTTTATGAATGAGGCCTCTATTTTCTTCATTTCCCATTATTTTCCTCTTCGCATGCAACCTGTGACCTTTCACCTCCTTTTTCTTCTAATTTCCATTATTTTCATAAATAATTGTGCCAAAAATTCCATTTTTCCTTTCCAAAACCTTAGCCGTTGCCTTTGCCAATTTCTTCACCCATAAACAACCAAATGAACACCCCTAGGATGTCTTGCCCAACATTCATCTTGGAATAAGTGTCCCAATCATCCTTGGTTATTATTTTTAACTTTTATTACATGGAATTTTCACTAGGGTTGTTACAGAGGGGAGAATTAATCCCTCTTAAAGGTCACTATACAAATTCTGACAGCATTGTACCTTCCATCGTCCCCAAATTCAATACGCATCTGGAGATATTTCTCCTCTAGGTCACTGAAAAACTCTCTACACCCTGTCATGTGGAATGAGGCACCAGATTCCATGTACCACACACTCCCCATCACTATGCTTTCCATACATGCAATAAGAGTGAAGTTTAACTTAAACCATGGAGCCAATGCTTCACCTGTTGCTCCTCTTGCAGGCTCCTTCTTGCTATATTTTTAGTGTGGACAGTTTGTAGCATAGTTCCCAAATTCATGACAATTGAAGCATTTTATTTTGGACAAGTCCTTCTTATTTCCCCCTTGGCTGGATTTAGCCTCTCCTTGGGACTTCTTTCCCTTTCCACCTAATGCAAAATTTTCTTCATCCTATGCTTTAGATGAAGTTCCATCCTGGTTATTTCTCTTGAACTCTTCTTTAACTAGATCATACCAAAACCTTTCCCACTTTGGTAAATTTTCTCTTCTATTCACCAAGTCCTGATAAATGTAACAAACTCCTCCCACATCTACTGAAGTAACTGGCCAACTGAGGTAAACGTGTGATGAGAAGTTACTATGATATGATTCGACCTCCTAAGTGACCTTAAGGAAGTGGAACTGGCAGAAACACACCATATCAAACCTTATGCACCTGCTCTAGGACTCCCATAATGCATTTCCAATCATTTCCTTAACCATCCCATTGGTCCCACTAAGATTTTAGACAACTAAAACCCTAGGTGCTCCCTTGATATGGGCAAGGGTGTGTCTGGAAACCTCCAAACGAATGCACAACATGGGTATGCATGTGTCTAGGGACTTTTCACCTCAAACCTATGCTTGCAACTCCGAGATTTGTGCCACTTTTTAGGCCCAAAATCTAGGTCGCTGCCTAGAAACCCCTATAGCTTTCAAAATCAGTAAATTACATGATGAAAAGACTTACGTATCAAAAACTGACTCCAGGACTAGGCCTGACCATCCCAACCGGGACTAACATTTTGTCAAACACTTGGAATCAATGCAATCTATAGGAAATGAATACAAGACAGGGAATAAATGACTCATCATTCATATGATACTTAACAAGAAGGATCACCACCCTCTTTCCTTAACTGCTTGACATCGATTAGGTCTTGCATCCATTATCCTTTCAGTTACAAGTAAATACATGAAATAACCATGACAATAACAAGTCATATAACCATGCTTATAACAAGAATTAAATCATGTAAATAGAAATGAGATAACGACCTTTAAATCCACATATTAACAAGTACAAAATCAAGAGAACTTAGCTTTTATTAAACATAGGAAAAACTAATCATGTTCAAGATTGCCACGTACCACCCTACCGTAGTCATGGTTGAACCAAATCTTTCTTTTAGCCAGTCACCCCATGCCATATTCCAAGCATGAAAGTGGGATCTCACAGATAAACCAATCCAAAAACAACCAAGGGAATCTAGAGGTTAAACCACCTCCACCCTCACGAAACCGTGATCTCAACAAAACCAGCACCGATATCACAAACCAAACCGAGCTAGGAATGCCTGTTGACACCATCACTATCCTTGAGGAATTTTTCGTCTCCTTGTCTCTTAGGCTTTATCACAATCCACACTGGATCAATAGGCCCTAAACCAAGACACCAATCCCTTTGGATTTACCGCAATCCACACAGGATCACTAGGCCCTAAATTAAGACTTCTCCCTCATGCTTTACCATGTATCTCACCAAAACTGGTCAAGGGATTCCTAGGCCTTTGGGAATTTTCCTGATACCACCTTTGCCCCAGATTCTGAAACCATCCGACAATTCCAAATCTCAAAACCGAGAAAACAATCCCATCACACCATGGTTATCCAGAAAAAGGTAAGGTAAGGCTAAAAACCACTCTTATAACTCGACAAAACCATGCCACCGAAAACAAGAGAACCATATACGAACATGCAAATCCATGCATGTCAAAACCAGATACAAAATCACACATGAAATATGTTATTGTTGGCTCAAGGGTCTTGGACCCAGGTTCAAAGTGTACTCCGCACCAACAAAACACTCAACCATTAGCCCTTCGACAACGACCTACAAGCATATCGCAATCTCACCCGAAGTCGTTATGGGAGGTTGCATAACTAGGTTTCTATAGCCATAGGGATATGTGCACTATGGCGCCCATGTGTTTATTTATGCCTTAGACCTATCTACAACTTCACATACATAAATAACTTCACATTAATGATTTAACTCACATATTTTCACTTATCGCATAAACATATCAAAAAATAGTATAACATTCATTATTTCACATAATTCAGTGAAAATCATGCATAACAATATGTATAAACATAGATACATAATATTTCTCTGAATCTTCTTCTTCTTTTATTAATATATATCCTTAATATATACAACTTCTTTGACCTTCGTACCCAGCTACAGGTGGTTTACGCACTCAGTTGTAGACTCTTCAAGGCCTTCATGCACTCAGTTGTGGAGCCTTCTCCTAAAACCCAAACTACAGACTAAAGACAGAAGATATCAATGATTCATCTATGACTTCTCCTATTTTTGACAAGGCACTATATGTCCTTATATACATTTCATTACTACAAGACCATGGTCCACATGCCATAGATCTAACATAATAATGAACTAACACTCAATACCCATTACAAAATGAGGGGCTTTGACCCGTCCCAAATCCCCTAAACATCGTGCGGTAAATATAATTTCATGGATTCCACATGCCCCGCTCCTCAAAATGTGGAGGCTTTGACAAAAACTGGACTAGTTGGGTTGCACCCAACATGCCCCCACGTGGAGTAGGAATATCCTATCTGCAGACATAGATGATCCCTCTAGCCCAAGAGAGTGGGTCTAGCCACAAAAAATACAATCTAATGTAAATTTCCTTAGATTAGAATCGAATAAGAGGACCTACCTCTTATAACGCTAATCCACTTAATGGTGATCTTGCTTCCTTGCTCCAGCTTCCTTTTGTCCAAGTACTTGAAACAAACATGCAAGAAACAACAACAAACATGATAGCATAAAATCAAATCCAATCTACTTAAAAGGTCAAGGAGTTATAAGCTATCAAATATAATATTACACCTGATATAGGAAAAAAGCCATTAGTTGTATTAAAATAAACTTCAAAGATAAATACAACTGAAGCCTTGACGTTGGAGATCTCCTTTGCGGTATCCAAGTCCTACTACATGCCTTTTCGGCACTCTTTTAATCCTCTAGCTTGACATGAAATGGCTTCCAAGCTCTAACTCTCCCTCCTCATGCTTTAGCTACCAAATACTAGTCTTTTTTCATCTAAGACTGATCTTATTCTATTAAAAGCTAAAGATTTTAGAATTTTGCAGTTGGTTCTATCTCTCCATCACTTTAACCATGTGTTGTATTGTGTGTAACCAAAAAGGGTAAGACGAAGTGGTTTATATAGGGAGAGGAGGATAAGAATGAGATCCGCTCAAGGGGGAAGAAGGTCTTATCTCCTTGGGAAGGTCCACTTTTAAGGGGGAAAGAACCTTATATGGAGTTCTTGGCCCTTATCCAACCAAACGAACATCCAACACATTGCCACTAGAAGTTTCTAGACATGAAACTCTGTTTCCTTTTATAAAAACTTTCTAGAAGTAGACCAACGCGGGTATTGTGCTAACAGTAGCACCGATTGGCATGGGTCACAGTGTTAAACTCTGCAAATCGGCACGGGTGATACACTGGTAAAGAGCGTTGATCTTAAAAACTAGGTTTTAAGAAGTATTCTCCAGAAATGTTCTGAAGGAAGTGGGGACTACTTTATTCAAACTTAAAGGGATTCAAGAGAATAGGTTTCATGGTGAAAGTATAACACAGTAGTCACTACTAGGGTTCTCTAGGATTAGGAACAGGGAGTGACAGGAGAGTGATAAATTACTGTGTAACAGATGCCCCCTAAAGTACGAAGTCAGAGCTGAGAGCGGTGACTAAAATTCTTTAAGATGGAGCGAGGACTTGGAATACCAGTATTGGAAGACCTACAACTCAAACATACATGTACATATCTAAAATCTTATAGTCATGCTTGATAAACATGAGAGGCATATAACAATACACGAATCCATGGTATAGGCGCAACTATCCATCAAGAAAAGGATCATGTGCATGGATCCTTAGCATGGACGCAACCGTCTGACTGAAGGGATCATATGAAATAGATCCATGGCCTGGGCACAACCATCCACATAAAGAGGATCAAAATGAAAATGCCCACGGTATGGTTGCAGCCATTCAACTGAGCAGAATCAAAATGATACCCACGGCATGGTCACAGCCATCCGTCTAAAAAATCATGTATATAATCATGAATGACTCATCACTCCTCACAACCTAGACCTTTTTTATCTAAGCCCAGGGTCTTGCGCTCCAACACGACATAATCAAAGTACAAATTCTAACATGTGAATAGATGTGTTCAAGTCTAACATGCTAGAAAAACACTTGATAACCACCCAATGATGTGAACTGTTAACAAGCATGAGAGAAACCACCCATAATGTCAATGGCTCTCAAGGTACTATTAGTACAATTCATGAAGTGTGAATAAGGAACTAAAGTCAAACACCTATGAAATCACTCAATCGAGGGCCAATGATAAGAGCCTGTCGTCAAGTGCGAAGAACTTGCCATTGAGGCATGCAAGATCTAAGGTACTGGAAGGGAGTTTCTAGATCAACTTCATGAATAATGAGCTGAAGTCGACAGGAAGTGATCTATCGAAGGAAGGTCATAATGAATGCTTCATCATCGACACAAAACAGGAAACACAATGAATGAGAGTAATCCAAGATGGTGACATATGATCAGACAATGTACAGGTAGGAAGACTTCTCTTGAACATGTGAATGACACAACTACATATTTTGGCAGCATTTGACATCATAGGATCAGAGGTCATGGTGACATGGCAGAGATCATATGATAGGTTTAAAATGTATAACCAAAAACCCAGGGAGGAAAGTGACAGAGTGAGGATGTCCCAAAACCCAAGCTTGACGGGGATAGCATATGCTTGTAATATAGGTCCATCCTTTGGATGGATCCATCCTAGTAATTTTTATGAGCCTTAGGAAGGAGTAGTTCGGTCTCATCATAATGACAAGTCCTATGTTGTTTAATATTTTAACGAGTCCGACAAAGGTGAAACTTGACATATTTTTCATGTTTAGAGAGTTTGAAAAATACGTGGAAAAGAAAACTCCAGAAGGTCCCTTTTCATAAATTTGTCTCTCAAGCCCGAAAAGGTAGAAAACAATACTTGAGAGAACCTCTTGGCCATGTCAACCGAGTACCTTTTTCATAAATAGTTTATCCCACATGGAAAAAGTGGTAAATGTATAATGGGTAAAAAACATTTCGTAACCTTTAATGAGTTCAAAATGACAAGAGCTCGGTAATCTTTTCAAATTTTGAGAGTCAGAAAAGAGTTCAAAGATGACTCCCTGCATTTATTTACTTTAACGAGTCTAAAAGGGAAAAAATACTCGGCAATATTTTCAATTTTTTATGAGTCAGAAAAGAGCTTAAAGGTGACTTGTCCTAGAGGAACGAGTGGTATAAAGGGTAGCAACTAGTTACAGTTATGGTGGAACTTCTCAAAAACTAAGAGGTCAAGAAGCTGGCTAGTAAAACCACTCATTGTTGCAGTTCCTCAACAAAGGGTAACACAACCAAGTGAAAGCATATGATTCACCAAAGAGATGGTGGCGATGGAATGAAACAACCAAGGCTCATCTAGTAGAAGTTAGCTGATAAAAACGACAATCACGAGATGTAAATTGGGCATGGGTTCATTTTTACACAAGCTTGAACCATGGGGAACTCTTCTTGAATTCGGTTTCATGTTTACACAAGCTTGAAACGAAAAACTATGCTTGAGTTAAGTTTGCATGCCCCCATCATAATGACTCAATTCGAGGTACATGGCCCCAAGCTTCATTTCACTCAGCTAGGTGGATGGAATGAAGGTTCAATTTCGAGATCTAGGAAAGACTCGACTAGGATTTTATGAGATTCGAATCAAAGATTCGATTTGGAAAATGGATTTGTTTCATTTTTTAACGAGGTTGACATAGTAAAATAAATATCCTCGGACTCCTTGATTCATTTTTTGATGAGCTTGACACAAGACAAGGAACTATGCTCTAGCACTTTGTTTCATTTTTTAACGAGGTTGATACAGGAACAAACTATCCTTGAAATATGTTTCATTTTTTAAGGATTTTGATACAGGAACAAACTATCCTCGCATGTTGTTTCATTTTTTAACGAGGTTGACATAGAAAAAGAACTATCCTCACAACAACTGTTCATGGACTATATGAGAACATGGCCCCCAAGAGGTCCTCACTGGACAAGAGAACTACACTCTGGGAGGAACACATGTCAACTAGTACAAATGATAGATCAGGTTCCAATGCCCCCAATACATAATGTACTATACCATCTGTTGTATCTCTAAGATAATGATGGTCAGCTATTATGCCAGAGAATCTAAGATAAATGTTTTGGGGGTTTTGTTTTAATTTGGGAGACCAGTGGATGAACAGATATATAACTGATGTGCCTAACCTCTTGAATAATATCAATATCTCAGCAAAGGGCTGCTATAAATATTTACACAATGAAATAGCTTTTATGATGATGAGCAGAAATAGAAAAGTAATATGATTGCCACAATTTTCAAATTGAAATCTAAATAATCATAAGTATGAAAACCTTTAAACTATGTTTAAAGGTTTGAGAAAATACACATGATCTTACAAAAGATGCTGATGATTTATTTATTTTGAGGGAATTAATTAAACAAACAATCCATTATTTTATTCTCTTTATAGATTATCACTTCAGAAGCTTATAGGAATATATTGAAATACAATTATTCCTACCTAGTTATCTCTACAAGACACAAGTATATGAAGAAAAAACATAATGAATGACACTAGAAAAACTTACAGGAAACACGAACTGTGTAAAACAAAAGTCAGAATCCTTTTCTTTGTATTAATGATCCAGAAAGATTGATTACATCAGATGTCTAGGAATGCTTCTTCAAGGGTGCAACCCTTAATAACTCGTGAAGAGAGTTATTTATACAACAATAGGACGAAAAATATCCTGAATTGCTTTTACAAAAATTGATTATTTACACAACCAAAAATAAAATTGTCTAATGATCTAGCACTACTTTGGGGCTACGCTGTTTGATGACTATTACTGAAAAAGTTGAAAAGTGGTTGAAGTTGGTTGATTGTTCCCTCAAAAACTAAATGTTGTTCAATTATCCTTAATCAAGTAAATCTGTTAATTCTTCCCAACGTTTATTATCTGGGATAGAAATCTTTGTTATGCTCCTGTAGATTTCATCCATCTTGGTATATTTAGTAAAAGTGGGTTTTACCAAAAATATATGCTTGATTTCATCCAGGATGAAGAGAGAATCCCTGAGTGTTTTTACTATGAGAGATGGTATTGCTGATCCTTTGATATTGGCTACTGAAGCTGCATGGGTGCCCACCTCTGTTAACTTCTTGACATAATCCTCAATTGGCATCAATTTATCATTAATAACCATCATATAAGCTAAACATTTACTAACCAAAGGTTTAATCTTGTTGAAAAATCTTTGAACTATGTTGTTAACATTGTTGCACTTTTCTTGTAGCTGAAGGTTGAGATTTTTCTTAGTGATAATCTTCTTTACCTCTAATATCGTTGCAATTTTGTCACGTATCCTTAACTCCTCAAGATCATAGTCATCCTTGGAATTCAGAAATTTGATTATATCAGAGGCAGTCTTTGGCATATCCTCCAGCTGCCTAGTTATGGATTCCACTGCTTCCTGAACTTTTTCCAAGACATCTTTCTGATTAAATATTATCTTAATGGAGGGCCAAATCTCCTTGATTTCCTTTGTGATTTCTTCCCACAATATTTATTTTGCTAAAACCAACTTGATTCCTATGAAGGAATCTGTAAGTTCTTTCTTCAACACTTCCACTTGGCCTTTGAGTCTATTTGTTTCAGTTGTGTGTGAATTTTCTGATATATACTTCATCCTTTATTTTATTGATTTCTCCTGTCTAGATAGACAAGTTCTGAACAGATTCAATAAGTTGTTCAGCGCCTTTTGTTGTACCTGTTGCTGATGTAGTGGTTGTAGTAGAAAGTCTGGTGATGGGAACTATTGTAAGGGAGACTACATACATTGAAGTTTGAATGTTCTTGATAGCTTCCTCCTTCTCCTTAACCAATTTATCCATGTGCTCGTCCATTTGTTTTATTTGTAAATTTTGTTCTATGAAGAGTTTCATCATAGCTAACTTTTGAGTCTCTGTCTCCTCGATTTCTTTGGCCATTGGATCCTTAGATGCTAGTAGTTTCAGTTGTTTCTTTAATGCTGTAAACTCAATGTTCTTTTTCTTAATGAGATCCTCTGCAACATTTATGTTTGAGGGATCATATCCCATCATTAGCACTAGATTTTCAAAGGATTGAATCTTGGTATGAGGAGACCTTCTCCAACTTTAATTGTGATTGAATGTTGGCCAATGTAACCTGCATCTTTGACACACTCATAGCAGTGTTTGTCAAGGTTGAAGCAATCATTTGTCTAGTTTGTTTGTGCATCTCAATTTGATCAATTGGATGCACATCCTTAACATTAAACTCAAAAGAAGTGTGTTTCTGGTATTGTGTTGCAGTCCTGGGCTGAGGAACTTGGGCCTGCAAGAAAGCCATTTGCATCTTCCCCTTCTCAGAGTTGAAGACTAAAAGAAGCCTGGATTGAGAGCTGGAAGAATGCTTCCAGAAATGGGTGTAAGTATTCAACTTCAATTCTTCATTCTTTCTTTTGATTTCACTAAAGACATGGAAGATGTCTTCCTCTTTATTCTCTAGAATGCCTCCAGCAATTTGGACTATCTGTTGTTCATTAGATGTGGTAGATTGAGTTGGAGATTGTATAAACTGTTCACCAGACTGTGAATCAATATTCATAGGGACCCTTTGTTCCTTTTTCCTGTGAAAGACCTTGAGGCCTTGGCTTGTTGCCTCAGTTGCGAGTGAATATTTTTATTCCCTCCCTCTTTTGGATGTATTTTCCTATGCAATTGGAGTTTGCATAGTTGATGTAGAGACTGCTTGCTCCTCAGCCTCTTGGAGAGTATTCCCTGTCCATTCCAACTGATTATTGAACTATTCTATCTCAGGCCTAGCTGTATGATGATATGGTGTGAACTTATTTTCCACCCTGAGTTTGGAAATGACTCCCAATGGATCATATGACCAAGAGAAATTGAGAGCAAATTTCATTTCTTTTAATAGCTTATCAGCTTCCTCCCCTGCTGCCCTAGTATTACAAATGAGCTTTAAGCTTAAATTGTGATTTCTTTTTGGTTGCTACAAAATGTACTTCATCTGCATTCAATATTTTCCTCAAGTATTCTAGTGAAAATATTCTAACAGGAAGGTACTTTGGCAGTTTGTAGGGTGGAAGCTGACAACCAAAAACCCTGATTTCTGTGTAGTTTTGGTAGCAATACCAATCTCCTGTTGCAGCTTGATCTATGAACTGAAGTTCTTTGATAATCTCCTCACTGATCCTTGGTAATGAAGCGCTGCTCATAAGGCTGAGGCTTGGATGAATAAATAGTTCTATGAACTGATTGTATGTGAATTCTTCTTTCTCCTTCATCCTCGTTGAAGTCCATAAAATCACTGATTGTTGTTGTCCTTCTTCATCAAGTTCCTACAAAGAAAATGGGAATTTGTCCCCCTGAAAATATATAAAGAGATACACAAGTATTGAAGCATACTTGAATACTTCTTTAGTACTAAATTTGACAAACTACTCATGTATGGTTTCAGCTATGAAATGATCGAAATCATAAATGACAATAGGCTTATAATCGGAAGAAAACATGGATAAGAAACCAAGGATGGCTTCATTGACAGACTGATCAGAGTGATAACCGAGAAAATAGGACAAGATAGTAGTAATAGGCTTGGTTCTATCAAGAAACATAGATGAATCATAAGGGGGATTTCTCTTTGGTAGAGGACTACCAATTGCTAAAAACAGTTCCAAGGTTTGGGATATCTTGGTGAAATCCAGTTTGTTATAAGCTTCTATCAGGTTTTCATGAGAAAAAGGATGAGTTGGTGTAGTGGTAGGGGTCTGCAATATTTTCTCAATTGAATCAACGTTAATATGATAGAGGATTTCTCCAATATGTGAGATAATGGCTCTCTGGCTAGGATTATAGGATTCATGGCATTTTCTCACAAACTTTGGAGCTTTGTGTATTTGTGGAAAAATATAGTGGGGTAATTGGGATTCCCAGAGCCCAATTTCATCACTCTGGTTAATTATCTGCTCTTCCCACTAGCAATAAATTTCAAATAAATAAGATTGAGAAGAAGTCTCAATTATTTTTCAATCCTTGTCAACTAATGGAGTATGGTGGAAATCAATTTGTGGGTGAATTATAGGATTTGAAACCTTTGCGATTGTTTTCCCCTTGGGAGGCATTTTGTCAAACAAAATGACGGACTATAAATGACAAAATGATAAAAGGAGTTACTAGAGTGGAGACAGGTAACTAACAAGTAGACCTAGAAGATGTGCATGCGAACATGACAAGTGGATGCTAGAATGTCGGACAGTGGCTGAGTTGTTGAGCAGGTGGTCTTGAAGAATAATCTTGGTCACAAAAGTTAACTGTGTAACCTTTGAAATGCATGACACAATGTTTATAAAGAGAAAAATGGAGTGGGAGGGTGGTGCCGAACGTTTGAAAGTTCATTAATTATCCAACGAGTTAATTAATGGATATTTGGTTATAAATGTGCAGGAGTGGAAATGAATGGCAACGAATAGGCAGTGGATGATTGGACGGGAGATATAAAGTGAAACGTGACGTGGGGCGGTGGTAAATGACTATGAAGGATATTGCATTCGGGGGTAAGACAGAGTGGTTTGTAGTTTTGGGATTTCTAGTCCCAAAAGACTAAAAGGTGAGTATTGTGGTTTATGTAGGCGATATTAAATACTGCCCATTTCGCCCCTCCACCACAGATAAACTTTGGGTGGCGAATGAGGGCTGAAAGGGAGTGTGAGTTGTATGATTTCAGAGGGGTGTGTGGGATGAGAGGTGAGGTGGAGGGAGTTTAACGTGTGAGAGGGGAATGAACAGTGGGGTCGTGATATGATAGGTGGACGTAGTGACTGTGGGTCCGGGTGTTTTAATGAATGGAGTGATAGCATATGAATTTCCGAGTGTTTTAATGAATGGAGTGATAGCATATGAATGAAATAACATAAATTCCAAACTTTGATTATTCAAACTCCTGCCATTAATATGTCTCCTAATGTTTTGAACTTTAGGAAATAACCATTTCAACATCTCAAAATTTCACATTTCTACCTACCCTTCTGTTAGCGCTTGGAATTCACCTAGGCTGAGATAGACAAACTCTCAAGGCTACATCAAACCATTTCACCTCGTAGCTAGCCCTACGAGGTATGAGAAGGCTCTCTCGGGTCAGATTTGATAGATCTTATAATACAATAAGCTGACCAATTAGGATCAAAGATATTAGGCTAGTAAATTGATAAGGGGGGTTGATTTAATGATTTTTGGGGTTTTTGGTGGCAATTGGAGGAAGTGCAATTCAGGGTGCGGGGATTGGGCACAGTTTTTGCAGGTGGGTCTTTGGGGCAAGGTAGGAGTTTATGCTGATGCCTTTAGCTGAAAGAGATGATTAAGGAAGAAAGAAGAGAAACTAAAGAGGGCGAACAATGAATTCGAATCCTCTCTAGACAGTGGAAAACATAAATTTTAAACAAAATTGAAAGCTGAGCATGGCATGCATGAATTCAAACTTTATCACTTCTTTTGTTTAAATAGCAGCAAGAGATTAAGAAATGGAACACATAAACACACTTACAATAACAGTAGGAGACACACCATCAACATAATAATCCACAAGAATCCACAATGAAGTCTGCAAAATCCTGGCCTTCCTTTTCCTCAAATTGCAGAGAATACAAGTCAATAATACAATAGCACTTCTCCCTCTAGAGTCCAACCATCAAAATGAGAAAGAGAAGGCATAATATAGAAGGTCAAACCTCTTTCCCCACCTCTAGGGGTCGAGCTCAGCTTCCTAGGAGCTGTTGTAACTAATTCTAAATCAGTCACTAGATAATAGACCAGCTCAACAACTTACCTCTAAAACTTAGGAAGCTTATCTATGCATTAAATATTCACTATTTACATCAAAGAAGCTTCTAGAAGTGGTAAAGAAGAGTAAAAGTATCTAATGCCATGAAATTTACACAATAATCCATCATTTACATGCCCAAATAGTCAACCAAAGTGAAAATAGTGCTTTTCTGGCCGAACTAGTCAAAAATTGGCAAATCTGGAGGTTTTGGTCGCGCCCCTGGAAGTTCTGGTCGCGCCCCTTTGCAGCTACTTTTGAGTAGGTTCCACTGATCCAAATCAGGTGCAAGATGGCTCATTGGAAAGCTTAGCCTGTCTACTTTCCATCCCAAGTGGAATTTCTGGATTTGGTGTTGATTTGACCCCTCAAAAACCATTTCTCCCAAGGTCACTTTCTGCAACTCAAAAAGTGGGCAGAAAGTCATTTTTAAGGTGTATTTTGAGCTTTTGGAGGCTCAAAACTCAAAATTAGGCTGCCCCCAAGTACTGGTAATTTTTCTTTTTGCATGCCCTTTCCAAAAATGCCAAGTTTGCAAAATTCCGAGCAGCCCTTCAAAATGGTCTCACCCGGGGTGAGACCAAACCGTGGGCAAAACCTGTAATTTTACCAAAAATTTGCAAAATGCTCCAAAATTCTCAAAATTTTCAGATTTTGATGCTAGATCAAGGCTGATCAGTACCATGATGAGTGAGGGATGCCTCAGCCAAGATGCGGAGTGGATTTGTCCTTTTCTTCTTCTTCCGGGCCTCTGACGGCTCTCTTTGGAGAATTTTTATTCTCGCCTTGCAAACATGTAATCTTGCCCAGTAGTGTGTCTTCATGTTCCGGAGCAGCTTGTTGTCACGGTTTGCCTTGTCTAACAGTCCCTCCAAGCGCCAATTTGCTCGGATGAGCAATAACTCTCTATCCATGGGCAGTGGGTCCCCAGGCCTCCTGCGATTGATGACTCGGTCAAATCGCATCCTCCATAACTCATCCAACTCCTTCTCGGTCTCCAGCTGTTTGGTCCGCTGCTCTAAATAAGTGATAGTCCACTGAGCCATCTCAAGCTTCCGCTGCAACACAAGGTTCTCTTCCTTGAGCTCATAGAAATCTGAAGAAGGAGGAGAATGAGCATCACGACCAGTGAAATCATCATGTGCCTCGCCAACTGCCTCATCCTCAACCATGGGCTGCTTGCCCTCTCGTACTGCCTATGCCGATGAAGAAAGCGAGGCCCCTTCCACCTGATGTGGAGATAACACTCGCTGCTCTGATGATGAAGACGAGACCCCTTCCACTGGCTGTAGAGAAAGTACTCGTCGGGCTGCTGCAAATAAGGTCATGTGACCTCTCTGATATGTGACCCGAGGAGAAGAAGCCATGTGTCTCGGGATGCTGGTCTCGGGCTGATGTGATGGCCCTCCCTCCTCATGAACTGCCTCAGGCCCTGAATGTGGCTGTGTGAAAACATCTCGGGAGATGAAATCCGCCCAAGGGATGCCCTGCTGGCTCAGCTGATGGGAAACTACTAGCTGAATAAGACCATGATGGCATAGGCTCCGGAGCTGCTGTACTGGAGTCTGTCTCCGAAAGGTAGTGGCTATCCTCTGAATGTCATGAAATAAGAATGCCGAAATGTTCATCATCCTCACTCTAGTGAAGTGCATCATCATGCGGATATGACAAGAAAATACTCGTGAGAATCTCCCCTCGCATGTGAAGTAGTGCATAATGAGTCTCATGGTGTCTATATACTCTGCTCGGAGGAACTTGATAGGAAAGTTCCTTGTCAAGTGATGCACATGGGCAGGCCTAACATATGGCTCATAGTATACCAGGTCCACCCACTTGCGCTTCGGCCACACCTCACCCACATTGGGTATCCCGGTAGCATCTGTGATAGCCTCTGGAGAAAACACAAAATTCACCCCTGCAAGGGTGACCTGCCTGTCATGGAGATGGAGGACAAACAACCGGGCCAAGTCTCTGTGATGCTGGATGTGTGACAGCCTCTCACAAAACTGAAAACAAGCCATATGCTGAAAACAAGACACTGCCAATGGGCAAGCCTACAACTCTGTCAATGATGTGGGCTCTTCCCTCCTGTGATGACCACCCTTGCCTCCCCTACGAGGCCTCTGCTGTATCTCAATCTCAGTAGATGATGATCGGTCATCACCTTGCTCATTAGTCTCAGTGGTTGACATGGTGTTATTGAGCAAGGTGGAATAAATAAGTCAAAATGACCGCTGCCCTGCCTGCAAAATGCTGTGAAGTATGCTGTTTTCAAGGGGAAACATCATGAGGGATATGTTAGGGGAGGGAATTTACATATAGGAAAGGGAAAAAATATATATATAAGCAGGGAATTTCTGAAGGAAAACATCACATAATGCTAAACATGTCATTCCATCTTTCATCATTTGCAAATGAATACTGTATTTAGGGAAACTGTGATTTTTAATCACCAAGGGAAAGGACAATATAGAATTTTCATCATGATGGAAGGAAGGATGTCATGGGCATAGGGGGATAAGGCAGCATCAAATATCAACATTTAATAGGCTGCTCATTTCATTTTGTCTTTGAATGTCTATTAAGAGCATACTCTGTTTTTTATAACTTTTAGAATGGCCATTCAATGCTTTTGGGAAACAGTGATTTTGTATGTTTGATCACCAAGGGAGGGAAGGGTTATGGTGATAGGTTTGCAATGGAAATAGAGTATGATGTCTTGTGAGTTAGGGAGATGAGGGGATATAGAGAAATAGGTTTAAGGAGACAATAAAACCCATCACCAAAATCTGCCAAACAATTTTCATAACAACAGTCTTTCCATGGTGCTGGCAGTTTCCATCATGCTTTACCATAGGGAATTAGGGTTTCACTATGTGCTTTGATCATAGGGAGGGACATTCAATTGCCTAGGGAGTTTAACTGAAGGGACAAGCAATTGAATTGGGGTTTACATAGGGAAATAGGTAGGGAAAAACAGAGTTTTGAGAAAGGGGATGAAAACCATGCTAATACAAAACCCTAACACAGCAAGACTGCTTCTTTTGATAACTATGCAGCTGTATTTTTGATGAATTTTGTGATGACTTTAACACAGCTTTGAATCTTTGACATATACACAGCAAGATGACACTTTTCTTTATTTTTTATAAGGCTATGCAAATGACATTTTCACTGTTTTTACAATTTCTTATGTGCATGCCTTGTCATCACTTTTTATTTGTTTTTTTTTTTTATAATGTTTCTTTTTCATTTTGCTGTGTTTTTATACATGAATTGCTGTGTGTAGTAGTGCTTAGGGTTAGAGCATGATACATGGTAGAAACAGGGTTTGGGATAGGGTTCAGGAGGGGTTAGGGTTTCATGGAATTTGGGGTAGGTTTTGAGTATTTTCTTTGCAAATGAGATTAATAAAAATGACATCCTAACACCTGTGATTTTATATTGGGAAAATGAATGGAGGGACTAAGGAAAAAATTGCCTTGAAAAACAAACATACTACCTAACATTAGCATGCAAAAACATCAAGTCATTTTAACCTATTTTCTATGGATTTCCTTGCATAAAATCATGACCATAATCTTCTTTTGCAACCCCAACACCATTACACAAAACGTGGAGGAGGCATACCTTTAAAAATTGGAGTGAATTTGAGTGAATTTGAGCGTTTGGGAGAGTTTTTAGGGCGGGCAGACTTTTTGGTCGCGCAAGCTGCCAGTTTGGTCTCACCCCTCCGTTTGGTCGCGCCTGTGTAATTTAACACAGCGCGTTGGCCTTTTTTTGGTCGCGCCCCTCCGTTTGGTCGCGCAGCCTCCAAAAGACTGAAACTTCTGCAATTTGCCCAATTCCGCCCTCTAATCGCCTTTTGCTTGTAATTTCTTGCTCCAAATGCACAATGAAGACCTTTCAAGAGGGAATTTGCTTTTATAGGCTCATATTTAAAAAAAAAAATTGACTTTAAAAACCCACTTTATAATGTTTAAACCTTTGTATTCTCTTTAACACTATTTTAGAGTCTTTTTGTCCTGGAATGAGCTTTTTGATAAGTTTAACTCCTTTCTTTTTGCAGGTTGACCGCCTGAGGGACTGTAGTGAAGGAACCAGGGTTATTGCCGGCACTTTTACAAATTTTTGAGAATTTCTTTATTTTTTCAAAATCCACATGACCTTGTAATTAAAAACAGTGTTTTTAAATCCAAGGCATAGAATGAGCTGTAGCTGAAGAAGATGACAATGAAACATATGTACAAAACTCCTTCCGGCTTGCTGGGCACTTACTGACCATGACTCATGACCTTAAAATGATTTTGACTCAAAACCCTAAACCTAAGACCATGGGACTTTAAGACAAAAACAAGAACAAGCCTGACTCAATTATATTGTTGTATGACCTGATCCAGCAAAGCCAAGAAGACAAAGACCAGCTCCTCCATTCAGTGTTATGGCATGCCTAGCGGGATGCAAAATTGACACTGATGAGACACCTATAAATGCATATGCAAAGAGTTATTGATCACTGATGGAGGGCTCAAGACCGACACTAACATTGGCTCCAATGGGGATGGTAGCTCCTTGGAGGTGCCAAGAACCTCAGACCTCTTGGGAGAGCAGACCAGTGCTTTATTCATTGGGCAATGGAGTCAACTAATAGAAAAAATAACCAACTCAAAAAGACTTTATTTGACTTGACTATAAACTGAAAACTTTGAAAGGACTATGACTCAAACAAACTGACTTTTTGCAGAAAATAAACAAACTGAAATCCCACACCAACCAATCTTCATGCTTGGAATTATAGCCTTCACTTCGGGCCCCAAACCAAGAATGAAAGATCAGTTCACGCTTGCTGTAGTAAAGTAAAATGATATGTACAATGAAGATGATTTAGAGCAGCATTGTTCAAACATGATATCTCTTGAGAAGCCGGCCATTCACCGACCCACCGGGACATTCATCTCCATTCAACTCCTTAAGAAGGAAAGCATTAGGACCACGATATGCAGCAATCTTAAAAGGACCTTTCCACAGATTATCAAACTTACCGTGTTTACCTTTGTCCTCGTTTCGAGCATCCCATCTCAAAACAACATCTTCTAGTTGAAAATTTTCTGATTTTGCCTTCTTATCATAAATCTTCTTGATACGTTCTTGCAACTTCAAAGAGTTTTGGAGGACTTCTTCCCTTGTCTGCTGTAGGTGGACCATTTGACTGATTCTCCGTTGCATTGGATCCATGTCTTCTCCCGTTTCTTGGATTAACTTTGCGACTGGTACACTAAGTGATGTAGGAAAAACTGCATCAACCCCGTAAACAATCTCAAATGGCGACATTCCTATTGATCTCTTTTGGCTCACCCGATCAGCCCACAGTGCATTGACCAACTTCTTGTGCCAACTTTTCTTGTTGATCTCCAGCATCTTTTTGATAATGTTTACTAGTGATTTATTTGATGATTCGGCCAGACCATTACCTTGCGGATGATAAGCGGTGGAGTGACCCAAACTGATATTGTACTTATAACAAAAATCCACCATCTTATTTGACTTGAAAGCAGCTGCATTATCCGTGATCAATTTGAATGGACAGCCAAAACGGGACAAGATATTAGTTTCAAGAAAGGAGATAATTACCGAGTCTGTGGCCTGTCGAGTAGGAACTGCTTCTATCCACTTGGTGAAGTAGTCAGTAGCAGTCAAAATCCATCTATGCTGCCCGGATGAAGCTGGGTGTATTTCACCAATGAAATCAAGGCCCCACTGCTGAAAAGGCGCACTAATTTCCACCGGCTTGAGTGGCAATGGCTGCAATCTTTGTTTCCCTTGAAATATTTGGCACTCATGGCAGCTCTTCACCGCTTTGTATACATCAGAAAAAAGGGATGGCCAATAGAAACCAGCTCTCAAAATCTTGTTGGCTGTAGTTTTCCAAAATAAATGACCTCCACAATCACCTTTATGGAAGTCTTCTACCGTTGTTTTCGCTTCTTCTTCAACCAAACAATTCAGTAGGATGCCTACGGGATCTTTCCAATACAATGCTGATTTCATGATGCAAAATTTAGCGGCCTTCAATTTCAAAGTCCTTGCTTTGTTCTTTGACATTCCAGGAGGCGCGGACACATTCTGAAGTACATATACTATATCAGTATACCAAGGAGAATTAATGAAAATGTCTGATACCTGAACCGCTGAATTTTCTCCTTCACCATCGGACAAGGCTGCAATCAAGTTGATGTCAAGCGCATGTAGGTTTGTTTCAGCCATTAGTTTAGCAAGTCCTTGTCCTTTAACCAGCTTGGTTGGCTTGATTTCAACATCATACTCCAAGAGAGCAGCAATCCACTTGCCTCTCCTACCTTCCGGCTCTGTTTGTACCAAGACATCCTTTACTGCTGCACTAGGAACATAAGCTAAGACATGAGAATGAAGAATATAAACCCGGAAATCTTTCAATGCTTTAATCAGGGCCAGCGCTTGTTTCTCAATGATGTTATAGTTTAATGCCCCATCTCTAATGATCCGGCTGAAAAATGCAATTGGCCTTTCAACACCCTCTCTTTTTTGCATCAAAACTGCTGCTAGTGTATGCTCGGAAGCGAAAGAAAACAATATGAAATCCTGAGTATAATCAGGGCTGATTAAGGTTGGGGCTGAAGACAAGATTACCTTGATTAAGTTGAAGGATTTGACTGCCTCCTCAGTCCATTTGATCTCGCTGTCCTTCCGAAGCATATTAGTCATTTCTCTTAAGTGCTCTGCAAGATTAGGAATGAAGCGACGCAGAAAATTCAATTTACCATTAAAAGATTGTATCTCCTTCTTGTTTCGGGGCTGTTCTAGCTGCTGAATTGCCTCCACTCTTGCGGGATCAATACGTATACCATCTTTGGAAATGATATGTCCCAACAATTTACCTTCACTCATGGCGAAGAGACTCTTTTTTGGATTTAAAGAGATGCCATATTTTCTGCATTTTTGAAAAACTTTCGTCAAATGAAAAAGATGCTCCTCATCGGATTTAGAAAATACCATTAAGTCATCAAGATAAACAACTAAAAATATGTCCTTTTCATTGGCAAAAGCCATGTCCATAGCTCGCTGAAATGTTGCACCTGCATTCTTTAAACCAAAAGGCATTTTAGCATAATGAAATGTTCCCCAAGGTGTAGTGAAGGCTGTCTTATCACGGTCATCCTCATGGACCAGGATCTTATTGTAGCCGGAGTATCCATCCAACAATGACATCTTGGAGGCACCTACTACTCGCTGCAATATGTGATCCATCTTTGGCAGCGGATAGTTATCTTTGAGAGATACCTTGTTCAAATTTCTAAAATCTATGCATAACCGAATCTCACCGGTTTTCTTCCTCACTGGCACTAGATTAGAAATCCAATCTGAAAAGCGAACGGGAACTATAATTCCGGATTGATAAAGTCTATTTACCTCTTTTTCAATCAAGGGCAGCAACTTGGGATTGATCCTCCGCAACTTCTGCCGAAAAGGTTTCTGATTTTGTTTGATTGGAATAGTGTGTTGAATTATGCTTGTATCATAAGTCTTTAGATCTGAATAATCCCAAGCGAATACATTAGTAAATGATGACAGCAATCTAATGTATTGATTCCTTACCTTGGGTGGCAGGGCCTTCGATAATTTCACCATCTTTGGATGTTCCACTGTCCCAAGGTTGACATCTTCCACACCTTCTTCGGTTGGCATCAAAGTTGGCTTGCGAGCCACATCGTCTTGATCAAAAAGCTCTTCTAAAGGAATCAGTCCCTTTGGAATATGATTGTCTTTCAGCTGCAAAACATCCATTTGATTTATTCCTTCAGGCTCCATGTCAATTGAGATTTCTTCAAACTTTCCTTCTCCATGCAAGAAGTCTTTGATTTCTTCATCATCCTGAAAGACTTTCCAATTCCTTTGGTTGTCCGGGATTGTGGGGCGGTGTTTTACATAGATTTCAAACTTGTTACTCGAATTCATTGGTATCTTTAAATTTCTTGCTGCCTTAGCCAAAGCATCGGCAACTCCATTTTGTATCCGGGGTATGCATGTTAAAGTATGCTCTGAAAACCGCTTCAAAATATCTAGAACAGCATTGCGATAAGCCCGCATACGAGGATGTTTAGCTTGAAATTCCCCCTTTACTTGTTTGATCACTAACTCGGAGTCGCCATAAATTGCTATCTTCTTTGCTTTTAATTTCCGGAGGATTTTCAAACCAGCTATAAGGGCCTCATATTCAGCTTCATTATTTGAACAATCAAAAGCCAATTTATAAGAGCAAACTTGTACCTTAATTGGAACTTGTTTAGAGACTGAAAATGGGCTGCGGATCCATACGCCAATGCCTGCTCCATCGCTGCCCACTGCCCCGTCGAAATCCATGGTCCAAAGACCATCTTCATCATCATCCAAGGACTGTACTTGTGATGTTGTTTCAGTCATGACTTGCTGTCCATTTATCTCAGCAATTGACTTTATGATAGCAGCCTTTTCTTTGCTTTCCGTTCTCAATACTTCTCTAACATCTTCAGCAATGCCTGGGATATCTTCTATCTGAACTAATTGACTATTTACTTCATTAAAACTATCAGCAAATAAAACATAGGACTCTAGATCTGTCTGTACATAGTTTACAGGATGATTTACCGGTTTTTCCTTGCTTGTAATCATATACTTCATCTTTTGCTCTCGATAGACTTTCCTCATTTGTCCAAACACCGGAATAGTGGCATATGAAAAGTCCAGCTGTAAAGTGCCTTTGAGTTTTGATCCCCATGACCTTGAAAGAAGCATGCCAAACCTTGGCGGAATGTCCGCTACTACCACATCCATCAAGAGATTCTTTGCGGGAATTTGATCCAAGCTAACAACTAAATCTTTAATCAGACCGATGCATCTAACTCGGCTGGAATCAAATGAGTATAGATCATGGTAGTTACGAGTTATATCAAGTCCCAACTTCTCCATTATTGCCTTGGGCATTAAATTGTGTGATGCTCCCGAATCGAACATAGCATTATGAAGCACATAATCATGAATTCTCAAGCTGATATAGAATGGCGGGACATCGCTTTCCGGTGACTCACCATTGAGAGCTGGCCCAAAGATCAATTCCGGCTGATCATCCTCCACATTAACCGCATCTAACATTGGATCAGTATTGAACATCTTAGAAATTTGTGCTCTGTAAGTAGTGTTCTTCATGACTTCAGTAAGTGGAATGGACAATTTCAATTTTGAGACTTCATTCTCAATGCTGAACGCTTGACTTCTTTCACTTTCTTTGGCCGGATTATCTCTTTTTTCTGCTCTATCTTTAGGTACATTTGATGGCTGATCCATCTTGTTTGCTGGAGCTGTTGGGGCTGATGAAGAATCCATGATTTCTTTACCTTTTCTTTGCAGAACAGCAGCACCATTCTTTGCCGCATTTTCTGCCTTCTTTTGAAGTGGATGTATAGGTACTGTTCGGTTTCTCAGCTGTCTCTCTTTGCCTTGTTGAGCTGATAAGGCATTTAGATAACCTCTTTGATATTCCTCAGACTCATCTTGAAGTGCCACATCATTAGATAGAATGTAATGCTCATCTTGAGGTGCATAAGCATTACTTACCAGCTCGTCTTCTTCTGTGATGTAAGTGGGCATGTCATCGGGAGTGAAAAAATGATTTTCTTCACCGGGACCTTCACCCTCATCTTCAGATTCTTGAGTGACATAGTTTTGCTGAAATGGGGGTTGGATCGGTTGCTGTACTGCTGCCTCTTGTCCTCGTGGCTCCCGCTGTTTTATCCTATATTGGGGCTGCTGTTGTTGGCCTCTAAAGTTCGGATTTCGAACTTGTGGTTCCGGTTTGCCAAGACTGAGATTTTGGAGTGCCTTTGACATCTCTTCCATTTTCCGAATAACTTGAGAAGTGGATGCTACCTCCTCTTTGATTGTGACCTTCTTTTCCGCCTTCATTCTTGCCCTTTTGTCATTCAAATTAGCCTCCACACTGACTGCAATTTTCTGCATTTCCTCCAAAGTAGGAGGATCTCGGTCCCGCAGTGAGTAGGCCATCTCCGGATCGAAACCATCCGGGAACTTGAGCAAGGCAGATTTTCGAGAAGGCTTAAGATCATCTGGTATAGCATTATACACTGCATTAAATCTTATGATGTAGTCTTGAACGGACTCACCCGGATTTCTCTTAAGGTTGTTATATTCGGCATTGATTTGCAGCGGATCCTTTCTGATTTCCCATCTGTCCAAGAATTGTGTTTGAAGTGCTTCCAAAGAAACAATACTATTTGCTCTCAACCCTCTGAACCATTTCCGGACCTCTCCTCCAAAAGTCTGAACGAACAACCTCATGGTAACATCTTCCTCATCCAATTCATACAGATCAAAAAAGGTAGTCATCCGGTCAACATGCTGCTGAGCTGAGACACTCTGTGGAGTGCCATCAAACATTGGTATCTTGCTCTGGTAGTCAGCTGGCATGTCATGAAGGTTTGCAGGGAGAACAAGGGGAGCAAATCGGGCAGCCATGACTCTAGGCGGGGGAGGTGGAGGAGTAGAAGGAGTATGATGAGGAGGAGGTGGAAGTATAATAACAGGGGTTGTGATAAGGGGAAGGGATGTTGGCGGAGATAAAGGTGATGATGGAGTTTGAGGTGTAGATGGAGGTGAACCAACAGGGGTATCGGGAAGTGTAACTATAGGCAAAACAGGTGAAATAGAGATGAAAGGAGGGAAAGAAGCTCGATGAGCCGTGAGGGAAGTTTGAAGATTTTCAGCTTGATCAATAGTAGACCCAATATGATCAGATATGTTTTCAATAAAATCAACAAGAGTTGAAGCATGTATACTACTTTGAAGATGTCGCAAAATATAAGATTCAACCACTTTGTTATGCCTTTCGAGGTCAATCACAGCTGCAAAGTCAGGATCAAGAACCAAAGTATCGAGTGCACTTTCAGATTTAGATTTAAACAATGACAATTCAAAATCCTCGTCGAAATCAAGATCTTCAAAATATTTAATTACAGCAGGTGATGAATTAGATCTAACAATCAATTTTGGATCAGAAGCCAGCTTGTAAATACAAATAAACGAGGAAAGGAAAAACCACTCAGCCAAATAGAAACTCTTATCTTATCATCTGAAGCTTAGAGTCCATAATGATACTAGGATAAAGATGTCACTGAAGCGCTATGTTCACAAATCCCACGGAGATAGACTGAAGCAGCGTTTATCTACTAACGCTGATGTAAAACAAGAGCGTTTTCAAAGGCTTCTGGCGTAACTTCAGGCTCCGTCTAAGACTTATGAAACAACACACTCAATGAGCAAAGATTTAGATGTTATTCCCCAGTATGGTCGCCAATATGTTAGCGCTTGGAATTCACCTAGGCTGAGATAGACAAACTCTCAAGGCTACATCAAACCATTTCACCTCGTAGCTAGCCCTACGAGGTATGAGAAGGCTCTCTCGGGTCAGATTTGATAGATCTTATAATACAATAAGCTGACCAATTAGGATCAAAGATATTAGGCTAGTAAATTGATAAGGGGGGTTGATTTAATGATTTTTGGGGTTTTTGGTGGCAATTGGAGGAAGTGCAATTCAGGGTGCGGGGATTGGGCACAGTTTTTGCAGGTGGGTCTTTGGGGCAAGGTAGGAGTTTATGCTGATGCCTTTAGCTGAAAGAGATGATTAAGGAAGAAAGAAGAGAAACTAAAGAGGGCGAACAATGAATTCGAATCCTCTCTAGACAGTGGAAAACATAAATTTTAAACAAAATTGAAAGCTGAGCATGGCATGCATGAATTCAAACTTTATCACTTCTTTTGTTTAAATAGCAGCAAGAGATTAAGAAATGGAACACATAAACACACTTACAATAACAGTAGGAGACACACCATCAACATAATAATCCACAAGAATCCACAATGAAGTCTGCAAAATCCTGGCCTTCCTTTTCCTCAAATTGCAGAGAATACAAGTCAATAATACAATAGCACTTCTCCCTCTAGAGTCCAACCATCAAAATGAGAAAGAGAAGGCATAATATAGAAGGTCAAACCTCTTTCCCCACCTCTAGGGGTCGAGCTCAGCTTCCTAGGAGCTGTTGTAACTAATTCTAAATCAGTCACTAGATAATAGACCAGCTCAACAACTTACCTCTAAAACTTAGGAAGCTTATCTATGCATTAAATATTCACTATTTACATCAAAGAAGCTTCTAGAAGTGGTAAAGAAGAGTAAAAGTATCTAATGCCATGAAATTTACACAATAATCCATCATTTACATGCCCAAATAGTCAACCAAAGTGAAAATAGTGCTTTTCTGGCCGAACTAGTCAAAAATTGGCAAATCTGGAGGTTTTGGTCGCGCCCCTGGAAGTTCTGGTCGCGCCCCTTTGCAGCTACTTTTGAGTAGGTTCCACTGATCCAAATCAGGTGCAAGATGGCTCATTGGAAAGCTTAGCCTGTCTACTTTCCATCCCAAGTGGAATTTCTGGATTTGGTGTTGATTTGACCCCTCAAAAACCATTTCTCCCAAGGTCACTTTCTGCAACTCAAAAAGTGGGCAGAAAGTCATTTTTAAGGTGTATTTTGAGCTTTTGGAGGCTCAAAACTCAAAATTAGGCTGCCCCCAAGTACTGGTAATTTTTCTTTTTGCATGCCCTTTCCAAAAATGCCAAGTTTGCAAAATTCCGAGCAGCCCTTCAAAATGGTCTCACCCGGGGTGAGACCAAACCGTGGGCAAAACCTGTAATTTTACCAAAAATTTGCAAAATGCTCCAAAATTCTCAAAATTTTCAGATTTTGATGCTAGATCAAGGCTGATCAGTACCATGATGAGTGAGGGATGCCTCAGCCAAGATGCGGAGTGGATTTGTCCTTTTCTTCTTCTTCCGGGCCTCTGACAGCTCTCTTTGGAGAATTTTTATTCTCGCCTTGCAAACATGTAATCTTGCCCAGTAGTGTGTCTTCATGTTCCGGAGCAGCTTGTTGTCACGGTTTGCCTTGTCTAACAGTCCCTCCAAGCGCCAATTTGCTCGGATGAGCAATAACTCTCTATCCATGGGCAGTGGGTCCCCAGGCCTCCTGCGATTGATGACTCAGTCAAATCGCATCCTCCATAACTCATCCAACTCCTTCTCGGTCTCCAGCTGTTTGGTCCGCTGCTCTAAATAAGTGATAGTCCACTGAGCCATCTCAAGCTTCCGCTGCAACACAAGGTTCTCTTCCTTGAGCTCATAGAAATCTGAAGAAGGAGGAGAATGAGCATCACGACCAGTGAAATCATCATGTGCCTCGCCAACTGCCTCATCCTCAACCATGGGCTGCTTGCCCTCTCGTACTGCCTGTGCCGATGAAGAAAGCGAGGCCCCTTCCACCTGATGTGGAGATAACACTCGCTGCTCTGATGATGAAGACGAGACCCCTTCCACTGGCTGTAGAGAAAGTACTCGTCGGGCTGCTGCAAATAAGGTCCTGTGACCTCTCTGATATGTGACCCGAGGAGAAGAAGCCATGTGTCTCGGGATGCTGGTCTCGGGCTGATGTGATGGCCCTCCCTCCTCATGAACTGCCTCAGGCCCTGAATGTGGCTGTGTGAAAACATCTCGGGAGATGAAATCCGCCCAAGGGATGCCCTGCTGGCTCAGCTGATGGGAAACTACTAGCTGAATAAGACCATGATGGCATAGGCTCCGGAGCTGCTGTACTGGAGTCTGTCTCCGAAAGGTAGTGGCTATCCTCTGAATGTCATGAAATAAGAATGCCGAAATGTTCATCATCCTCACTCTGGTGAAGTGCATCATCATGCGGATATGACAAGAAAATACTCGTGAGAATCTCCCCTCGCATGTGAAGTAGTGCATAATGAGTCTCATGGTGTCTATATACTCTGCTCGGAGGAACTTGATAGGAAAGTTCATTGTCAAGTGATGCACATGGGCAGGCCTAACATATGGCTCATAGTATACCAGGTCCACCCACTTGCGCTTCGGCCACACCTCACCCACATTGGGTATCCCGGTAGCATCTGTGATAGCCTCTGGAGAAAACACAAAATTCACCCCTGCAAGGGTGACCTGCCTGTCATGGAGATGGAGGACAAACAACCGGGCCAAGTCTCTGTGATGCTGGATGTGTGACAGCCTCTCACAAAACTGAAAACAAGCCATATGCTGAAAACAAGACACTGCCAATGGGCAAGCCTGCAACTCTGTCAATGATGTGGGCTCTTCCCTCCTGTGATGACCACCCTTGCCTCCCCTACGAGGCCTCTGCTGTATCTCAATCTCAGTAGATGATGATCGGTCATCACCTTGCTCATTAGTCTCAGTGGTTGACATGGTGTTATTGAGCAAGGTGGAATAAATAAGTCAAAATGACCGCTGCCCTGCCTGCAAAATGCTGTGAAGTATGCTGTTTTCAAGGGGAAACATCATGAGGGATATGTTAGGGGAGGGAATTTACATATAGGAAAGGGAAAAAATATATATATAAGCAGGGAATTCTGAAGGAAAACATCACATAATGCTAAACATGTCATTCCATCTTTCATCATTTGCAAATGAATACTGTATTTAGGGAAACTGTGATTTTTAATCACCAAGGGAAAGGACAATATAGAATTTTCATCATGATGGAAGGAAGGATGTCATGGGCATAGGGGGATAAGGCAGCATCAAATATCAACATTTAACAGGCTGCTCATTTCATTTTGTCTTTGAATGTCTATTAAGAGCATACTCTGTTTTTTATAACTTTTAGAATGGCCATTCAATGCTTTTGGGAAACAGTGATTTTGTATGTTTGATCACCAAGGGAGGGAAGGGTTATGGTGATAGGTTTGCAATGGAAATAGAGTATGATGTCTTGTGAGTTAGGGAGATGAGGGGATATAGAGAAATAGGTTTAAGGAGACAATAAAACCCATCACCAAAATCTGCCAAACAATTTTCATAACAACAGTCTTTCCATGGTGCTGGCAGTTTCCATCATGCTTTACCATAGGGAATTAGGGTTTCACTATGTGCTTTGATCATAGGGAGGGACATTCAATTGCCTAGGGAGTTTAACTGAAGGGACAAGCAATTGAATTGGGGTTTACATAGGGAAATAGGTAGGGAAAAACAGAGTTTTGAGAAAGGGGATGAAAACCATGCTAATACAAAACCCTAACACAGCAAGACTGCTTCTTTTGATAACTATGCAGCTGTATTTTTGATGAATTTTGTGATGACTTTAACACAGCTTTGAATCTTTGACATATACACAGCAAGATGACACTTTTCTTTATTTTTTATAAGGCTATGCAAATGACATTTTCACTGTTTTTACAATTTCTTATGTGCATGCCTTGTCATCACTTTTTATTTGTTTTTTTTTTTATAATGTTTCTTTTTCATTTTGCTGTGTTTTTATACATGAATTGCTGTGTGTAGTAGTGCTTAGGGTTAGAGCATGATACATGGTAGAAACAGGGTTTGGAATAGGGTTCAGGAGGGGTTAGGGTTTCATGGAATTTGGGGTAGGTTTTGAGTATTTTCTTTGCAAATGAGATTAATAAAAATGACATCCTAACACCTGTGATTTTATATTGGGAAAATGAATGGAGGGACTAAGGAAAAAATTGCCTTGAAAAACAAACATACTACCTAACATTAGCATGCAAAAACATCAAGTCATTTTAACCTATTTCCTATGGATTTCCTTGCATAAAATCATGACCATAATCTTCTTTTGCAACCCCAACACCATTACACAAAACGTGGAGGAGGCATACCTTTAAAAATTGGAGTGAATTTGAGTGAATTTGAGCGTTTGGGAGAGTTTTTAGGGCGGGCAGACTTTTTGGTCGCGCAAGCTGCCAGTTTGGTCTCACCCCTCCGTTTGGTCGCGCCTGTGTAATTTAACACAGCGCGTTGGCCTTTTTTTGGTCGCGCCCCTCCGTTTGGTCGCGCAGCCTCCAAAAGACTGAAACTTCTGCAATTTGCCCAATTCCGCCCTCTAATCGCCTTTTGCTTGTAATTTCTTGCTCCAAATGCACAATGAAGACCTTTCAAGAGGGAATTTGCTTTTATAGGCTCATATTTAAAAAAAAAAATTGACTTTAAAAACCCACTTTATAATGTTTAAACCTTTGTATTCTCTTTAACACTATTTTAGAGTCTTTTTGTCCTGGAATGAGCTTTTTGATGCGTTTAACTCCTTTCTTTTTGCAGGTTGACCGCCTGAGGGACTGTAGTGAAGGAACCAGGGTTATTGCCGGCACTTTTACAAATTTTTGAGAATTTCTTTATTTTTTCAAAATCCACATGACCTTGTAATTAAAAACAGTGTTTTTAAATCCAAGGCATAGAATGAGCTGTAGCTGAAGAAGATGACAATGAAACATATGTACAAAACTCCTTCCGGCTTGCTGGGCACTTACTGACCATGACTCATGACCTTAAAATGATTTTGACTCAAAACCCTAAACCTAAGACCATGGGACTTTAAGACAAAAACAAGAACAAGCCTGACTCAATTATATTGTTGTATGACCTGATCCAACAAAGCCAAGAAGACAAAGACCAGCTCCTCCATTCAGTGTTATGGCATGCCTAGCGGGATGCAAAACTGACACTGATGAGACACCTATAAATGCATATGCAAAGAGTTATTGATCACTGATGGAGGGCTCAAGACCGACACTAACACCTTCTATTCCTAACATTTTTACTTATCCTTTCAGAGTGCATTTGAACCAGCAACCCAATATTTTCTTTTATTGAACAATCTATCTTTATACCTTATTCCTTCCATTGGATCAGATTAAACTATTCAGCCAATTTATTTTCCACCTATGAGAATTAATTTAAAACAAATCCAATTATGATGCAACTATATAATTGGATAAAATAACCCAGTGTGGCATCTAAAAAAACTACACATAACTTATTATTTTCAAACTGAATTTAGAACAAAGTAGTGGCATTTATATTTGCAACACTTTCAGAGTTGATTTCTTTTTCTTTTCTATCTAACCTAACATTTTACTTTGCCTTCATTTTTTAGGGCATCTACCCTAACATTTTCTTTAATATGGACATATTTATCAAAATATTTTCCTAACATTTTTTATTAAATATTCCTTTTCTCCACATCCTACCTCAACATTTTGCAAATATATTTTCATTTTTTGTCTAATTTATTCTAACTTGTCAAAACCGAAAAAATGCTACAACATTGGCTCCAACTAGGGACTGCTTTCTCCTATAGAATGTAGAGAACCTGCAGATCCATGTGCCTTCTCCTCGGGCTATGGAGTCCTTTGTTGTAAAAAATCTCACTGACAACTTGAAAAGTAAAAGAAACCAGAGTTTTTACAATGAAATGTATTCCAACTTCTTAGTACTGAATGAAATGTTTGAGAAACCTTCCATTTACAAGATAAGTGGAATATAGTCCCTCAAGATTTTGTAGCACAAAAGTGTTGTTGCCCTTTACTTTAGCAATTTCTAAAGGACCAAACCATAGGTTATCAAACTTACCATGCTTTCCCTTTTCCTCCCTCCTGGAGTCCCATCTTAGAACTAGGTCACCTTCCCTGAAGTCCCTTTCCCTGGCTCTTCTGTCAAACAGGCTTTTCATCTTATTCTGATATTTCTTCAATTTGTATTGAACTTCATCTCTATTTTCATTTAGTTCAATAATCTGATTTATCCTTCTTGAAAAATCATCAGGCTCATCTGTTGAGTCCTACAAGAATTTTTAAACTAGGAAAGCCAAATTGGTGGGAAAATTTGCGTCTTTCCCATAGACTAACTGAAAAGGGGATTTCCCAGTAGATCGTTTTGGAGTTATTTTGTTTTCCCATACTGCATAAATTAAATGAGAGTCCTAACTCTTTTTATGATCTGCTAGGTTCTTTTTTATTACCTTCACCAAACTTTTATTTGAGGATTCTGCAAGGCCATTACCTTGAGGGTAGTACAGAGTTGAATGATGTAACAGAATCTGAGATTTCTGGAAAAACTCAATCATTTTAACACTAGAGAATGTTGCTGCATTATCTGTGACAATTTGAGTTGGGCAACCAAACCTAGATAAGATATTTTCTTCAATGAATTTAATTACTACTAAATCAGTAGCATTTCTTACCAGAATTGCTTCTACCCATTTAGTGAAGTAGTTTGTTGTTGTGAGGATCCATCTGTGCTGATTACTTGAAGTGGGATGGATTTCTCCAACAAAATCTAATCCCCATTGAAGGAAAGGTGTTGAGATTATTGATGGTACTAGTGGAAGAGCTGCTAGTTTCTTCTTACCAGCAAACATCTGACAAGGAACACAACCTCTGACTTTTTCCCCTACTTGTAAGAACAATTTTGGCCAATAAATTCCTCCCCTTAAAATATTGTATGTTGTTTTTCTCCAAGAATAATGTCCTCTACAAAATCCTATATGAAACTAATCAATGATTCCTTCAGTTTCTGATTCTGTTAAACATAATAACAAAATATTCAGTGGATCTTTCTAGTACAAATTTGCATTTATGATGTAGTACTTGACTTCTTTCAATTTAAGAGTTTTACACTAGGATTTGGAAAATGATGTTGGGCATTCAAAATGGAGTAGAAAATTTACAATGTCTTGATACCAATCTGACAATAGAAATTTGTCATCAATATGTAAAGGGTTGATCTGATCTGAAGGTAAATGTTCTTGTGGATTCTTCCCTTGTGCAAGGATAGAAGGTTCTTGTGGATTCTTCCTTTGTACTTCTAAAATAGAATTTATTCCAAGAACTTTGCAATTGGATTTTGCTATAAGCTTGGCTAATCCTTGGCCTTTTACTAGCTTTGTAGTTTTGATAGTTAGATCAAACTCAAGTATTTGAGTGATCCACCTACCTCTTTTCCCATCAATGTCAGGCTGAGTTAAAATGATTTTTGCAGCACCAATAGGAACATAAGAAGTAATAGGTGAATGTAGGACATACATCCTGAAAGATTTCAGAGCTTGAATGAGGGCATAGGCTTGCTTCTCAATTATGTCATACTTAAGCTCGACATCTCTCATAACCTTACTGAAAAATGCTATGGGCTGGTCATGGGAATCTTCATTCTTTTGTAATAGAACAACAGAAATGGTTGTTTCTGAGGCAAAAGAAAATATATTGAATGGTTTAGTATAATCAAGGTTGGCCAAGGTGGGAGCTTCAGAGTAGATTTCTTGATCTGATCAATTGCATGCCTAGAAGAGACAGTCCATTTAACTTCATGATCCTTTTGGAGCTTGTCAATTATATCTTTTACAATCTCTGCATAATTTGGGATGAATCTCCTTAAAAATTTAATCTTGCCCATAAAAGCTTGAATTTCTTTCTTGTTTCTAGGGAAGGTCAATGTTTCAATGGTAGACACATGCTTAGGATCAATCACCACTCCTTCCTTTGAAATTATATGCCCTAATAGTTTTCCTTCTTTGATAGCAAATGAAGACTTTTTAGGGTTCAATGATATCCCAAATTTCCTACACCTGACAAAAACATTGATCAAGTGCTTTAGATGTTTCTAATCAGATTTAGAAAAAACAGTAATGTCATCAAGGTAAATAACCACAAATGTGTTTACCTGACCCATAAAAGCTACATCCATAGCTCTCTGAAATGTTTCTCCATCATTTGATAAGCCAAATGGCATTCTAGTGTACATAACTGTACCCCAGGGTGTAGTGAAGGCTATCTTTTCCCTGTCTGCTAGATCAACATTCACCTGATTATAACCTGAAAAAACCATCAATCATAGAAAGCATTTGTGCTCCTGAAACCATTTGAAGTAATTGATGCATTTTGGGCAAAGGGTAATTATCCTTTAATGATGCTTTGTTCAAATTTCTAAAGTCCACACAAAGTCTGATTTCTCCATTCTTTTTCCTAACAGGAACTAAATTTGCAACCCAATTAGAATATCTAAGAGGGAGAATGATCTGGGCATCTAGCATTTTCTTAATTTCCTTTTATACAGTTGGTAGAAGGGCTGGATTAATCCTCCTAAGTTTTTGTTGATAAGGTACTGCTTCTGGATTCAAAGGGATCTTATGTTGTATTAATGAAGTATCAAAGGTTTTTCGATCAACATAGGTCCAAGCAAACACATCATTATACTTTTGAAGTAACTTAAGATATTGAGTTTTAATCTCAGGGTCTAGAGATGCACAAATTTTGATGCTTTTGACATCATCATTTGTTCCAATGTTAATTTCCTCTATGTCCTCTTCCGAAGAAATGGACTGAGGATTTCGGAGGACATCATTTTGATCAAACAATTTTTCTAAAGGTATCAAGCCTTTGGGAATAAAATTGTTAGACAATTGAATAATATCATGATCAACAATTTTTGAACTGAAATCTGAAGCATCATACCCACTTGTATTTTTATTTATTTCGGATCTATCTTCGTCAATTTGTAGAACACAAAATTTATCTACAAGTTGCAGAAACGATTTCAAATGTTCACCATCTTCAAAGATCTGCCAATGTTTTAGATTGTCTGGGATAGATGGTCTATACTTGACTTGTATTTGGTAGAGTAAATTAGTTTGATCATGAATTTTAAATGAACTAGCAGAAACAGCTAAGGCATTTGCATGAATATTCTGATCTCTTGGAATATAAGTCAAATTAAAAGCATCATATAAGTTTTCAACTGTATCCCATACTTCGTTTCGGTAAGACCTAAGTCTAGGGTGTTTAGTCTGGAAAATATTTCTCACTTGTTTGACAATAAGTTATGAATCAGTAAAACACTTAAGTTTTGAACCTTTAAGCTTTTGGCTAATTTCAATCCCAAAAGGAAAGCTTCATATTCAGCCACATTATTTGTAACTTCGAAGTCGAACTTACATGATTAGGTAATGTTTTCTTTTTCTAGTGATATTAGAACTACTCCAACTCCTGATCCATCTTTTGTACAGGAGCCATCAAAAAACAGTTTCCATATATCAGTTTGATTTGGTACTAGACTTTCATTTACATCTTCTTCAATTTTAACTTGAGTTTCATATACTTGGTTTGAAGAGAGTTGAAAGCAACCAACATCTTGGTCAATTTCATAAATGGGATGGTTCCTTCGCTGGTTTGTTTTGCAAACAATGTGCAAAAATCTCACCTCTCTATATAATATTAGTTGTTCTTCCCCATAAACTGGAATAGTAGCATAAGACATATCCATTTGAAGAGTTCCCCCTAATTTTGCATAGCAAGACCTAGAAATGAGCATTCCAAATTTGGGAGTGATATCTGTGACAACTATATCAAGTACTACACTTTTCACTGGAATTTTGGAAAGGGTGACTACTAAATCCTTAATCAATCCTAAACAAGGCACCCTTTTAGAATCAAAGGTGTACAAGTCATGATAGGATCTAGTTATGTCAAGTTTCAAACGATCCATGATATTTTTTGGCATAAGGTTATGCGATGCTCCAGAATCAAGCATACAATTATACAACATGGAATCATTTGTCTTAAGAGTTACATAGAAAGGAGGGACTATTTCATCTATCATATCTGATCTAGGGCCAAAAACAGCTGCTAGTTTTTCATCTTACAGAATGATGATATCACCTTCAGCATCAACCAAGGTATTTTGTACCCATTTGGAGACCTGATTTTTATACCCAGGGTTTTTAGAAAGTTCTGAAAGAGTAATTGGGATTTTAACTCTTCCTAACTCTTTTTCAACATTAAATGTATTCAAAGCATTTTTGTCATTTTTAGGAGTATCAATTGACTGATCTAATGGTCAAATAAAATTCATTTGAGTTTCAACAGTGTTGGCACGAGGTTCAATTACTAGAGGTCTTCCAGGACCAGGCCTAGGACTAAGGTCATATCTTTTATTCAACTCTGCAATTAAAAATTCAGAGAAAGCATGGTATTTAGAAACCTGTGAAGATTCTTGATCTTCTTGAACCTGATTTTATTGGGTAAGAGGAATAATAATTGTTTGATCATAGGAAGTATCCATATTATTTATATCTTCAGTGATGGTCATAGTATTATCATCAAGTTCTTGATCATCTATCAACAAAGGAGTGGGAATTCGTTGATCATTACTAGGTCTCTGAAGAATTTGTAATTGTGGATTTATTTTATATTGACCTTGATTTTGATTTTGGGGTCTGGTAACCATTTGTTGAATTGTCCTAGCTTGAGTCTCAATCTTGGAAATTCTATTAGATAGATTTCTAAGAAGAGAAGTTATTTCATCTATTTTAGAATCTTCAATTTTAGCCTTAGAGGAACTAGAAGCCTCTGGTGTTGATTTGAGTTTTCTTTGGGCCTTTTCCTCTTTAGCTTTCAAAGAGGTTGAAGCAGTCCTGTTTGCCTCTACTTCAATAGCATTTGTTTTCATATCTTCAAGAGTTATTGAATTTCTCTCTCTCAGCATAACAGTAGAATCATCACCAAAGGCTTTAGAAAATCTAGACTTTGTTGTTGCTATAGGGGGTTTACAATCAGGGGGCATTTTTATGATAAAGCTTATTGAATCTTTTGATAAATTATAATATAGGTTCACCAAAATTTCTTTTAATTTCATCAAACTCAGTGAGAAAGTAAAGAGGGTCCTTTTTCACACCCCACTGGTTTTTAAATATGTTTGTAATTTCTTCCCAATTTCTAATGGAATTTGCAAGTAACTGCCTAAACCAAATTCCTGCATTTCCTTCAAGTGATTATAAAAACAACCTCACGTAAACATTTTCTTGTTCAATATTCATGTTATCTGCAAAGTCTAAAAATGCTTGAAGATGGTCTTCAGCAGAGGGACCGGTTTCTCCACTATACCTGGGAAGGTATTTCAAGTATCCAGTTGGGAATGCATCGAGATTAGGAGGCAAGACTAAAGCTGCATATCTAGCCTGTACAATAGGTCGGAAAGCCATAGTGGGAGGTGGTGTATGAGGTGTTTGGGTGGATGAATAAGTTGAAGAAGATGAAGAATAGGTTGAAAAAGGTGATTGTGGGGGTGAAGAACTAGTTGGAGATGAAGAAGGAGGGGATCTCCTGAATGATTTCAAAGGAGTCTTAAGAACTAACTTCTATACCTGTGGATGACTACCCTCCTTTGTTTCAAAGAGTGGATTTGAATAAACAGAGAAGGTCTCTTTAGGTTGTTCATAGGTTGAAGCTTCAGGTTGTCTAGAAGTGGGGGGAAATGAATAAGACGTAGGGGATATGAAATCTTCTGGTTTATATTCTGGTAAATTAACACCCAAGACAGACTCAGTTTTAGGTGATCCTGGTGGTAGTGAGGGTTCTGGATGAGATTGAAATGAATGAATGAGGAATGATGATTTTAAATCAACTCCCCTGTCTAAGAGTTCAACAACCCTAGGTGATAGGTGGGAGTAATCTGGATTTGATGGAATGTTACTATAAGGATCAAATGGTGGTAAATCCTCATACTGCAAGACTGAATAGGAAGAAGAAGAGGGTTGATGTCCCCTTTTAGAGCTGGTTTTTCTCAGAATTTTTTTAGGGTCTGACAAAGGATCAACTAAGTCAGCCTTTGAACAAGATCTGGTGTGCTTAAAAGGTGCCAGTTTTGGAGAGTGGAGTCGCCAGGTGAAGGATTTTAACCTTTTTAGACATTTAATCACCTTAAAGGAATAAAATACATATCATTTCCCCAGGAAAACTTAATGAAATTTGAGTCCTTGGCAACGACACCAGCTTGATGTTGTATCTCTGAGATAATGATGGTCAGCTATTATGCCAGAGCATCTAAGATAATTGTTTTTGGGTTTTGTTTTAATTTGGGAGACCAATGGATGAAACAGATATAGAACTAATGTGCCTAACCTCTTGAATAATATCAATATCTTAGCAGAGGGCTGCTATAAATATTTACACTGTGAAATAGCTTTTATGATGATGAGCAGAAACATAAAAGTAATATGATTGTCACAGTTTTCAAATTGAAATCTAAATAATCATAAGTATGAAAACCTTTAAACTATGTTTAAAGGTTTGATAAAATACACACGAGCTTACAAAAGATGCCAACGATTTATTAATTTTGAGGGAATTAATTAAACAAACATTCCATTAATTCATTCTCTTTATAGATTATCACTTCATAAGCTTATAGGAATATATTGAAATACAATTATTCCTACCTAGTTATCTCTGCAAGACACAAGTATATGAAGAAAAAACATAACAAATGACACTAGAAAAACTTACAGGAAACACAAACTGTGTAAAAATAATTCAGAATCCTTTGCTTTGTATTAATGATCTAGAAAGATTGATTACATCAGATGTCTAGAAATGCTTCTTCAAGGGTGCAACCCTTAATAACTTGTGAAGAGAGTTATTTATACAACAATAGGACAAAAAATATCCTGAACTGCTTTTACAAAAATAGATTATTTATATAATCAAAAATAAAATTGTCTAATGATCTGGTACTACTTTGGGGTTGCGCTATTTGATGACTATTACTGAAAAAGTTGAAAAGTGGTTGAAGTTGGCTGACTATTCCCTCAAAAACTGAATGTTGTTCAATTATCCTTAATCAAGTAAATCTGTTAATTATTCCCAATGTTTCTTATCTAGGATAGAAATCTTTGTTACGCTCCTATATATTTCATCCATCTCGATATATTTAGTAAAAGTGGGTTTTACCAAAAATATATGCTTAATTTCATCCAGGATGAAGAAAGAATCCCTGAGTGTTTTTACTATGAGAGTTGGTGTTTCTGATCCTTTTATATTGGCTACTGAAGCTGCATGGGTGCCCACCTCTGTTAACTTCTTGACATAATCCTCAATTGGCATCAATTTATCAACAATAACCATCATAGAAGGTAAACCTTTGCTGACCAAAGGTTCAATCTTGTTGAAAAATCTCTGAACTATGTTGTTAACATTGCTGTACTTTTCTTGTAGCTGAAGGTAGAGATTTTTCTTAGTAATAATCTTCTTTACCTCTAATATCGTTGCAGTTTTTTCACTTATCCTTAACTCCTCAAGCTTATAGTCATCCTTGGAATTTAGAAATTTGATTATATCAAAGGCAGTCTCTAGCATATCCTCTAGCTACCTAGTTATGGATTCCACTGCTTCCAGAGCTTTTTCCAAGAGATCTTTCTGATTAAATATTATCTTAATGGAGGGCCAAATCTCCTTGATTGCCTCTGTGATTTCTTCCGACAAGATTTCTTACCCAACTTGTTTCTTATGAAGGAACCTGTGAGTTCATTCTTCAACACTTCCACTTGGCCTTTGAGTCTATTTGTTTCAATTGTGTCTGAACTGTCCGATGTAGACTTCATAAGCCGTAATTCTTTAAGTTCATCCTTTAGTTTATTGATTTCTCTTGTCTGGATAGACAGGTTCTGAATAGCTTCAGTAAGTTGTTTAGCTCCTTCTTCTGTACCTGTTGTTGATGTAGTGGCTGAATAGAAA
This sequence comes from Pinus tabuliformis, assembly GCA_031772625.1. NCBI lineage: Eukaryota > Viridiplantae > Streptophyta > Pinopsida > Pinales > Pinaceae > Pinus > Pinus tabuliformis. The sequence goes on along the minus strand of CM062809.1, from coordinate 857,573,860 downwards.
GTTTTGTGATGGGAACTGCTGCAAGAGAGACTACATCCGTTGAAGTTTGAATGTTCTTGATAGCTTCCTCCTTCCCCTTAACCAATTTCTTCATCTACTCCTCCATTTTTTTATTTGCAAATTCTGTTCTATGATGAGTTTCATCATATCTGACTTTTGAGTCTATGTCTCCTCGATTTATTTGGCCATTGGATCCTCAGATGTTGGTAGTTTCAGTTGTTTCTTTAATGCTGCAACCTCAGTTTTCTTTTTCTTAATGAGCTCCTCTACAGCATTTATGTTTGAGGGATCATATCCCATCCTTAGCACTAGATTTTCCAAGGATTGAATCTTGGTATGAGGGGACATTCTCCAACTTTAATTGTGACTGAATGTTGGCCAATTTAACCTGCATCTTTGACAAACTCATAGCAGTGTTTGTCAAGGTTGAAGCAATCATCTATCCAGTTTGTTTGTGTTTGTCAAGGTTGAAGCAATCATCTGTCCAGTTTGTTTGTGCATCTCAATTTGATCAATTGGATGCACATCCTTAACATTAAACTCAAAATAAGTGTGTTTATGGTATTGTGCTACAATCCTGGGATGAGGAAATTGGGCCTGCAAGAAAGCCATTTGCATCTTCCCCTTCTCAAAATCAAAGACTGAAAGAAGCCTGGCTTGAGAGCTGGAAGAATGCTTCCATAACTCGATGTAAGTATTCAACTTCAATTCTTCAATCTTTCTTTTGATTTCACTAAAGACATGGAAGATGTCTTCCTCTATATTCTCTGGAATGCCTCCAGTAATGTGGACTATCTTCTGTTAATGAGAAGTGGTAGATTGAGTTGGAGATTGTATAAATTGTTCACCAGACTATGAATCAATATTCATAGGGACCCTTTGTTTCTTTTTCCTGTGAAAGACCTTAAGGCCTTGGCTTTTTGCCTCAATTGCAGGTGAAGATTGTTCTTCCCTCCCTCTCTTGGCTATCTTTTCCCGTGCAATTGGAGTTTGCATATTTGATGTAGAGATTGCATGCTCCTCAGCCTCTTGAAGGGTATTCTCTGTCCATTTTCACTGATTCTTGAACTGGTCTATCTCAGGCCTAGTTGTATGATGATATGGTGTGAACTTATTTTCCACCCTGAGTTTGGAAATGACTCCCAATGGGTCATATGACCAAGAGAAACTAAGAGCAAATTTCATTTCTTTTAACAGCTTATCAACTTCCTCCCATGCTGCCCTGGTATTACAAATGAAGGGACCAACTTGAGCTTTAAGCTTAAATTGTGATTTCTTTTTGGCAGCTACAAAATTTACTTCATCTGCATTCAATCTTTGCCTCAAGTACTCCAGTGCAAAGATTCTAATAGGAAGGTACTTTGGCAGTTTGTAGGGTAGAAGCTCACAGCCAAAAACCTTGATTTCTATGTAGTTTTGGTAGCAATACCAATCTTCTATTGCAGCTTGATCTATGAACTAGATTTCTTTGATAATCTCCTCACTGATCCTTGGTAATGGAGTGCTGCTCATAAGGCTGAGGTCTGGATGAATAAATATTTCTATGAACTAATTGTATGTGAATTCTTCTTTCTCCTTCATCCCCATTGAAGTCAAGAAAATCACTGCCTATTGTTGTCCTTCTTCATCAAGTTTCTGCAAAGAAAGTGGGAATTTGTCCCCCTGAAAATATATAAAGAGATACACAAGTACTGAAGCATACTTTAATGCTTCTTCAATATTAAATTTGTCAAACGGCTCATGTATGGTTTCAGCTATGAAATGACTAAAATCATAAATGACAGTAGGCTTAGAATCAGAAGAAAACATGGATAAGAAACCAAGGATGGCTTCATTGTCAGACTGGTCAGAGTGATAACCAAGCAAATAGGACAAGATAGTAGTAATATGCTTGGTTCTATCAAGAAACATAGATGAATCATAAGGGGGATTTCTCTTTGGTAGAGGACTACCAATTGCTAAAAACAGTTCCAGGGTCTGGGATCTCTTGGTAAAGTCTAGTTTGTTATAAGCTTCTATCAGGTTTTCATGAGAAAAAGGATGAGTTGGTGTAGTGGTAGGGGCCTACAACATTTTCTCAATTGAATCAGCATTAATAGGACAGAGGATTTCTCCAGTAGGTGAGATAATGGCTCTCTGGCTGGGATCATAGGATTCATGGAATTTTCTCACAAACTTTGGAGCTTTGTTATTTGTGGAAAAATATAGTGGGGTAATTGGGTGAATTAGAAGATTTGAAACCTCTGCGATTGTTTTTCCCTTGGGAGGCATTTTGTCAAATGAAACTGCGAACTGTAAATGACAAAATGATAAAAGGAGTTACCAGAGTGGAGACAAGTAACTAACAAGTGGACCTGGAAGATGTGCTTGTGAATAGGACAAGTGGCTACTAGAATGTTGGACAGTGGCTGAGCTGTTGAGCAGGCCGTTTGAAGAATACTCTTGGTCGTAGAAGTTAATTGTGTAACCTTTGAAATGCATGACACAATGTTTATAAAGAGAAAAATGGAGTGGGAGGGTGATGCCGAACGTTTGAAAGTTCATGAATTATCCAACGAGTTAATTAACGGACATTTGGTTATAAATGCGCGGGAGCAGAAATGAATGGGCAACAGATAGGCAGCAGATGATGGGACAGGAGATATAAAGTGAAACGTGACGTGGGGCGGTGGTAAATGGCTATAAAGAATACTGCGTTCGGGGGTAAGATGGAGTGGTTTGTGGTTTTGGGATTTCTAGTCCCGAAAGACTAAAAGGTGAGTTTTGTGGTTTATGTAGGCGGTATTAAAGACTGCCCATTCCCCCACACCCCCCCCCCACACCGATAAACTTCGGACGGTGAATGAGGGCCGAAAGGGAGTGTGGGCCATATGATTTCGAAGGAGTGTGCGGGATGAGAGGTGAGGTGGAGGGAGTTTAATGTGTGAGTGGGGAATGAATGGTGGGGTCGCGATATGATAGGCAAACACAACAGCTATGGGTCCGGGTGTTTTAATGAATGGAGTGATAGCATATTAATGAAATAACATAAAGTCCAAACTTTGGTTATTCGAACTCCTGTCATTAATATGGCTCCTAATGTTTTGAACTTTAGGAAATAACCATTTCAACATCTCAAACTTTCACATTTCTACCTACCCTTCTATTCCTAACATTTTTACTTATCATTTCAAAGTGCATTTGAACTAGCAACCCAATATTTTCTTTTGTTGAACAATCTATCTCTATACCTTATTCCTTCCATTGGCTCAGATTAAACTGTTGAGCCAATTTACTTTCTACCTATGAGAATTAATTTAAAACAAATCCAATTATGATGCAACTGTATAATTGAATAAAATAACCTAGTGTGGCATCTAAACAAACTACACACAACTTATTATTTTCAAACTAAATTTAGAACAAAGTAGTGGCATTTAGATTTGCAACACTTTCAGAGTTGATTTCTTTTTCTTTTCTATCTAACCTAACATTTTATTTTGCCTTCATTTTTTAGGGCATCTACCCTAACATTTTCTTTAACATGGACATATTTATCAAAATATTTGCCTAACATTTTTTATTCAATATTGTTTTTGTCCACATCCTACCTTAACATTTTGTAAATATATTTTCATTTTTTGTCTAATTTATTCTAACTTATCAAAACCAAAAAAATGCTACAACACCATCTGTGTGATCATTAGCAGATGTGGAGACAGAAAGGGCAGCCACATAATTGACCTGTGTCTACAAGGGTACTTCTTGCAAACAAGAACCAATAGGGGACGATGGTTGCATAGGAGTCACTTGGTGACCAATGAATGACAATTGATCAATGGTCATTATTCTCCCTTCATGTGGAAAAACAAACCACATGGAAAAGCGAAGAAACAAGCACTTCAATGACATAGACATAGGCATGTCCAAGGAGAAGATTAAAATCTAAGGGACCTAGGACTACCATCACGTCTATATAGATGGTCTTTCCTCCCAAAGTAATAGGGAACTTCGGAAGGATCCCTAAGGGCTTATTCGTTCTTCCGTTGAAAGCCAACAGATTCTGGGTGACAGGCACAAGCTGTGGGGAACCCAAATTTTTCCAAGTAGTAGAAGACATGATGCTAACAGACGCGCCTTCATCCAATATAGTGCCATGTACTACCATGTTATAGGCTTGTACTATGATCTGGAAAGGCACATAAGATGGAATGCAAAAATCAGTCAATTGACTCCAATCAAAAGAAACGACATAACTACTTGGTGTGGGCATCATATGATTGCCCCCATGTTGTGCAGGAATAATAGAAGGACTCTCCTGAACAACTGGGATGGGAGGTCCACTCTTCGATTCATGAGAATCTGAGGAGATGAGAAGAACATGAGCAGTATGATCATTACTCTTTTCAGGAACATATTGAACAACAGAAGGCGAATCCAAGTCGACACTCTTTTCGACCAATGGTTGGTCGGGAATAGACATAAGAGAGTCATGCTCAGGAAGAGAAAGATGGGCAAGAGATGAATCCAAGTCAATCTTTGTACCAACTAGGAGAGGGTTAGAAGAAAGTCTTTGATAACCAAGGGGGAGTTGGGCTTGAGGAGCTGTAAGTTTTCCAAAATTTTGGAAGCATTATCCATAAGAGTACAAAGGTGAAGAAGATGTTCTCCTTCACATAACCTACAGGGGAAATTAATTTTTCCCTTCTTCTTACCATTGCTAGGTGAGGGTGTAGCATTGACATGATCTCTAGAGGTCAATGGGGATGGTCAATCCAGATTTTGAGACCATACCTCTAAGACTCTGGGAATACCGGGATAGTCTCGAAGGAGATGAGCACCCTTATATAGCCTGCAAGGGAATTTTACCTTTTGCAAAGGATCAGAAGATTTGTCGATGGGAAGTTCATTTGGGGAAATAGCTACACGGTTGGACCCTCACTTATCTGACTTCTTTGTCATCATCTTCTTCTTCTTCTTAGCCTCCTAGTTGTTGGATTTCAAAATTTCACCAGGCGAAGTAGAAGAGGAGGGTGAAGAAATAGGGGAAGAAGGTGAGAGATCAACCTTAGAATCAACATGATGTGGTTCAAATAAAGGAGATTGATGGGCATGAGTTGGGACACTCGAGACCACCGTTGAAAATTACCAAATAGGTAAACTAATGGTTAACCTAGGGAGGGACAACGTTGCCATATAAGGAGCACTAGTGTTTCCAAAAGAAGGAAAAGGACTAGGATTCCCATCCGAGGGGAATCCTTGACTGGTAGACTCTAGAAATGTTGCCATTGGAATCGACCCTAAAGAATCATTAAGGAAGATAAATTTAACCAAGAATATTTCGTGGGTAGTTAATTTTAAGACACTGAAACAAAACTTTGCCTTTTCATATTTTAAGAGTCGAGAAAAGGGCGAAAGGTGACTCTAGTTGCTTTCAGAGTTAACCAACTCGAAAGGAAAAGTGCTCGAGTATATTTTAAAATTTAAAGAGTAAGAAAAGATCAAAATGATTGCTCAGGATAATCTAGGAAAAAGGATTACCAAGTAACCATGAACTACATAATACCTCCCGGCGAACCGAAAAGTACGAGCAGGAAATCTCCTTGAATGTTGTGTTCGGTGTTCACGTTTACAAGGTGGTAAACTCGACTTCCTATGGATAAAGGATTGCAAACCTAGTGGAGCCTCCCTTTATATACATGACGGTACGGGGAGCACAAGTCCGTACTAGTGTTGTCTAATTCCGAACAAAACGACAACTGCTGGGTTGAATGATGCTGGAACATGTCTCTAGCCTAGACCACTAAATGTGAGTGTTAAGTTTCAATGCTTCCTTAGGTTAATTCAATAAATTTTAACGGTTGATCTTGGATTAGGTTTCAATTCCAAGGACCTACCATTGTCATCTGAAAATTCCTATATGCATCTGTATGAGAAAAGAAATCTTTCTTCGATGAAAGTTAATACTAATTGAGGGATAGAGAGCACACAATCAAAGAATGAAATTTTTCACTAATATATGTCCTAAATGCACTTAATCTTCCCTTAACAACAAAAGAAGTTTCATTTCATTTCCAATGCTTATGATGATGCAATTCTAGCTTCTCAATGGTGATACTAATGCAATATTTTCACTTAAGTAAACTAGAATGATGTTCTTCTTTTCATAAAATGAAAATGAATCTTTCACATAAATCACTTTAATGAAAATTTTCACAGTTCCAAACAAACAAGCATCGATCAAATCCAAAGCATGATAAATGAAGCTAAAAGCAACTTCTTCCCTGAATCAAACATACCAAACACATAAATGCTTCAATCGACAAACCAAGCAATGTAATCTATGCTCAGAAAGAGAAAAGAGACACTCGACATAAGAGAACAAGCGAGACTCTTTCACTCGTTCAATTGAAAATGAAGCAATGAAGATGTTGTGACTGAAAGATGGATTAAATGAAGTAGCAAATCAGAAAATGACACAATGTGTAAAAAAAATAATGAACGGTTATTGACCTAGATGCCTTAGGATCATAGAAACCATCCAAAAAACTCAAAACATCAAGCACTGAAACTTCAAGTCAATCAATCAATCAACCAGTAAACCAAGTATTCTAGTCACTTCTGAGCGGAAGAAGGGAGTATGAGGGTCAAGACACATTGGCACTAGAATGGGAGAAACTCTAATTTTTTCTTAATTCAGAGACCGACACGACTTTTGGGCTTAAACTAGTTGTAATCAACATGACTGGCATGACTGTCAGGCTAAAACTAGCACTGATAGGCCTGACCGATGCAACTGTTTAGCCAAAAATAGAGTTGCTCAAGGGATTCAAAGAAAAAATAAAAAAGAACTTCACATGGGGCCAAAATTAACACATCAGAGGGTGGGATAGTGTCTGTATGCCTTCAAACAGGTCAATACAGATCTAGAAGACTATAAATAGACAAACTAGGCACACAAGTAGAAAAAACAGATTGATGAAAAGGAGAGGTATTTTCCTAGCGGTGTTTCCAATTTGTGGAGTAGGAATATCCTCTCTGCGGACAGAGACGATCCCTCCAGCCCAAGAGAGTGGGTCTAGCCGCAAACAAGACAATCTAATGTAAATTTCCTTAGATTAGAATTGAATAAGAGGGCCTACCTCTTATAACTCTAATCCACTTGATGGTGATCTTGCTTCCTTGATCCGGCTTCCTTTTGTTCAAGTACATGAATCAAACATGCAAGAAACAACAACACACATGATAACATAAAATTGAATCCAATCTACTTAAAAGATCAAGGCGTTATAAGCTATCAAATGTAATATTACACCCGATATAGGAAATAAACCATTAGTTGTATTAAAATAAACTTCAAAGAGAAATACAACCGAAGCCTTGACATTGGAGATCTCCTTTGCGGTATCCAAGTCCTGCTACATGCCTTTTCAGCACTCTTTTCCTCCTCTAGCTTGACATGAAATGGCTTCCAAGCTATAACTCTCTCTCCTCATGCTTTAGCTACCAAAGACTAGTCTTTTGTCATCTAAGACTAATCTTCTTCTATCAAAAGCTAAAGATTTCAGAATTTTGCAATTGGTTCTATCTCTCCACCACTTTCACTATGTGTTGTATTGTGTGTAACCAAAAAGGGTAAGAGGAAGTGGTTTATATAGGGAGAGGAGGATAAGAATGAGATCCACTCAAGGGGGATGAAGGTCTTATCTCCTTGGAAAGGTCCACTTTTTAAAGAACCTTATATGGAGTTCTCGACCCTTATCCAACCAAAAAAACATCCAGCACATTGCCCCTAGAAGTTTCTAGACGTGAAACTTTGTTTCCTTTTATAAAAACTTTCCAGAAGTAGACCGGCGCGGGTATTGGGCTAACAATAGCGCCGATCAGCTCGGGTCACAGTGTCAAACTCTACAAATCGGCGCGGGTGAGACACTGGGAAAGAGTGTTGATCTTAAAAACTTGGTTTTAAGAAGGATTCTCTGAATATGTTCTGAACGGAGTGGGGACTACTTTCTTCAAACTTCGAGGGATGCAAGAGCATAAGTTTCATGGTGAAAGTATAACACAGTATTCACTACTAGGGATCTCTAGGATCAGGAATGGGGAGTGACAGGAGAGTGAGAAATAACTGAGTAACACCCCAACACTCACATGTGAATCGTCCCGAGTCACTCAACTACGACGCCCTTGATCTTCACTGCAATACCATTGTAGACTGCATTGTACTGCTAGACTATTTCAGATACTTGTTTCTCCTTTGGGAACACCTCCTTCAGCAATGCCTCTTGTTAGGTTCCTATACCAGTAGGTGTCATATTTCACAATTGACTGTGGAAAGGCCAAATATGATCATCCTTTTCATGCTACAAAGGTTCCATATTTTCAAAAAACCAAAATTTAAAAAATGTAAAGAGGCTATACCCTAAAAGAAAAATCAAAGGGAAAAAAGAGTGAATTGGTCAAGAAGGAAAGAAAATGAACCCCAAAGAAAAGACCAAGAAAGTGGCTAGTCAAAATGCCATTATTTTTTGCAAACAAGTTCAGAATGTGCAATTAGTGACTTCTGTCACACTTCATGGATGGCCCAACAGCTCAATCTTGGCCTCCCCATGTTTCAATTTACTTGTTTTAGAACTAGAGAATAAGATCTGTCCAAACAGTTCAAGCTTGGCAGATCAGTAGTTAGGTAGAGAAGCAAGGGTGCTCAACAGTTAAATCTGAGCCCCTAGAAGAAATAAGGGCAGACTTAGATAGGGTGGCAGCTAAAAGAAAAGAAGAGAAGCAGGGTTTTCCAGCTCAAGTGCACCCAAGAAGAAAGAAGAAAAAATGTTAGGTGTATTAGGCCGGGTAGACAGTTTTGAGGTTGTAGAAGCAAGATTTATGAGCAGGTTTGTCCTTTGACTATGGTTTATCTCACAGATATCATAAAGTGCTATGGAAAGGTGGTTACAAACCAAATGGAGCATGACTAATTCCCCTTCTCATTTCCCCAAAAATCATTTACTAGCCTCCCCATAAGGACATTGAGATCTGCTCAATAGTCATAGTTCACTTCATTTCATGAAAAATACTAAGTTGAACTCTGTGTTTACTTAGCCCAAACAAGCCACATTTCTTGTGTAAAACGAATCCTTCCATTTCCCTTTCATTTCCCTAAGAACCTAAGTTTTTACCCTATAAGCTTAGCGTTATCTGTTCATAAAACCATATTAACATCCTAACTCTATTTATATAACTCCTACATATATTTCCCCTCCCATACTATATAAAACTTATACAAAAACCCCAAAGTTTATAATATCCTGCCTGGGGCTTATTAAAGCCATGAGTCAATGTTTCGGGGGTCCAAGGTTTACCCTAAACCTTGTTGACAACCCTCCTCCCCACGCCATAACTCTCCGCCGACTTCGTCACCGTCCACCATTAGATCCAATCCCGCAAATCGGACGATCCTCAGCCATATCGCGACCCCTCTGATGCCTATCCTTTAGCACCTGGGAAAACGGCGGTTTTCCCGTCGTACAAAAGACGTGTGTCGCTCGCCCGGGGCTATCGCGACCCCTCCGCCCAAAACAACTTTTGCCCAAAGGCGGTGCGGGAAATACCATATACCGCCTTCGTTTCCCGCCGCTGACGTCAGCACCCATGTCACTACCCACCTCAGCGCCCACGTCAGCCGCCACCTCGTCACTGTGTCATCCGCTGTGTCACCCACGTCACTGCCAAGTCAGCTACCGCACCCCTGCTACCCGACAAAGATAACGTCATGATGACGTCACTCGACCAAAGCGCGCCAAAAACCCGCCAAAATCAAAATTTTTGCTAAAAATCCATTAAACGTCGCTTTTTGTCCTTTTCATTTTGTTTCTTCTGCGTGGTGTTTACATGGTTTTCGATGTCCAAAACGCCATTTTCGCTGCACAGTCCGCCACCCAGGGAAATCCACTCCACAGCTCGGCCCCTCAGCTCAGTCTTCTACCTGCATTTCGCGCCAGGCGTCCATAAAATAGGTATTTACCAGAAACCCACTCATAAACCCTGTTTTTCCAAATTTTTCTGTAAAAAATTCCCGCAGAACCAAATTCGAATTAAAATCACAGTGCTGCCAGCAAACCTCTGCATTATAGTCGCTTTTTTACCCATTTTTTCCAAAGAAATCCTGTGAACTCTGTTTCCCTCTGCAAATTTGCCCATCGAGCTGAAATTAAGCTCATTTCCGCCTGCAAATTCTGCAGAAAAGCCCACAAACTATCATTTTACCATACTGTTGCTGCAAAGCCCTGAATCCAATTAAAAAGGTCGTAAAATAACTTGGAAATGGAAGCTCCAGCGACCCTGAAGGTTGCCCCCTTGTATACACCACATAAGGAATTGGAATGGATGTCCCTTGCTGACAGGGATTTCTAAATTAAGGATATGGTGAGCAACAAGCCTCACCTGCAAGCCTTTTGTGAAATTAGGAATAGCTACAGAAGCAATACTGATGTCTTTGGACTTTGGGAGTCCAACATGCCCATATACTACCTGCTTTTAGTAAATGTATTCCCTGACTTCATCCATCAATGCTGTGTAAATTATGACCCCATACAAAGAGCAGTTATGCTCCATCTGGGACTCTTCTCTTCCATATTACCCCTCAATCCATAAATGAGATGCTGCACTTTAATCCAACTCAGCCTCTGGCTCCTCTCACCATGGAATTCTTGCTTGACCAAGGTGCCAAACTACCCAATTCAGAGATAATCAGAATAGCTCAATTATTCATTAAACCAGATTTCTAGCCCAGTCATCCACCTCCTTTTAATCAGGTTAGGTTCAATGAAGCTGGAACACTCATTACTGACATGATTTCTTACATCTTGGTCTTCAAAACCAGTGAGTATATTGATGAAACTGTCTTAGTGTTGATGTCCATATTTACTCCAGGACAGCCCCCTGCTATCCAATATGATTATGCCACCTTCATAGCCAATAAAATCCATGAGCAATTGAGCATGGACAGATAAAGAGTGTTTAAATACACATCCTACATATATCATTTGTTGCTGTACAATCAACCTGATAGTTTCCAAATTCCTCTTAGAAAGTTGGACCTCAAGGGAGAAAGGAGATCTATAATTTTCTGGACCGCAGTATTCCATGAAGTCCATAACTCCCCTTATACATATTGTGAGTTTATTGACATGTTCATATATTCAGCTACTTCTCTATTATTGATAACTCCTCCTCCTAGACTCACTGATGAGATGCAAAAGATTTTACAGCTTTCCTAAAGCTACAAAATAGGTGACTTGTACTTCTACCAAAATCACACTGAGATCAGGATATATGGCTCTGAGTTGTCTCCTTACAAACTGCCAAGATATGTGCCTATGAGACTGTTTGCCCTTGAATACTTCAGGCAATTTATTAAGTCGGATTTGACTCACTTCTCCAATGCTAAGAAAAAGGTACAGTTGAAAACAATAAATCAATTGGGCCCTTTTATCTTTAATAAAAGGGAAGCCTGGGAGGAGGCAGATAAGATTCTAGGAGAGCAACTTATGATGAAACGAAGCTTTTATTGGGCACCATATGACCCTGGTCATTTTATAAGTTATAGGAAAGTCTCAAATAAGCTAACAACCTATGTTCACTACAGCATCCTTGAAATTGAACAGTATTCTAACCAACAAGAATGATTGGAAGGCACATTAGTAGAAGAGATTACTGAGGAAGAGAAATTGGAAAAAGCAATGAAAGAACTTGAAAAAACACTTGACCTGGACTCTTTTTGACAGGTCCCTTTCAAATTGACTCAACACTTTGGAGCGGGCACATCATCTGTTACAACTTCACAACAACCTGCCCAAGAAAGTACGCCACCTGCAGCGACATCCAAAGGCAAAGAAGTGTTGCATTTAGAACAGCAAGATATAATGGCAAACCAGCCAGATACATCAAAGGAACAAAGCCAAGGGCAAGGTCCTTCAACACAAACAAAGGTACCTGAAATCCCTGTGTTACAAACTCCTCTCAATGAGGAAAGAGCCAAGAAAAGAGACAGGCAAGAAGACACACCTATAGGTGCATCAGCAGAGTAGCAAGGGGAAAAGAGGCAAAGGTTAAATCCTTACTCTGAAGAGGAACTCTCGGAAGAGACAACAGGCAACCTGAGAGGTGAGGGAAGAACTGAACAGCAGGCTCCTCCAATTTTGGAAACATCAACTAGCTCATATCAGCAAGAGCTAGAGAGGCAGCATGGTGTGGAGGTTACATCCACCAGGCCACAGAGCAAGCAAGGCTTGGATATCAAGAAAGAATTTACTGAAATAAAGGCTAGAAATGAGCCAATAAGGATCCAACTTTATAATCAATTGATGAGAATGGCCCCCACAAATCAACAAAGGCTAATGGCAGCCTATGATGTACAAGAGGGAAAAATGACTCTTATTCACTTCAAGCCCACAATGCAGCAGCCACAGTCAGCTGCTGATTATATCAGGACCAATCTGGAAGTTCTCTCTAAAGACATCCACCCAATGGACCAGATTGAATTACATAAACAAACCGGAGAAATGGTGTACTCCACCTTAGCAGACAAAGCATTATTGGCTCACAAATTGCATAATTCATTACATAATACTTCTGCCCAATTGGAATTGGAAAAGGCTTCTTCTTTGGCTAAGGATAACATAATTAAATCCTTAGAAGAAATTATCATAGAGCTGGGACATGATCCCAAGAATCCCAAAGGAATCCAAGCATTAATAAGAAAGAAGGAGGAAGACATTGCAGCTCTCAAAAAGCAATTAAAGCTGTAGATTACAATGCATCCACAAACTACAGAAGTTGCACAGCAAAAATAAGAGGAGGACATGGTGGATTTACTGATGAGGATGAATGAGAGATTGGCAGAAACAGAGAAGGCATTAGAGGAAGCACCACAAGGAAAACAGGGAGAGTTGGCCTCTCAGCCATCTCAAACAGCTCCAATTGTTACAACTACTCCTTCTATAGTCACAACAGCAGTCCCTCCTATTGATCTGACATCAACAGTAGCAACAAAAACAACAGTACCAGATACCAGCATGAGCATGGAAGAGATGATGAAGGCAATAAAAGAGTTGGAACTCCAAATGGCAGAACTAAAGGAAGCCAAAGAAAAACTGGCCAAGTTGGAGGTAAGCTATGATAAATCCAAAATAATTGTGGCTGAAAAAGCAAGAGAGGTAAAGGCCTTGGAAAATAAGGTGAAATCCTTCGAGAAATATCTTACTCTTCATAAAACTCTATCAGAAATCAAAACAATTTTTTGGACTAAAATTGGCTAGTCCATCACTGATCAATGGCAACCAATTCAAACAATCCATGAGCAAATTGATTTGATAGAAATGGCCCAGGTAGAGATTCAAAAGGCCAGGACATTATTGGGAAACATGCCTGAGCAGGCCAACAGATTAATTTATTTTTTGAATACTCACACCAGGGAACAGCTAGCGACCCTGGATATCAGGGACAGAACAGGCACCATTTTGACAATTAAAAAGGTGTTAACCATGAGGAATTTTATACAAAATCTGGAGAAAAAGTGCCAAGAGATGCAGACATAAATAAATGCCTTTACAGAGAAAATTACAGTATTGCAGCAAAAGGGTCTACCCAATTTATTAACCAGCAATCAGAGGCTGTTGACACATGAAAAATATGCTCACAGGGTGAATACATATGTTGCCAATCAGATCACAGCATCATCAAGCACTTCAGAAGATATAGTACCTCCCTCTGGACAAAGTTTATATGACAAATTGGTAAATCTGTTCTATATTGAGCATGAAATAACACATCTTTTTGAAACCCAGCCCAATTTCTACAAGTATATTGAAGCTGATGAAACATTGTTAAAACTACAAAGACACCAGTTGCCAACAGACCAATGGTGGAAGGGCATGTTAGAGATTTTACCAAGGTAGTTTTAGTTCTCTTTTTTGATCATCTGCATATAATCAAATTCAATGCACGTGTCACGTATCATAAAAATGAAAACAACAGAGGAAGGAAGTCACGCCAGCTCGTTTAAGCGGAATCAGGCGCAGATGAAAGAGCCGAGACAACAACGCAGGAACGCACAATAAAGAGACAGCTACCAGCCGACTTGTTGAGTCAAAAAGTCAAATATATTAGACCACCTAAGGCAGCTAGTACAACAGAAATTACTCCTACATTCATTACGCTTTGTTTTCAATGTCATTTACTTCTTCTGCAAAAGTAGATGGATAAAGTTATTGCTTGATATTTTCTCTATGAGATATTTTGTAACTCTTTTTGTATAAATACCTCCCTTAGAGATGTATTATTGTTGGTTGGTGAATATCATTCTGGACCTGCGCTGTAAATTTTGAGAACTCTTCTGAATAAAGATTGTTGGAATGCTTTGCTGATGAACTTGTTGGTTGTGGAATTAATGGCAAAAGAATATGGTGCATAATTCTCGTATTACCTCATGGATCAATAAGACTTTTTAACTCTCATTTTATTGTTCCTGTTTTATATATCATCTAAGTATCATGTTCTAAATTGCAGGAAAAAAGAATATCCCAGAATTTACTTTACTGTACTCTATGTTCAATTCCTGTCAATTTTTATGTTTTCTTTGGGACTAGCATAGGCAGGAATTCTTGATTGCTCCTGTCTCCTTGGTTCTTACACTCTGAATATAATTAAGGAATTCTTAACTGCTTCTTGGTAATATTTATTCATTTTCCCTCTGTTAGCATAATGAAAGATCCTTAATTGCCTTTCATTCCCTGACTCCATTTCATCCTATTCCAGCTTGAAGATTGTTCCATGTTTAATTATCTTGCTCTGTAGTTCCTCTTTTGCCAAAGAAACCATACCCAGAAGTTTATTTTCATTTGACTCCATTAACCCAATGGTCCGAACTTCTCATACTGTGCAGCCCTGTTTTATTGCATGTCACCATCCAAACATCAAACAAATACCTGCACTTCATAACTAGCCTAACATACAACAAAACAAAGCTAAATCATAAAGAGAGAGCCCTCTCTGGCTTCAGATTGGCTAGAATCTGCATCCAAAAGATTGGTTAGTGGTTACCTCGGCCATATTCCCTCCTTAGAATTTCCTGGGGAACAACCTGAGTGATAACACCTCTGTAGTTGGATCAACAGTCTTCTGTAGTATTTCTTTCTCCCTTTCCTTCAATTGCTTGAGCCTTCCATCCACTGCTTGCGAAAGTTGGAGGGCTTGATCCTGTCATGGTTGATTCCTCACTTGCAGGATCCGCTCCTTCCTTTGAAGATATTCTATTTTTTTGTGGAGGTTCTTTCCTTTAGTAATGTTGGTAAGCCTCTGCAAGACTAGTAGGGTCTTCGTAACTTCCAGGATCTCTTCCCATTGATTTTTCTTCACCTGTATCTCCTCTAGTAACAACAAAGTGAACATGCCAAACTTCGCATCTTTTGGGTCCTTTACTGTTCTGGCGCTCGGTTTAATAGGTGGCATGTAAGGTGGGAGCATAGAGGGAATTTATGCATCCTCTCTCTCCATCTGATGCACCTCGGTCTCTTCCTCACTATCCTGAATATCCTGCAGTTCCTTCTATTGGATTGGTTTTTTGCCTTTCTACGCAAGTTTCTTCCCTTTGTCCTCCTTGTTCTTTGTTCGCACTTCCTTTTGTGTCTTCTTCCTCAGAGATGTCCTCAGTTCTATCCCAGAGGCCTCAGCTGGCCTCTTTTCCTATTTCTTATGTGGATGTGCTTTTGTGGGTACCTTCTTCCTCGGTAACCTCACGCGTTTTTGGGACATGGGTACATTTGTTGTTGTGGTTTGACCACTCTAGGCTTCCATGACTCGTGCTAGCCCTTTATTTTCAAATTCTCTAGCAAGTTCCTCAAAAATTGTCTCAAACATCCAATAGCTTACTTCTCTCACACTTAGTTTCAAGTTCTCAAACGAAATTCTGCATACAACAAAGTGTAAAATGTGGCACAGGATATGGTTTTTATAACGAATTTGAATTTGCGAACCCATGATTGGCTAAGCTCTTACTCATTTAATGTAGGTATGGTGCTAGATTCGGCCAATTGTGCTTCATAAATGTGTTTCTCCCATGCCCTTTAATGGAAACTTCCTTTTAACGGTAGCTTTTTCCTTCCAACGGTCATATTTCCAGCCAACTTCAACAAACCTTCCCTTGTGGCATAGTCATCCTTTCTTGGTCGCATTTCCTTTGGACTTCATCACACTCCTAGGTATTGTGCGGTAATCTTCCTTTGACGAAGTCCCTTTCTGCGTAGTAGTTTATAGTCCCGTGCCCACTTTCAACTGCAAGAGGCACTAAGACTTTCTTCCCTTTGTTTTTCAGTGTGAATTTCCAGGGATAGAATCATCCCTATATAATTTCAATCTGTTACCATTCACTCGTCCTGGTATCAGCTGACCATTTAACTTCGCAAGGTGAACTACACCATTGTCAGAGATGTCCTTGATGATATATGGCCCTAACAAATGTGTTTTAAATTTTCCTGGGAACTTCAAGAATTTGTTGTCATATAATAATACAAGATATCCTTCCCTAAATGTCTTCTTCTTAATGTGCCTATCATGTTAGGCCTTCTCCCTTGCTCTCTTCACTTGCTGATGGAACCCTACTATGAATCTGCCTTCTTCTAGAACAAGTAACTGCGACATCCTTTCCTTCATAATGTCAAGGTTTTCCATAACTATGAACGCTGCAATTCTCAAACTTGCACAATGTACTCCATAGGCATAATTGCCTCTTGTCCATATACCAACCTAAAAGGTATCTGACCTATCAATTTCTTGCATGTTGTCCTGTATGCCCACAACACTGCTAGAATCCCCATATCCCAGTCATCTGTGTTCACATTTCATACCTTGGTCAATGCATTCTCTAGAATCTTATTGAAAGCTTCCACTATTCCATTTGGCTGAGGATGATAAGGTGTGCTCTTCTAATGGTAAACCTGAAATTCCTTAATTAATGCTTCAATGGTCTTATTCAAGAAGCGTGTCCCTTGGTCACTCATAAGAATCTTTGGGCAACCAAATCTGGACAGCATATTTTCAAAGATAAACTTCATAGTAGTTTTTGTGCTACAATCCTTCACTGGCTATGCTTCAGCCCATCCTGTCAAATAATTGGTTGCAGTGATTATATACCTCGCACTAGTCCTTTTCCCTGGTGGACTGAAGGCTGCAACTACAACTCTAGAAAAGATGGCAGGAGCATTCTTCAAACCAAAATTCATCACTGTGTACTGGTAAGAGCCCCATTCTGTAGCAAAGGTTGTCTTATGTCTATCCTCTGGCACAATTATGATCTAATGGTACCCCGAAAATCCATATGTGAAAAATAGACCTCTTGTCTTACTACATTGTTCAATACTTCGTCTGTAAATGGTGTAGGGAAGGGGTCATGCATACACGCATCATTCAATTTTTTAAAGTCCACACAAATTCTGATTTCCCCTCTTGCCTTTTGATTTCTTGGCAACAAAATCATTTGTTGGCTCAAGGGGCTTGGACCTAGGTTTAGAGTGTACTGCACACCAACAAAACCCTAAACCACTGGCCCTTTCGGTAACGACCTGCAAGTAGATGGCAGTCTCACCCAAAGCGGTTATGGGAGGTTGCATAACTATGTTTCTGCAACCAAATGGATATGCGCGCTATGGCACCCGTGTGTTTACTTATGTCTGAGACCTATCTACAACTTCGCACACATAAATAACTTCATGTGGATGATTTATTTCATAGATTTTCACTTATCACATAAACATATTAGAAAATAGTATAACATTCATTCTTTCACATAATTCAGTAAAAAGCATGCATAACAATATGTATAAACACAAATACATAAGCTTTTTCCGAAACTTCTTCTTCTTTTATTAAGATAGATCTTCAATACATACAACTTCTTCGACCTGTGCACCCAGCTACAGGTGGTCTGTGCACTCAACTGCAGACTCTTCAAGGCCTCCACGCACTCAGCTACGGAGCCTTCTCCTAAAGCCCAAAATACAGACTAAAGACAGAAGATATCAATGATTCATCTATGACTTCTCTCCTCTATTACTACTTTCGACAAGGCATTATATGTCCTTATATACATTTCATTACTACAAGACCATGGTCCACATACCATGGATCTGACATAACAATGAACTAACACCCAATACCCATTACAAAATGAGGGGCTTTGACCCGCCCCAAAGCCCCTAAACATCACGTTGTAAATATAACTTCACGGACTCTAAGCACTCCGCTCCTCAAAATGCAAAGCCTTTGACCGAAATTGGACCAAGTTGGGTTGCACCCAATAGTTACCTGCAAGAATTTTGGCTAAAGATGCTTGATCTTGCTCTTCCTTTCTCAATCTTTTCTTTCCTTTCCTTTCCTTGTCCTTCCTTTGCTTACTTTTCTCTTCCTTGCTCCAAAGCTAAAATGCTCCAAGAAAACTCTAAGTGTCCAAGAGTGTGAGAGAGAGAATAATGAGAGAGCTCCAAAACTAAACTAACAAAAGGTTACAAACTGATCCTCATAAGCCTTTTTATCACTTAGGCCTATATTTTCTTCATTTTTCATTATTTTCCTTCAATTTCCTCCTCACATGCAAGTTGTGACCTTTTACCTCCCTTTTTTCCTATTTTCCTTTATTTTCTTAAATAAATGTGCCAAAAATACTTTTTTCCCTTTTTAATGCCTTAGCCATTGCCTTTTCAAATTTCATTTAGCCATAAACACATCCAGTGATTCCCACTAGGATATCTTTTAACAACATTCAACTTGGAATAAGTTTCCCTTAACTGTGGTCTTATTTTTCCTTTATCAACTTTTATTACATGAAATTTTAACCAGGGGTTGTTACAGATCCCTCCCTCTTCGGGAACACCATCCTCAATGTTAAACCACACTAAGACCTCAACAAAATAGTTGAAAAGCAAACATATTGCCCATGAAGCTTTATAACTTAGCTCGTTGCAGTATTTACAATGAAACACCTACTCAAAAGAAAAACATCATGACAACATGACAAGGTAACAACCATATCGCTTATTGGAGATTTATAACATAGCTTGTGGCGGTATTTACATCCATATACATATGTACATATGCCAAAACATCAATAAAACATATACCAAACATCATACCAAAATTTCTTTGCCTCCACCGGCAAACAAAGAAGGATACATGGTCTGCATCTGATCTGCCATCTCCCATGTAGCTTCTTCAGGCCCAATGTGCTTCCACTGCACTTTAACTTCCTCTACGGCTCTGTTCCTAAGCATGAGTTGCTTCAAATGAAATATGCACTAAGGCTCTGACTGAAATTCTCCTTCCTTCTCAACCTGCAATATGGACCAATCAATAACATGATCAGCATTCTTTATATACCTCTTAAGCAATGAAACATGGAAAACTTCATGGACTTTCACTATTGGAAGCAATGCAAGTCGATAGGCCACTGGTCCAATCCTCTCAAGGATCTCAAAAGGCCTGCAATACCATAGTGCCAACTTGGCACGTGATCCAATCCTCAAAGATCTCTTCTTGGGCTTTATGCGCAAATACACCTGCTCCCTAACCTGAAACTCCTTGAATGCCTTGTGATGGTCCACATAACTCTTCTATATATCCTGTGTTGCCTTTAGATTATTTTTTATACCTCCATTTCCTATTCCATGTCTGCCAACATAAACGGTCCAATAAGTACCCTATTCACTGGATCACTCCAGCTGATGGGAGTATTACAACTCTGCCCGTACAATCCCTCAAAAGGACTCATCCTTAGTTATTCCTAATAATTGTTGTTGTATGCAAACTCAACGAATGGAAGATGCTCCTCCCATATTCTCTATTGGTGCATCACGTACATCCTTAACATATACTCGAAGATCTTACTGACCCTCTCTGTCTATCCATCTGTCTATGGATGATAAGTTGTACTAAAGGACAACTTTGGACCCAAAACTGCAAATAGTGGCTTCCAAAACTTGGAAGTGAACTTCACATCCTGGTCTGACACAATCTTCTTCGGAACACCATGTAATCTGACAATCTCCCTGATGAAAACCTTTGCCACCTCACTAGCTGAATATGTAGTCTTCACTAAAATGAAGTGAGCTACCTTGCTCAACCATTTGACCACAACCATAATAGAATCATGTTGTATCATTTTCCTCGGAAGACCTGTAATGAAATCCATGGAAATGACCTCCCATTTCCATTCTAAAATCATAATAGGTTGTAGTAGACCACATGGATGCTTACATTCTGCCTTTACCCACTGACAATCCAAACATGTAGGCACGAACTTTGCCACTTCCTTCTTCAGATTTGGTCAATAATAGAACTTCTTCACTATCGTCAACGTCTTCGAATATCCTGGGTGACCCGAGTATGGCTTGACATGCAACTCCCTCAAGTTAAGCTTCTTGATCTCACTGCAATCAGACACATAGATCCTCTCCCTTAATATCGCCAAATGTTTGTCGTGAGGTAGTACTTTGCATCTTGATCACATGTACCTGTTCCTATACTCTATTGTAAATTGTGCAGAATCTCCATATACCTGTCATCTCGTTGTCCTGCCTGCAAGATCCTATCCTATAGCTTTTTCCCATAATAACTCATAGCTTCTATATGATTCACTTGTACCTTCCTGCTAAGAGCATCTGCAACCCAGTTCTCCTTTCCCTTGATGTATCCGATCTCGAAGTCAAACTTACGAAGTGTGGTCAACCATTTGGCTTGCTTGGAATTCAAATTGGCTGTTCAAACAAGTATCTCAACCCACTGTGATCGCTCATCAATACAAATCTCCTACCAAGAAGATAATGCCTCCACATCTTCAAGGCGTGAATAATAGCTTCCAACTCAAGATCATGAGTCACATAGTTCTGCTCATGCTCATTCAACTTCCTGGACTCATAGCACACCACCTGTCCCTCCTGCATAAGGACTCCACCAAGTCCTCTTTTACATGCATCTGTACACACTACAAACTCTTTATCCGGATCTGCAATCTTAAGGATTGGAGCATTGGTCAACAACTGCTTTAGCTGCTCAAAACTAGTTGCACATTCTTCTGTCCATTCGAACTTCTTACCTTTCCTCTACAAGGATTTCATAGGATATGCAATGCATGAGAAGTTCCTGATGAACCTCTTGTAGTAACCTGCCAATCCCATGAATGATCTCACCTCATCCACATTCTTAGGAGTTGCCCACTCCATGATGGCCCTTATCTTTTTTGGATCTACTGTTATGCCTTCCTTGGAAACAACATGTCCCAAGTAATGCACCTTTGTCTAAAAGAAGTTGCACTTGCTAAGCTTGGCATACAGATGATGCTCTCTTAGTAATCTCAACACTACTACTAAATGCTTGGCTAATTCTTCTTCATTCTTGGATTATATCAAGGTGTCATCAATGAATACAATAACAAACTTGTCCAAATAAGGATGCAACACACTATTCATCAAACACATAAATGTAGTTGGAGCATTAGTCAAACCGAATGGAACTACAACAAAATCATAATTCCCATACCTGGTCTTGAAGGCAGTCTTGTAAATATCCTCTTCCTTGATGCGTACCCGACGGTATCTTGATCTCAAGTCCATCTTAGAGAACATTTTTGCTCCCTTCAACTGATCAAACAAATCATCAATCCTCAACAATGGGTACTTTCTCTTGATCATTACCTTGTTCAACTACCTATAATCAATGCACAATTTGAGAGTACCATCTTTCTTCTTTACGAACAACACTGGTGCTCCCCAAGGTTATACACTTGGCCTAATGTATCCCTTGTTAAGAATCTCATTTAACTACAATTTCAACTCTACTAGCTCTGGGGTACTCATCCTGTAAGGTGCCTTCGACGTTGGTGCTTCCCCTGGCACCAACTCAATAGAGAAATCTACTTCCCTGTGAGGAGGTAACTCTGGAATCTTTACTAGAAACACATCCTTATATTACTGCAATACAGGGTATCTCTTGAAGATTTTTGCATCCTCAACATATTTACCCTTGTCACTAGATATATGCACTGCAAACATCACACAACCTTTTCTATAACTACGCTTAGCCTGCATAGCGGTAACCATCCTCACTGAGGTAGGCTTCTTCTTTCCCTGCAAAATTATCTTTTCCCCATTATCATCCAGGCACTCAATGGCCTTGTCAAAGAAATCCACTTTGGTCCTGTGAAGGTACAGCCAATCCATACCCAAAAGCATGTTATATGATCCCAATGGAAGTACATTCAAATGTGCTACTGTAGGCATACCATTTAACTCAAATGCACAAGCTCTTACCCAATGGTGAACTCTCTTCTTTGTACCTATAGCCAACTATACCAACCAAGATTTTGCATGCACTTCTTTTCTCAAACCACACTTATCCACCAAGTCAGGATTAATATAAATATAATTAGATCCAGGATCAATCCAAATAGAAAAAACTTGACCACAAAGCTTACCATCCATTTCAATGATAGATGCATGATGATCCACCTACCTATTGTCACAACTACATAAATCTGAGGAATGATATGGAAAACATCCCCAACTGTACATGCCTCCTGAGCACTATAGATTTGGGGTCTGCCACCCTGATACTATGGACAATCCATCTTACAATGATCCTTGCCACATATCCAACACTGTAATGGTGCACTACCATCGCTACTACTATGCTACTCTCTATGTCCCTTATCAATTGTATTGAACTTCTTGTAAGGGGCTACATTTTCTTTCTCACCTACATCTTGAGGTCTTCCTCACTTTGGTGGCCATTTTCCTTTAACTTTCTCATTTCCTTTTAAGTCACACTTAGGCTTAACTTTGCGCTTTGACTACTCATAACAATTTTTCATCTTTTGAATGGCCTCCTCCAATGATCTAGGCTCATCGAACTCAATCTGGTCCATGTATGCTACTGATAGTCCACTGATGAATCTCTAAACCTTGGCCTTCTCCTCCTTGAGGTAAGGCACATATCTCAACAACTCCAAGAACCTACTAGTATACTCATCACCTGTCATGGAACCCATCTACAACTCATAAAAACCCTTAGCTCTGTCATCATACTACCTTTCCAAAAAATAATTCTTCTTGAAGAGCCTGTCAAATTCATTCCAAGTCAAGTCATCCTCCTAAATACCTTTAACATTCTTCACATCCTCCCACCAAATATTTGCTTTCCCTTTAAGACTAAAATTGGTTATATTTACTTTCATGTTCTCTAAATAATCATGCAATCTAAAGAAATTCCTCATACCAAGCAACCATGCCTCTACATCATGTGATTTCTTCATCTCTCCATCGAATGTAGGTGGATTTTCTTTCTTAAAATTGTCTAACAAATATCCCCTGTCACTCTTCCTATAAGGATGATAACGATGGTTATCATAATTCCCGTCAGAACCATAACTAGAATAGTACATGTGTATGTCACCCCTCTTATCTGGAGTATCCAAGGACTTGCCATCTCTCATTGTGTCATCTCTATCTGACCTGTACTCACCATGAGACTTGCTTCCATATGCCCCATTAGTTCTGTCATCATGCTCATGGCTGAACCGAAGTGGTCCTCGTCACTGCAATTCTGACAAAATCCTAAGTATCACTACATTTATATCTGCTTGTTTCTCTTGTGCCAGTATGATTTTGTCATTTTCTACCTTACAACTCCTTATTTTTGCCTTTAAACTTCTAAGTATGTTTGGAAAATTAGAAGAGTGCACAACACCATGATGCTCATATGATCCATAGGTAGAGTCTTGGGAACTACAATATAACGTCTTTCTAGTCATATTTGATACTCTTTCTACAAGGTATATTATGCCAGCTAAACCAAATCACAATGAACCAATCTACCTTAGCATAATTCAGGGAGGATACCTCATCTGCAAGGTCAACAAATCAACATAATACATGTATAACATAATCATGATAGCATATAGAAATATAACACATAATCATATAAGCATATAACCATCATGCTAGCTAGAATCCAGTCACCAATGCATGACCATATTAACTACACATACCATGACCTCATGCATGACAATAACAACCATATCAATGCGCATTTTACAACACGTAACCACTGACACACTTAGCAATGCATAACCAATCATACACTCATGACAACGCACTTCACAACAACAACATCCTCTTTCACATGGCAACATCACTACACCCATGACTGACACCATGCATATGCAACAAGCATACATACCACAAGAATGATTAACACACATGCAACCGACATGAATGCATGACCAACACACATCCCATCTATTCTGAGGGATGAACCATGCTCTGATACCACTCTATGGTATCAAATATGACCCAAAGAGAGTGAAAATTGTTCTGATACCACTTTGTAACGACCTCCTCCCACATCTACCCAAGTAACCAGCTAACCGGGGTAAACATGTGATGATAAGTTACTATGATATGATTCAACCTCCTAAGTGACCTTAAGGAAGCGGAGCTGATGGAAACACACCATATCAGACCTTCTACACCTGCTACAGGACTCCCAAAATGCGTTTCCAATCATTTCCCTGACCAACCCTTAGGTCCCACCGAAATTTTAGACAACTAAACCCCTAGACTCTCCCTTGATATGGGCAAGGGTGCATCTGGAAACCTCTGAATGCACACATAACATGGGTATGCATCCGTCTAGGGACTTTTCACCTCAGACTTGTTCCTGCAACTTTAGGATTTGTGCCACTTTTTAAGCCCAGAATCCAGGTCACTGCCCAGAAACCCTTGTAGCTTTTAGAATCAATAAATTACATGATGATAAGACTTACAAATCAAAAACTGACTCCAAGACTAGGCCTGACTATCCCCAACTGGGACAAACATTCTGTCAAACACCTGGCATCAATGCAATCTACAGGAAATGAATACAAGACAAAGCATAAATGATTGCTAAATCATATTAGACTTGACAAGAAGGATCACCACCCTCTTTCCTTAACTGTTTTGACATCAATTAGGTCTTGCATCCATTATCCTTTCAGTTACAAGTAAATACATGAAATAACCATGACAATAACCAGTCATATAACCATGCTTATAACCAACATTAAACCATGTAAATAGCAATGAGATAACAACCATTAAAGCCACATATTAACAAGTACAAAAGCAAGAGAACTTAGCTTTTATTAAACATAGGTAAAGCCAACCAGGTTTGGGACTTCCATATACCACCTGCCTGTAGACCTGGATGAACCAAATCTTTCACCCCCCATCCCATATTCCAAGCATGAATGTGGGATCTCATGGATGAACCAATCCAAAAAAACCAAGTGGAATCCAGAGGTTAAACCACCTCCACCCTCACCAAACTGTGCTCACCAAAACTGGCACTGAGATAAAAAAAACCAAGCCGAGCTAGGAATGCCTCCAGTCTCCATCACTATCCCTGAGGATTTTTCTGTTTCCTTGTCTCTCAGGATTTACCTCAATTCACACTAGATCACTAGTCCCTAAACTGAGACACCAGTCCCTTAGGATTTACCACAATCCACACTGGATCACTAGGCCCTAAACCGAGACTCCACCCTCAGGTTTTATCATGTATCCCACCAAAATTGATCAAGAGATTCCCAGGCCTTTGGGAATTTTCCTGAGACCACCTCTGCTGTGGATTCTGAAACCATCCTGTAATTCCAAAGCTCAAAACTGAGAAGACAATCACATCACACCATGGCTATCCGGAAAATGGTAAGGCAAGGCTGAAAACCACTTTCATAACCTAACAAAACCATGCCACCGACAGCACAAAAACCATATACCAACATGAAAAGCCATGCATGTCAAAACCAGCTATGAAATCACACATGCAATATGTTACCTACAAGTATTCCTATTGAAGCTGCTTGATCCTACTCTTCGTTACTTGATCTTTGCTTTCCTTTCCTTTCCTTGTCCTTCATTTGCTTGCTTTTCCTTCCTTGCTCCAAAGCTAAAATGCTCCAAGAAAACTCTAAGTGTCCAAGAGTATGAGAGAGAGAATAATGAGAGAGCTCCAAAACTGAACTGACAAAAAGTTACAAACTGATCCTCAGAAGCCTTTTTAATCACTTAGGCCTCTATTTCTTCATTTTCCATTATTTTCCTTCAATTTTCTCCTCACATGCAACCTATGACCTTTTACCTCCCTTTTCTCCTATTTTCCTTTATTTTCATAAATAAATGTGCCAAAAATACCTTTTTTCCTTTTTAATGCCTTAGTCATTGCCTTTGCCAATTTCCTTTAGCCATAAACACATCCAGTGATGCCCACTAGGATATTTTTCCCAACATTCAACTTGGAATAAGTTTCCCTTAACAATGGTCTTATTTTGCCTTTATTACCTTTTATTACATGAACTTTTAACCAAGGGTTGTTCCAATAAATATGCCAGCTTTTGGGAAGGCCTAGAAGAGTTAGGCTTTCCAGGTCCTCTTCTACAACAATCACACCAACCCCTCCAAGCTCATCTTGAAATTGTGTAAATTTGGTGAGACACTGCAAAATAGTATCATTCTTATCCATTTTGATTTTTTGAAGTTTGTCTTTAAGGGTTAGTTTTCTATGATCATTGTTATTCTCGAACAACTCTGTCAGTTCCTTCCACATGGCAAATGGAGTTTCTTTTCCATGAATATTTTAGACAATGTGGTCCCACACTCCCTCCAAGATTATTCTCCTCACCTTTGCTACATGTTTATTCCATTGGGCTAGGTTTTGTGCATCATATGCCTATGGTTTTGTAATGTCTATCTTGATATATTCTAGCAATTCATTGTCATCAAGCACCGTCTCCATGCGATCCTTCCATTCAATGAAATTTGAGCTACCTTCTAAGGCATACTCTAATCTCAACTCGTTAAAGGTCATATTCCCAGCTCTGAAGAGATCCTACTACATTGGAGCTACAAATTCAAACTTCCTAAGAAATAACTTCGAAATTATTTTTCTAATGTGAATCCTACTCTAATACCATGTAGAAATATGGTGCTATAATTTCAACTACTCAGGAAATTTTAATCTAAATCAAGAGACATAATTCTACTCTACTGCTCTGCAGAAATTAATTCACAATTTAGAACAACAATCTCATACATGCAATAAGGAATAACACACATGCACAATATTTTTTAGGGGAAAACAACTGATAAAAATCCCTTAACATATATTGCATTGATTTAGAAGAATAGAGAAGTTATTATAATCACATGCACCAGCTCTAAGCACAACATTGTTATAGACATTTTTGGGCGCTGCAAACCCAATCATAAATGTCCATAAACCAAGAGCTCCTAAGTCCCTAAAAGTGTTGTTCCAACCCCTAAAAGAACAAGGTCAACTGATTACAGCATCTCCCAGAAGTTCTCCATCAAAAACTGCTCAGAACTAGTCAAAATTGGACCATCTCACCTGCTCCATGGTCAAAGTGCGCTGCATCCCACCTAAATGCACACGGGAGGTGCTATGCATACTGAAAAGCCCTTCTATGGGGTGCGATGGGTGAGAGTGGACAAATGGCAGGGTCAATCTGAGGTGGAGGATCATGGAATCTTCTAGAAACTTCTCCTGTGACACTTGCCTCTCTGCATTCACCCAGGGATGAGTAAGAGATCATCAATCTCCAAGTGGAATCAAGAACTATCAAAGAGAGGACACTAATCAAATCTCAAAAGTTGACTCACCCCCCTTGCAAACATCTATATATGTATCCCTCATCCCAGAGATCCAGAGGCTGGAATTTTGTATCTTGTAAGGAAGTGCTACTGGTTTCTTGGTGTAACATCATAGTGTTGGGTGATCTAACCTTTTCATGAGGTGAAGAAGGGCTTTCTTGCTGAGAGGATGACGCTGGGTCAGAAAAATTGGTTGTAATCCTCTTTGATATTCTTTATTATTAATAAAGCTATTCAAGTTTTCCTCCACATTCTTGTATGATTGATGATATATGCATTTGTGTGGTCAATATATATCTGGTCCTATATTGTTTATGATAGTAGATCTCTGTTCTTGGATAGTGTTATGCTGCTTTGATTCCACAAGTGCTCTTTGAAGCTGGGTAGACGAGGAAGCGAGTGGAAAAGATCTATCATAAGGGAGAGGAATCAAGCAAGGAACCAAGTGCAACACAGAGGTTGGTCTCCTTTATTCCCCTCTTATCTACTTCTCATAAAGGAAAACGAAAGTGGTTTTAGTTTGTTTGTTTCTAAGGTAGCTACCAGCCTTAGTGGGACTAACAGCTCTGCAAAGACACTAGATTTCCCGATAACAAAATGGTGACTCCACTGGGGAGCGAATAGATTGTTTGTTTGTCTATATTTGTTTGCTTTATAAACTTACAAACGGAGCCTGAAGTCAAGCCAGCTAGCCTTCGAACTGCATTTGCTATGCAAATGCAATGTAGATCAATGTTGCTTCAGTTTATCTCCGGGTTTTGTTTATAAACTGAACAATCGATTTACAAGCTCTCTAATTGCCCTTGTGGTGGCTCTAGTAACCTCCTTAGATCTACCCCTGAGATTTATTTACTGGTTACCACTTGCTCAGCCAAAATCCCTGAACTGTGCTACAAACTGTGATCAAGAACCAGATCAAAGGTCTCGCACTGTACCATCGCACCCTCTCTTCAAGGATATCAGTATGCATCACACTTCCCATGTGTTGTAGGTGGGATGCATACTGGAATCCCTGTGTAACAGGTGCGCTGATCAGAAAGGGCTAATTTTGCCTCCAGACTTTGGTTTTTTCACTCTTTTCAGCTCTATTCAGGAGTTTTGTTGTCTGTAGTCAGTATACCTCTGTTGGAAACCCCCTTCCTTGCCATTATTCCACCTCCATTGTGCAAAGAACTGTAAATGTTTTTATGTATTGTGAGCCATTTTCAGTTCTCTTTTACAAAGAAGTAGCGTAATTGAATTGTCGTTTCTTGATCTGGAAGTGTCGCAAGTGTCATTTTCAGTCATAGAAGAGAATCTGATTGTTCTTGATAGTCGATTACACTGTTACTCTTGTATTTGATTTGAATTAATAGTTTTTCAAGTGTCGAAAGCAAGTTTTCAATTCCAAATAACAAAGTGTCGTCATTGTCTTCATTTTGTCTTGAAAAGAAGATTGTTAGTAATTTCGCTTTGAAAAATAATTTAGATTTGCGCTTAGCTTTCTTTTTATCATTCACACATTAAGAAGGCTGAAAACAAATACATGCATGTGCATTTGCATTTAGACTGTTTGTCGGTTTGATTTAGGACAGTGCATATAGTGTGTGCTCTTTGCTCTATGTTGAAAGAATATCATCTCTCTTTCTTTAGTAGCTAGGATTTTCATTGCAAAAAGAAGATTAAACGATTGTTTATCATCTTAGATTGCATTTTAGGAATTGTATATCTACATCATGCGGTGAACCTTAAAGGCAAATTTCTTAAGCAAGATCAACTGTAAAATAAATTTAATGAATCTAAAAACGCTTTGGAACCTAACGCACAACATTTAGAAGTATAGGCTAGAGACGTATTTCGGTGTCGTAAAGCTTGGTAACTATTGTTTTCATTGCTAGTTGGGTGATTCCTCCACTTTGAGACGATAAGTGCCAATACGGACTTGTGCTCCCACGTACCGTCGAGTATATATTGGGGGACCACAATAGGCTTTATCCTTTATCCATAGGAAGTTGTGTCTGCCGCCCTATCGATCGCAATGCACTGAACACAACATTCGGGAAGATTGATTGTCATACCGTAAAAAGTATTCTGCAGTTTTGCGATTGGTTTGGTAATCCCTCTGTCTAGATTCCCAGAGTAGTCTCTTTCGTTCCTTTTCAGACTCCTTAAAGGAAAAGGTCCATCTGAGCACTTGTCACTTCAATCTCATTAAAAATCGAAGGCGATTAGAGTCATCTTTTGTTTTTTCTCGACTCTTAAAAATTGAAAAAACAAGTTGTGTCAAAGCGTCTAAAATTTATTTTAATCGGAATAAACATCACCTTTCATACGTTGGTCTTAGGTTGAGAAAAATGGAGTCCACCAACCAAGGATTTCCCCTTGGAGGAAATCCTATTCCTTTCTCCTCTTGTGGAGAAGTTGGTGCACCCCATATGGCCACATTGTTGCTTCCAGGATTGACAATTGGCTTTCCCGTATGGCTCTTCTTGACCTCTGTCATTCAAAACACCGTGATTCCTGAATAATCAAGTCAACAACTAAACGATACCAAAGTTACCCCCCAACCTTCTACTTCGTCCAATTCTCCCTCTCCTCCTTCCTCTTCGCTTGATGAAGCTGGTAAAGACAAAAATCAAGTAACTGAGAAGAAGAAGGAGAAGAAGAAGAAAGGGAAGAAGAAGAAGGAGCCAAAGGCGAAAAGGGGCAACCAGGCATCGTCTAGCGAAAATCCACACACGGCACCGTCCAGGCCTAAATCTCCATGTGTCATTTGCAAAGGAGACCACTATCATCGAGGTTGTCCTTGCATCCTTCGAATCTTAAGGGACTGGTCTCCTCGTTTGCACAATCCGGTGTCATCAACCTCTGACGATCATGTTGAGAATACACCGTCAACTAGTGAAAGTGAAGCCCCTGGAAAAAAAGGAAAATGTAAATTTCCTTGTAAACTGTGTGAAGACGATCACGCTATCCACTGTTGTCCCTTCTTAGACGAGGCTAAAAGAGTTTTGGATGATCGTTCGGTTTCTCCGTTATGGCTTCCTCCTGGATATAAGAAACTCTTGCCGAGTCCGTCACTAGTTGAAAATCTGGCTGACACACCATTGTGGTCGGCTGAAGCATCTATCATTGAAGATGAACCCTCTGAATCCACACTAGACGAAAGTCAAAAGGTCAAGGCGGCAGTTGACTCGATCTTGCCTTCAAAAGGTCCATCTTCAGATGATACAGTCACCGGAGAGGACAAGAATGACACCGTTCAAATTCTCTTCGTAAGCACAGACTCCGATGAACATGGGGGCAGTCTACCCGTTCCTTTACAGCAGCAAGGAAGTTCATCAAAGTCATATTCGGTCGTCTTTTCAGTCCCACCTCCAAGCAACCTAGTTGTTTCCTTCAATTGGAATCTACTAGGCAGACCCCGTTTACCGTCCAGTGTACCATTTCGAATCATTGCTCAAATATATAGAATGGTCATGGTCAGTACCATCATAGATGAAGGGGATTCTGTGAGTATCATTTCCTCAACTTCTTGGAAAGCGCTTGGTTCGCCATCGCTTTTGCCTGAAATGAGAAATCTAACAGGCTTTGACAAAGGAACCAGTCAACCGTTAGGGATCCTTCCCAATGTGCCGATAACATTGAGAAGGAAAATCGTTCACATGAATGTAATGGTAGTCCAAGGACCCCTGGATTATAATCTACTCCTTGAACGCGACTATATTTATTGCATGGGAGCCATTGTCTCCTCACTCTTTAGAGTAATGTTTTTTCCGCATGAAGGAAGAGTGGTCAAGCTCGTAGACCAGCTTTCATTCCCCGGTTCACACATAGAAAATAGTCAAATACCATCCCTGAATGGTCTTTTCACGCAAGGAATGTCTCATCAATCCCTAGTCCGTCCACCTGATGAGCACGAGTGATTCGGAGGACATGACTGAAACCCAGGGGGCATGCACCCTGGTCTGTTTCGACATGAAAACCTTGGGTATAGGGTAGGTTTCCGCGAACGATATATGATTGGTTTATGAGATTAGACTGGAATAAGATTCCTTCGTCAAAGTTATGTGAGTGGAGCCAGTTGCGCCACTCACCTTTGTTTATTTCGGTAGACATCGCCGAGGAAGTGTTTTGTCCGCAGTGCGGATAGAACAATCTTTGGTAACTTGGAAATTTTTCGCTATACCCGGGGGCATGCAAACCTTTTGGCATGCAAGCGAAGAGCGACCATTTATTTTTTAAATTTGTAGGTCCTCTAACCCTTTAAACTCGTAGGATTGGTCGTTTCCTAACTTGCATAAAGAAAGGATGCGGGGCAAAGCTTTGAAAAAATGCCATTTTAAATGAGACATCCTTATTATACGACTGGATCGAGCAGTTTTAACGCGGAATTCAAGCTCGTTAAAAAATAAACATAAGCAATGAGCAAACGTTCCCCCAAAGTTTAAGCTCATTAAAAAAATGAACCAATTTTCGGTAAATAACCATCGTGAATGCATTATCATCATCCTTTGAAGCCTTGGTCGTGTTCTCATCATCACCTCCACTTTGTATTGGCCAATCATTCACCTCCATTTGATTGTTTACCCTTTTTGAGGAACAGCTGCAAAGAGTGATCCTGTTAGCCATCCTTGTGACACTGCCGTGATTGGAAAATTCCAAACCTTACTTGGAATTAGCTGCTACCCGAATTTATCACTCGTTCCTCGAAAAACGAGTCTCCTTTAAGCTCTTTTCATCTGACTCGTAAAATATGAAAAGATTGCGAGCAATTGGCCTCTCCAGCTCGTTAAAGTGACCGGAAGGGCCATCCCTCCTTTAGATTTTAATCTTTTTGGACCTGAGGGATTATTACACAAAAAGATCAAGCACTTGTTTTGTTCGGCTCGTTAAAAATCGAAAATCCATATCTTTTGTATTATTTTATACTTTTTTGGACTTAAGGGATTATATGAAGAAAAAGGATTATTGGAGTTTTCTTTACGTCCCTTTTCAGACTCTCTAAAATTGAAAAGGACCGAGTTATCTTTGTCGTTAAACTCGTTAAAACCGAATAGCGACAAACTTGTCCATACAGACAAGAACAAGTTTCACTATCGCTAGGCTCGTTAAAACATAGCGATGGGTTTGCCCGAAAGGAAAATTATAGAACAAGCATATGTTATCCTCCTCAAGCTTGACAAAAATAAAGAGGTACTGGTCAGCAATGACTGGGGAAAAATTGGGAAGAAAACTTGAAGAAACTTTATTGGTAGCAAGTCGCTCTTGAACATGACACTTTCACTCCGCATCCGAGTCGGGTTGGGTTGTTCCGTTCACTGGTCATATCACCATTGGTCTGTCACACCATCCATATTTGGGGTTAACGCTACCAATCCATCATGTCAGTGTCGCCGATATGTTCAAGAGAAGTCGCTCAGAGAATTCACCTATGTCTCATCCACTGCAATACATTTACGCTCCATTCTTTCATGACCGCCACCCTGAACCTTATGTCATCAGATCGTTTTCACCTCCATTAAAATCATTTGCTTCGTTTCGTGTCATTGATGTGGGATTCACTAAGGCCCTCCTATGATGGATCGCTTCTTGTCGACATCAGCTCATTATCCAGGAAGTCGATCTAGGAACAACCCTTTCAGTACTTTGAAGCTTGCATGCCTCAATGGCAAGTTTCTCACTTCTGGCTACAGGTTTACATCAATGGCCTTCTACCGAAAGATTTTGCGTGGTGTTCGACGCCAAGTCCCTTATTCACACCACGTGAATTGTACTGTAGTACCTTGAGGGTCATCATCATTATCGGTGATTCCTCTTGCGCCTATTAACAGCTTACATCATTGGCTAGTAATCAGGCGATGTCTTTCCATGTTCGACTCCAGAACATCTCTCACATGGATCAACTTGTACTTTGAGTGAAGATAGAACGAGATTGAAGACCCCGGATCTAGTTTCATCTATCCGGGCTACGATATATATTCAGGAAAATAAAGACATCAAATGTACATCATTGTTGCACAGATAATCATCCAATCTAAGGGATGATGGCTCTACCAGAATCATCAGTCTGCATTCAGACGATTTTCTGTCTTATGTACATGAAAATTAATTTATAAAGCTGAGCATGGGAATGCCCGCCTCAGCTAGATCATGAAAATATTATGAAGATAATGTATTGTATTGTATCTTATTACAGGTCGCCTTCCAGCTTGAAAAAACTTCGGATCCTCATGATAAAGCATTTCACCTGACATCAAAAGATTAACAACCTCATGCTTTAGGGGGCAACTGTTATAGACATTTTTGGGCACTGCAACCCCAATCATAAATGTCCATAAACCAAGGGCTCCTAAGTCCCTAAAAGTGTTGTTCCAACCCCTAAAAGAACAAGGTCAACTGATTACAGCATCTCCCAGAAGTTCTCCATGAAAAACTACTCAGAACTGGTCAAAACTGGACCATCTCACTTGCTCCATGGTCAAAGTGCGTTGCATCCCACCTAAATGCACACGGGAGGTGCGATGCATACTGAAAAGCCCTTCTATGGGGTGCGATGGGCGAGAGTGGACAAATGGCAGGGTCAATCTGTGAGGTGGAGGATCATGGAATCTTCCAGAAACTTCTCCTGTGACACTTGCCTCTCTGCATTCGCCCAGGGATGAGTAAGAGATCATCAATCTCCAAGTGGAATCAAGAACTATCAGAGAGAGGACACTAATCAAATCTTAAAAGCTGACTCACCCCCCTTGCAAACATCTATATATGGATCCCTCATCCCAGAGATCCAGAGGCTGGAATTTTGTATCTTGTAAGGAAGTGTTGCTGGTTTCTTGGTGTAACATCATAGTGTTGGGTGATCTAAGCTTTTCATGAGGTGAAGAAGGGCTTACTTGCTGAGAGGATGACGCTGGGTCAGAACAATTGGTTGTAATCCTCTTTGCTATTCTTGATTATTAATAAAGCAATTCAAGTTTTCCTCCAAATTCTTGTATGATTGATGATATATGCATTTGTGTGGTCAATATATATCTGGTCCTATATTGTTTATGATAGTAGATCTCTGTTCTTGGATAGTGTTATGCTGCTTTGATTCCACAGGTGCTCTTTGAAGCTGGGTAGACGAGGAAGCGAGTGGCAAAGATCTATTAGAAGGGAGAGGAATCAAGCAAGGAACCAAGCGCAAGACAGAGGTTGGTCTCCTTTATTCCCCTCTTATCTACTTCTCATAAAGGAAAACGAAAGTGGTTTTAGTTTGTTTGTTTCTAAGGTAGCTACCAGCCTTAGTGGGACTAGTAGCTCTGCATAGACACTAGATTTCCCGATAGCAAACATGCAAAGGTAAAACTCTCCTCACTTTAAATATGCAACTCTGGCCAACACTTAGCCACTTTATTCCCCTTCCTAGCATCATATTTCCTTACGCAACCCCTAAAGAATCTACCCCTATTTCTTAGGATTTTTCCTCCAATTGATTGTGCAATTCCCAAGGAAACATTCTCTTGCTTGCATGCAACAACTTTACACTCACACTAGTTTACAACTGATGTTATGCTGCCTTTGAATATCCACCACAGCTAGGGACCTTGAATTCCTTACATGCACTAACTAATTTGAGTTGATTGATCAATTAACTAGATGATCACTAAGTTAAAATATTGTCTCACTACACAACTGACCTTCCACTAGTTCCATCAACAATTAGAACTAGTTTATCTAAAAACAACTTGAAATCACTGACCTTGATTGCTACAAATTAGTAATCACACATGCTTAACTGAACTCCAAGACCTTTAACTCGAATTTAAGATAACTGAGTGATAAGAGCCATATCACACAAGTTAAGTTCCTCTATGTTGTCTGCTAATGTGGAAAGTCAAATTTTCTCAATCTGACCAAGGCAAAGTCAAATTGAAACTTTCTTGCTACATTTTTCAACACAAGAATGGTTCTAAAAGGACATACCTTGTGAACATCTGGATGGGGTATGTGCCTTAAGAGACAATGATGAAGGTGTTTATAAGTCATTTTCTCCCTAGAATTGTGCTCTAATCTAGTGAAGAGATACAGTTGTTAGTCAAGGCCTTGCTATATGACAATGTTGGTTGATATGATGAGATGCACTAATATAAGTTGAAAAGATAGCTTATGAGATGGCTTACCAATCCGACTCTTCTCATGAGATCTCTTTAGTATGAGAATGTTTGTGTACCATTATGAATATCTCCCTAGTTATGAGGGAGTGTTGAAATATGTAGCTAGGTTTTGTCTTCCTAATATTTTATGTAATCTTGATCTTATGTATTTGATGTAAAAAGACAAAGAAAAATCATTATTATTATTTTTATAGCATGGGTTTCATGCTCAAGTTCATTTTTGTTCTAGGTCAAAGCACCCATTGTGTGCATCTAGGTTTCGTCATAGAGTCAATAAGTCATAAGGGTGATTTTCATATGTACTAGACCCTATTTGGTTAATTTGCAACAAGTCAAAAGAATTTATTTTGAGTCAAAATTGTCAAAATACCCCTCCAAGACCAAGTCAGCCTAGCAGTGAAGAAGTTAGCCTAATTAAGGTTATTCGTCCTCCTTGGAAGCCTATATATAAGATAAAATTCGACCTAATTTGGATATTCACTCTCATTCTATCAATGAAGCAAGAACAAGAAGCAAGCAAAGGACTAGAAGGAAGAAGGAAGACAAAATTTCTATTTTCTCTCTCTATCTCTCACACTTGCGAAAAGAGGTTAGGGTTTTTTCCGCTATAAGGTCAAAGTTTCTAAAGAAGCAAAGAAGGGATGAAATCCAAGGAAAGAATGTCAATTTGATCATTTAAAAACCTTTAAAGAAGAAGCAACCCAAGTGAAGGAAGGAGGAATCTTAAAAATCCTTAATTCATTCACACGTGTGAAGTTGCAACTTGTTGTAGGGGATCGAAGATTACAGACCTACAGCGAGGGCTGAAGTTTGTAGCTGGGAGTCGAATTTATGCATTTGGAGTTGATTTGGTAAGAAGAAGCATATCCTCAAGAAGGTTTGACTTTGCGTTGGAAGGGTCTTGGTCGCACCATACATCTTGTGTCCTTGTGTATTATTGATCTTCATGTTTTGGTAGATGTTTGATGATAAGAAAAACATAATAATAAGCGAAGAAGAAGCTAATAATAAAGAAAAATAAATGAATATCTCAAGTAGTTATCAAGTCGAAGAGAAACCACTTCAATTGTATCCCTATTGATTTCTTAACATAGGGAACAATATCAACAAACAAGGAGGGTCTAATTAAGCCTTTAGAGTGTGCAATGCGCTCTCCTAGGCCTAGTAGGCAAGCTTGTGAAAACCGAAATTTTTCTAAGTAAGGAAGATTAGGCGTGACAAAACATAATCAGTTATAAGTACAACAAGTGTGACACATGCCAACTCATTAGTAAAAAGTAGACAAGGACCAATACTGAGAATTAGGCCTACATTATATCTAGTTTTACATCACTTTTTGCTTTGAAATCCCTCATACTTTCACTTAGTTCCTAGGGTTACTGTTGTCATTTGCACATTATAAAGTAAATATTTACTATTTGGCATGTTCCCTTATTTTAACAAGATTTAACATTAAAATCATCATTAACAATAGTTTGTGTGTTTGGAGGTCTAAAACTTGGTCGAATTACATTTATATATGTGATTGCCAAGTGCATGATGGGTGCCCTTGATCCCGCACTCTTGAGGATTCCCGCACTAAGAAAATATTGTACATGTTGCCTTGAAGCACTTTGTGTATCTTTGGCATGTCAAGGTTCTGAGGGAAACATATGGATTTACAAACAAATAATTGGTCAACCAACTTCTATATGCAACAAATTTTTGGCATGTTCCTGCACTAATTTGGGGTTTGACATTTTGACATACCTTCGGAAGAAATCTAGGATATGGATTTTCTTTACATTGGCATTATTACGTTCCCACGTGAGACAAAACTCACCCAGATCACATTTGTGGACTTCTAGGAGCAAATTTATGCCTTTGTCCCAAATTTGCAGTAGTTTCCAAACTTCCAGTTTCCCCCTTGATTTTCATACATAGTCTATCTCGAAATTCTAAGACAAGGGTTTTTCTCCCCTATCTCGAAATCCTAAGACATGGGTTTTCTCCCCGCATGGGGAATTGCGTAAGACATGGACGATTTTTTAAATTTCGCTATGGTTTAGGATATAATAAGGGTTCTTCGGAGTCAATTTGTTCAAAATAACAATTTTTCCATTTTCAAAAGTAGTGCCATATTTGTAAGAAAATGCCAAAATTTTCATCGGATCTACATTCCTTTGATTAACAAATGGTTTGATCTTGAAACTATATCTTGCGCTGAAACGAGGTTTGTCTCTAGATATATCACGATGGGTGTTTGCACAAGAGTGTTTGAATTTAATTATGTCCACATGGTTCGATTCATGAGTCTATTGCTCTATTTTCTATACAGATTGATTGAAAAGAGATTCCTGTAACGTTATGCCTTGGCCCATTCTTTTGCTTGCACATTGAAATGAGGTTTAATTTATTTATATTTAAAGTGAATCTAAAATTCACATTTTTTTGACATGTTGTAGCTTTAAGCATTGATTACCTTTTTTTGCACAAAGACAGAGTATGTATACGATTGGCTTATGGAATATAGTTGTATCGAGTTGCCTAAAACATGTAATACACATTAGTTGCATAAGATTTCAAGCTTAAGATTATAAGCCATGGCTCTATAGTTTTTCAAAGT
This sequence comes from Pinus tabuliformis, assembly GCA_031772625.1. Lineage (NCBI taxonomy): Eukaryota > Viridiplantae > Streptophyta > Pinopsida > Pinales > Pinaceae > Pinus > Pinus tabuliformis. The sequence continues at coordinate 857,535,395 of CM062809.1, read as the reverse complement.
GATATTCTTGTGGTTGTAGAGCATTTAGCTCTGGCTTCTGCATTAACACAGGTTTATATTTTTCTTATTAAATTTTTGTAACTCTCGTGATACACAGAAATTTAAGGTTACTTCATTTAAAAAAACACCACACTATCAACCTATCAACCTTTAGCTTCTCCAATTAATTGAAAATAAAATAATAATTTATTCCTTAAGAATTACAGAGCCTATATTAAAATTCCACATGTGTAACAGGTATTCTGATGAGAATTGGCTTAATGAGGATTATTTGCAAAAGTTTGGTTCATATTTTTGAATGCCTTGTTCTCGAAGTTCTTTTGCATTAGTTTGGTTAATATTGTGCTTCCAAGTGTGACAATTGCAGTATGTTGATTGAAGAATTGCATTAATATCCAGATACATGCAATCTTTGTAATTGATTCACTTTATTGGTTGAGACACCTTAGTTTAGCTTGCACACATTTCTTCAAATTAGTTGAACACAAGATTGTGTAGAGAGGGATAAGGGTGTTGGTTATGCATTATGCAATGTGTTCTTTGTTTATCATAAGAGTCGCTTGGATTGTTTAGATTGTTTACAGTTGCATTATTTATCTTTCAAAGATGATTTCCATAGTTTGTATGCTCGGTTAAGTAGGAATCAATGTTCATGTTGTCAATCAAACAATAGATAGGGTTCACCCTTCTTTTGCCTATAATTAGGGTTGCTTTCTTGCCATAATTTGTTTGAGGAATGTCACTAGTTATGGTTTTTCCTTCTAATTTTGAGTAGTTAGAGTTTGCTTTCATTTGTTAATGATGAAGGTTTGCTTTCAGCTATTGATGAGAACTACAGGATTAGTGTTTATGGTTTCTAAAGATTGATTTTGATTGCAGTAATTGAATTGATCATTGTTTGCAGGAATTTACAAAGAGTTTGGTGAGCAAGTTAGCATAGGAATTTGATCTGCATGTCGCTAGGAGCTCTCTTTGGAATTCCCAGTGTTGCACCTCCAAGTTTACAAACTTTTGTATTGACAATTAACTATTAGGTTATATATTGCACCGAACAAGAAGTATACATCAAAATGCTAGTTTACAAACACTTTCCAAGTACAACAAACAAAGTTTGTGCACTTGCAACCAAAAGTGCCATTTTGTGACTAGAAAGTGTATTAAGACTTTAAAGTACACTAATGATGTTCTTGATGATACAAAAACACCTAGGAAATAAAAAGGACACTTGAAACATATAAAATAGCGTGAAACGAAACTTGGTGACTGAAAGCGACACTTGATATGATAGTAGGTAGTTTCTAAAATTCGAGTGTAGCCAAATTTTGGAGGGTGTTGTAGCAACGACAACAAGACGAGGAGGATTTTCTAAATGTCAAACATCAATTAGGATTGGTTTTGGACTCTAATGAAGAAGGATTCATGGATCAACTCTCAAGGGAGGAACTAGGTTGATTGATTTCGAATAGAAAGGAAATTCTTGCTAATAGCGAGGTTGCTTGGCGCTTGAAAAGTAGAGTTTTGTGGTTGGAGAAAGGAGATGAGAATACAAAATTTTTTGAGGTCTATTATAAGAGTCAGAAGATGGAAAATACTATTTGGAAAATGGAAGAAAATTTGGGTAGAGAGGTAACTAATTTTGAAGGCCTAGTTGCTCTGTGCATAAATCACTTCTCCAATCTCTTCAAAGCTCCTAAAGCCATTTCAATATTAGAAGTCATTAGAGTGACACATTTCTTCCCTATATTTGTGGAAGAGGAAGATATTCATACACTTATGGAGGAGGTGTCCAAAGAGGAGCTCATAAATGTTCTTCCTAACTTCCAGAATGACAAAATTCCTGGTACGCATGGGTAGATTGTGGAATTCTTCATTGAGCTCTTTGAACTCATAGGGAATGACCTGTTGAAAGTGGTTAATGAATCAAGAGAAGAGGGAAGGATTCTCTCTAATTTCAACTCCACTTTTATTGCTTTAATCCAAAAGGTGGATAAACCCTCCTCCTTTGAGGATTTTCATCCTATTGTGCTTTGCAATTATGTGCATAAAATGATCTCCAAAGTGATAACTCAAATAATTAAACCCATTCTTTCAAAATCTATTTCAAATATAACAATTTGGGTTTTTGGAAGGGAGATAAATTCATGAGGCAATAGGAGTGGCCCAAGAGGGACTACAGAGCATAAAGACCCAAAAACTCAAAGCGGATATCATTAAAATTGACCTCTCTAAGCATATGACCAACTAAATTGGTTGTTCGTTTGAATCCTACTAACACATCTCGGTTTCAAGGTTCCTTTTATTAATTGGATCATGATATGCATGATGACAATGTCTTTTGTTCTTCTTATAAATGGTTGAGCATCATCATTCTTTAGAGTAGAGCAAGGCCTCAACAAGGATGTCCATTGTATCCCCTACTTTATCTATTGGTTTCTAAAGGGCTTAGTAGGATGTTGGAGGCGGCCAAGTGAAGAGGAGACTTCAAAGGTGTAATTGTTGCCTATGCTCTCGCTATATCTCATCTATTTTTTGTAGATGATATTTTATTTTTTTGTGATGGATAATTAAGAGACTTACAAACGTTTCACAGAATTATTGAACTATTTAACAGAGCCAGAGGCATGCTTATCGATGCAACAAAATCCACAATATGGAGATCCAGGAAATTAACAATATCAAAATGATCTTCCCCTGTGAGATTTTGAAATTCGATTCAAGACTCAAATACTTGGTTTTCCACTTGAAACCTAATTGGGACAAAATTAAAGACTAGTTTTCAGTACTTACAAAATTGGAAAAGAGGCTATCATGTTGGAGATTTAGATCATTATCAATATTTAGTCATTTGATGTTTCTTAAATCAGTGATGGAAGTAATCCCTGTCTACTATATGTCTTGGCATGGATTCCAAAAGGAATTCTTGGAAACAGAAAGGAGAATTTGCTTCAAATTCCTATGGGAAGGATCATAAGAGAATTTTGTTTTTCCCTAGGTAAAATGGACAAATATTGCAGCCCCAAAAATATTGGGGGCATGGGGATTAAAAAACATTTTCTTATTCTCCATAGATTTAGCAACAAAAAATGGATGGAGGCTTCTTTCCACAAATAGTTTATGGATGTTTGTTGTGACTCAGAAGTACATTAGGCCACATTCTTTCGAGGACTAGATCAAGATTCTAAATAAAACTAGAGGCAATATTTCAATAGTATGGTGATATGTGTTGAACTAATTTGATTTAATAGTTTTTGGTTTAGCTTGAAAATCAAGAATGGGCATAAAGTTCAGCTAGGTTATGATCCATGGTCGGGGAGTGGTGAGGATCATATCCCCTCCCAAAAGCTTATATACCATCTACTTGATGAAGGATATACTAGACTCAAGCATTTTAGAAAGCTTGAAACTCCTAATTTATGGATCTAAGGGTGGCTTATAGTAGATGACCTACATATACCTAAAGGGATACAGGATGAATGGAAACATTATATTGAAGCTCTGACTAGGGATCAAATAAGGTTAAGTGACCAAGAAGATGAACTTGTAAGGTCCTCATCTCCTCATGGCATTTACTATCCAAAACTAGGTTATATTCATCTAAATGTGTTGGCCCAAATGGCTGAACCAAAGTGGTAGTGGCGCGTTGTTTGGAAGGAAAAATGGCCCCGAAATCTAAGTTACTAGGATGGTGCATCATGGAAAGAAAGGTCCCTACCTGGGAGGTCATGCAAAACATGTATGTAATAAAATTGGGATGGTGTGCTTTGTGTAAAGGGAGTAATGAAATAATTGACCACTTTTTTTTATCTTTCTCTTTCATAGAATAGGTGTGGAATGAGTGCAAGATGTGTCTTGGTTTATAGTGTAGGTAGAATAGGCCAAATTTCATAGACTCCTAGAAAAGATGGTTCAAGGATCAGGAAAATAGAGATATGAGAGCCCTCCCACTCATCATTCGTTGGGGTGTATGGCTCGTGAGAAACAAAGAAATATTCCAAGGCCTCTCCTCCTTCATGGGGAAGATTGTCGCCAGATTCTTGTTATTTTTAAACACTATCCCCAGGTTAAAGATATGTCAGTGATAAGAGTTGTAATGGAGGATTATCCAAATAAGTCTATGCTATGGGGATACTTCGATAAGGTTGTGCAAGGGGATGGGGTTCAAGCTTGAGGGGTTTTTGTTATTTATATGTCAGAAGATCATGCTTTTCATGTAAAAATATGAATGGTACTTGGAAGCAATAATTAGGATGAAAATTATGCTTGCATATCATTGATTTCTTTTACACTTGAGAAGGGTTGTGATAAAATACAAATCTATGGAGATTCCATATTAGTGATAAATTGGGTAATATTATTCAACAATGCAAGAATATATATTTGGTCAACATCGTGGAGGATATAAAAAGAATAAGGCTTTCCTTTGCACACTTCTCTTGCAAGCACATCTACAGGGCAAGGAGCCAAGAGGTCAATTAGCTTTCTTAGGAGGGCCTTCTTCTAGATCGGGGGCTTTGGCAGGTAACTGAGTACCATGGTCTAGATCATTTCAAGTACTACCACAGACCTTACATGGATGTGGCATACATTGTATGATCCATGGTTTATGCTCCATGTCTTTTCTGGTTTTTGTTTACACTCCCATCGTCAATGATACATGTTACAAGTTGTTGTGACAAGTATTGTGCTTCTTAAAAAATGTGGTTTTGGAGATCCTATATGTTCAGCTGGATGGATTCATTTTTCTATATATATTTTGTCTCACTTATTTAGCTTTCTATGGGACAATAGTCCCCTTTTATGTATTTTTGTGGCAAATTTTGTACTATCTTTTTTACTATAGTGGTTTTTGCATAACTATGATTGGATTCTTCTACCTATGTTGTGACAGGAAATGGGATAAATCTCGATGAATGTGCTCAATCTTACGTGCATATGCTAAATGCAATTTCATAAAGGAAGATCTAAGTCTCCAACTAGGTTGATAAGGATATGACAGAAATGTGGTAAAGCAAGAAATTTTAAAAGATATTGCAATTTGAAGGCTACTAAACAAAGAAAATGATATGATTAGTAGATGATTAAAGGGAGAACTTCTTTAGATGAAGAAGGAGACATGTATTTAGCTTTTAAAAGTACACAACCATCATGAGGTGTGGTTGATCGAATTGGGAGAATCCTATCATATGAACCCCCACAGGGTATATGTTGGAGGGGATGTCTAATTGGGGGAAGATTTGAAAAGTAGGATAGCCGATCATGGTCATTCGACTAATGTTGAAGGATGACCAAAGTAGGATGTTTCCTAAGGTACTACATATTCCATGTTTGGCTAGAAACCAGATATATTTTAGATGCATGGGTCATGCAGGTGTGTATACTATATTTGAGGAGGATTCTTGCAAAATTCCTCATGGAGCAATAATATTGATGAGAGGTGTTCGGATTAGGACATTGTATAAGTTGTTGGGGCATAACAAATCAAGTGGATGTATTAGTGTGATATCCCTTAGCTGAATGATTTCCTAGTAATTAAATGTGTATAAGTTTAATTTTGATTTAGTATGCTACATTGAAAGATATAAAAACATTAAATCATCAGTGTTCTCATTGATGATAATTGTTGGTAAAGTTATTTTTTGTAAATTTGTAATTGTGTTCTTATTTTATAAATAAATACAATACTAGGAAATTAATGACCAGGTACAAATGGATGAAAGAGGAAAGAGGTTGCAATTCAATTATAAAAACAATATTATTATTTTATCTATCAACAAGTCCTAGGCATATAATCTGGGTGATTAGATTTATTTATGAAATTACGATATTGGCCAATTAAATGTTTCCTAGAAGACATGGAGTTGTCTTCAGAAGTGGAAAACAAGAGCTCATTATGAGCAGTTAACTACCCGCCACTTGTTGATGAGGTGGAGGCAGTTAATAACCACCCAAAGGGCGGTAGATGGATAATATATCTGTAAATTATACAGCCTTTTGTCTCACAATTTCTGAGAGATCATATTTGGAGAGACTGAAGAGAAGCAGTAAGGAAAAGACAAAAGAAGAATTATAGGCCTTATTTTGATAGAGGGGACCATCAGAGGCTATGTCAAGGTTGGGAGGAGCTGAATACTTGACCTTAATTTCCTAAGAATTTTTTTTTAAGTCAGTGCTTCTAACGCTTGTATCTTTTATTTAGTATTTAAAAAGGAAATTGTTTACTCTTCTCACTGGTTTGTTATGTTCTTAACTAGAATGAAAAATAGAAAGTAAAATTAAATTGCTAGTATTTTGCACTGAGTTTATCTATGCTTTATTTTCGAATAGGGAGCATAATTAATTTATTACTAAAGATTAGCACTGAGTATTTCTACATTATACTTTCAGATGATATTGGGAGTCGAGGGGAGAGAAAATCATATGACAGAGGGAACCTAATTCCATATAAAGATTACAAAGAATTTTAATAATGAATCTATGCTAAAATTATAAATTGTATGTTAGTCAAGTAGATATCAAAAGATAAAACATAGTAAACACTTTATAACAGTGAGGAGACCCTATTATAGAAAAGGATAGTTGTAGAGGACTAGAGAATACATTTATATATAAAAAAAAAAGTGTCAAACATATAGGTATTATGTAAGCTAACAAGAATGGTAAACTTTTTATAAAATTAAAATCATTCCATTCATATAAATTTCATTCTATTTTGTGAGTAACTACCTGTAACTATAATGAGGACAACAATAATAACAGTGACGTAAATTAAAAATAGTAAGCTTTCTAATGAACAAAGCAAAGAATCAGTGCAAGAAACAATGAGTGCATATACCATTGGTAAACAATGACTAGCAGCCTTGCTACGAGGCTATATGGATAAATTCAAAAATCATAAAGAACACACAGTGAACGCAAATATTCTATATAGATTTTTTCTTGTCGCAAGACTAATTCAGAAGAAATAATAAAATTTATCTATTACATTACATCTATATTGACAAATTGTCTAATGAAAAAACCATGAGGTAAAAGAACATTTTAATGTGTGAAACTAAATAAGATTTATTTACTTTGAGAATGAAATATCTTATTCAAACAATATGCAGTCTGAGTATACAAAGGATTCTTATCATAAGAAGAAGATTTTCTTAGTCTTGAGCATCAAATCTTCTAGACAGACATTAAAATAAAACTTGGAATAACAATCAAACTAATAGGTAATTCACTATTATAGTCTCTATCTCTATGAATCATACAACATTTTTTCTAAGCAGGAACTAGATGATTCGAAAAGTGTATCCAACCTAAAGGAAGCACGAACTCGACTATTGAAAATTAAAACTGAGGAAAATTTTCCAAATTGTCAACAGTGTCATGAGGAAGCAAGCACTGGGATAGGTCACATTAGTGGATACCTAAAACGGACAAATAATAACAATGTTTTGTCATTGTTGGGTAAAAAATCATAATTAGAAGAAGAATTACAATTAAATGATTTTTTGAGAATGGAGAAGGATAAAATACCTTGAATGGCCATCATGATAACTTCTGGATACCTCTTCTGTATAAGAAAGAAAAGAGGAGCGATTAGACAAGGGAAAACAAATAAACCATATAAATATAATTTGAAGATAAGATAATCAAAATAATAATTAGAAAACATGAACATAATCCAATGGAGGCTGAGGTATGCAAATATGGCACATAGCTAGTGAGAAAAAGAATCTCTACAATCATTTGAAGAGAATTGTTGTAACAACCCTACTTGAAATTCCATGTAAAAATGTATAAATACCACGGATGATGGGACACGTATTCCAAGCTGAATGGTGGGAAAGACATCCTAGGGGCTATTCATTTGGTTGTTTATGGTTAAGAAAATTGGCAAAGGCAATGGCTAAGGCTCTAAAAAGGCATGAGACATTAATTGGCATTTTATTTATGAAAATAATGGAAATTAGGAGAAAAGGAAGGTGAAAGGTCACAGGTTGCATGTGAGGAGGAAATTGAAGGAAAATAATGGAAAATGAAGAAAATAGAGGCCTTATTAATAAAAAGGCTTTTGAGGATCAATTGGCAAGCTTCTTCCTTTTAGAGTGAAGACTTGGTCAGTTCAGTTTTGGAGATCTCTCATTATTCTCTCTCTCTCTCTCTCATACTCTTGGTTACTTAGAGTTTCCTTGGAGCACTCTTGGAGGGTGTGGCATACTTCGATTCTTGGAGCAGGAAGGCAAAGGAAGAGCAGGAAAGCGCAAGAAGGCATCGACATCAACAACTACATCATATTTTCTTGCAGCTATCAAGTTGCATGTATGATTTCTTCACTAATTTTGGCATGCATGGAACATGCATGTGGTTTCTTGGTTATGATCTGTCATTAGCATCGAGGATGGTCAGGATTGACAGTGGATTGCATAGCCTTTCCATTTCCTGGATAGCCATGGTGATTGTGGGTTTACTTTCATTGCTTTGTTTTGGTTGGTTCTCATTTTTCCATAGCTTGGGTTGAGTTACTAGTCTTGGAAGCCCTGGTTGAACAAATGCTCTAGAAGCCTTGTAACAGCTTGGGTTGAGTTACTAGTCCTGGAAGCCCTGGTTGGACAAACGCTCTGGAAGCCCTTAGCAGGTTTAGTTACTAGTCCTGGAAGCCTTGGTTGGACAAATTCTCTGGAAGCCCTATATAAGTTATGGGTTGAGTTACTAGTTCTAGAAGCCTTGGTTGAACAAAGGCTATGGAAGCCCTAGAAGACTTGGATGGAGACCAATCTGATGATGGTTTTTAGTGATGTCCAACCGTGAGGTGGAATCACTGTTTGATGGGTTGAAGTGGGTGGCCTCTGGAAGCCCTAGATGAGTTTTGATTGATGTGTTCTATGAGATCCAACATTCATGCTTGGAATATGGCACGGGGGTGATTGACTGAAGAGAGACTTGGCTCAGCCAATCTATGGTCGAGTGGAAAGTGGTAGTCCCATCTCCGGTTGGTTCATTGCATTTATTAATGAAAAAAAATTCATTCCCTTGATTTTCATGTGCAAATGTACTAATGTATATACAGATTATGAAGGTTGATATGTTTATTGTATTTTTGTTCCTATTATGTTTTTTTTATAATGCACATTTACCCCAGAGGTTGTTATAGAGTGGTATCATAGCATGGTTCAAACACTTGGACTGGATGGGCTCTATCATAGGTAAAATGAAGAACAAAGGTTAAATTTTATACCTTTCTGTCATATCTGTTATAACTTTTCTTTTGTGGAATATTAGAAGTCTAAAATTTGTCCATATTGAAGGTAAATCCCACTGATAATGTGGTAAAAATTTCAGATATTGGTTCACAATACTTTAGGAATTATGATCTAAGGAAGATGACCTTCTTGAATGCACCTTTAAACAGGTCACGTTGGCATTTCTGCAATAACTTTTCTTATGTAGGCTTTCAGAAGCTGAAAAAACGTCCAAATTGAGGGGAAATACCTATGATTATGCAGTAGAAATTTTAGATATTAGGTCGTAATATTTTAGGAGATATGAGCATAGGGAGTCGAGCCTTCTGAATGCTCCTAAAATCAGGTCTCAAACAGGTCACGCTGACATTTTTGTTATAACTTTTATTTTGGGCACTCTCAGGAGCTGAAATTTTTTCCACAATGAGAGGAAATCCCACTTATATTGTGATAAAAAATTCAAACATTTATTCGCTATATTTTAGAAGATATGACCAGTGGAAGTTGAGATTTATAGATACTCCTTGAATTCTGCACCAAATATGATTGTGTTGGTATTTTTGTTATAACTTTTCATCTATGAAATATCAGAAGTTGAAACTTGAACCGTAGTGAGGGAAAATACCACCAATCATATGGTATAGTTTCCATAACTTGTAATACTACATTTTAGGATATATGCATTGAATCATTCACTATATTAGTTGCATGCAAAGTGTTTGATGAAATGCTTAAATGGTTCAATGATTAATTGCATACAAATTGTTTGATAAAATGCCCTAATGAGTATGTTGTTTGTGGTTGGGGATAGCATTGATGTGTAATAGTATTTCTGTAGCGATATATGCTCACTTGTATGCAAATAGTTTGCTATATTAGTTTGCATGTAAAGTGTTTGAAGAAATGCTTACATGCAAATGTAATAGTATAGTAGTTGTTTGAAGAAAAATGTAAAAGTATGGTAATTGTTTGAAGAAAATGTTATTTTTTGGATGGGATAGTATTGTAGTATGGTAATATGGGTGTATCTGATCTATGCCTATTTGCATGCAAATAATTTGAAGAGTTTCATGTAGGGAATTTGAAAGGTTGCATGCAGGGAATTTGAAAAGTTGCACGTAGGGAAATGGAAAAGTGGCATGTTTTTAGTTATTATGTTACAAGTGGAATGAGTGCAATGTTTTTGAATTAGTCTCATACAAATGTATGAGAAATAAAAAAAAAATTATTTTCAAGTGTGGTTAGATTTAATAGAGCTTTGGAGATTCCATTTCCAATTGTACATTGGATATTGGGCCATTATAGTAGCTTCCTCCTTCTACCCTAGTGTGGACCATGGATAGTAAGGGGGTATGCTTATAGGTTGTTAGTATTGGTGAAAGATGATTTCAAATTAATAGACATGATGTCTTGATTTTTGGAACATGTGGCTGAATTTGTATGGATTATATGTTGCTTACATGTTGATTTCATGATACCTACTTACATCCTTGTATGTTAGGTTACATTTTTTAATATTTTGATTACATGTATCAGTCTCATAGGTTGATTAAAATAATTGATCGCTTATGATCGACTACATGTGGTTATGCGTATTGGTATTTGGTTTGGCATTGCTTATGCATATTGTTGGTTGCATGTGGCAATGTAAAAAATGGAGTAATGGTTGGTGTCATGCCTGAGGTCATGATTTGTGTAGTTGATATGGTCATGCATTGATGAATGGACTCTAGATAGAATGGTGTGTGTATGGTTTTGCACTCATGTGTTATATGTATATATGCAGTTGTTATGCATGTATGGTCTTGGTTATAGTATGCATGAATAATAGGTCAAACATGCTTTGTGAAGTCATGGTATGCAAGTTAGGTCATCATAATGCTATTGGATGTTATGATGTTAATGTGTTGGCTGAAATAGAGAAGGAGATGCAGATCATCATAATGAGTTTACAGCATTGGACTTTGGGGTAAGAGCAGATCGTCATACAAGTATTGTATGTTCGGCATGCAGGTATGTAAGTTAAGGATTTTTATATGCATTAGGTTTATATACATTAGGTTTATGTACATGTCTTTTGATGTTATGGTTACATTCATGATAGATGTTAGTTGATTAGTGTAGTTATATGCACATGGGTCGGATAGTCAAGAATGATAGTAGCTTGTGGTTGTATGCATTTCTTCTATTGTTTATGTTAGATAAATTGATGATTAGGTTATATGTTGTTGATGAGCATGATATATAGCTTATTGTTGTTATGTGCTATTAACTTGATGATTAGAGTTATTTCATTGAGATCTTGATGTTGTAATTTGGATTGGTCATATGTGTGATGGTTATGTTCATTGCATTGAAGATCTTGATGTTATATGTATTGTGTTAACCTGGTTTGACCTATGCAGATGGTTATGGTTGCAATATTCAGGTATGAGCCGACATATTTTGATATGGTGTCATACTAATCTAGACTGATCGTACATATGTGATTGTTATGCATGAACGACAAATGCTTATGAGCTTATGATGTGAACATATTAGTTAGTTATTGTTATGGATATCATGATTTATGTTTGAATTGATATGTTGTGAAGTTATATCGTGCTAACTAGCTTGATTGTGCAAACAAGATAGCCTCCCGTGATATACATTAAGGTATGCGTTTTCTTATGTCGTATATTTGGTGTTTGAGTGTATGGTGCCTAGTTGATTTATTTAACATGATATGTTTGCAAGTGGTTGAATGATTGATGAATTTCTTAATATGAGTATGTGTTCAAATGATTTTTTTTTAAGATGATTGTACTAACACGTATGTATTGTGACAGTTGATATGTACTTGAATGTAGTTGATAGTTGTAGCATTATTTCTAATGACTATGGATTATGACATGATTGTTTGTAAAAGTTGATTTCAAATTGATAAATATGATTGTGTTGATATTTGGAATATGTCAACCAACATGTGGTTGACATGTGTGAGCATGACGTAGGGAGTTGGCAAGAGAGGTTGCCATGAAATCTTGAAGATGGCTCAGGTTGTGCTTTCCTTGGGATCCATGGGGATTGAGTCATGGTGTTGGTCTTGTGTTTTTGGTCTTTTGAGCTTGATTTGCGGTTTTGTTTATGTCTGGTGCAACGCCTTGCCACTTTGTTGTAGTTTCATATTGTTATGGGCTTTCATGGTCTTCTTCTTGGTTTTTTTGTCTTCTCTTTTATTGTTTTTAGTCTTGGGAATTGGATGGGAAAGAGGAAAGTTTATGGAAATTAGGAGAGCTATGTGGTACCCAACAGGTGATGCAAGATGTAGATGAAGCTTTGTGTATGAGTGAGCACAGCGGAATGGAAGACTATGACAGTCGTTTGGACTGGTTAGGTTCATTGTGGTAAATGGACCATGGTAGTACAAACATGAGAAAGGTAACGAAAAAAAGTAGAGTAAATGGATCTGAGGTGTCATATACCTTGGCTATGTTGGGAGTTATTGTTCTCAATATCATGCATGTAGTGCATGAATACTTAAAGTTCTCTTAACCTTGACCTTGATATCTGGTAATTATTTTACGATCATGATTATGTTGATGTTTATATATGTATACATGTATGTATGTATGTATGTCATTTTTGACAGGGTGATCATGAATCATGATTATTTTATATTAATGTTTATATCTACATATGTATCTATGTATGACGTTGAATGACGAGATCATTATTATTTTATGGTGTATGTATGTGTACATGTATCCATGTCACTGTCTGACAGGGTCATCAAGAATCATTCTTGTGGAGGAACGATTTCTTATGCAGGCAAATGGCATGAAGAGGTTCCTGGTCTCGCAAGGAATCAAGTGGAAGAGTAGTCATGAAAAATATATGAGGTTAGTGTCATGTGAATATGAATTTATATGCTTTTATTATGCCTATGTTTATGTTATGACAGGTAACACTGAAGCATACATCAACAAAGTGAAAGCAGTGTGGTATACGACATGCTAGAATAAGCATGGATGAGATACTAGAAGCAAGGTTTCTTGGTAAGGATAGTGTGGTTTTGGATGTGTGGTACTATGGTTGAGCATACATTGTATATGTTGTACATGTTGCATTTATGATGTGTGCACTTGTGGTGTTGTGTATACATAGCATGTGCACATGCTATTTATGTAATGTTATGTACAATATGGTACAAATAGGGTTGTGCGAATATTGCATATGGGGTGTCATATACATATTGTACTATTTTCACGATGTATATGCAGTGTGTGTGCATATGGTGCTCTGTGCATGTTGGAAATGCAATGCTATGTATGGATGATGCTATGTACATGTTGGATATGCAGTGCTATGTACACGTGGTGTTGCGTGCATGTTGTACATATGGTGTTATGTACATACGGTGTTGTGTGCATGATTGTACAAGTGTTGTTGTGAGCATGTGGTGTCATGTACATGTTGTTCATAAGGTGTTATGAGCATGTGGTTATGTGTACATGTCGTGCATGTGACGTTGTGTACATACGGTGTCGCGTAAATGTCGTGCATGTGGTATTGTGTACATGTGGTATTGTGTACGCATTGTATAGCGTAGTGTACATGTGGCATTGTGTACACGTTGTGCAGGGGGCATCGTGTACATGTGATGCTGTGAACATGTTGTGCAAATGGTCCAATGTATAGGTGGTAATGTGTACATGTTGTACATATGGTACTAGTGTACGTGTGGTATTGTGTGCATGTCATCAATGTTGTGTCATGGGCATGCAATATTATGTATATGCATCATGTAGTCATGGTATTGTGGCGTGTGTACTTGTTGTCTAGTACTATGTGTAGGTACATGCATTGTGTGGTATTTCACATCGGGTATAGATGGATGCATTGTATTGTATACACTGGGTGTAGGTGTATGTGTTGTATGTCAGGTGTAGATGCATGTATTGCATGGTGTGGTATGTCGTGTCATTATATGTGTGTGATGCACACAATGTGTCTATGCACATAGTTGAGGAGAAGGCACTGGGTGTTTGTTGAGTGTAGCAACCAATCCGAAGTGCATATGGAGCAAAGGAAAAGGTAGAAGCTAAGGATGTAGGAAATGATAAGTATCATCATTTTATTTCAATTTTATTATAAATGTGATTTATGATTCTGGTATATGATGATTACATGTGAATTATGCTTTTGATTTATGATCTATGATTATGGTTTATGATGGTTACCTGTGATTTGTGATTTTGATCTATGATGGTTTTGTTTGAGGTAACCTGATGTGATATCTTTATATATGTTGATTTGGTCAAGTATGCTAGTTTGACTTGTTGTGACACGAAGCGAACATGATTGCAAGTGTACCTTATTGACCAGCTACCAATGAGGTAAGATGTGAATTTATTTCAATTTATTTTAAATCTAATGGAATTTATGTGCTTGGTATAGGAATGCATGAACATGACCAGTTGAGTGGCTGAAATCGACTGCAAGAATTAGCAGCAGCAACAAAGGAATTGAAACATACACCAGTATGCTGGTAAAACACTTCAGGAGCAGGGCCATTGTGGGACACTGGTACCCAATAGTGTCCATTGATTGCCATGAGCATGCTATGACCGATATGATGTGTTGAGACAGGTATATGCCTTGGTTTTTATATCTTCTGATGCGAGGAAGCGTTGCCAAGGGATGGACTGCCCGATATGGGGGTGCTAGCAGAACTTGAAAGGTGACTGATTGCACGGAAGAGGTGACTGGATTCCCAAGGGATTATGTAGCAGAGAAGGGAAGGTTGCGGATGGATTTGTTTTGGTCATTAGCATTGCCAGATGGAATCATATGCACATTGGAAGTGTGCCCTAGAACAATGAGCTGATCACTGTTCGCTGAGAGGACAAGTGGTGCAGGATTATAGTGTTGGACATTGGATGTAAAATTTGACTTTGCAATGGATTCTGGACATCCTGGGAAGGAGGTGAATCCTGGTATTACTTTGAGGGTGGAGGTGTGAGCCTCTGGATTCCCTTATTGGTTGATATGACATCGTATCTTTTATTTGTTAGTTAAGAAAATGTGTATATGTATATATCATTGTAAATACGTAATGAGTTGTGTTATAAAGCTCCAATATGCGGTATGGTTTTTATCCGGTCATGTTGTCCTGATGTTTTTCTTTTGAGCGGGTCATTCATTGTAAACACTGCAACGAGTTGTGTTATAAATCTCCATGGGTAGTATGTTTTGTTTTTAGTAGTCATGTTGGTTATAGGTGTCATTGAACACCGAGGACAGGGTTCTCCCAAGGGGGAGGGTTTTGTAACAGCCCTGCTGAAACTTCCATGTAAAAATATATAAATACCATGGACGATGGGACATGTATTCCAAGCTGAATGGTGGGAAAGACATCCTTGGGGTGTTCATTTGGTTATTTATGGTTAAGGAAATTGGCAAAGGCAATGGCTAAGGCTCTGAAAAGGCATGAGACATTAATTGGCATTTTATTAATGAAAATAATGGAAATTAGGAGAAAAGGAAGGTGAAAGGTCACATGTTGCATGTGAGGAGGAAATTGAAGGAAAATAATGGAAAATGAAGAAAATAGAGGCCTCATTAATAAAAATGCTTTTTAGGATCAGTTGGCAAGCTTCTTCCTTTTAGATTGAAGACTTGGTCAGTTCAGTTTTGGAGCTCTCTCATTATTCTCTCTCTCTCTCTCTCTCTCTCTCTCTCTCATACTCTTGGTTACTTAGAGTTTTCTTGGAGCACTCTTGGAGGGTGTGGCATACTTGGATTCTTAGAGAAGGAAGGCAAAGGAAGAGCAAGAAAGTGCAAGAGGGCATTGGCATCAGCAGCTACATCATATTTTCTTACAGGTACCGAGTTGCATGTATGATTTCTTCACTAGTTTTGGCATGCATGACACATGCATGTTGTTTCTTGGATATGATCTATCATTGGCATGGAGGATGGTTGGGATTGACAGTGGATTGCCTATCCTTGCCATTTCCTAGATAGCCATGGTGATTGTGGGTTTACTTTCAATGATTTGTTTTGGTTGGTTCTCATTTTTCCATAGCTTGGGTTGAGTTACTAGTCCTGGAAGCCCTGGTTGAAAAACGCTTTGGAAGCCCTGTAATAGCTTGGTTTGAGTTACTAGTCCTGGAAGTCCTGGAAGCCCTGGTTGGACAAATGCTCTGGAAGCCCTTGGCAGGTTGAGTTACTAGTCCTGGAAACCTTGGTTGGACAAACGCTCTGGAAGCCCTGTATAAGTTGTGGGTTGAGTTACTAGTTCTGGAAGCCTTGGTTGGACAAACACTATGGAAGCCCTGGAAGGCTTGGATGGAGACCAATCTGATGATGGTTTTTGATGATGTCTAACCGTGAGGTGGAATCACTGTTTGATGGGTTGAGGTGGGTGGCCTCTGGAAGCCCTGAATGAGTTTTGATTGATGTGTTCTATGAGATCCCACATTCATGCTTCGAATATGGCACGGGGGTAATTGGCTGAAGAGACTTGGCTCAGCCAATCTATGGTCGGGTGGAACGTGGTAGTCCCATCTCTGGTTGGTTCATTGCATTTATTAATGATATTCATTCCCTTGACTTTTATGTGCAAATGTACTGATGTATATACGGATTTTGATGGCTAATATGTTTACTGTATTTTTGTTCCTATTATGTTTTTTTTATATGCACATTTACCCCAGAGGTTGTTACAATTGTGAAGGAAATTTATATATAAAAACTTAGAATTAGAATTCTGCAATATTATTGATGAAGTGTGACATAGATCTAACAAAAAATTCAAGCTTCATGATCCAAGAAACCCTAGGGTCTGAAATGGGGTGAAATCTCCCCTATAACCCTAGTAGGGTAAATAAAATAAAATAAAAAATTACAAACAAACAATTCTTGCAAATAAAGATTAGTATTCCAACTACAAAGGCACAACAAACAATTACCTAGTAAAAACATATTGGGGAAGTCACCTCCTGGTCATTTCGAAGAATTGTGTTGGACATTGAAAAAACCATACCTTAAAACCTAAGGAAAACCCTTGTAAATCTAAAAAGATACATATCAAAGGAAAATATTAGACTTGAACTCATATAACTTCAATTGTAAACAACTACTGTTAGAAACAATTTAAGTACCTTTACCTCTGGCGAGATGATTGACACATTGCAATTGAAACCCTCATATGCTCGAAAAAACACAATCAGAAACGCTTATATGAAAGATGGAGCTAGTATATCATAAGAGAGAAAATAAAATCCACTTGTTTGTATTGCGACAACAAAAATGGTGGAGGATTGCTAAAAACAAAGTTGAAAACTCTAGCGTAGAGCGACATAACCAAAGAGATAAAATGAGAGATGAGTTGACAAAACAAGAAATTGAACAAGGTAATTGAATCTATTAGGGTCCTATAGTCTAGGAATCATAGAGTTTACTTATCTTACTATTCCATTCTAGAGGTTTATTTGTAAATTTTAGCCTATGAATCATTGGGTGTCATATTCTAAAGGTTTCTATATGAAAAGTTTTGTGGGTGTCATAGGCTGTCATCCTCCATTTAAAAGGTTCATGTCATAAAGGGGTTTTTGAAACTAAAGTTGAATTTTGTAAAAGTCTGAAGTCTAGAATCCATGAGAAGGTTATAAAGTCATAATTTCCAAATGTGTAATCATGGAGGGACAAAGAAATCATTGAGGGTTCAAGGGGTCTTTTCATGGGGGTCTTATTTATCACAATTCAAAACCATGACAGTCAGTTAAATTTCTATGGGTCTGTTAGTGGTGTCCATCATTCCCATGTCACCATTCCTATGTCATCATTCCCTTGTCACCATTCATAATTCATCATTCACCATCATATA
Organism: Pinus tabuliformis; assembly: GCA_031772625.1. NCBI lineage: Eukaryota > Viridiplantae > Streptophyta > Pinopsida > Pinales > Pinaceae > Pinus > Pinus tabuliformis. The sequence goes on along the minus strand of CM062809.1, from coordinate 857,517,293 downwards.
CTCCCCTCATTTACCATTTATCATCGTGTCACCCCCTAATTAAAATATCATCATAATGCCATTACACCCCCTAAATTCATAATTCATGTGGAAGAAGGTGCATGTTGCACAAAGCTCCAAGCCACACAGTCATTGCGCAACCGTTGTGGAAACTGAGAACAACCATTATGGAGGTCTGCAAGCATGGAGGGAAGCACTCAGAGGGTGCTACATCATCACTAGGTCATATCAAGCACATCTACACACTCAATCTTGCACAAAACCATTTGCAACCATATCAACCATGGAGGTCTGCCACACTCTGTGCTGTGAAATTGATTGTTTTAGACATCATTTTAAAAATAGGTTTATGACCAAATGGAGCCGAATTTAAAAAAAAAAAAAAAAAAAAAAGGTTTTTCTTAAGAACGGGTCAAAGAACAAAATAATCCTCCCGTTTCTGCACAAGTTTCATATATTGGGAGATTAAAATCCATCTTTAAAGCCTATTTTTTAGACTATGAAATTTATTGCTTTAGTCACGATTTTGGGGAACAGATTATGAGCAGATGGGGCATAATTTGATGAAATTGAGGAGACTTATCTCAAAAACAAGTTAATATACAAAAACATATCTCATTTTTTTCACAAGTGGTATAGTTTGGGAATTACAGCTATCACTTGGAGGCCCATTTTCACAATTCTTTGCTGACAGAATTCTGAAATATTTGAAATTCGATTTGTAAATGTGAATATTTTTTGTAGTTTTGAATGTTGCTTGGGGGTCATAAGGCACATGTAATTGTTTGTTGGTCTTAGTTTTGTTTTGGAGAGGGAAGGACAACCCAACTTCGGATATTCAAATTTTTTTGCGCAATTGCTGCGCAAGAGTTGAAATGGACAAATTTGAAGCTTGTATGTGTGAAAAGAAACATCAGATGGGTCCCTCTCCAGCTTAGCCACATTTTCATCGTCCTCATCATCTTACTATCAACCGGTGCAACACGTGTACATGCCAAGCTAGAGCTTACTGCGCAATTGTTGTGCAATCCTTCACTCGCTGTATAACTCAGACTGCATGCTTTTTTTGTTTTTGTATAAAGCCTGAATCTTGTTGTTTTAATGATTAAGGATAGGAATAAAAATTAATGGATAAGGCATCAGTTAGTAGATAGGATATAATTTATTCTCTTTAACGATAGTGTTGTAGTTAGTTTTATTTCATCTTTATTTCTCAAAACATGATGCTTCTAATTTAGGTGGATTTGGTCCACTCAGTGGATAATGGATACAATGCATCTGTTCATATTCCTTTACTAAAAATTTATAAAATCCTAAGCAGAATATGGAAAAAGGGTTGGAAATCAAAATAGGCCCTGTGTATATGTGATTATGTTATTTGAATAGAAATATCAATGCAATTTTTTGTCACTGTGGTTCAGATATTCATGTGGTATGCCTTTCGGGTTTAATGTGCTTCTTTTCGTGCAATTGTTAATTTGAATATCTTATTATAGTCTTGCTTTTAAAGTAGATTTATGAAACAAATCTCTAAAATTCATCTCTCGATGCTCTGGTTGACTGTTGGTTTTTATGTCATGATGGAATTCATCCTTATTTAGGTGCTCCATCATTATTTTTCTTCTCAATATTTGGTCATGAAAGTATGTAGCAAAATTCATGATGTGCTCTATTGAATTTGATTAAATATTTTCATGTGCTTTTCCAATTTATTGACTATACTACAATAGATATCGACTTTGAAATGTGTGCCTAGCTTGCCTCTTTTTCTATAGGCGTTTTATGTAATCACGAGTGTTTCAGTTTAGAAATTTGAAATGTGGCTTTGTTTTCATACCTCATTTGACCTCTTCCTAAATCCACCAACAACTCGCATTGAATCTTAGGTATCTTTTCAGATCTAGTCTTTACAGTCCCTGAGCTTAAGTGTTAATTACCTTTAGAATTTTTCTAGTGAGGGAGCCCCCTCCGGTTAGAAAAGACTAGTTGCTAACCCAAAGAGGTTTGTGGTTACCCTTATAAAACTTTTCTCAGCCTAGAGGTTCAATTACAGGGTGCTAACATATTGGCGTCGTTGTCGGGGAGCGAAAGGTTTCATCTTCCCTGGGAAAGATCATCAGAGTTTAGATCTTATTGCTAATGGTGGAAAACAATTAGTCATCAGAAGGTTGAACCATTCGCCTGGTGACTCTAATCAAGCAAAACCCAGATTTTCAAGTTCCAGTGGTGTCTCAATGTTTTCAAGATGAATTCTCAATGCAAAAGATATGCTCCCATGAATCGAGATCATATTTCAGGCTTCCCAAACTACATGCCTTGTGTAGATTGGCAAACTTATCTTCCAAGATTCAAATATGAGGACGGAGATGATGTTGCTCTGCATTTGGTCAAATTTCACATGCATATGCATAACTTAAAGGTTCATTTTGATGAACATTGTTTAATGAAAATGCTCATGGCAACTTTAGAAGGAAAAGATAGATCCTGATATGAAGGTTTGCCACCTGCTAGTTTGTGTTCTCTTGCATATTTCACACAATTTTTTATGAGCATTTTAAAGAACTTCATCCTTCCCTGTTGTTGTTTAAAACATGTTGTACATATTTTAAAGATTCCATTCAATATTTGGAAAATATTTATGGTGATGAAGAGTTTATGGATGATGAAATTAAGGAAACCCTTATAAATTTTTATCTAAATATCAAGAGCAAAAACTAGAAGTTAGTTGTCATGAAATTCAAGATAAATTCCAAGAGGTACTAATTCTATTGGCTAAAGATGAAAAGGAAACTAAGTAGGATTTAAATGATGATAATCAAGTTCTATTTTCTGAAATTGATGAAAATTTGTAGCAGGCTTATAAGTCTTTATATGATCATGATAAGGATGAATATAGTCATGATCTTGATGTGGAAACTCGTGTTTTGTCCCTTGGGTCTAATGAAAATGTTCAGATTTTAAGAAACCAACATATGGATGAGGATTTTCATTCGAGTTTTTCTTCAGACTTTTCATTTTCTGAATTTTCATTTCAAAAAGAAGCTTTTCAAGTTCATATTTATGAAGTTGTATGTATGGAAAATTTAGATAGTGAACTTGCACATCTTCAAATAAAGTCACACGAGGATAAGAATAATAGTCAACAAATTCTGCTAATAAACTCTTCAATACAAGAGAATTTTATCACTAAGTTCGAAGGAGATGTTGATGAAGAGCAGATTGTTTTAGACTCCTTGGATAGTGCAAAATATATTCATGATACATCTCTTGAATTTAGATATTTAAAAAAATTTGAAAATCAAGATGACATGCTTGTTGAGCCACACAAAGGATCAATTTTTGACATTCTTGTTATATATGAGGTAGTTGTTGCATCTAAAAATATTCAAGGATATTCAAAGTCATTTTTTGTGTATGATGAGAATAATTCTATCAAAAAAATTGTTGATATTTCACTTGAGGATGATCTTAAAGTTGACTACATAAAACATGGACAACTAGCAGTTATAGATGGAGCTTCCATTTTTCCTTGTGCTCATCAACAAGAAGGACATATTCATGATTTTTGTGATTCTTTTGCATTTCTATTGCAAAAACAGAGAATGAGAAATGTGCAGTATTCTTGAAATTAGTCGGTGGATTTAGCTTCTAAAAATGGATGAATTTTGAATTTGGGTTTAGATTTCATGTTGTTGGGTCATCTCTCAGATTTTTCTTTCCATCTAAATGGAATGAAAGCGAAAAGCAATCGAGTAATTATTGGCTTGATTGGTTACATTGGAGGGATCATTTCACATGAGTGGATATATATCCTCAGCAGGTGTGGACAACCATCATCAACTTTTGAAGCTCGAGGATAAGGCCCTAAGACTTTGGTGATGTGTTGTCAAATTTCTTATTTCCTTTAAAGTTTTCAGTTATGTAATTCAGTCACTCAGTTAATTTTCAACCAGTCAGTTAATTTTCAGTCCTTACTGTTTGAATCCATTGCCCAATGGTTAGGCTACTAGTCTACAGTGTTCTTGGCACGTCACTATGAAGATTCCAACCCCATTGGAGCCAATGTTAGGTTCCTATAGTCTAGGAATCATAGTGTTTACTTATCTTACTATTCCATTCTGGAGGTATGTTTGTAAATTTTATCCTATGAATCATTGGGTGTCATAGTCTAAAGGTTTCTATCTGAAAAGGTCTATGGGTGTCATAGGATGTCATCCTCCATTTAAAAGGTTCATTTCATAAAGGAGATTTTGAAACTAAAGTTGAATTTTGTAAAGTAAATAAGTCTAGAATCCATGAGAAGGTTATAAAGTCTTAATTTCCAAATGTGTAATCATGGAGGGACAAAGACGTCATTGAGGTTCAATGGGTCTTTTCATGGGGGTATTATTTATCACAATTCAAAACCCTATCAGTTAGTTAAAGTTCTATGGGTCTGTTAGTGGTGTCTATTAGTTTCAGTCTGTGAAGCCTTCCACCAATGATCAAATACGTCTTACAAAGTGGTTTTAGGATGTTACAGTCAAATTTTGTCATTTCAGAGAATCTTCAAGTAAAATTTGGTCACTAGGTATTAGGTCTAGGGTTTGTTTTCACTCCTGTCAAAATTGTCCAAATGTCGGTCCATGTCACCATTCAGATGAGTGTACCATCATTCAGAGGGTTGTCATCATCATGTCAGGTTCCAATGGGTCATTTTACACCTTGTTCATGCTTCAGTTGCCTAGGTAAGGTTCATTTCCCTCTCCTAGGGTTTTGAAGGTAATTTCTCTTGGATGGTCAAATCATCAGCAAAAATTGTATCCTGATGTTCATACACCTTCCCCTATCCTTAATGTACCTTATTAAACATTTTCCATCACTGATATCCCTCAAATTCCTCATTTTCGCACAAACCCTAGTTTCTTGCTACAACTTGACAATTTTCTAGGCTAGGCCTATGTTTTTCCCTTTTGGACCTCTTCCCCTCACTCAATCTTTGAAATTCCACTTTCCCCTACTTCCTAACATCCCTCCCTACTTCCCAAAATTTTCTCAAGAATTCAGAAGCCCCTTATCCCCTTCATTTCATTTCATTTCGACAAATTCCTTGTTCCACACATCGGGATAGGTTTTACTCCAATGATGTTTCTGAGAAAGAAAAGATGAATTTGGGAAACCTAAGAGAGTTTTTTGTCCAAAATAGGCCAAGGAAGAAAACCCTCCTTCATTTTTTACACAAGTGTCATGGTTTTATAGAAATGTCAAAAATACAGTTTCCTTGGGAGAATTGATGCACCTCTGAAGTGACCTTGGGAAAATCAGGTTTTATCCTAGCTTGGTTGGCCAAATGACTTGCTTGATGAGTCAAATGATAACTATACACAAAGATATTTTCAATGAACTATCATGAGCTCAATTTGGAGTTGAGAAATACCTTCAAAAGTTGATTGCAACAGCACTCTGCCTTTAGGCAGCCTCATTTTGCACATTTTGACCAGTCTTGGGAGATTTGATTTTTGACAGGGCAAATGAACTCCAAATTAAAAATTCCATTTGGGTTGGAAAGTAGACTCAATAATATTTCCAACAAGCTATCCCACACCCAATTTTTACACCGGGAAGACCTCCAAAAGTCTCCTGCAAAAAGCGTGACGCATTGGGTTTGGAGCGCAGCACATTGAAAGGGCGCGGCGCATTGGGCAGTGCTCTGCAGTGTAAATTTTGAACGGGCGCGACGCATAGAGCAGGCGTGGCGCGTTGGGTTTGTGGCATGGCGCATAGAGATGTAAGCCCGATTTCACCCATAAACTCTCTCAAATTTCCAAATTTTCTCAATCCTATGGTGTGCAAGTAAGTCAAGCTTTCTTCCCTTGCTAGTGAATGAGTTTTTCTTAAAATTTATGGTGGTTTAGTGAGACAAAACTCAAACCCTACCTCCTTGCAATTTTTGCTCAAAAACAATTGCCTAGGGTTTGCACTTGTGTTTTTTTCTGCCAACTCCACAAAATTTCTCACTCCCTCACTCTTTCATTCTCTCATTACATTTTATCAAACCATTCCCCCAATCCCCATATCCCTAAGTCTACTAATTCTAAAACCCTAATTGCTTTCCCAAACCCTAGTCAAATATCCCCAAACCCTAATTGTTGTCCCAAGAACCTAAGTACTATTCCCTAAACCCCCTATTTCCCAAACAACTTGTCAACAACATTCCCAAAACCCCTCATACACTTTCCCCTTCACAGTCCCTCATACATTCTCATCCTTGGCAGCAAAAATCTAAAGACACCATAAATCTCTTCATACTCATCAAGAAAACTCAAACATTGGCAAATGTGGAGTCTAATCCTTCCTATGACCAAGATGAGGAAACACTCAGTGATTCTCCTAGAGAAATGTATGCACCAAGGAGACCTCAGAAGGGTGGTAAACATATACGAGAGGAGCCCACTTCACTTGCCGAGTTGCAGCAGCAGCAAAACGAGTACTATCTCCACCCAGGGTGGAAAGGGTATCATTTTTTCCATCAGTAGAGCAGGTTCAGGACAAGGGCAAGAGGTCATTACATGATGAGGGGCCTTCAGGTGAGCAGGAGACAGATTTCATTCTCATTCAAGACGATGACACAGATTTGGGTCCATAAAGCTCAAAGCTGAAGGAGGTCATCCAAGAGCAACAGGTGGACATCAATGCTTTGTCCCTCAACTTGGAAAGAGCCGAGTGGATAATAAAATACCTGGAGCAAAGAAACAAGCAACCAGAGGATCATCAAACCATAACGGAGCTAAGAAACATACGAGAAAACTGGCAAGCTGCCAAAAGGAGGAAAGTCAAGTTCACCACACTTGAGCAAGAAATCAATGCTGATATCAAGTCTTTGTTGGAAAGGACTAATATCCACTTGGAGAGGATGCTAGAGAAATCCATCAATGAGAAAAATATGTTGAGAAACATGGCATACCATTATTTGTCAATGAATATGGTGTGCTAAGCTAGAATCAGGAGCTTGAAGGGAAAGTTGAAGAAGAGATCGAGGAGGCAAAAAGCGCAAGAACACTTCAAATCTTGGCTGAGGCTTCCTTGGCCCAACACAGCACTTGATGGAGAAGACTTAGCCCAAATTTCAAAAAAATTGGGACACTTTTTGCATTTTTGAAATTTTTGGGCCAAAACACAAAATTTTCTGCCCTATGCGTCGCGCCACCTGGCGCTCGCTTTTGATGGGAGCCTCAAAATGACAAAAATTCAGCATTTTTGGATTTTTCATGGAAAAATATGCTTGCCTACCAACGGCCAAGAATTTTTGACAGGTTTTGAGCCCTCAAAAAGGTCAAAAACACTAAAAAAAAATGACCTTACTGCCCCTATTTTGACACACAGGAAGAAGTGTTGGGAGGACTCAATTTTGGAGAGGAAAATGGAGGCCAAATTCAAAAATTCCACTTTATTTGGAAAGTAGACAGGTATACCTTTCCAACAAGCACACTTGGAGAAAATTTGGACATTGGGAAGGCCTCCAAAAGTGGCTGCAAACAGGTGTTATGCAAAGGGAAATCAGCACGACACACTGGGTAAATTTGGCTCAGTTTGACCAAGAATGCTCTGTTTTTCGCCTAGCTTTTGACAGTTTGACTTTTTCTCCTTCTCAATGTCAAACTAGTGATGCAATTTAATGTAAAATGATGGATCTTGATGTAATTATGTCAAATTTTCACTTATGGAGGTAGATTCATCTATCAAAAAGTTGTTTGAAATTGAATGAATCAGTTCCCTAGTTTATAGAGGCAAGTTGTTCCACTGCCTAATTTCTATTTCTCAGTTTAGAATTAGTTGGAACAACTCCTAAACTTGTGAGCTTGACCCCTAGAGGCTAGGATGAGTTATTTTTTGTCTATATCTTGTGATCTTTCAGTCATTAGCATGGTTGGACTTTTGAGAAATCTTGGAGCTTCATTGTATACTCATACCAGCAGTTTTGGCTAAGGAATAGAGACCAGGGTTTGCAGCATTCTTTGTGATTCATGTGGCATTTTGTTTTGGTATAGTGCTTTCTTCTGTAATTGTGAATTTATTTATGTGTTATGTATGCCATTATCTATCTTGTTTCTTCTTAGTTAAATCAAACAAGGAGAAGGTAGAATCCATTGAAATTGCAGTGCTCTACCTAGGGTTTGCTTTAGTTTTTATGTTTTAAGTTTTTTGAAGAGGATCCCTGAGTTTTATTGCCCTCTTCAACTCCTCACCTGTCTAATCTCTCCATCTCATTCGATTTGAAGTGCATAGATCAATTGCCTACCTTGCCCCATAGAGATCTCTACAAAATTGAGCCTCATTCCCCAGACCCAAAATTTGCCTTTCCATTTGAGCCAACAAAAAACATCATTTTATTCAATCAAACTCTTTTACACACATACCTAGCCTAAAATCAGTCTTCACAACAGTCATCTCAAGCCTCATTGATCATATTTTGCTGAGATTGATAAGGAAAGAGCCCTCTCCCGACCTGGTAGGGCTAGCTACCAGGTTAAACGTGGTTTAATGTTATCCTAGATCCTACCTTTCTCAGCCTGAGGTAGATTTAGGCTCCAACAGTGTCCATAATTCCCATGACACCATTCTTATGTCATCATTCCTTTGTCACCATTCATAATTCATCATTCACTATCATATACTCCATTCATTTACCATTTATAATCATGTCATCCCTCAATTCACATCTCATCATAATGCCACTACACCCCCTAAATTCACAATTCATGTGGAACAAGGTCGATGTGCAAAGCTCCAAGGCACACATTTGTTGCGCAACCACTGCGCAAACTGAAAACGGCCATTGTGGAGGTATGCAAGCATGGGGGGGATCACTCAATGGTGTTACATTATCACTAGTTCATATCAATCACATCTACACACTCAACCTTGCACAAAACCATCTGCAACGATATCAACCATGGAGATCTGCTACACTTTATGCTCCGAAATTCACTATTTTAGACATCATTTTAAAAATAGTTTTAGGACCAAATGGAACCGAATTTAAAAACACTGAAACTGGTTTTTCTCAATCATGGGTCAAAGAATGAAAACCTCCTCCAGTTTTTTCACTGGTGTCATAGATTGGGATATTAAAATGCATCTTTAAATCTTATTTTTCAAATTGTGCAATTTATTGTTTTAGTCATGATTTTGGGGAGCATATTATGAGGATCTAGGGCATAATTTGAGGAAACTAAGAGAGGTTTCTCTCAAAAGAAATTTAATATACAAAAACATATCTCAGGTATAGTTTGGGAATTAAAGGTGTCACTTGGAGGCCCATTTTTACAATTCCTTGCTGACAAAATTATGAAATTTTTGAAATTCGATTTGTAAATGTGAAGATTTTTGGTAGTTTTGAATGTTGCTTGGGGGTCATAAGGCATAGGTTATCGTTTACTAGTCTTGGTTTTGTTTTGGAGCAGGAAGGACATATCAACTTCAAATATTCAAATTTTGTTGAACAAGAGTTGAAATTTACCAATTTGGAGCTTGTACGTGTGAAAAGAAACATCAGATGGGTCCCTCTCCACCTCAGCCACCTTGTCATCATCCTCATCAGCTTACTGTCAGCCAGTGCAACACATGTACATGCAAATTTGGAGGTTACTGCTCAACTCCTGCATAATCGTTCACTCGCTATGCAACCCAGACTCCATGCTTTTTATGTTTTTGTATTAAGCCCAAACCTTACTATTTTGATGATTAATGATAGGAATCAAAATGAATGGATAAGTGGTATAGACATATTTGGGCACTACAACCCCAATCACATATGTCCATAAGCCAAGGGCTTCTAAACCCCTAAAATTGTTGTTTCATACCCTAAAGGATCAAGGTCAACTGATTACATCATTTCCCAGAAGTTCTCCCTAAAAAACTACTCATAACTGGTCAAAACTAGACCATACAGATTGCTCCATGCTAAGGATGCGATGCATCTCACCTGTTACACACAAAGGGTGCGATGCATACTGAAAATCCCTTTTGTAGGGTGCGATGAGTGAGAGCAGACAAATGGCAGAGGCAGTTTGGTAGGTGGAAAATAAAATAATCTTCTATAAACTGCTCATATGACACTTGCCTCTCTGAATTCGCCCAGGGATGAGTAAGAGATCATGAAATCTCCAAGTGGAACCAAGAACTATTAGTGAAATGACACTAATCAAAAACCCAGAAGCTGACTCGCCCCCCTGCAAATACCTATATATGGATCCCTCATCCTAGAGATCCAAAGGCTCGAATTTTGTAATTTGTAAGGAAGTGTTGTTGGTTTCTCTTTGAGACATTGTATCATTGGGTGATCTAGCTTTTCATGAGGTGAAGAGGGCTTTCATGCTGGGAGGATGGTGCTGGATCAGACAGCTAGGTTGTAATCCTCTCTTCTACTACTTCTACCATTAAAGTTATTTGAGTTTTCCTCCATATACTTGTATATCTCTGAATCTTGTATTTGTGTATGCATTTGTATGGTCAATGTACATCTGATTCTACATTGTTTATGGTTATAGATCTCTATGCTTTGATGGTATTTTGCTGCTTTGACTCTACAGGTGTTCTTTGAAGCGGGACAAGTGAGAAAGGAGTGGTGAAAGCTCTATCAAAGGAGAGAGGAAACAAGCAAGGAGCCAAGCGAAAGACTAAGGTTGGTGCTCTCTGCTTCTCTCTCATCTATCTCTCATAAAGGAAAACACAAGTTACTTTGAATTGTTTGTTTCTAAGATAGCTACCCGTCTTAGTGGGACTAGCAGGTCTGAGTAGACACTAGTTTTCCCAGAAAAGAAAAAAATGGCGACTCCATTGGGGTGCGAATAGTTTGTTTGTTTGTTACTATTTTTTTGCTTTATAAACTACAGACGGAGCCTGAAGTTAAGCCAGCTAGCCTTGAAACTGCTTTTGCTATGCAACTGAAAAGTAGATCAACACTGCTTCAGTCAATATCTGGGTTGGTTTATGAACTGAACATCTGACTTACAAACATCCTAAGTGCCCTGATGGTAGCTCAATAATCTCATTAGATCAGCCCCTATACTTTGTGTTTACTGCCTATCATAAGCTCAGCCTAAATCCCTGAACTTAGCTGCAAATTATGAGCGAAAACCAAGCTCAGTCTTGTCCCTGGACCATCGCACGGTCTCTCATTGGCAGTCTCATTGCACCTCCCGTGTGCTGCAGGTGAGATGCATCCCTGTTTCCCTTAAGGATAGGTGCGATGATTGAGTGACATTATTTCTGCCTCCAGATTTTGGTTTTTCTTCATTGTTTTCAGCTCTATTCAGTAGTTTTGTTGTCTATGATCAATATATCACTATTGAAACTCTCTTCCTTTACATTATCTAGCCTCCATTGATAAGGAATTGTGAATGTTTTTTATGTATTATTCATCATTTACAGTCCTCCTTTGCAAAAAGTAGCTTAATCAAACTGTCATCTTTTCATTCGAAAGTGTCGCAACTATCGTTTTCATCAAGTAAAAGAGTGTCGTAAAGTCTTCCTCTTTTAGATATTTGATTACACTTTTGCCATTGTATTTGATTTGAATTGTCAATTCTTTGAAGTGTCGAAAACAGTTTTCCATTCGAAAGTGAAAGTGTCGTCTTAGTCTTCCTTTCGTTTTTGAAAAGAAATTGCTAAAGTATCGCTTTGAGGAAAAGTAATTCAAATTTGTACTTAGTTTTATTTTTGTCATTCTCACATTAAGAAAGCGGAAAAACAAATACATGCATGTGCATTTGCATTTAGACTACATGCGGAAATTGATTTAGGAAAAGTGCATTTAGTGTGTGCTCTCTGCTCTATGTTGAAAGAATTTTACTCTTCTTTCCTTAGTAGCTAGGATTTTCATTGCTAAAAGAAAATAAACAATTGTTTATCATTTTAGATTACATATTTAGGAATTATACATCTACATCATGCGGTGAACCTTGAAAGGAAAACTTCTTACGAAAGATCAACTATAAAATAAACCTCAATGAACATAAAAACACTTTGGAACCTAATGCACAACATCTAGAATTCTAGGCTAGAGACGTATTTCGGCGTCGTAAAGCCTGGTAACTATCGTTTTCACCGTAGGTTGGGTGATTCCTCCTCTTTAATACGATAAGTGCCAGTATGGACTTGTGCTCCCACGTACCGTCAAGTATATATTGGGAGACCACAATAGGCTGATATCCTTTATCCTTAGGAAGCCGTGCTTTTCGCCCTATCGATCGCAATGCACTGAACATAGCATTCGGGAAGATTGATTGTCGTATGTAAAGTCCTCGGTAATTTCTCTATAATTTACCACTGAGGTGTATATTGCAGTTTTGTGATTGGTTTGTTAATCCATCTGTCTAGACTTCCAAAGTAGTCACTTTCGTTCCTTTTCAGACTCCTTAAAAGAAAAGGTCCATCTGAGCACTTGTCACTTCAGGCTCATTAAAAATCGAAGGCAACTAGAGTCATCTTTAGCTTTTTATCGACTCTTAAAAATCGAAAAAGCAAGTTGTGTCAGAGCGTCATAAAAATTATTTTAAACGGAATAACATCATTGTTCCCTCGTTGGTCTTAGGTTGAGAAAATGGAGTCCACCAATCAAGGATTTCCCCTTGGGGGAAATCCTAGTCCTTTCTCTTCTTGGGGAGATATTGGTGCTCCATACATGGCTACATTTTCCCTTCCAGGACTCACAATTGGCCTGCCAGTATGGCTATTCTCGACCTCTGTCGTTCAAAACACCATAATTCCTGAGCAATCAAATCAACAACCAGATGATACTGGAGTTGCTCCCCCACCTTCTACTTCGTTTGTTTCTCCCTCTCCTTCTTCCTCTTCGCTTGGTGAAACTAGTAACACTAAAAACCAAGTAACTGAGAAGAAGAAGAAAGGGAAGGAGAAGAAGAAGAAGAAGCCGACAGCGAAAAGGGGCAACCATGCATCGTCTGGCGAAAATCCACACACTGCACCATCCAAACCTAAATCTCCATGTGTCATTTGCAAAGGAGACCACTATCATCGAGATTGTCCTTGCATCCCACGGATCCTAAGGGACTGGTCTCCCCGCTTGCACAATCCGGTGTCTTCAACCTTTATCGATCATGTTGAAAGTACACCATCAACTAGTGAAAATGAAGTCAATGGATAGAAAGGAAGATCTTTCCTTGTAAGTTGTGTGAAGGAGATCATGCCCTCCACCGTTGTCCTTTCCTGGACGAAGCTAAAAGAGTCTTGGATAACCATCCTGCTTCACCGCAGCGACTTCCACCCGAATACAAGAAACTCTTGCCAAGTCCATCGCTAGTTGAAAATACAGCTGACATACTTCTGTTGTCGGTCGAAACACCTATCATTGAAGAAAAATCTCTGAGTCCACACCAGACCAAAGTCAATAGGTCGAGATGACGATCAACCCAGTCTTGTCTTCAGAAGGTCCACCTTTAGATGATATTTTGTCCAAAGAGAATGAGAACGACTCCGTTCAAATTCTTTTTGTTAACATATAGTCTGATGAACATGGGGGTAATCTACCCGTTCCTTTACTACAGGAAGGAAGTTCCTCAGTTCAAGAGATTCATTCGGCCATTTATTTGGTCCCTCCTCCAAGCAATCTAGTTGTTTCCTTTGATTGGAATATGTTAGCAAGACCCCAACTACCATCAAATGTACCATTCCGGATCATAGTACAAGCTTATAGAATGATCATGGCTGGCACTATCATAGATGAAGGGGCTTCTGTGAGTATCCTTTGCTCAACTGCTTGGAAAGCGCTTGGTTCGCCATCACTTCTGCCTGAGATTCAAAATCTGTCAGGCTTCAATAAAGAAACCAATCGACCGTTAGGGATCCTTCCAAATGTTCCTATAAATTTGAGAAGGAAAATTGTTCACTTGAATGTGATGGTAGTCCAAGGGCCTCTAGATTACAATCTATTCCTTGGATGTGACTACATTTACAGCATGGGAGCTATTGTTTCCTCACTCTTTCGGGTAATGTGTTTCCCGTATGAAGGCAAAATGGTCCAACTTGTTGACCAGCTTTCATTCCCTAGTTCGAACACGTCTACTAGTCAAATTCCATCCCTAAATGGTCTCTTTGCACAAGGAATGTCTCATCAACCTCCAGTCCGTCTGCCTGATGATCGCGAGTGATTCGGTGAATGTGACGAAACCCAGGGGGCACGCACCCCGGCCTGCTTCGACAGGAAAACCCCAGATAAAAGATAGGTTTCCTCATAGGATATATGACCAATCTGACACACCCGTCCGTTTAGGATATGGGATCAGTCTAGAATAAGATTCCCTCATCGAAGGTTATGTGATTGGCAGTGTATCCACACCTTTCACCTTTGTCCATTTCGATGGATAGAGCCAAGGAAGTGTTTTGTCTACAATGTGGATGAAAAAAACTTGCTTTAATGCAAGAGCTTCCATATGGTAATTTTGAAACACTCATTTCTTTTTCCTGGGGGCATGCAAACCTTTTTTACGCAAGTGAAAAGCGACTAGCATAACTCTAACCCCGTAGTTTTTACTAACTTCAACTGCTTAAGTTAGGTGATTGGTCTGATCCACCATTCACCTTTGCTGAGACGACGACGATGGCAAAGTAAAGGAAATGTTTTGTACAAAACTATCCTACCTAACCTTAGTAGTTCATTAACCCTTGGACAGTAGTTGGTCATTCCAAACTTGCATACAGGAGGCTCTGGAGCAAAGTTTCGCATGGGGCAAGCTCCCTAAAAAATGAACCTGCTAATGAGAGACATCCTTAATAGACGACTGGCACGAGCAATGTTTCTACGAAGTTCAAAGCTCGTTAAAAAATAAACCTAGCAATGAGCATATGTTCCCCCAGAGTTCAAGCTCATTAAAAAATGAACTCGCCTTTCAGTAAATAACCTTTGTGATCACATTGTTATCAGCTTTTGAGCCTTGGTCGTGTTCTTACCATCACCTCCACTTTTTAGCCGATCATATGCCTCCACTTGATTGTTTACCCTTTTGAGGAACAACTGCAACGAGTGATTATGTTAGCCACCTTCTTTACACTGCCGTGATTGAAAAGTTCCAAACTTACCTGGAACCAGCTGCTACCCGAAAACATCACTTGTTCCTAAAAAATGAGTGTCTTTTAAGCTCTTTTTAGACTCGTAAAATATAAAAAGATTGTCGATAAATTGACCTCTCCAGCTCGTTAAAGTGATTAGAAGTTCCATCCCTCCTCTATATTTTAATCTTTTTGGACCTGGGGGATCATTACACAAAAAGATCGAACGCTTGTCTTTTTCGGCTCGCTAAAGTGATCGGAAAAGTCATCCCTTTTGTATTATTTTATACTTTTTCAGACTTAAGGGATTATACTACAAAAAAGGACTACTGGAGTTTCCTTTCCGTCTCTTTTCAGACTCTCTAAAACTGAAAAGGGCCGAGTTATCTTTGTCGTTAAAGTTGTTAAAACAATATTGACAAACTTGTCCATACGGACAAGAGCGAGTTTCACTATCGTTAGGCTCACTAAAACACAGTGATAGGTTTGCCCGAAGGGCAAATTATAGAATAAGCATATGTTATCCTCCTCAAGCTTGACAAAAATAAAGAGGTACTGGTCAATGACTGGGGAAAAAGGGAAGAAAAATTTAAGAACTTCATTGGTAGCAGGTCGCTCTTGAACATGACACTTTCACTCCATCACCATGATTGAGTCGGGTTGGGTTAATTCGTTCACCGGTCATATCACCATTGGTCCTCCGTACCATCCATTTTTGGAGTTAACGCTACCAATCCATTTCATTGTTGCCGATATTTTCAAGGGAAGTCGCTCAGAGAATTCACCAACCCAGCTAACGCCTCATCCACTGCAATACCTTCACGCTCCATTCTTTCATGACCACCACCCTGAACCTTGTATCATCAGATCTTTTTCACCTCCACAAAATCATTTTCTCTATTTCATGTCGTAGATTTGGGATTCATTAAGGCCCTCCTATGATGGGTCACTTCTTGTCGGAATCAGCTCATTATCCAAGAAGTTGACTTAGGAACAACCCTTTCAGTACTTTGAAGCTCGCATGCCTCAATGGCAAGTTTCTCACTTCCGGCGATAGCTTTACATCAATGGCCTTCAACCGAAAGATTTTGCGTGGTGTTCGACATCGACTCATGTATTCACACCACGTGAATTGTACTGCAATACCTTGAGGGTCATTATCAGTATCGGTGATTCCTCTCGCACCTGCTAACAGCTTACATCATTGGCTGGTAATCAGGCAATATCTTTCCATGTTTGACACCAGAACATCTTTTCACATGGATCGACTTGTACTTCGGGCGAAGATTGAATGAGTGTGAAGACCCCGGATCTAGTTTCATCCATCCGGGCTACGATATATTCAGGAAAATAAAGACATCAAATGTACTCCATAGCTGCATATATAATCATCCAAGCTAAGGGATGATGGCTCTACCAGAATCATCAGTCTGCCACACAAACGATTATCAGTCTTATGTGCATGAAAATGAATTTATAAAGTTAAGCATGGGAATGTTCGCCTCAGCTAGATCATGAAAATATTATGAAGATAATGTATTGTATTGTACCTTATTACAGGTCACCTTCCAGTTCGAAAAACCTCAGATCCTCATGATAAAGCATTTCACCCGACATCAGAAGATTTACGACCTCATGTTTTAGGGGGCAACTGTTATAGACATATTTGAGCACTGCAACCCCAATCACATATGTCCATAAACCAAGGGCTTCTAAACCCCTAAAAGTGTTGTTTCATACCCTAAAGGATCAAGGTCATTTGATTACATCATTTCCTAGAAGTTCTCACTGAAAAACTACTCAGAACTGGTCAAAACTAGACCATACAGACTACTTCATGCTAAGGGTGCGATGCATCTCACCTGTTACACACAAAGGGTGTGATGCATACTGAAAATCCCTTCTGTAGGGTGCGATGAGCGAGAGCATACAAATGGCAGAGGCAGTTTGCTAGGTGGAAACTCAAAGAATCTTCTAGAAACTGCTCATATGACACTTGCCTCTCTGAATTCGCCCAGGGATGAGTAAGAGATCATGAAATCTCTAATTGGAACCAAGAACTATAAGTGAAATGAAACTAATCAAAAACCCAGAAGCGGACTCACCCCCCTGCAAATATCTATATATGGATCCCTCATCCTAGAGATCCAGAGGCTGGAATTTTGTAATTTGTAAGTGTTGTCGGTTTCTCTTTAAGATATTGTATTGTTGGGTGATCTAGCTTTTCATGAGGTGAAGAGGGCTTTCATGCTGGGAGGATGGTGTCCAATCAGACAGTTGGGTTGTAATCCTCTCTTCTACTACTTCTACCAATAAAGCTATTTGAGTTTTCCTCCATATAATTGTATATCTCTGAATCTTGTATTTGTGTATGCATTTGTATGGTTAATGTACATCTGATTCTACATTGATTATGGTTATAGATCTCTATGTTTTGATGGTATTTTGTTGCTTTGACTCTACGGGTGTTCTTTGAAGTGGGACAAGTGAGAAAGAAGTGGCAAAAGCTCTATCAAAGGAGAGAGGAAACAAGCAAGGAGCCAAGCGAAAGACTAAGGTTGGTGCTCTCTACTTCTCTCTCATCTATCTCTCATAAAGGAAAACACAAGTTACTTTGAATTTTTTGTTTCTAAGATATCTACCCGTCTTAGTGGACTAGCAGGTTTGAGTAAACACTAGTTTTCCTGGAAACAATAAGACATCATTTAGTAGACAGGATAGAATTTAATTTGTTTAAGGATAATGTTGTAGTTAGTATTACTTCATCTTTAGTTCTAAGAATATAATGTTTATAACTTTAGCTAGATTTGATCCACTCAGTGGATAATGGATACAATGGATTTGGTCATATTCCTTTACTTTATTGAAAATGTATAAAAACCTAGGCATAATATGGAAGAAGGGTTGGAAATCAAAAGAGGCCCTGTGTGTATGTGATTATGTTATTTGAATAAAAATATCAGTGCAGGTTTTTGTCACTATGGTTCAAAGATTCATGTGGTATGCCTTTCGAGTTAATGTGCTTCTTTTCATGCAATTGTTAATCTGAATATCTTATTACAATCTCACTTTTAAAGTAGATTTCTGAAACCGTTCTCTAGAATTCATCTCTTGATGCTCTAGTTGACTATTGATTTTTATATCATGGTGGAATTCATCCTTATTTAGGTGCTCCATAATTATTTTTCTTCTCAATATTTGGTCATGAAACTATGTAGCAAAATTCATGATGTGCTTTGTTGCATTTGATTAAATATTGTCATGTGTTTTTCCATTTTCTTCACTATACTACAATTGATATACACTTTGAAATATGTACTTATCTTGCCTCTTTTTCTATAGGTGGTTTATGTAAGCACTGGTGTTTCAGTTTAGAAATTTGAACTATGGCTTTGTTTTCATGCCTTATTGGCCCTTTTCCTAAATCCACCAACAACTCGCATTGAATATTAGGTTTCTTTTCAAATCTGGTCTCTACAATCCCTGAGCTTAAGTGTTATTTACCTTTAGACATTTTCTAGTGAGGGAGCCCCCTTCAGTTAGAAAAGACTAGTTTCTAGCCGAAAGAGACTTGTGGTTACCCCTGTAAACCTTTTCTCAGCCTAGAGGTTCAATTACAAGGTGCTAAGATAGTGGCATTGTTGTTGGGGAGCGAAATGTTTCATCTTCCACAGGAAAGATAATCAGATTTTAGATGTGATTGCTGATGGTAGACAACAATTGGACATCAGAAGGTTGAACCATTCACCTGGCGACTCTAATCAAGAAGAACCCATATTTTCAAGTTCCACTGGTGTCTCCACGTTTTCAAGATGAATTCTCAATCCAGAAGATATGCTCCCATGAATTGAGATCATATTTCAGGCTTCCCAAACTGCATGCCTTGTGTAGATTGGCAAACTTATCTGCCAAGATTCAAAGATGAGGACGAAGATGATGCTGCTCTACATTTGGTCAAATTTCACATGCATGTGCATAAGTTAAAGGTTCATTTTCATGAGGACTGTTTAATGAAAATGTTCATGGAAACTTTAGAAGGAAAAGCTAGATCCTGGTATGAAGGTTTGCCACCTGCTAGTTTGTGTTCTCTTGCATATTTTCACACAATTTTTTATGAGCATTTTAAAGAACTTTATCCTTCCCTATTGTTGGTTAAAATATGTTGTGCATATTTTGAAGATTTCATTCAATATTTGGAAAATATTTATGGTGATGAAGAGTGTATGGATGATGAAATTAAGGAAGCCCTTTATGAATTTTTATCTCAATATCAAGAACAGAAACTAGAAGTTAGTTTCCATGAAATTCAAGAGAAATTCCAGCAGGTACTAATTCCCTTGGCTGAAGATGAAAAGGAAACTAAGAAAGATTTAAATGATGATAGTCAAGTTCTATTTTCTGAAATTGATGACAATTTGTAGCAGGCTTGTAAGTCTTTATATGATCATGATAAGGATGAAGATAGTCAGGATCTTGATGTGGAAACTTGTGTTTTGTCCCTTGGGTCTAATGAAAATGTTCAAATTTTAAGAAACCAACATATGGATGAGGATTGTCATTCAATTTTTTCTTCAAACTTTTCATTTTCTGAATATTTCATTTCAAAAATAATCTTGTCAAGTTCAGATTTCTAAAGTTGTATGTATGGAAAATCTAAATAGTGAACTTGCACATGACAGTCTTCAAATAAAGTCACATGAGGATAAGCATAATAGTCAAAAAATTCAACTAATAAACTCTTCAATGCAAGAGAATTTTATCATTGAGTTCCAAGGAGATGATTATGAAGAGCAGATTGTCTTAGACTCCTTGGATAGTGCAGAATATATTCATGATACATCACTTGAATTGACATATTCATAATTTTTTGAAAATCAAGATGACATTCTTGTTGTACCTGAGGTAGTTGTTGCATATGAAAATCTTCATAAATATTCAAAGTTCTTTTTTGTGTATGATGAGAATAATTACATCAAACAAATTGTTAATATTTCACTTGAGGATGATAATATAGTTGACTACATAGAACATGGACAACCAACAGTTATAGATGAAGCTTCCATTTTTCCTTGTGCTCATCAGCAAGAAGGACATATTCATGACTTTTGCGATTATTTTTGCATTTCTGTTGCAAAAATCAGAGAATGAGAAATGTGCAGTATTCTTGAAATCAGTCAGTGGATTTAACTTCTCAAAATGGAGAAATTTTGAATTTGGGTTCAGATTTCATGTTGTTGGGTCATCTCTTAGATTTTTCTTTCCATCTGAATAGAATGAAAGTGAAAAGAAATCAAGTAATTATTGGCTTTATTGGTTACATTGGAGGGATCATTTCACATGAGAGTATATATATATTCAGCAGGTGTGGAAAACAATTATCAACGTTTGAAGTCTGAGGAGAAGGCTCCTAGACTTTGGTGATGTGTTGTCAAATTTATTATTTCCTTTAAAGTTTTCAGCTATGTAAGTCAGTCAGCCAGTCAATTTTCAGTCCTTAGTGTTTGACTCCATTTCCCAATGGTTAGACTACTAGCCTGCGCTATTCTTGGCACCTCAATAGGAGGTTGTCATCCTCATTGGAGCCAATGTTAGGGTCCTATACTCTAGGAATCATAGTGTTTACTTATCTTAATGTTCCATTCTCGAGGTTTGTTTGTAAATTTTAGCCTATGAATCATTGGGTGTCATAGTCTAAAGGTTTCTATGTGAAAAGGTATGTGGGTGTTATAGGTTGTCATCCTCTATTTAAAAGGTTCATGTCATAAAGGGGTTTTTGAAACTAAAGTTGAATTATGTAAAAGTCTAAAGTCTAGAATCCATGAGAGGGTTATAAAGTCATAATTTCATGGGGGTATTATTTATCACAATACAAAACCATGTCAGTCGATTAAAGTTCTATAGGTCTGTTAGTGGTGTCCATCATTCCCATGTCACCATTCCCATGTCACCATTCCCATGTCACCATTCCTATGTCATCATTCCCTTGTCACCGTTCATAATTCATCATTCACCATCATATACTCCCCTCATTTACCGTTTATCGTCATTTCATGCCTCAATTCACATATCTTCATCATTCCATTACACCCCCTAAATTCATAATTCATAATTAATGTGGAAGAAGGTCATTGCGCCCCTATTGCGTAAAGCTCCAAGCCACACAGTCATTGCGCAAACTGGTAGCAGCCATTATGGAGGTCTGCAAGCATGGAGGGAAGCACTCAAAAAGTTCTAAATCATCACCATGTCATATCAAGCACATATACACCCTCATCTTTTCACAAAACCAGCTGCAACAATATCAACCATGGAGGTCTACTACACTCTGTGATCTGAAATTTATTGTTTTAGACATCATTTTCAAAATAGGTTTCTGACGAAATGAAACCGAATTTTAAAAAAAATGAAAGAGGTTTTTCTCAAGAACGGGTCAAAGAACAAAACCCCCTCAAATTTTTACACTAGTGTCATATATTGGGATATTTAAATGCATAGTTAACGCCTATTTTTCAGACTGTGCAATTTATTGTTTTAGTCATCATTTTGGGGAACAGAGTCTGAGGATATGGGGAAGAATGTGAGGAAAATTGGAGAGTTTTCTCTCAAAAACAATTCAATATACAAAAACCTATCATTTTTTACAAAGGTGATATATTTTGGGAATTACATGTGTCACTTGGAGGCCCATTTTCACAATTCCTTGCTGACAGAATTATGAAATTTTTGAAATTCGATTTGTAAATGTGAAGATTTTTGGTAGTTTTGAATGCTTCTTGGGTGTCATAAGGCACAAGTGATCGTTTGTTAGTCTTAGTTTTGTTTTGGAGTGGGAAGGACAACCCAACTTCTTATATTCAAATTTTGTTGCGCAAGAGTTTAAATGGACAAATTTAAAGCTTGTACGTGTGAAAAGAAACATTAGATGGGTCCATCTCCACCTCAACCACCTTGTCACTGTCCTCGACATCTTACTATCAACTAGTGCAACACGTTTACATGCTAAGTTGAAGCTTAATGCGCAATTGTTGTGAAATCCTTCACTTTCTACACAACTCAGACTGCATGTTTTTTTCTATTTTTGTATCAAGCCCAAACCTTGTTGTTTTGATGATTAAGGATAGGAATTAAAATGAATGGATAAGACATTAGTTAGTAGATAGGATAGAATTGATTTTCTTTAAGGAAAAAATTGCAGTTAGTTTTATTTCAGCTTTAGTTCTAAAAACATGATGTTTCTAAGTTTAGTTGGATTTGATCCACTCAGTGGATAATGGATACAATGCATCTGGTCATATTCCTTTACTTTACTGAAAATGTATAAAAACCTAAGTAGAATATGGAAGAATGGTTGGAAATAAAAAGAGGCCCTATGTGTATGTGATTATGTTATTTGAATAAAATACTAGTGTAGTTTTTTGTCACTGTGGTTCAGATATTCGTGCGGTATGCCTTTTGATTTTAATGTGCTTTCTTCGTGCTATTGTTAATCTGAATATCTTATTACAATGATTACGGTCTTGCTTTTAAAGTAGATTTCCGAAACAGTTCTCTAGAATTCATCTCTTGATGCTCTGGTTGACTGTTGGTTTTTATATCATAATGGAATTCATCCTTAGTAGGTGCTCCATCATTATTGTTCTTCTCAATATTTGGTCATGAAACTATGTAGCAGAATTCATGATGTGCTCTTTTGCATTTGATTAAAATATTGTCATGTGTTTTTTCAATTTCTTCACTATACTACAATCGATATCAAATTTGAAATATGTACCTACATTGCCTCTTTTTATATAGGTGGTTTATGTAGGCACTGGTGTTTTAGTTTAGAAATTTGAACTGTGGCTTTGTTTTCATGCCTCAGTGGCCCTTTTCCTAAATCCTCCAACAACTCGCATTGAATCTTAGGTTTCTTTTCAGATATGGTCTCTGCAGTCCCTGAGCTTAAGTGTTATTTACCTTTAGACTTTTTCTAGTGAGGGAGCCCCCTCCAGTTAGAAAATACCACTTTCTAAGCCAAAGAGGTTTCTAGTTACCCCTGTAAACCTTTTCTCGGCCTATAGGTTCAATTACAAGATGCTAACATAACCAACAGTAAAACCCGATTTCATTTACAATCATTGATCTGGAAATAAACCAACTAAACCATTGATTAAGTTAAACACATTACATGATAAATTGTGGTAGATAATACAACACACTTGGCAATAAGGATAAAATTCCCACTCAAACATGGAACAATCCAGAAGCGATATGCTAATATATGTAACTTAATTGTATTATACCACATTGGAAAGGAAAAAATATGAGCCTACATCATATATTATGTCCATTTAACATAAATTAACAAAGTTGAGTAGCTACCATAAGAAAAACATATTGTGAGCCATGCTAAATCCTTAAAGGAATGTAAATAATTGGAACTTCGTTATATTATGGAAAGATTACGACCAAACACTTGTGATTGTGATAGTGTTATATACATAGCTATTAATGTGAAAATGGACTAAGGTCCAAAGTCTTGTAAAACTTTCCGTGAGAACTTTACAATAAGCTAAGAAATAGTGTTCTACATAGAACATCTTTCCTTGAGAACTTTACAATAAACCAAGAAATAGTGTTCCACATAGAACATCCAAATGATACATAAATGATCAAAGGTTTTATTCTTAGGAAAAGGAAATATTGTCCACTTTTAAGATAATATGTAATTTAAATATGGTATCAAAGGTTTTATTCTTAGGAAAAGGAAATATTGTCCACTTTTAAGATAATATGTAATTTAAATATAGTATCAAAGGTTTTATTCTTAGGAAAAGGAAATATTGTCCACTTTTAAGATAATATGTAATTTAAATATGGTAAAGTTGTAACGACAGGACGTAAGCCTTATGGCTTAAAATTTATAAATATATTTAAATATATCTATACTTGTATAATAAGATTGAGTTGAGAACCCTTGTGATAATAAACCTTTGGGAGTAAAATTTTATGAGGGGCAATGATTGTATAGTTGATACATAAATTAAGAAGTTCTTTGGAGAGGAATTTTGGAATTAATTCACAGCACAAGTCTTTAAGTGTTATAACTATAAACATTTAACAATGATTCATGGAATATCATGTCTTTAAAGGTATTGTTAGGATTAGTAATGGATTCATGGACATATAACTATTATAAATAATAACTTCATGAGTAGTGATAATATATTTAAAGAAAATAAAAAGTTGGATTTTTAAGGGTTTTCATAAGTGTTATTAGAGATGTAGTTACAATATTAGGCCTTATCTGGGTTTTGAAAAATTTAAACATCTATACATGTTATGAACATATTGTACAAAAGAACTAAAAAGTTGAAATATGGGGAAGAATTTAACGATAAACTTCTGTAGGATCACCAAGAGGTGATGCAAAATATGATACTAGATTATAAATGGTTGGGCGTGGAACAAATAATGCAAAAAGAAAATATTTTAAACTGTTGTAAGTGATAAGGGGTCTAAATATAGATCTAGATGATATTAAGGCTAATCAAGAAAGGTTAGTCAAATCTAGAGAGGAGCAAGAGGAGATTAATGGATACCTGTTAAGGAAATTGGAGAATGAGAAAGTCAATAAAAAGACACATAGGAAAAGATCTAGGAGTAAATATGTTAGCACCATAAGCAAAAGCAACTCAATAACTTCTAGTGACAACCAAAAAAATGAATCTAGTGAACAAGAAGGACATAAATCAAGTAGCGACAATTATTTTCCCATAAAAAGGAGATCATCCTCTTAGTTATAGGGGGAGTTTACAAAAATTAGACCTCCCAATTTCAATGGTGAATTAGAAGAGGGAGGAGAGGCATAGCTCCTCAATATGTCCAATTATTTGAAGTATATAATTATCCAAGTAATTTGAAGGCAAGATTAGCAAATTCGCAATTAACTGGTAAGGAAATTTTATGGTGGGAGGAAACTAAAGTTGTTAAAAGAATTAGAAGAAAGAATTTAACTTGGAAGTTGTTCAAGAAGTAATTTTAAAATAAGTATTTGACTGCGAGGTATTTTGATGAGAGATTGTTGACGATGTTAGACCCGCCAACATGTCAGGGTATCTCCCCGATAAGAAGTCCCAACTAGACCTCAGACTGTTTGGAGTAGGAGTCCCAACAGTGGGTAGCAAAGTAATGCCTTGACTGCGGTAGTGCGCAGAGGTAAGTGTGATAACTTTGTCGGAAGAAAGTGTGTGATCGTGCAGGGAGTCAAGTGAGATGCATGGGAGTTCTAACACATGGAAGAGAAAAGGAAGTGTGTCCCTTAAAAACCAGTAATAGTAAGCAGCTTGAAAGGAACACATGAGCAAAATGACATCACAAGTTAGAAAGAGGAATGGTCCACAAACCAAAGTGATGGGTTAAAACAACAACATGTAAGTTAGATAACATACATTTCTAAAGCAACCAGAATAGCCCAACTACAATAATAACATAAGCATGAAAACGTGTCGGCTATGTTATATATTATTAAGTGAAAGTTCCATCCATACATACACCATTGACAACCACTAGCCCCAATAGTGGAACATTACAGTGAACACTACCTGCTCCTCCAAAGGGATGTACTCGCTCTACATTGTGGAGAAGCCAACGCTTGCCACAATACTCTCCAAGCCTTATCTAAGCAATGCCTAGCCAAAATCTTGGCTCCCAAAAGCATGTACTATGAGTTATGAGGTTCTATATATAGAAAAGGGTGGGGTGAACCTAGACATTCCCCTTTGACTCTTGGACTACCCTCATGACTCTTCACATTGCATAGTGACTGCTCACATTCCACTAGTGACACTTGGAATTTCACTTACAACATATTTACAATCATACAATTTCCACATATACCCATGCGAGACAAAAAAGGCTTGATTCAGCCTAACAAGACAAACAACATCACTCGGGATCTTGGGGAAAGACCAACTCGGTGAACTCCTCGTGGTGGTCTTTGGTGACAAACTGATACGATGCTTGGTACTGCGCTATCGTGTCCTTGTATTGTTTGGTGATGTCTTTATCGAAGCAAACTCTTGCCTCCATGGCTTTTGGGTATATGGTTATGAAACCTCTGTCTAGCTCATCATGAGTTGTCTTGAGTGTTGTTGGACCACCAATATACTTCTGCATGTTCTATGCGCTCATATGAAAGTCATCATTGATGGCTTTTTGCATCAACTGCTCTATGTACCCATCGACATCTAGCGTGACTTGGTACTTCCTCATAGCTTGAGTGAGACTTCCAAATGAATGGATCTTGTGTGTCCTCACTATGATATCCAGACTCCTATACAACCGTGCATAGGAAGCCTCAATGTTGGTGATGAGCGGAGGGAGTTTCTCATAGTTCCGGATCAACATCCAAATCTGTGCTTTGTCTAGCTCTGTCTGTGGCTTCATCATCTTGTGCAAGTAAAGTGGGGCTCCCTTGTACCTCATTGTCCATTCTTGTACATGCGCAATAACAGCGTGGATGTCTTTGAGAGTTTGGGTTATCTTTGTGCACTGCTACTGAAAATTGTATAGATGGACAACCACTTTGTGCACGATGAAAAATCTACTATACAATGT
Source organism: Pinus tabuliformis (assembly GCA_031772625.1). Taxonomy (NCBI): domain Eukaryota; kingdom Viridiplantae; phylum Streptophyta; class Pinopsida; order Pinales; family Pinaceae; genus Pinus; species Pinus tabuliformis. The sequence goes on along the minus strand of CM062809.1, from coordinate 857,490,647 downwards.
CTGCATGGTGGTCTCCAAAGTTGATATCTCCACAAGTATTGCTTTCTTCATTTCTGCCATAGCGGATCCTTGCAGACTGATTTGTTCTCTGCCTGGTCTCTTGCAAGTCCTTCGCCATTTGATCATTCTCTACTATCAAGAACTTAACCATCAAAGTCGTTCATTTTGCATAAGCCTGAGAAGCCTCAGCCATGGTAGCGGGATGTCTTCTGACATCTGTTACAATCACCCTTTCCTCTATGTGCATAGGTGATGTGTGACTATCTAGTAGTTGCTTCCTTCGTGCCTGTACAATCCAGAAGTATTGTTCGATTCTTTAATCGTCATGGCCTCCTCACTAGATTGAGTTAAAGATATAGTCCCTACCATTCTCTTGATCGATCAGCACACATACCAAGCCAAGTCAATTGATTTGTTTCGATTGGGGATGAGGGGTATATTGATGCACAAGTAATGTAGACTATTAGAGTTTAAGTTTCATCTTTGGTGTTGCTCTGCTGCCCACAGGCTTGGACAGTACCTCGACGGAGTCACTTCAAGAACACAAGAATTGCTCCACTGCCAGCGAGCCTGGACAGTACCCTAGAGAGTTACTTGCTTCACTTCTCTGCACAGGAAGCCTTTCTCTTCTTTCACCTTTATTTATTCTTTTTTTCTTTCTTTCATTTAAATTTCAAATAACTATGCATAGGCACTTATTTATTTCATGAGGTGGAAGAGGGATCACGACTTATTGAGAGAAAAAAAGGTTGTCCACTCAAAAAAGTATGTATATATACCTCTAACATACTTGTTATGGTTTTCCCCCTCACCTTACTATACTTGACTGTGTTTACAAGGGTTAACCGAAAATAGAAAACCGATTAGAGTAGGCGGTACTAGTTAAGAGTGAAAGCATTGTGTTTTCACTAAGACTCACTTTGAACAGAACATATTTTCCATCAGGGTATTATTGATTGAAGAACGCGAGCTCTTCATAAAGGGAGTGGATAAAAGATAACCAAATGTTGGTAGTTCTACAATTCCTCTTGTACTTCACCTTGCTTGTCTCAGGAGCCAAACACGTGTTTCATGTGAAACTTATCCTACGGTACATAACAAGAAAACAAACAAGCAAGGAAAGGATAGAAACAAAGTGAGTAAGCAAAGAAAAACACGAAACCAAAAATAAAAACAAACAAGAAAGAAAACACTACTCCTACTCCTAAGCTAAACATTGCATGGGCCTACTCACATGAAGTGATACTTCTAATGCAGCCACCGGTGCATTAGTTGGCCCATGTTGGTGAAGGCATGGTCGATAAGAAATATATTCAGGTAAACCAGTGCACAAGAAAGATAAAACAATGAAGACCAACACGCTCAAAGTTTAAATGCATCCACAAAAAAGAAAAGAGTAAAAGCGCAAGACAAACACTTTGCGGACATACCATGGCGAAGCATTGAACTGTGCGTAGACAACAAACATGCACACTCTTTTAATCTTGGAAAACAAGCAAACATGCAAAAGGAAGAAAACTTTCTCTTAGCAACATGACTTGCTACGTATGACTGCTCCAATGAATGAGTGATACAATTGTGTGATTTTGGTGGAGGAAGTGAAATATGTGGATCAGATTGATTTTCAATGCAAATGGGATAGTGATGAGGAGCCTGGTGTGTTTCAACAGATTTCTTATCAGGAGTGGAACTTACCTCAAGACTGCAAGAATGTGACTTAACCATTAGCTCGGACTGAGGTGCCTCAATAGCTTGAGGGTTTTCCACTTCATCAGTGGGTAGATCATCAAAGACCGATGGTTTAGAAGGATCAATAGCAAGTGAATCAACATCATGATCAAATGAGTAAATGAAGGGATCATGATAGCCACGATCAGAAAATTCAAGATGTACCTCGACATCCTCATGATCTCATGAATCATACATAGCGGTTGATGAGAAACAAAAATTTTCACCCTCTAAATTTGAAAAAAAAAAGATATGACAATTTGGGTGGATTCGAAAAGAAATATTTTTCCTCTCTACAATCAATGAGGGACTGACATCCTGTGTGCTCTATGAATGATTGGAAGTAGAAACATTCGGGAATAGAGTTTCACAAGAGAAATCAAAAATGGGAGAATCACAAGAGATGCTAGGAAAAATCAGATGAGTTGTGGACAGAAGGAGGTCATCCTTCACTGTAGGTTCTTCTTTAGATTCCCACACATATTCATCAAAAATGACAGCGTAGGTTGTCTGGTCAACACCAACTCCGTCAACAACTTGATCCTCGTGAAAAAATGTGGTGGAGTCTGGAACAGGTGAACACAACACAGTACAATCTGGAGGATCAAAGGAACCAGAGGACGGAGGTTGAGAATAAAAGACCTCATGACAACCATTGGGGTTACAGTCCAAATTTTCACAAATATCTAGAGTAGGTGGGGTGGGAGGATGTGACTATTCAACGAATGGGTTTGTAACTTTCCTGCCTTGTCCTACAGAGTTAGAGTTATTTGATGAGAAGGGGACGGAGGGTCACCTGTGACAACAACCTTGTCCATCTTATATTTGGAAGCTCTAACACTGAGGTATCCTAGGAGGGGTTTGAATAATTATAACTCATGAGGATTTTCAGATATGTGAAGATGATCCGAATTGGATCCTAAAACACTCTCTAAGTTTTCATGACTGTTTCAAATTATGCCAAAAAGATCCAAGTCTTAGAAAAATCGAGCTATCAGAAGGAATCCTCGTAACAGTTGCAGTTGTGGCTAGAGTGGAGCAACGAGGACCCTCGATTGAGCGCGCAGACTGTTGGCCCATGGTAATGCGCACCTGGCGCAAACTGGAAAAACCGGAGACCAAATCAAGAAACGGGGGTGGTTTCTAATACGTGATTAGCACTAATCGCGTATCGTAGGGCGTCCCCCTCAGTGAGGGAAAGCCCCGAAGTGCCTGAACACAAAATCTCTATAAAATTCGGAAAAGTAACGCATTCGGTTCTGTAGCGCGGGATTCCACAAACCGTCAGGATATGGGAAGGCCTCGAGGCAATAAGCAGTTTTGACTGAGTCCTGCCCAATGCCACACATCAAGCAACATGCATCCGGTGGATGAGAGAAAAAACCACCCGCATTGGACAGGTAAACATCGTGCGACTTTTCCACCAAATATGAAGGATGACCGTAGGATCTGGGGGCCTAGATCAACGACAGAGATGTGTCCCAATGAATGACAGGATTTGATAGGCCAAAAAGCAAGATGATAGGGGATTTGAAGTTCGACGTGGCAAATGATTTATGATTCGTGGGTAATCTTGAAGCAAACAGAATTAACAGCCATTCAAAAATGATTCAAGGAATCTAACACCCAGTTCGTTGGGAAATAGGTGGCCACCTCCATGCGAGGTGTTACCCAGTGATGATAACGCAGAGCAGAGGAATTCAAACGGACAGAGGTAAGGAAACTAGAAGGTCGAGAAGCCGAAACGAACAATCAAAAGAACATACTAGCTTTAAAGCCATGACCTGACAGAAGCAGAAAAACACACACACACACACACAGAGGCAGACAAGAGTTAGCTAGATGCAGGAAGCTAATATCAAAGAACAGAGAGTAGAAGCCGAGCTGACCTGAAGGCAGCATCGAACCAGACAGAGCCAAAGAGAGCTAGAGAGTCTATGTACTCCATTGAAGGCTTGAGAGGTTCAAGCAAACTCCTCAGCATAGGCCTATCATACTACTATGACCCTCAAAGGTCGAGTTTTAGTAAGGAGAGTCTGTGTACTCCATTCCTACAGACTACATTTTGTTTAGTGAGTCTCGAATCGAGCTCACTGTTGTAAAAACTCTACTTGAAAACATAATAGAGAGGCCACCAATGAAAGTCTAGACCAAGAGACGTAGCCCAGGAGCATTGGGTGAACTCCTTATTAAACTTGTTTTGTTTACATGTTTGACTGTTATGTTTTCTCGGATTACCTCAATGTCTATGTATTATAGCAATCTTATCGATCCGTTGCATAAGTAACATAGGCACATCCATGCACATGAGTCTGTAATACCTTTAATTCTTTGTCCTAGATAAATTCCAAATCAAGTGGTATCAGAGCTATAGGTTACTAAGGTTAGACAAGCTTGTGTTGGATTTTGTTGTTAAATGCTAACTAGATAAAAGCTTAATTTAGGAGTAGAAGAATCTCTCCTCCATGACCACTCTAAAGGAAAATGGAAAGAAGAAAAATTTCTCACGCCTCCTAATAGCCCTGAAAAATAAAAAGAAGACATCTTTGATTAAATTAGATGTTAAATTTGATTTACCAATATATGATGGAGAGTTGAATGCAAATAAGCTGGATAATTGGATCAGACAGGTTGATGTTTATTGCAGAGTGTAGAGCATTGACTCAAACAAGAGTAAGATTCAGTTGGCCAGCCTACGCCTTGGAGGCACTACCTTGGTATGGTGGGAAGGCAGGACACAAGCTGACATGAAGAAACATGGTAAGATTCTTTCCGTTTGGAGTGAATTTGTTTCTACAATTAAAAAGAAATTCTATCCACTAGCCTACATGCAGCAAGCCATGATGAGCTGGCAAACTCTTCGACAACTAAAAGGGCAAAGTGTACAAGGTTACACCCAAGAATTTATGAAAAGAGCTTTGATTCTAGGAATTTCTTTAGACTCACCTAAGACTATATTGAAGTATATAGGTGGTCTACACAGCTACATGAGGTAAGAATGGGAACCCAGAAGTTGGGGGATCATCCAAACCCACTGCAAACAAAAATAAGGAGAAAATAAAACAAAAATGGAAAGAGAGGAAAACTAACATTGTACAGAAAAGCAGGTCTTCATGCACTCGTTGTAGGAAGGATGGGCATAATGATGAACACTGCTGGATTCTACACCCAGAGCTAAAACCTAAGAAGTTTGAGGGCAAGAAGAAGAAGATTGTTGCAGAAATTAAAAAGGATTTGGGGTTAGACTCAGAAGATGAAGCAACAATCGCAGCCACAAGTATAAAAGGTAGAAATTCTAAAGCATCTACCAGTAATTCTGCACAATCTACTGATAATGAAGAAAATGAGAGAAAAAGACATGAGCTCTTTAATATTCGAGTTATTTCCAATCATCAAAAGATTGATACTTTTTTTGATAGTGGCTCACAGATAAATTTAATTTCTGAAGCAATTGTAAAGAAGTTGGGATTACTAACCACACCTCACAAGAAACCAGATCCATTAGGTTGGTTATGTGATAAAGCAAAGATACGAATGAATAGACAATGTAAACTTAAGTTTTTTTTTGGGTCGGCATTTGTAGATGAGGTTGAGTTAGATATAGTTCCTTTGGATATATGTAGAATTGTTTTAGGAAGTCCTTACTTGTATGATAGAAAAGTTATTTTCTATAGATTTGAGAACAAGTATCTACTCGTTAAAGATGGAATCGAATATATTGTAAGAGCTCATAAGCTCAAGAATAATTATACTCTCATAAACTCAGGGCAGATGAAACGAATTGTAAATTCATGCAAACAATTTTTACTGATGGTTGTAAAGGAAAAGAAACCTGATAAAACCAATGTATTTGAGGGCTATGATGCTAAACAGCAAGCTGATTTAGAAAAAGTTGTTTCAGAATATGATATATTGTTTCAAGAACCTAAAGGTTTGCCGCCCAAAAAGGAAATAGTGCATGATATTAATTTGCAGCAAGATGCTCCATTGCCTAACATCGGAATGTACAGGTTGTCCGCTTTAGAGAATGTAGAAATCAAGAAACAGGTACAGGAGCTGCTCGAGAAGGGGTGCATCAGACCTAGCACATCACCATGCGAGTCTCCAATTGTTTTGGTGAGAAAGAAAGATGGCTCGTGGAGAATTTGCATTGATTACTGAGCACTGAATAAGATAACAATCAAAAATCGTTATCCCCTTCCTCGCATAAATAATCTATTAGATCAGTTGAAAGACGTTGTTTATTTTTCCAAGTTAGACTTGCATAGTGGCTATCATCAAGTCAGAGTTGCAGAGCAAGATGCATGGAAGACTGCTTTCAAAACAAAGCAGGGATTTTATGAGTGGCTGGTTATGCCTTTTGGCTTAACTAACGCTCATGCTTCTTTCATGAGAATAATGAATGATGTACTCAGACCTTTGCTTGATGATTTTGTTATTGTATATCTGGATGACATTCTTATATTCAGCAAAATGTGGGAAGGACATTTAAAGCATGTTAAGCAGACTCTAGATGTTTTGAAGAGAGAAAATCTTTATGTTAAACTCTCAAAATGTGAATTTGGCAAAACATCTTTGAATTATTTGGGACATATAGTAGGGGGTGGTGAATTGAAGATAGATCCCTCCAAGGTTGCAGTGATTGTAAACTGGCCTAAACCCAAATCTACTACAGAAGTTAAAAGCTTCCTAGGAGCAACACAATATTGGAGAAAGTTTATTTCTATCTTTTCCTTAATATCAGCTCCCTTACATGCTCTAACGGGATTGAACAAGGTTTTTCAGTGGGGAGAAAAACAAGAGAAAACCTTCGACACCTTGAAAGAAAAGATTAGTACAGCACCAGTACTAGCACTGCCTGATCTTCAAAGACCATTTGAGATTGAAACAGATGCCAGTGACTATGCCATGGGAGCAGTGTTGATGCAACACGGTAAACCCATATGTTATCATTATGAGACATTTAATTCTGTAGTAATTAACTATCCCACATATGACAAAGAATTGTATGCATTAGTATAGAATGTGAAAAAGTGGAAACATTACTTAATGGGCAAAGAGACAGTTATACATATTGATCATCAACCACTCCCAAACTAAGTTGCAACAATCAAGACATTATAGATGGATGGGTTTTCTACAACAGTTTCATTTAGTCATCAAATATAAAAAGGGCATATACAATAAAGTTGCAGATATGTTGTCCAGACCAATTATAAATGCATCTACTATACTTAAGCATAATTCAGTATTGCATGAGAGCTACATTGAACAATATCATGCTCAAGATATAGATTTTAAATATGTATATGCAACTTTAATTCAAGGAAAACGAGTAGAAGAATTGGATTATCATGTTAAGGACCAAATCTTGTATCATTTTGGGAAGCTATGCATTCCACAAACTGAAAGAGTAAAGATAATTCGAGAAGCACACACTTCTCTAATATCGGGTCACTTTGGTGTAAGTAAAACAGTTGCACAGCTGCAAAGATTTTGTTATTGGCCAAAAATGAATGAGACGGTTTCTAAATATGTAAGAGGGTGTACCATGTGTGCTAAAAGCAAGCCCAGCAATAGAAAACTAGGCTTGTACAATCCACTACCAATTCCTTCTCATCCTTGGGAAAGTGTTTCCATGGACTTTGTTTGAGGACTGCCTAAATCTCGGAAAGGTCATGACTATTTATATCTTGTTGTGGATAGGTTCAACAAAATGTGTTTATTAATACCTTGTAACAAACAGATTACCACTGAACAAACTGCAAAGTTGTTCTTTCAGCATGTATGGGTTCATTTAGGATTACCCACTTCCATTATATCTGATCGAGATACCCGATTTGTTGGAAAAATTTTGTCAAGTTTGTGGGAGTTGATGGACACCAGGCTAAAGAAAAGCACAGTTTTTCATCTGCAAACAGATGGCCAAACCGAAGTGTTCAACAGGACAGTGATCTAGTTGCTCAGAGGCTATTGTAGCAAGCATCCCAAACCTTGGGATGAACATTTATGTTATGTGCAGCATGCTTACAACCGAGCTAAACATTCTTCTACACAGAGATCTCCTTTTGAGACCTATTTTGGTTTCACACCAAGGTCTCCCTTGGATTTTGTCTTTGGTAAAGACATAGCAGTTGATGGACACAGTGATGTGGACAAGGCAACCAAGTTCATTGAACAAATCCAAGAGATTCACCAAGCAGTATAGGAATAGCTAGAAAAGAGCCAAGCCAAGTACAAGGCAAGGAATGACAAGCATCGGATGGAGCATAGTTTCCAAGTTGGTGATCAATTCTGGTTGTATATCAGCAAAGACAGAATGCAAGGTGAAGGTAAGAAGTTGAAGCCAATAAGGTATGGACCGTTCAAGATACTTGAGAAAAATGGTGGGAATGCTTTTCGCCTTGATCTACCAACTTACATGCACATCTACTCGGTCATTAATGCAGATAGCTTGAGACTATTTGAACCTTCATTAATTGAAGATCCCGAAGAGCAGAGTCAATTGCCTTCTATTGATGACATGTTTCCTAAATATCTTAATGAATTGCAAGAAGATACAGTTCTAGATAGGAAGGTAAGAACTACACGCAGAGGGGATGTTGAATACCTCAGGATTGGACTCAAGGGTTCAAAGCCAAGCAGTGTGAAACGGATAGAAATTGAGCAAGCGAGGAAGCAATACCCTCACTTGATTGATGCTTAAAAGAAAACCAACTTTTGGTGGTCCAAAAGCTTTTTCAGTGGGAAGGTCGTGATCCGAATTGGATCGTAAAACACTCTAAGTTTTCATGACTGTTTCAAATTATGCCAAAAAGATCCAAGTCTTAGAAAAATCGAGCTATCAGAAGGAATCCTCGTAATAGTTGTAGTAATGACCCTCGATCGAGCGCGAAGACCGTTGGCCCATGGTAACACGCACTAGCGCAAACCGAAAAAACCGGAGGGCAAATCAAGAAATGTGGGTGGTTTATGACACGTAATTAGTGCTAATTGCATATCGCATGGTGTCCCCCTTAGTGAAGGAAAGCCCCGAAGCTCCTAGACCCAAAATCACTATAAAATTCAGAAAAGTAACGCATTCAGTTCCGTAGCACGGGATTCCACAAGCTGGCAGGATATCGGAAGGCCTCGAGGCAATAAGCAGTTTTGACTGAGTCCCGCCTGATGCCACACATTGAGCGACATGCGTCTGGTGGATGAGAGAGAAAAATGCCCACATTCAATGGGTAAACATCATGCGACTTGTCCGCCTGATATGAAGGACGACCATAGGATCTGGGGGGCCCAGATCAACGGCGGAGATGCGTCCCAATGACTGACCGGATTTGACAAGTCAAAAATCAAGATGATAGGGGATTTAAAGTCTGACGTGGATGATGAGTTAGAAAAATATTCATGATTCATGGGCAATCTTGAAGCAAACGGAATTAACAGCCATTCAAAAACGATTCAAGGAATATAACACCCAGTTCGTTGGGAAACAGGTGGCCACCTTGCTGCGAGGCGTTACCTAGTGATGATGACGTAGAGCATAGGAATTCGAACGGACAGAGGTAAGGAAACTAGAAGGTCGGGAAGCGGAAACGAACAGTCAAAAGAATAGATTGGCTTTAAAGCCATGACCTGACAAAAGTAGAAAAAAACACACACACACAAAGGCAGATAAGAGTTATCTAGATGCAGGAAGCTAATAGCAGAGAAGAGAGAGTAGAAGTCGACCTGACTTGAAGGCAGCATCGAGCCAGACAGAGCCAGAGAAAGTCAGCGAGTCTGTGTACTCCATTGAAGGCTTGAGAGGTTCAAGCAAACTCCTTGGCATAGGCCTGTCATACTACTGTGACCCTCAGAGGTCGAGTTTCACTAAGGAGAGTCTGTGCACTCCATTCCTACTGACTTCATTTTGTTTAGTGAGTCTTGAATCGAGCTCAGTGTTGTAAAAACTCTTCTTGAAAACATAATAGAGAGGCCACCACTGAAAGTCCGGACCAGGAGATGTAGCCCAAGATCATTGGGTGAACTCCTTATTAAACTTGTTTTGTTTACATGTTTGACTGTTATGTTTTCTTTGATTGCCTCAGTGTCTATGTATTCTAGCAATCTTATCGATCTGTTGCATAAGTAACATAGGCACATCCATGCACATGAGTCTGTAATACCTTTAATTCTTTGTCCTGGATAAATTCCAGATCAGAAAAAGATACTAAAATCATTCTTTGAGAAATTTCCAATCAATTTCATCTTTAAGGATTTGAAAAAGAAAGATTCAAGAAACACACCTAAAATTGTGTTATAGATTCATCAGGTGTTTTTCGTAATTCCAAAAAATAATTGTTCAGTGCTTTATAGTCATAATGATAGAAGGCACGAATTAACTCTCCGATCATGTGATCGTATGAGTGAATAGATGTTGCAGGAAATGTGTGACATCATTGATCAGCATGCCCATCGAGCGTGTAAGCGAATAGCCCAAAAGCAATGTCATTCGATGGGAATTCATTCCTATGACATAAGCCAGCGAAGGAAACTTTGTGCCTTAACAGGGCTGCTCCACCTTCACTATCATACTTAATTTGTGACAAGTCATCAATGATGTCCTCCGACACTGCAAAATCATGCGCATGAGAAAAACATGTCGGATTTGAGATTGTAATATAAGTCATGAATGATGTGCAGAGATTCAAAACATACTTTGAGGACTCAGCTTGTCATCTGGCCCTCCTTCTAGCACCATAAATGTTGACGATGTTGGACCCACCAATATTTCAGGGGATATCCTCAGTAAGAAGTCCCAACTAGACCTCAAACAGTTTGGAGTAGGAGTCCCAGGAGTGGGTAGTGAAGTAATGCCATGAGTGCGGTAGCCCACAAAGGTAAGTGTGATAACTTTGTCAGAAGCAAGTGTGCGACCTTGCAATGAGTCAAGTGAGATGCATGGGGGTTCTAACACACAGAAGGGAAAAGGAAGTGTGTCCCTTAGAAGCCTATAATAGTATGTAGCCTGAAAGGAACACACGAGTAAAATGACATCACAAGCTGGAAAGCAGAATAGTCCACAAACCAAAGTGATGGGTTAAACCAGCAACACGTCTGCAACAAGATCCATACAATTGCATACAAGATAGTTCATACACAAAATTATAAGTTAAATAACATGTATTGCTAAAGCAACTAGAATAGTCCAACTACAATAACAACATATGCATGAAAACGTGTTGGCTCTATTATATATTATTAATTGAAAGTTCCATCCATACATACACCATTGACAACCACTAGTCTCAATAGTGGAACATTACCGTTAACATTGCCTACTCCTCCAAAGAGATGTACTCGCTCTACGTTGGGGAGAAGCTAAGGCTCATCACAATATTCTCTAAGCCTTCTCTAAGCAATTCCTAGCCAAAAGCTTGGCTCCCAAAAGCCTATACTATGATTTATGAGGTTCTATATATAGAAAAGGGTGGGGTGACCCTTTACATTCCCCTATGACTCTTGGACTACCTTCATCACTCTTCACATTACATAGTGACTTCTCACATTCCACTAGTGACACTTGGAATTTCACTTACAACATATTTACAATAATACAATTTCCACATATACCCATGTGGGACAAAATAGGCTTGAGCCTGCCTAGCAAGACAAACAATATCACTCGGGATCTTGGGGAAAGACCAACTTGGTAACCTCCTCATGGTGGTCTTCAGTGACAAAATAATACCAAGCATGGTACTGCACTATCGTGTCCCCGTAATATTTGGTGTCTTTATCGAAACAAACTCTTACCTCCATGGCTTCTGAGTATATGGTTCTGAAACCTCTATCCAGCTCATCCTACAGCATGTGAAACACTATCCTGAGTGTGGTTGGACCACTGATGTAGCTCTGCATGTTAGTTGCAAGTCATCACTGGTGGTGTCACGCTTCAACTACTCTTTGTATCTGTTGACCTCCTGAATGACTTGGTTCTTCCTCATGGCTTGAGTGAGGGTTCTAATTGAAGGGATCATGTGTGTCCTCACTATGACATCCAGACTCCTATACAACTATGCATAGGAAGCCTCAATGCTGGTGATGAGTGGAGGGAGTTTTTGATTGTTCTAGATCAACATCTGAATTTGTGCTTTGCCTAGCTCTGCCAACAGCTTCATCATCTTATGCAAGTAAATAGGGGCTCCCGTGCACCTCATTTTCCATTCATGTACATGCACAATAGCAATGTGGATGTCTTTGAGATTTTGGGTTGTCTTTGCACACTGTTGTAGAAAATCATATAGATGGACAACCGCTTTGTGCACGGTGACAAATATTCTATACAACGTCTGCATGGTGGTCTCCAAAGTTGATATCTCCACAGTATTTCTTTCTTCATTTCTGCTATAGCAGATCCTACTGACTGCTCTATTCTTTTCTTGGCCTCTTGCAATTCCTTCGCCATCCGATCATTCTCTACTATCAAGAACTTGACCTTTGAACTTGTGGCTTCTACATAAGCCTGAGAAGCCTCGGCTATGGCAGCTAGATTTCTTCTGAAATCTGACATAATCACCCTTTCCTCTATGTGTGTGGGTGATGTGTGATCATCTAGTAGATGCTTTCTTCTTGCTTGTACAATCTTGTGTTGTGACTTGTCAAATGATAGATTGTACACATCCATATTTATATCATCATCAAGGAGAAAAACCTATCCTTGCTCTCTCAAGGCCGGTTGTAATTTTGGAGGTGGCGGAGAATGTGGTGCAACCTCAGATGCTCTTGGCATGAGATCAGTTTCTTGGTCCTATCACTCAGGTTCCGTCTCCATGTCTATTTCCTCAACCATCTACTCAACCTGCTAACCAAATTCCTAAACCTGCACCTGCTCACCTTCTTCTTCATCTGCTAGTTTCTTTATTGTCTCAACCTGTATAGGTGCAATTTTCTCTGTCAGTGCACCTTGTATTTCCTCATATTCTTGTTTATGCTTTTCTTCCCTTTCTCTCCTCCTGAACTCTTGCTCTACTTTCATCTTTTTTTGTTTCCTTCAACCTCCTCACTACATCTTCCAACCTTTTCTTCTCTCTCTTCCTCCATTCTACTCTCCTTTCATGTTGCAGCCTCTTTACCTCTATCTCGAAAGCTACTTTCTCAACAAGAGGATATTCTTTGAACATGCAGCTTTGCTCAGCCTCTGCACTATCGATAATCTTCCTCTTGCCTTTGTCTTGCATTGGTTTACTGCTCACTAGTTTTGTTGTTGTTGCTTCCTATGGTGTTGTTGCCTGCAATGCCTCTTTCCATTCTACATCTATGTTGATTGGTTAATTAAGCCTAAAGTAGTTGTAGCAATACCTCCAAGGATCTTCCTCTTGCTAATGACATGCCCCGTGGATCCATGGTTAATACACCTTCTCACAGTGGTTCTTGTATATGCAATTGGGATCATACGGATTAAAACTCTTAGTGTTGAACCCAAAATTCTTCAAGTCCTTGACATCTACATCCTTCAACGTACAGATCTCATACAACCCAATCCGTAAAGGAAGAGTAGGCAATGGTTCCTTCTTCCTCCTGTGCATTCATGTTGATAACCTTGTGGAGATGTGATACACAATCTCTTGCATGATCATCTTGTCCATGGTAAACTTTGGTAGCTCATGCGGAGGCCTCTCTGTGCCAAACATCCTGATGAAGTTGCCACCGGATGAGGCATACCAATCTACAATGTTAAGCAATGTCTGCATCGCCTCTTGGGACATGAAAGGTGGATCTTGTTCGAATATCATCCTGTATAGCAAGGTGATGAAGTAGTCAGACAACCTCGCCATGACTCGTCAGTAGTTGCACTCAGAGAGAAACTTGCAGTAGATGTTGATAACATCCTCTGATGGTGTCCATGTCCAACCCATGTCAGGGAACTTTTGTTTGGCACAGATTGCATCGAGAAGGTACACAGACATAAAGAATATTGCTTGCTCATCCTTAGGCAGACTCCAAGCATTAGACACATGCACTTTCAACTGAAGAGCCAACATGTCCAACTAGTTGAATGGCCTTCCTTCATTTGCCATCTGATCCAACATAACCACCCAACTCTGTAGAAATGTCTCCATGCTCTCTTAACCATACAAGCAACATGTAAAGATGGCCAAGAGTTGGTAAGCCTTTCTGACTAACTTCATCTTGTAGACCTGGTTGGTTGTCGCTCTAAACTCTAATGGATCTTTTACCCAATGCTTCATGATGTCTCATGTTTTCACATTGTTGTTGGGAGTATAGAACAGTGCATCCATGTAGTTCACCGACTATGACAAGTGATACTTCTGATGGCAGTTTTTCGTCATGAAGGTGGAAAGCTATGTTCCACTAGTACTGCTCAGTGTCATTGTCTCAAAATCGTTATGTGAGACGATCCAGTGAATGATATTCACGCACAGGAAGGTGAGGAACCTGCATGCAACCCTGTACGAGCCTGACTTTTGAATGTTGACATAGACCTGTCGATCTTCCAGATCTTCCTTTAAGCTACCTGCAAATATGTCATTTATTTCTTGCCATGTGATCTTCATGTCCTTCTCTACAAAAAATTATGTGTCTCCATAGATGGGAAAGTTCATTGTCACCTGTTCAACAACATCTCTAGTGATGCTCTTTACAATATCCTTTGATCCAACTCTCTTGGAAACCATGTTGCATGTAGTGCTGAGAAACTGTTGAACAACTGATGTGCCTGGAAATAGAGCAGACACTCATGAAAATAAAATGTCAGCTTAAAAACAGAAATCACTTCAAGGATCAATCATGCAACAAATTGGGCAACTGTTAGGCAAGATTGCACAGTTGTGACTCTCAACAATGAGGAATTATCAGCTAGATCTGCACATTGTACAATCCTAACTTCCAGTTAGATATACTAATGATTGGAATTGCGCAGAGCGCAATCCAGTGTGGCTTACTGTGGATTGGAACTATGCAATGTGAAGTTCAATTTGGCTTGATGTTAGAAAGGATCGCGCATTGTGCAATCCTAGTTGGCAAGACTCAGGACTGACTCCTAAAAATAAGTAGAGCCCAGCTAGAGCTAGTGACTGACAGCCTCTGTGTAATTCCTGGAGCCAAGGCAAAGCCTCAAGTTCCAGAAATGTACAATGCATGCCGGGAAGAGCTAGATTTGAGCCAAGGTAGCCCAGATTTTCCCAAGGGCGACTTGAAAATTAGTAGATCTAAATGCATGAGCAAAGGATGGTGCAGATCTGAGTGAATGGTCATGCATGCAATCAAAGAAAGTGCAAAAATCAATCAAACGGATGAACAACAAACCTTGTGGGGAGAGTCACCACAACAACGACCGTTACTGCAAAAACTAGGTTATGCATGTGACGCTTAATAAAGTCAATGCATAAATTGAAACAACACTTATACAAGTTCAAAAAAAAAAATCTAAAACACCATTGGTCATTGAATAAAACATGCAAAACAACACTCACACAAGCCAAGGAAACAAAAGTGATAGAAAAAGAAGCAAAAGACTTGAAAAGCAAAAGTTACCCGAAAAATTGTGTCAATTGTGCCAAAGGTTCCTAGATGCCTCGGGAATGCCAGAGCTCCAATAGTGAATGTGTAAATGGGCTCTGGTGATGGCCATTAAATATATTTTATTGATTTAGGGTTTATGACACGCATGCCAAAAATCTAGGAAAAAGCGACAAGTGGCGACAATTTTCTAGTGTAACTTTGACTGCTAAAAATAGATCCCTATTTTTAGGGATGCTTTTTGCTTTTTTCTTTTCTGGGAAGGGTTGTCATTCATGCATGGAAAAATTGCGTTGTTTTGGAGGGAACCGAGCAACCTGTAAGCACATGCATCAGGAAGCAACTGAGGGAATTCTTCTGTGCAATCCCTGGGTTGAGTGGCTCTTGCTGCCTCTCATGCTCTGCGCAATTTTCTAGCTGAAGAGAAGTTGTCATCTAGGTCTCCGCATTTCTGGAGTTGATGCTCACATATGGGCTGATCTACACAATTCTTGAGAGCAAGGCTCATTGTTGGGCTACTCTGTGCAATTCTTGAGAGCAAGGTTGGTTGCCCTCTAGGATTGTGTAGTTTAAAAAGGTAGTGTAAGAATCGGATGCAACCAAGTCACAGGGGGTCAGCTTGTGGTTAGATAGCAAAGCAAGTAAGTGACACAAGTTGTAAAGTGAAAGATAAATTCAAATGAAAGTGTAAGTACCTTAGCAGTGCAAGACAAGCTGCTAAGATTTTAGAATGGAGGCTCCAAAGCAAAGCGAAGGCAAAATTTTGGAGGGTGGTTGTAGCCGCTACAACATAAAGCTAGGGAGTTCCATGAGTTGACGCTGGGACAACTTACAATGGATGAGTTTGTTAACTTATTCATGAGCCTATTAAGGTATATTCCTTACTTGAGGGAGGAGAAATAAAAATATCCAAATATTTGTTAGTTTCTTAACTTTCTCATATAGGAAAGATTGAGTTTGATCAACTTAAAACTATGGATGAAACCATTAGAAAAGCTAAGCTATGTTTTCATCGGAGCAAGCAAAAAGGGGAAAATTTTAAGGGATGGGTGACAAAGAAATATGATAACTTTAATAGCAAGATAAAGAGGTTTAAAAAATCCTACTTTTACTAAAAGTCTACAAGCAAGAAATTACAACAGAAATTCTAATTAGCAGAAAAATGTTGGGTAAAAGTCAGGATCTACTATAGGAAACATAAATTTTAGTGAGATAGTGAAACTAACCATTAAATGTTGGGGTTGCGGTGAAAATCAACTGTGGAGAGACTGCCCACAAAATCCATTGAATAAGATAATAATATTAAATCATGTTCAAGAAGAATAAACTATAAATGATGTAGCTTGCAATATACCTAGAATAAGCATTGCTTTGGATGGAAGACAGGAAGATCATCAGTCAACCATGGTTGAAGTCCAAGATAAAATATTTGATAAAAATATGTTTGTACTCATAGATCCAGGATCTATATTAATTTATGTTTCCGATGCTGTAGTTGAGAGGTGTAAACTTGGAAAGGAAAATTAATATAAGCCCTCGTTAGTATAGTTGGCCACAATAACTAAGAGAAAAGTGATTGAAATTAGTAAAAACTACATAATAAATCTGAATGGAATGCATACTACCCTCAATCTAAACATCTTACCATTGGGATCTTATGATATCCTCATAGGAATGGATTGGTTAGAAGCACACAAAGTGATATTAAACTGCTTGGAAAAGTTTGTTACCTATGTTGACGATGAAGGAAATAATTGTATTGTTCAGGGACTTCCAAGAAAAAAATTTGTTAGGCAAATCATTGCTATTCGAATGAAAAAATATGCTAGCAAAGGATGTCAATTGTTCATTTTTCAAGTACAAGATTTATCTAAAAATAAACAACAACCATCATTAGAATAGTGCCCTGCATTAGAAAAATTCAAGAATATGTGTCTAGAAGAAATACCAAGACTTCCCCGATAAGGTAATATTGTTCCTTGATGACGTCTTAGAAAGAATTCCAAGTGGATACAGCTGAAAACAACGACGGTTCACTCTCGTCCTTTTGTTCATAGTAGGTTCCCCACTAGTCCTTGATGTGTGGGGCGGCTTTGAGAAGTGAAAACTTAATCTTTTCCCGATTGGAAAGTCATGAACTGAAAAATATCCTTCCAATAGATTTAACCATTTACCATAGATCTCATAATATGGTGTTGTTCCAATTTCCAAGGCCCCATACAGAATGAGTGTTCCTGAACTTATGAAGTTGAATATTCAATTCAATAATTAGTTGAAAAAAAGTACATAAGACCATGTGTATCTCCTTGTGGAGTTGCACCTGTGTTATTTGTATAAAAGAAAGATGGAAAATTGAGACTATACATAAATTATATATAACTGAATAAGACAACTATAAAAAATAAATACCCCTTGCCAAGAATAGATGACCTATTTGATCAAGTTAGAGGAGCATACATATTCTCTAAAATTCATCTAAGGTCAGGATATCATCAAATCAAGATTAAAGATGAACATATACACAAGACATCCTTTCGCACGTGCTATGCTACTATGAATTTGTTGTAATTCCATTTGGGTTGACTAACACACCTGCTATATTCATGTGCCTCATGAACAATATACTAAGTCCATTCCTAGATAAGTTCGTAATTGTCTTTATAGATGATATTTTTGTATACTCAAGGAGTAAGGAGGAGCATGACCAGCATTTTAAGATGGTCCTCCAAACTCTAAGAGACAATGAACTATATGCTAAATTTAGCAAGTCTTCATTTTAACATAACCAAAGTCATTATTTAGGACATGTAATATCAGAAGAAGGAATTATTGTAGCTCCTGAGAAAATAAAATCAATTATGGAGTGGCCAACATCCAAGAATGTGGAAGAAGTTAAATCCTTTATGGGCATCACAGGCTATTATAAGATATTTATAAAATGATTCTCTAAACTTGCTCATCCAATCAATAATCTACGAAAGAAGTCAATCAAATTTGAGGGGAGTCAAAACATGTCAAGATAGTTTTGACAAACTAAATAAACTCTTTACTTCAGCTCCAATCCTAAAATTAGCTGATCCCAATAAGGAATTTATGGTATGTACAGATGCAAGTAATGAAGGGCTAGGGGGAGTTTCAATGTAGGATGGTCATGTTATTTAATATGAATCCATAGAGTTGAAAGAACATGACAGGAATTATGCTACTCATGATCTAGAATTTGCAGAAATAATTGATGCATTCAAGATATGGAGACACTACCTAATAGGGAGAAATGTTTAGCTAAGAACAGATAATGTTAGTCTCAAATATTTATTTGGTCAGCCTAATTTAAATTCTAGGCAAGCAAGATGGTTAGAATTTGTTAGTGAATATGACTTTGAGATTACACATATCAAGGGGAAGGAAAATAAAATAGTTGATGCCTTAAGCAGAAAAATTAATCAGGTCTGTGATATATCAGCAATCAGTTGGTCAACAGATTTGATAGAAAGAGTCAAACAACTAAAAAATCTAATTTAGAATATCTAAAAATTAAAGAAAAGGTGCAGAAACTGATAGACTGGAAGAGGAGGAAGATGATTTTTCAGTTAACAGAAAGGATTTATTGTTGTTTAGAGGTAGAATTTACATACCTAATGACTTAAATCTGAAATTTTTTTGTCCTAGATGAGTTGCATAAAAGACCAACAACTGGTCATCATGGTTATAAAAAGCTAATCATTGTATTAAGCATTTTTATTGGTCAAATATTAAAAATGAGACAACAAAATATGTAGCAAGATGTCTTCAATTCCAGCAAGTTAAGGCATCTCATCAACAACCTGTTGTTTGTTGCAAACACAAGCCATTCCAGAATGGAAATGGGAGACCATTTAAATGGATTTCATCACCGGATTTTGAAAAACAAGGAAACAACATGATTCCATTATGGTTGTGGTTAACAAGCCTAGCAAAGCAGCACACTTCATCCCAGTCAAATCCACTTTTAAGGCTATAAACTTTGCAAAAAAAATTATGAGGGAAATCTTTAGGCTTCACGGGGTACCTAAGGTTGTGATTTCATATAGAGATGCAAAGTTTACCTCCAAAATTTTGAAGGGGTTACTTGAAAATGTGGGAACTAAGTTAAACTTTAATACATCTTATCATCCTCAAACTAATGGTAAAACATAAAGGATCAATAAAATATTAGAGGAAATGTTAAGGATTTATGTTAAAGACAAACAAACTAAATGGGAGCATTATTTGCATTTAGTTGAATTTTCCTATAACAATGGGTATAAAACCTCTCTAAAAATGTCCCTTTCAAAATTATGTATGGAAGAAGATGCAAGGTACCATTAAGTTGGGATCATCCTAAAGACAGATTGATATTAGGACCAAACATGTTAAAGAAAATGGAAGAGATAGTTAAGTAAGTCAAACATAATTTGAAAACAACCCAATATCACTAGAAAAACTATGCAGACTTGAAAAGAACTTAGAAGTAATTCAATGTGGGATATGATGTGTACTTGAAGGTAAAAACTAAGAAAAGTACGCTTAGACTTGTAAATTGTGCTAAGTTATATCCTAGATATTGTGGACCCTTTGAAGTATTAGCCAGAGTTGGACCTATTGCATATAACCTAGTCCTACCAACCGATATTAAGATTCATAATGTATTTCATGTTTCATTATTAAATAAGTATGTACATGATCCATCTCATGTGATTGATTAACATGTTGTATTGGTGGAACCAAAGGGAGAGTTCCTAGTAGAACCACTGTGTATTCTAGACTGGAGGTTAGTTACACTCTGGAATATAGATGTTGTGTAGTTGAAAGTTTAATGGGAATATTTCACTGCAAGGGACGCAACGTGGGAGCTAGAGGGTGCTTTCAAGAAAGCTTATCATTCTATGGTTTGAATTCTGAAATGATTCCAATAATAAAGTATTGATTGGGACATGAGGACGGTGTCAAATTTAAGTGGTGAAGGATGTGATATCCTTCATCTTAATGATTTCCTTGTAATTAAATGTGTATAAGTTTAATTTGGATTTAGTATGCTACATTAAAATATATATAGACATTAAATCATTAGTAATCTTGTTGACGATAACTATTGGTAAATTTATAGTTTGTAAAGTTGTAATTGTGTTTTTATTTTATGAATAAAGACAAAACTGGGAAATTAATGACCAAGTATAGATGGTTGAAAGAGGAAATAGGTTGCAATTTATGTATATGTATATGTATATATATATATATATATATATATATATATATATATATATATATATATATATATATATATATATATATATATATATATATATATATATATATATATATATATATATATATATATATATATATATATATATATATATATATATATATATATATAGATATATATATATATATATACATACATATATACATACACACAGAAACACATATATATATTATTTAATCCATCAACAAGTCCTAGGCAGCTAATCTAGGTGATTATATTTATTTCTAAAATTATGATATTGGCCAATTAAATGTTTCCTAGAAGACAAGGAGTTGTCTTCAAAAGTGGGAAACAAGAACTCATTAATGAGCAATTAACTACCTGCCACCTGCAATTAACTACACATCTCAAAGTCTTTGGATGTGATGATTTTTTCCATATACCAAAGGAGAAGAGGACAAACCTAGATAAAAAGGAAATCATATGTATTTTCATTGGCTACAAGGATGGAATGAACGAATATAAACTATGGGATCTAGTGATAAGGAAGAAAATTTATGGTCAAGATCTGATCTTTAGGTAAGTTAGTTGTACTTTGTTGGAAATATTGGGAGGAGAGTGAATCAATATTTCCTTCAATAGATAATTTTTAATCTTCAGAGCATTAAATTGACATTAGCATTAGATAAAACATAAATAAATATCACATCACATTAATAGTAAACAACACTAGTCAACAATGCATGACATCAAGACAATACACAAGAGACTTTTAGGTGGAAACCCTTCTCGGAGAAAACCACTGAGCGCTTCTTAATATAGGTCTTCAAAAAATTACATCAATTAGGAAGCTCCAAATTCCAAGATTCTTAGCATGAATTGAAGGAGGCTCCAACCCCCTGGCTTACAAACCCCAACCTGAAGTATGCTCCAACTCCCTGATTTACCAGCTCCAACTGGAAGGACACTCCAATGCCCTAGTTTACCAACTCCAATCGGAAAGATGCTCCAACGCCCTTGTTTACCAGCTCCAACTGGAAGGACACTCAAACATCCTGATTTTATCAACTACAACTGATACGATGCTCCAACACCCTGCAAGCTTAAACTTTCCCTACCACCACGCTATCGCCCTGCAGTGTTCTCAAGCTCTAACCTAAAGGAGAGTCCACTCTCTTGCCTTGCACCACCCTACCACCCTATTAAAACAGCATGCTATGTTTCAAAAAAAAATAGACTGGATCTACTTGTGCTCAACAACAATACAAAACAACTACAATACAATCAATTTTGCTTCTACACAAAATGCCTAACCCTAGCTTCATAAAAGGCTAGTTTAGTTCTATTCAAGCAATGTAAACCTTGGTGCATGTCTTCTGCTTGCATAGTCCAATATCACTACTCAACAATAACTTTGGTCATAATACAAGTCTGCTCAATAGTCCATAACCAATATGATCTTTGTAATATAATACCTGTGAAACCTTATCACTGCTCAACAAACCCTTGATATATGCTAAGAAACATCCTCATATTCACACCTACAAATATTCCCTTGCACATGTCAAACCACTATTTACCTTTAGTAGCAGCATGTATATAACTTCACTCAGTTATTCCAGAACAAATCCTCACAAAATTCTAACACATCTTCAAGGACAAGTTAAAACTCATGATAATACACACATGTCCTCATGCAAGATTTGTCTGATGATAGTCAATCAACATATTACAATAGCATATACAAAAACCATGACATATATTCCTTACTAATGCACGCACCTGTGCTTTAGTCTAATGCATTCATTCTCAAACATCATAGCTAATGTTCTATTCATAATCTCTTCAAAGAAAAAAAAATTGTTGCTAAGATCTATGTTAGTCAAATATATATACTGATCAAAACACTATGTTCTTGATCTTCTGTCAAATTCTTAGGTATATTGATGTGAAGTGTACCTCTGATCAAGGGCGTGCTTCTCTGAATTCAATGTTTGATGTATCAAACTTCAAAACTACTCCCTATCTCTTAATTAAATAGTAGCTTAACATTAATAATCCAAAATCAATCATGTTGATGTACAAAACTTCCTTTTGTAAAATATCATACTTTTCAATCATACTTGAAGTATTCCGACACAGAGAGTGCCACTATTTTACTTGAGAATGTTCTTGAGATAGTGTCAAATGTTCCACTAATGGTTGAAGACGTTTATTGTGATCAATTCTTGTGACTTTGTTTCCAAACCATTGATGTTGTTCTAATGATCCTCCACACATTTATATATAAGGTTTTTAATGTTGTAGATGAAGCCCTTTTTAATGATTGATAATATCAAGTTCTTGTGCTCTCCAGGTGTCGTGAAGGAGACCAAGGTTATTAGGACTATTGTGATAAGGTTGACTCTTAAGAAAACTCTAGTCTAGAAACTAATAATGAAGATATATTATACAAATAACTCATTGAAACCCCCGTAATAACACTGCCATAAAAGTGAGATGAACACAATCCATAATTAGATAAAATTTAAAAATGTTTCATTTTTGTTCCTTGATGAATTGGCCTTAGAATAATGTTATTAGACCTCAAAGAATGTTTCAATTAGCTTCATGCAGTTATGGAATTGATGCCCGCATATGCCTTAGGGGTGTCAATAAGAAGGTCTTCAAATTGTCAACAACTTTGCAAATATGTCTTTGAGATTACCCATAAAACCTTACCATAGAGGGTTGAAGATGTTTGAAATAAACCCAAACTCTTCTTTAGACATGGTTTAAGAAAAATGATTTTGTCCAAAGTTTGGATGCCCCAAAATCAACAAATAAAGGTCTTAAACACATCCTTAGTCAGGCCTTAGCATAATTCAGATTATCATCATATCCATCTAAAAATTGCAAGGAAGCTCAACCTTATCTACTAATAAACCAATGAATAGCCTTGTGAGAGTTAGTCCTCATGATGTCATGAAAGTTTGTGTGAAGACAAACAAATTCAAGCATTGGATTATCTTCTTGAAAGCCATTTTTTTGCAAGGGAGGGAAAAATATATCTTCATGGCCTTAAATATGTATGGATATCCCCACAAAGTTTCTCAGAGAATCCTCTCCAGAAATATATAAAAATAAATAAAATTTCTCCTTACAATCCTTACTACAAAGAGTCGAGTATGCATGAATCAGAGTCAAATATTTTTTGGACATAAAACTTAATTTTTTTTACAAATATCAGCTTCAAAAGAAGGGTTCATATGGCCTTAGAAGATGTTAAAACCCCAATGAACAAAAAATAACCAAAATAAAATAATTATGCCCAAGCAATTCCCAGAAAACCCTCTTTTAAAACTTGACCTCCTCCTAATTTTTGTGACAGAGTTGGCCTTGCAAAAATATCAGAATTAAAATACTTGATTTCTTCACACAAGAGGGTTGTACGTCTTCCCTTTTTATACTTAATGGAGGTGATAAAAAGGTGACACCTTTTGGAGGTTCAACCTGCATTTAAAAATTCAAAATTTGAATTTAAAAAATTATAAAATCCCTCCACTTTTAAGTCGACCTACTGAACCATTAAAAAACTATTTTGAGATATGAAATTTACTCCATTTAAGGGCAGTCATGATGTTATTTAATTATTTTTTCCATGCCTTTTCTATGAGAAATTTTGATAAGGTGGCCCTGGATGAATTAATTTAATTTTCTTGAAAATTAAAATGCTAAAATTTACCAATAGAAGAGTTGCCATATAACATTCAATTTGGGGATTATTGACCAACTTTCGGGGCTTCAAATTTAAAGAGGCATATCTCCTCAACCATGAGGACTTAGGAGACATACCACCTATTGTTGGAATCAACATGATGAGGGATATCAACTGAAGATGGTCTTGTGATCAAATACATTGATCTATATCCTGAAAATATTCAACAAGTACTGGGCTTCTAGGGTTTCCCTTCCTCTCTTCTAGGGCTTCTTGTTATTTGGAGCTTCAAATCAATGTGAAATAGATTAATATTAAGAGCTTTCAAGGACCGAAGTTGACATCAATGATAACACTATTCAACAATCTTGCCCTTTTTCATTGATGGCAACACATACTCCCCCTGACTTCATGCTTCTAATCTTTCTTTCCTGATTCCACTCCCCCTTTGACATCAATGACAAAGGGTTACTCCCCCTGATGAAATGCCTTCTTCTGTCTTCGTTCAATATTCCTTTCTTTCTCTAATTACTTCTCTCCCCCTGACATGATATTCCTTTCAACATTGATTCTACCTATCAAGACAATGAGTCCTTTTTGAAAATTGTGCATGACTTTCTTTCTAAAGCTGCCAACTTCTTCACCATTTCCATTTTCCAAATTTTCGAAGCATAAATCTTCAAATATGTAATTTCTACTAGTTAGAATCCCTCTCATCAATATTCAAAGTACAGGGAATCATCACGATGGATTATTCGGAATAATTTATGAACCAACTCTGCAATCATATCATCTTCCTTCTCCTTAGTAGATTCATCATGATCTTTTGACTTTAAAAAAACCTGAGAGCAGAACCACTGGGAATTCTCCCTTTACATGTTCCTCTTGGTTTTTCTATCTTCTCCAAATATTCTTGCACCTGATGCTATAGTTCTCCTTTATCTTATATATATAATCACGAGCTATATGTCCATAGTTATGGAATTTGTAACATTAATTGTTGAACCTCGATGATGGAGCAAATAAAATATACTTTCTGTTGGAAAATTCATTTTGAAATATGTCCTACGATCATGCAAACTTTCTTCTACGGTTTTAATGATGACATTTATAATCATCGTTGTCATACATTATGCAATCCCTAACCATATGATTGAAGTAATAACATGAGAAACAATAGCCATTAAGCATACTAAAGTACCTGGATGAGATGTCTTATCTTAACGGTCTTTTGTAAACATTCTTTCTTGGAGGAGGTACAACCCTTTGTTGAGCATTGATTCTTGGAGAAACCACATTTTCAACCTTCTTCTATCCTTCAATTTGATTAGGCCTTTGAAGGATTTTTCTTCCCTACTTCTCTTCCACCTTGCTGTGTGGGGGCTTTGATTATTTGCCTTCATTGTATAGAGCTACATTTTCTTCTTTCGCCTTCATCTTCAATCGAGGAATTTAATTACCTTCTAAATTCATCAATATATTTATCTCCATAAATAATAGAGTTTCATACATTATATCCTTGAGATTGCAAATGGGATTTCATTATGGATTCCCATATTACATATTTGATTTCATCGAACTCAGGAGATCGCAGACCCACTTGATTCTCTTCAACTTTGGAGATAACTACAATACTCAAGAATTCCTTTGATCATTTGGATGCATGCCTTTTTTACTTTCCCATATCTACGCTCCTGAGATTTTCCCTCAAAATATTAAGTTGCAACTGAAGGAACCTCTCTAATACTAATTGTTTGAAATACTAAGAAGGGGGTGAATCAATATTTCCATCAAAAATTAGTTTTAGAATTAGATCAAACATAAATCAATATCACATCACATGAATATCTTGTCTTTGAGGTTTCTGCGAGTTTCATCATTTTTTAGATTATCTTCCGGATCCATCGCATAAGGATTCTTTTTCATCGACGTTTCGAACCAGCAACGATGGTTCATCTTCAGGATGTGAAAAAATATTGAAAGAATGGTCTTATTTTTCAATTATATATATAGAGATGCTTAGCCGACAGATATAATTAATTTAATTAAAAAAAAAAGAATAATTAAATTAATTATATCTGTCGGCTAAGCATCTCTATATATATAATTGAAAAATAAGACCAGTCTTTCAATATTTTTCACATCCTGAAGATGAACCATCGTTGCTGGTTCGAAACGTCGATGAAAAAGAATCCTTATGCGATGGATCTGGAAGATAATATAAACAATCACATGAATAGTAAACAACATCATTCAACAATGCATGACATCAAGACAACACACAAGATATTTTTAGGTGGAAACCCTTCCGAAAGAAAACCATCGAATGCTACTTAATAAAGGTCTTCAAAATTTCACATCAATTAAAAAGATCCAAACTATAATATTCAAAGGATCAAGTCAAGGAGGCTCCAACCCTGAAGGATACCTCAAAAATGTAAAACAAATGCAATACAATCAATTTTTCTTCTGCACAAAAATGTCAAACCCTAGCTTCATAAAAGATCAGTTTACTTCTGCTCACATAGTTCAATAACACTACTCAAGAATAACTCTACTCATAATACAAGTCTTCTCAATAGTCCATAGCCAATCTGGTCTTTGTAATATAATACCTGTGAAACCCTAGAACCGCTCAACAAACCCTTGGTATATGCTAATAATTTTCCTCATACTTACTCCTACAAATACACCTTTTTGCATGTCAAACCACTACCTACCTTTAGAATCAACATGAATACAAAATCACTCAATTATTCTAGAACAAATCCTGACAAACCTCTGACATGTCTTAAAGGACAAGGTAAAACTCATGATAATACACACAAGTCCTCATGGGAGCTTTGTCTAATGACAATCAATCAACATATTACAATAGCATTAGTAATACAAAAATTGTGACATATATTCCTTAGCAATGCGTACACCTTTGCTTAATTCTAATGCATTCGTGCTCAAACATCACATTTAATAAGTTGGTAATAACCTCTTCAAAGCACAAATTTACAATCCTCATATTACATTTCCAATCTCACATTAACCAGTGTATATCTACTAATCAAAACACTATGTTCTTTATCTCCTATCAAAGGCTTAGGTCTGTTGATATGAAGTTTGCCTCTGATCAAGGACATGCTTCTCTAAAATCAATGTTTGATGCAACAAAATTCAAAACTACTCCTTGTCTCTTACTTTAATAGCGGCTTAACATTTATAATCCAAACTCAAGCCCGTTGATGTGCAAAACTGCCTTTTGTAAAATATTATAATTTCCAAGCATGCCTCAAGTGTGTTGATGTAGAGAGTGCCACTATTTTACTTGAGATTTTTCTTGAGTTGGTGTCAAATGTGCCACTGATGCCTAAATATGTTTGTTGTCAATGCTTGTGAGTTTGTTTCCAAACCACTAATGTTGTTATGATGATCCTCCACACTTTTATATATAGTTTTTTAATGTTGTAGATGAATCCATTTTTAATGATTGATAAGATCAAGTTCTTATGCTCTCAAGGTGTCCTAAAGGAGATCAAGGCTCTTAGGACTATTGTGATAAGGTTGACTCTTAAGAAACCTCTACCCTACAAACTAATAATGAATAAATGTTATACGAATAACTCACTGAAACTCTTTTAATAATATTGCCAAAAAAGTGAGATGACAAATTCCATAAAACTTAGATAAACTTTAAACATGTTTTGTTTTTGTTCCTTGATGAAATGGCCTTAGAATAATGTCATTAGACCTCAAAGTATGTTTCAGGAAGCTTCAGGCAGTTGCGAAATTGATGCCCACATATGCCTTAGGGGTGTCAAATATGCCTCCGAGGTTACCCATAGAACCTTACCATAGAGGGTTGAAAATGCTTGAAAGAAACCCAAACTCTTCTTTGGACATGTTTTAAGAAAATTGATTCTATCCAAAGTTTAAATGCCACAAAATCAACAAATAAAGGTCTTAGATGCATCTTCAGACAAACCTTAACATAATTCATATTAGTATCAAATCCATCATAAAAATACAAGGAAACTCGAACTTATCTACTCATGAACTAGTGAATAGCCTTGTGAGAGTTAGTCCTCATGATGTCATGAAGGTCTCTGTGAAGATGGTCGAATTCAAGTGTTGGATTATCTTCTTGAAAGCCAAATTTTTGCAAGGAAGGGAGGGTTGAATATAATATTCAATACTTGTGCATATGATATAGATAATGGCGTTAAATATGTATGAATATCCCCACGAAGTGTCTCGGGTAATCCTCTCCAAAAATACCTTAGAAATAATCAAATTTCTCCTTAGAATCCTTGCCACAAAGGGTCGAGTAGGCCTGGATCAGAGTCGTATATTTTTTGAAAATAAAATTCATAATTTTCCACAAATAACAATTTCAAAAGAAGGTGTCGTATGGCCTCAAAGATGATGAAAACCCAAGAAACAACCAATAAGAAAAATTAAATAATTATGCCCAAACAATTCCTAGAAAACCCTTTATTGAAACTCAACCTCCTAATTTTCGTGACATAGTTGACCTAAAAAAAATATTAGAGATAAAACACTTGATTGCTTCACACAAGATGGGTGGACAACTTCCCTTTTTATACTTAATGGAGGGGATAAAAAGGAGACACCTTTTAGAGGGTCGACCTGCATTTAAAATTTCAAAATTTGAAATTCAAAAATTAGAAAATCCCTCCACTTTTAAGTCGACCTGCTCAAACATTAAACAAATATTTTCCAATATGAAATTTACTCCATTTAAAGGCAATCATGATGTTCTTTAATTATTTTTCCATCCCTTTTCTATGAGTGAGTTTGACAAGGCAATCCAAGATGAATTAATTTTATTTTCTCAAACATTAAAATGATAAAATTGAATAATAGAAGAGATTTCATATATTGGTCAATTTGGAGCTTCTTGACCAACTTTCTAAGCTTCAACTTTAAATAGAAATATCTCCTCAATCGTGAGGACTTAGGAGATGTGCCACCTATCATGTTAGGTCCTTATACTACTAGTGTAGCTTCTGGTTGTTATTAGTGCAACCCCCTTATTATATTGTTGTGCCCATCTAGTCCCCATATTGTTATTATTGTGCCCCATTGAAGCCCACTATTGTTATTGTTGTGCCCTTACAATATTATTGTTATGTATGCTCTGATTATATTGTGACCCCTTAAACTCCTATATATAGAAAGGAGGTCTTGTCCTTTGTATCATCCAAGAATTGTTCATTTGTGTAATGTAAAGTAGGTTTCCCCCTCGAAGAGGCTAAGTTTTAAGTCTTTGGTTTATCTCTTCTTCTATTTTTTGAGCTGGTTTCATAACATTGGTATCGGAGCTTTGGATTATAGGGTTTCACTGCTTCAAACAGGTCATCGTGGAATTTTCGTTATAACTCTTTCTCTACGAAGCTTCAGATGTGGATATTAAAACCCAGTGGAGACTAAATCTTGTTGTACTTCATGTACGAATTTCAAATATTTTGTCGCTACATTTTTAGAGATGTGATACGAGGAAATTAGGGTTTTTGCAGGCTCCATAATTCCATCTCAAATAGGTGACCTTGGGAAAATTGTCATAACTTTCTCTTTGAGCGTCGGATTTGAATTTTGTAATAATTGAGAGAAAGAGGACAGACTTTAGTTTTTTGGATATCAATTTCAGGGCTGAAGATAGAAACAGTGATGCATGGAACTTTGTACAATTTATCTCTATTGAACTAGTCTATAATCAGGTCATTGTGGGATATTGGGCATAACTCTTTCTTGAAGAATCCAATATCATTTGGACCTATGGGGTTGGAAAGAGGACTCAAAGGGATACCACAGGACGAAATTTCAAAACTTGGAGATCCAAAATTACTGAGTTAGAGCAGATTCAATATCGATATCCTACAAAGCGAAAAAAAAAAAAAGAAAAAAAAAAAAGAGAGAGTGGTGTAGTTTTTAAATTTTGCATAAGTTTGTTTGAAAAAATAGTTTGAAGTTATTCAAAGGGAATAGTGAAGCATATATATCATTTTTTGATTTCAAAATGACTTGAAGCAAGAAAATAGAAACACCTAGTAAGCAACCCGAAATATCTACCATGACACATGAAGAAGAGGAAGAAATGCAACATGATATATCAAAATTACGAGACCAAGTGCAACAAATTTCACTCTCACAAAAAGTAACAAAAGCTAAGATGGATGGTTTGAAGAATGGAATCGAAGCTAAGATAAATGGTTTTATCTATGGCATGGAAGCTAAGATCGATGGTATAGAAGCAAAATTGAAAGGCAACATGGAAGATTTGAAGAAAGACATGGAAGGTTTGAAGGAAGGTTGGACAAAGTTGCTACAAGAAAGGCTTCCTAATGGAGAAAAGGTAGTAGAGGAAACTCATGATGAGAAAAAAAGAAATGTTAATCATGATTTCATAGAATATAATGTTGGATTGAAGGCCCACCATATTCCAAAGACCAATATGAGGAAGTTTGATGGCAAGGATTCTGTAACATGGATACTACAGATGGAGAAATATTTTGATCTCCATAATGTGAAAAACACACAAAAGGTATGTTTTCAACTTTATATTTAGAACCCAATCAGTTTGTATGGTATCGATGGATTTGCTCTTGTAAACAAATTGTCACTTGGTCAATTTTCACGTAGGAAATGATAGCACATTATGAGGATACAACGAACAACACCTTCTTTAGCCAATTAATAAATCTTAAACAAAAGGGTTCAATGGTAGAGAACATTGAGGACTTCAAATAAATGAATATAAGGGTAAATGATATCCCAGAGAAGCATAGGATTGATATCTTCAGAGGGAATTTCAAGGATAACATCCAACGTAAGGTTCGCCTTTGGGAACCTGATTCATTAGAGAAGGCATTCAAGTTGGTAAGAAAAATTGAAATCAAAATTACGACAACAAGGAAGCCTACCACTCATAACTATAAAGATGGAGGTGTTATTGTTCCTAGCCTTCCACAACCTACAAGGTTGACACCACAAAAATTGGAATAAAAAAGAGCAAAATGGCTTTGTTACAAGTGTGATAGAAAATACATTAGAGGTCATATGTGTGCTGAGAAGAAATTAATTTGCATAATTTGGGAAGAGGAGGAAGAAAAGGAACAAGAAACGTCAAAAGAAGAAGATATACACCAGGAACCAACCCGAGAGAAAGAAGAAATGAATCTTGCTATATATTGTAATGCATTTATAGGAATTACCACTCCTCAAGATCTCAATATAGAAGGACATATCAAGAAGAAAAAAATAATAATATTAATTGATTTGGGTAGTACCCATAATGTTATTCATTGTAAGATAGCCAAGGAATTGAATTGCTTCCTATATCTAGCACCCGAGTGTCAAGTGATGGTTGCAAATGGAGGAACCATAAATTTCTCTGTAAAGTGCCATAATATCAAGCTATCCATGGGAGAATATGTATTGAATAGTCCAATGCTTTCCATTCCAATGTGGTGGTGATGTTGTACTAGGAGTCCAATGGTTACAATCTTTGGGTACGATAGCTTTTAATTTTCAAGAACTTTGTTTGAAACTTTTTTTGGGAAGGAAAGGAAGTTGAATTAAGGGGTATCACAGGGAAAACAAGAAAGATAATCATCTCTAATGGCATGACAAAGCTTCTAAAGAAAGAACAACAAGGCGTAATATGTTCACTAGAGGTTCAAACATCGAAATCATATATTTCTCCATATAACCAAAAGTCTTGGACAATCATTCTAAGGTTCAAGAAGTGGAAGATCTCATCGAGCATCAACAAGCAGTTCTCCAACTGTTAAAGGATAACCTCACTTTAGTGCATAATCGAATGAAACAACATGCAAATCAACATTGCAACGAAAGAAGTTTTGATGTAGGTGACTAGGTATTTTTACGGATACAACCATACAAACAAATCTCCCTCAAGCAATCTGAGAAGGATAATAAATTATCAGCAAAGTATTATGGTCCTTACAAGGTGTTGCAAAAGATTGGTACTGTGGCATACAAATTGGAGCTTCCTACATCTTGTTGAGTGCACCCATTTTTCCACGTTTCGGGCTTAAAGAAGGTTATAGGTGACAAGCTCCCATTTCAAACAATCTTGTCGGAACTTGACGAGGAAAAGAAAGTCGTATTGGAACCTGAAGTAGTCACAAAAATAAGAACCTGACAGCAACGAAATTGATCAATTTCAAAGTCTCTCATCAAGTGGAAGAACTTAACCGCTGAATATTCTGCATGAAAGGATGATAATTTTATACAGGAGCATCGAGAACTACTCAAGCGTTGAGGACAACACTTTTTTGAAGGAGAGGGGCATGTTAGGTCCCTATACTACTAGTGTAGCTCCTTATTGTTATTAGTGCAAACCCATTATTGTATTGTTGTGCCCATGTAGTCCCCATATTGTTATTATTGTGCCCCATAGAAGCCCACTATTGTTATTGTTGTGCCCTTACAATATTATTTTTATTTAGGCTCTGATTATATTGTGACCCTTAGACTCTATATATAGAAAGGAGATCTTGTCATTTGTATCATCCAATAATTGTTCATTTATGTAATGTAAATGAGGTTTCTGCCTCAAAGAGGCTAATTTTGAAGTCATTGATCTATCCCTTCTTCTATTTTGTGAGTTTGTTGCATAACATATCATTGGAATTAACAGGGTGAAGGCTATCAAATGAAGATGGTATTGCAATTAAAAACATTGGTTTGTATCCTCGAAATCTTCAAAAAGTGTGGGGATTCTAGGGTACCCTTACTCTTTTTTAGGGATTCTTGTTATTTGGAGTTTCTAATCAATGAAAACTAGACAAATATTAAGACCATTCAAGAATAAACGTTGGCATCAATGACAACACCATTCAACATACTTTCAGGACTAAAGAGATTCCATAAAATGAGAAAGGAAAATAAAATTTGGTCTTCGACTTGACGTCGAAAGAGAGTGCTCAAATGGGTTAGCTGAGTCTGATGAATTAGAATGGTAGACTTTGGTTTTGAGGAGGTCTAACTGAGTGAAGAAAGAACCCGCAAGGTATACTCCATGTGACTTCCAATTTTGATTTTATGTTTTCTGTCATTAATGGTGAACCTAGGTTAATTGAGGAGGCAGTCAACTCAATAATGGGTAAACTATGGTAGAAATACATGAAGGAAGAAATGAATTCTTTGCACAAGAATGAGACATGGAATATGATCCAGTCACTTGATGGAAGGAATCTTGTTGGTTTTAAGTTGGTGTTCAAGAAAAAATTGAATGTAGCAGGTCAAGGTGAAAAGTACAGGCTTGATTGGTGGTGAAAGGTTATTCATGAGAAGTTATTCCAAAATTGAGGGAGTTTAATTTAGTGATATATTTTCCCCTATTGAAAAAATAATTTCCATTAGAGTATTGATGTCTCTAGTTGCAACAATTAACCTAGAAATAGAGAAAATGAATGTAGAAAAAACATTTTTTCATGGTGGTTTGGAAGAAGAAACCTACATGAAACGACCTGAAGGATTTGTAGGAAAAGGAAAGGAGAAATTTGTCTACAAGCTAAGGAATTCCCTTTATGGTCTAAAGTAATCACCCAAGATGTGATACCATAAGTTTGAAACAAACATATAGTGATTGCAATTTCTAAGAAGCCAATTTGATTAGTATGTATATCTCATGTTGAAATGAAAGTGTTTCATATATATATATATATATAGTGTTGTATGTCAACGATATGTTGTTGATTGGAAACAACATAGGTGCAATCAAGGAGGTGAAAATGTATTTGTCCTCCAAATTGTTAAATTGTAGTAAGAAAAGGTTGCATTTGGCTTGTGCCTTATTCAAATGGAGAAACTTGAATTTCCACATGAGTAGGATGACTTGAGTTGCACTTAGCAAGAGTGACATTGCCACGTCGCCTATTTAAGTCAGTCAATTAGAGTTTGTGGGCAAGAAGTAGAGTTGTGCAAGATTTGATTGCTAAGATATAGCAATCTAGTGGAGTTATAGTTAGTGAAACTTAGTTATTTGAGCTCTAATCATGAATAGAGTCAATATGAGTCCAGTTGAGCAGCTGTAATTGTTGTTAACTCACCGATCTCTCAGTTAACTAATCAATTTACTAAATATCTCTAGTCATGCATGCAATTAGAATTGACCAGTTGAGTGGAGGAAAAAGGCATCAATGTAATCATTATTGATACTAGTGAGTGTACAGAGTTTGCATGTGGTATGGTGAGGAATTCTCTTGGGATTGTGCAAGAAAATTGGAGCTCTTCTTATTCTTTAAGTGTAGGAATTGCGCAAGGAAATAGGTGGAAGCAAGAGGCCTATTTTGACTAAGTATTATCTAGAGAAGACTCGAGAGGAAGATATCAGTTTGCAGTGCAGGTTGAGCTTAAATGATTGAAGTTGTCATTGTAATAGATCAATTTCCTCATCAGATATAATACAAATAGAGAGGGGATTTTCCCAGTTGGGTTCCCTACTAAAAAAATTGTGTTCAGTCTGATTGAATGATTGCATGTGTTTATATTGTATATTTTCCTTTCCGTAGATTGAGTAGAAAAAATTGGTGTCTATTGATCTCATTCTAATTTCATTAGTAGCTGTAAATTCCAAGTTATTTCTACACAAATTCAACATGATATTGATGTTGCAAATTTAATTTTTGAAATGGATACCATGAGAGACCATACAATTAGGAAACTCTAAATAAATCAAAGGAAGTATGCTAAAACTATTTTAAAATGTTTCAACATGCAGGGTTGTAGACCGGTGATGTACCAATTCCTACTAGGGCATAATTAAATTTATTTAAAGACATAAGAAGAAAGAGAGGGCATGGCCCATGTTCCATATGAAAGTGTTGTAGGTAGTTTGATCTATGCAATGGTTTATACTCAAATGGATATTTCTCATGCAACGAGAGTATTGAGTAGATAAATGACAACACCTAAGAAAGAGCATTGATATACTATCAAAAGAGTATTTAGGTATTTGTGTGGCATAAGTGACCATGTGATCTACTACAATGAAGAACCCTAGGATGACAATGAAGCAATTATACAAGGATTTTTTTTATGCCAATTGGGCTGGCAATATGGATAGAAGAAGGTTGACTAGTAGATATGTGTTCAAGATGTTTGATGGAGCTATTAGTTTGATGAGTAAGCAGTAGTTGACATGGCACTATCAATAATGGAGGATGAATACATGGCAGCTAATTATGCAACCAAGGACGCAATATATTTATGGTAGTTGTGTTCAGAGATTGGGTTCGCTCAACAAGCAATAAGCATAGGTTGTGATAGTTGGAGTGCAATATTCCTGGAAAAGAACTCAGATTACCATTCAAATACAAAACATATTTATGTATAATATCGTTTCTTTAGAGACATGGAAAGGAAAAAAGTGTTGTTGGTATAATTAGACGTGGTGAATAATGTTGCAAACTTTCTTACAAAGTTGATGAGTGCTGGTAAATTCTCTTGGTGCAGAGAGAAGTTGGGCTTGGGAGCCCTAGTTCACTAAAGGCACAATATTACTAGCTCATGCAAAGAAGAAAAAAAGTGGGAGAATGTTGATATGTTTCACTCTTTGCAGGTAACCCTAATAAAAAATAATTCATTCAGTTGATGGTCTAATCAAGAGCAATTGACTAGGGAAGAAAAATTGATGATAGATTTGATGGGATGCCAATCAAAAGTTGATAGCAGTTACCTCAGTTGAAGTCATTAGGAAATTTTGTAACCGAAAAAAGTTGATAGTCAACTAGAACAATTGAAGGGATCACAGTCAGGTGTGTGCACATGGTTGACTTAGACTAGTGGTCAATTGGATGTTGACTGGAGGTTTAAAAGGAATCTACTACTGTCTAGAAACAATTATGAATCTCAATATTACCAAGATTTTATCCAATAATCTTCAACTATATGCACTAATTCAGGATGTCTTAAATTAGTTTTTTAATGCCTTTAAGTAGAGCATGATGTAAGGTTGATGAGAGATGATGAATGATGATGAATATGTCAGTACTAAGTGTGGACTAAGGTTAGCATTCATTCTAAACTAGTTCTAATCTTCTTTGAAGTATATAAGAGAAGTGGAGATCAAAAGTTAGCTAGTTTTCTTGGTTAAGGATTTCCGAGGTAAATGATCCATGTGGATATTGGTGGCCACCTAACTATTCCACTTGGACCCCCAACACGGTCTCTTCCAATTTTTTTCATTTTCCTTAATTGTAGCATAGTTTACTATTTTTGGTAGTTTTTCAGGTCCTGAACTTTCGGAGTCATTTTGAGGCCCTAAACGAAGTTTTTAGGGAAAACGGAGAGACTAGAGAAATTCCAAACTAGCTTAGCTATTTGTTTTTGGCCTTCTCTTCGAGATCTTTGAAATGAGGTATTATGATAGCCAAACGGAGATTGTATGCCAAATTTACGACCCCAAGAAGTTGATATACCAATTTACCCAAACGAGGCCCACAGTTTTAGTGCTTCATCTCCTAGGGTTAGGTTTTTGGATGTTTACGGTTTTCCATTTCTCAATAATAAATAGGCCTTTGAGCCCCATCGTAACACAGTTCAGAGGCATGTAGCTACCACATCCCTTCTCAGAGATAAGCTAGCATCACCCGAGCTAGTTCTTTTTTATTTCTTATGTAAGCATATTTCATTTCTTTGATATTAAAGAAATGAAGTTTTATTTCTGATGCATCTTTGTGTATATGGGCATTTCTGTATTTTGTTGCGTTCTTGCATAAGTCTAGATCTGTGGTATTAGAGTGATCTTCTATTTCTCTATTTTTCTTTGCATGTCCCCAACAAGGTCAGGGTACAAAGAGTTAGGGCTCGATCTGGTTAAACCTTTGCAAGACCAACCTCGTGAAACCCAACAGCCTCCCATGGCAGAAGAAAAGAAAGATGAGGGGGTAGTAGATCCTTTCAATATACTACTCAAGGAATCCCTCAAGTGACAGAGGAACGTGATGATGGATAACTTTGCCTAGATCCTTCGACGACTACCCACAGGTGACACATCTTCATCCAGCAGCCACTCTAGAGGCGCCACTCCTTTTGAGGTACAAGTTAACTTTTATATTCTCATATTTGAGGGCTAGATAGATGCAAATGCCATAGATAAATGGTTAAATCTGTTAGAAGGGTATTTTTCAGTTCACGACTTTTCCAATCGAGAAAAAAATACTTGTGCACTTCTCAAAGTTGCCCCACACCTCAAGGACTGGTGGGAAACCTACTATGAACAAAAGGACGAGAGGGAATCCTCACTATTTTCAACTGCACCCACTTAGAATTCTTTCCAAGATGCCATCAAGGAACAATATTACCCTATTGGGACCTATGAAGATAAATACATAAAGTGGACCATGCTACGACAGGGAAGAGACCAAGATATGTCAGAGTTTACAAATGTTTTCCATACCCTTCGCACAAAGTTGGGTATTAAGGATTCTGAGCAGCATTTGGTACTCAAGTACCATGGCTATCTACACAAGTACATCCAGGACGAGATGGAGTTCCTAGACATCTCCTCGCTCGACACGACGTATCGATATGTTGTTAAGATTGAGCAGAAGTTTAAACAGAAGAAGTGAGAATTTGTACCTGTGAATCTGAAGCAAGGAAAAGGCGCCTCAAAACCACAAAGCAAAGGAAAAAACCAAGGTGGGGTGACCTAGGACAACCCACCAAAGCCATAAGCAAAGAAAAACACCACGAAGATAATGAAGGACATGGGAAAATGGTGTGAGTTCCATAAGAGCTTTGATCACAAGAAGAGTGAGTGTCAGGTCAAGCAGTCACTGGTGGTCGAGCTGAAGTCTTTTGAATCAAGCGCATGTTCTAACTCTAAGTTGGAACTTGACAAGGGGAATGACAAAGGGAATTAGATCATTGACATAGAGCCTAGTGCCATCGTGGCCACTGCTAAGATCTAGAAGAATGAACCTAAAGATCCAGATGAGGGGGAACGCCTCTTCCACTCACACATGTGGGTGAAGGGTTCTCCGTTGAAGTTCATTGTCGATAATGGGAGCCAAAAGAATGTCATTTCAATAGAAGTCATGAAGTGGTTGGGCCTGCCGACTATAACACATCTGTAGTCGTACACCATCAGGTGGCTTCACTAAGCACAAGATCTTCATGTCAGCTAGCAGTGTCACCTTCCCTATAGCATCAAGCCCTTCACAAATGAGGTATCGTGTGATGTTTCTCCTCTTGAATTTTGTGATGTATTATCAAGACAACCATACTTGTGGAAGCTTATGAGTCTAGACCTTGCGCCATGATTATTACTTTGGGCAATAAGTTGTACAGGATATTGGAGGTATCCGTGCCTACCATCATCTCTTTGATCACTGCAAAGATATGTAGTAAGAACGTTTCCCAGACTAGGAAAATTATTTTCCTTATGTTTCACCCTCAGGGCAAGAAGAAGGTTGTGGCCACAGCTTCCAGACAGGGCTCCTCCGCATTGAAGTAGTAGATGGACAAGGTTGTGGAAGAGTATAGGGAAATTTTCGCCTCACCTATAGGGGTACCTCTGCACTACCAGGTCAAGCACTCCATCGATCTAACCTTCAGCACACTGCTACCATATGGATCGATCTATCGATGCTCTTTTCCGGAGAAAGATGAGATAAAGAGGCAGATTCAGGAACTGTTGCAGAAAGGGCACATCAGGCCAAACTCATCAACCTATGGGAGCCCGATTGTATTGGTACAAAAGAAGAACATGACCTAGAGACTCTGTATTGACTATCGGATGCTGAACAAGATCATTGTCTGGAATAGGTACATAATTCCACGAATTGATGACCTTTTAGATCAGCTCAAGGGGTCCAAATATTTTAGCAAGATTGACTTGAAGTCTGGTTATCACCAAGTGCCTATCGAACCCTTCGATGTGTGGAAGATTGCCTTCAAATGCAAGGAGGGCCTTTTCAAATGGTTGGTCATGCCTTTCGGGTTAACGAATGCCCCTACAACTTTCATGAGATTAATGGACGACATCCTGCGACCCTTCACCATTGCATTCATGATGGTGTATTTAGATGACATCTTTATCTTCAGCCAAATTTGGGAAGAGCACCTCCACCATATTCGACAGGTCCTTCAAACCCTACAAAAACAAAAATTGTGTGCCAATT
This sequence comes from Pinus tabuliformis, assembly GCA_031772625.1. Classification (NCBI taxonomy): domain Eukaryota; kingdom Viridiplantae; phylum Streptophyta; class Pinopsida; order Pinales; family Pinaceae; genus Pinus; species Pinus tabuliformis. The sequence continues at coordinate 857,451,316 of CM062809.1, read as the reverse complement.
TGGAGAAATGAACTTTTGGCATGACCCAAATTCAATATCTGGGGTACTTCATTAATGAGAAGGGCGTGCATGTGGACCCGACCAAGATACAAGTCATTTGGGATTGGCAAGCCTCAAGCACTCTAATAGAGCTTAGCATCTTTCTGGGTCTTGCCAATTTCTATCACAGGTTCGTGTTGGGTTTCTCTCATATCACTTGGCCTCTAATTCAAGTCACCAAGGACGGAGCGAAAGCAAATTTCTTTTGGTATGAATCCCAACAGAAGGCGTTTGTTGAATTGAAGCATTGTCTTTACTCTACACCAGTGATCACATTACCAAACCTACAGCAATGATTTAAGATCGAGACATATGCCTCCGACTATGCTCTTGGTTTGGTTCTTACCCAGCAGGGGCATCCAATGGCATGTCACAGTGAGACACTTTCATACATAGTCTAAAAGTATCCCGCCTATGAAAAATATATGTATTCCATTGTGCATGCCTGACAACAATGGAAGCATTACATTCTGGGAAGGAAACAGTCATCCACACATACCACAGACCCCTGCAATTCATACAAATGCAAGGGAAGTTGCAGAACGATTGCCATCAAAAATGGCCTACATACTTGCGAAATTTCAATTTGAACATTAAGTATAAGAAGGGAAGCACCAACAATGTTGCAGACTACCTTAGCCAACCACCGGTTATGGCGCTGATGACTCTTGTGGGCACGAGACTGTGGGGTGTCTGCATATTTACAAGAGTGATCCAGAATTCGGTAGCACATACCATACACTCTTGGAACGTAAGCAAGATCCAAATTTTCACCTCCAGGATGCACTGTTATGCCACCTAGGACACATATGTATTCTTTCAAGCGAGCGTGCCAAGATGATTTGGGAGGCGCACAGTCGGGCTGGTGGACATTTCGGGTAGAGAAAATAGTGGTAGTACCACATAAGTATTTTTATTGGTCAAACCTTCGACATGATTTTAGGAAGTATATCAAATCCTGCACTACCTATGCCATTTGCAAACCAACCATCAAGAAGCAAGGTCTATATACTCCTTTGCCTACTCCTAGTCAACGTTCGGAATCCATCTCCATGGATACATGTTGGGACTTCCTTCTACTAAGCATGGCAACGACTGTGTTTTCGTGGTCGTCGGCAGATTCCCTGAAGATGGCCATTCTGGTGGCTTGCAAGAAGAGTATCACGATAGAAGCCACTGCTAAGATCTTATTTGAATGAGTGTGGGTACATTTTGGGATCCCACAATCCATTATCTTATATTGGGAAAGTAGGTTCTTGAGTACATTTTTGTCAAGTCTCTGGTCGATGTTGGATACCAAGCTCACTAATTCCATGGCTTTCCACCAACAAACTGATGGCCAAATAGAGGTCATCAACAGGATGATCGTACACATTCTGTGTATGTACAACTCGAAGCATCCACACACATTGGATGAAAGCCTCCCCTATGTCCAAAACAACTGCAATAGAGCTCTCCATAGCTCAACTGACCACAACCCCTTTCAATTGGGGTTGGGATCCCATTGATGTGGTCACACCATTTGCAGCTACTTAGGCATATTCAGTTCATGTCCAGTCTAAATATGACAGGGCTAAAAACTTCATTGAGCGCATTCATCACATATGCCAGCAGGTCCATGACATATTGGATAGAGCCAATGCTAAGTACAAGCAATGTCATGATCAGCATCGGGTGCCACACAAGTTCTAGGTGGGCGACAAAGTTTGGTTACATCTATAGTAGGAGCGCCTCATTGGGCCCCACCTCAAACTTCGCCCACTCCGATATAGGCCTTACACCATCACTAAGGATGTAGGAGATAATTATTTTGATCTCATGATCCCACCATTCCTCGGTCTGCACCCATTGTTCAATGTGGACTGCCTTCAACCATACTTTCCACCATTACTAGACACATCAGACGTTGTAGAACACCTCACACCAACAAATTTAAACACATACTGCATGGAGGCCATAACTGATTGAATCATGGACACAGAGATCAAGAACACTCGCCAGCAGAATATCCAGCTATATCGAGTTGTCAAAGTTGGCCAACTCCTGCACCAAAGCAAGTGGCTCACCAGGGACCAAGTTCAGCATAAGTTCCCCTATCTCATGGAGGCACTCAACGCAATGGAGACCATTTCTTCCTAAGGGGGGAGGACTGATCCAGGTGGATATTGGTGGCCATCCACCTATTCCACTTGGACCCCCAACATTATCTCTTTCTGTTTTCCAATTTCCTTAATTGTAGCACAATTTACTATTTTTTGTAGTTTTTCGGGTCCTGAACTTCCGAAGTCGTTTTGAGGCCCTAAATGACAATTTTAGGGAAAACGGAGAGATCTTTGAAAAGAGGTATTATAATAGCCAAACAAATATCATATGCCAAATTTACGACTCCAGGAAGTTGATGTACCAATTTACCCAAATGAGGCCCACAGTTTTGGCACTTCATCTCCTAGGGTTATGGTTTTGGATTTTTAGGGTTTTCCATTGTTTATCGAAAATAAATAGGCCCTTGAGCCCCATTGTAACACAGTTCAGAGTCATGTATCCGCCACATCTCTTCTCAAAGATAAGTTATCATCGTCCGAGCTAGTTCATTTTTATTTATGTATGTGAGCATATTTGAGTTCTTTGATATTGATGAAATGAAGTTTTATTTCTGGTACATCTCTGTGTATATGAGTATTTTTGTATTTTGTTGCGTTCATGCATAAGTCTGGATCAATAAAATATTTATGTGTTGTGTGATTCTTTATGATGTGCCATTGATTATTATCTAATATTTAAGTTCTTTCATGATATTTAAACATTTATGTTAATTACGCATCTATTTTGGTTTAGATGTCTAATTGTCTCTATATTTGGACTTTATGTGTGTCTGAGGTGTAAAGTAGGTGCCTTAATCCCAAAAGGTATTTTATGGTTGGTAATACTTTCTCGTTAATTCCTTGGTACAACATGAAACATTCATATAGTTTCATAATTTTCCATATTTACTACTAAGTGAATGTGCAAATATGGAGGTAAACTAAGTTTGTAGGAATTATCAACCACTTTCTTCAACACTTAAAAAGGACCACACTATATGTCCTTCATCACTTCTCACTAAGATCTTGTAGCTTTTCATTGTTTGAATACAACGAAACTATGTCTCTCGCCTTGAATGTTTTCTCAATCATATGTTAATCATGGTGGGTCTTGTATTTTTAATTTGATTTCTTCAAAGTCTCATGTACTTGTAAATAGATGCACTTGATCCTATCAATGAAATTTTATCATTAAATGATTTTCTTGTGGTATTTTCCATCACTCCTCCTTATTTTCCATATATAAGATCCAAAGGTGAAGGTGGAAAATACATCAATTAAGTTTGAAAAGGGGACTTATTGGTAGAAGTATGGACTATTTTATTATAAGGGTGATGAATATGCTAGGTATGTATTATATTCTTTACATGACTAGCTTCGGGAATTTTTACATTGCATCAGGAACAATAGAGGGGTCGCAAGGGGGCAACAACTCCCCTTGTTGGGGGGTTTGCAAGGGGGAAATAGTCCCCCTGCCTAGGGTTCAATGCAACACACCCAAAAAAAAAAAAAATGGACCGAAGGATGGTGAGCATCCTACCCATGGTTTTACACATGGTTTTGGGCATTATGGTTTTTCCCATGGTATTTTATAGCTCTGGTCAAGGGAACTATAATTATGTTCTAATCTAGGGTTAATGGATTGGGGATTTATGAATTCTTTGGCATGTGTCTAATAAAGGAATATATGATGGTGAGTGTCCCACCCATGGTTTTACACACGGTTTTGGGCATGATGGTTTTCCCATGTTATTTTTTAGATCTGGTCAAGGGAGCTACAATTATGTTCTAATCCAGGGTTAATGGAGTGGGAATTTATGAATTCTTTGGCATGTGTCTAATAAAGAAATATAATGAAAAATCAATATGGTTTTCCCAGTTTTGGGTTCCTGGAGGAAAATCTCTTTGTATATTTTTTGTTCTAGTAGTTGTATATTTTTATGATCTTTTAAGAATTCATTTGCAAATAATTTATGTACAGAGTTAAAACCTTGATAATATAGACCAAAATTTCAACCCAAATTGTTGGATGTGTTTGATTCTAATCCCTAAAAAGTTGAACTAATTCCCTACTCAACATTATCTTCCCATTTGTTTATGGATGGAAAGGTGTTGATATTTTCAACTTGATGTCTTCTCCCAAAGTGTAGTCTAAAAAAGCACATGATTGTTGCATCTTGCCCCTTAATGGACTTTACGTCGAGCATGAGGATGCACATCTTTATAATCTTGTAAATTACCAAAAAAAAAAGTTCCCTTCATAGTTCTCAGTAAGCCACTCATGAAATCCATGTAAATGGACTCTAAACGTCTTAGATACAGGAAGAGGATGCTTTGAACCTTAATTATTTTACTATCCTTTCTAGTACAATAAATTTTGCATCATCTTATAAATGGAGCTACATTTTCTTGCATTATATAATAATATGCATATCTCTATAAGTTGGCAGTTGTCTCCCAATGCCAAAGTACCACAAAATTTTGGAGGTGTGAGTGTCTCTAAAAAGATATCATATTTCACCATTATGAACATGGAGGTTCTCTATGATATGACAATCAACCTTACTGTCAACTTCTTCTATATGAACTTGGCCTATAGTTATTGACGCAACTCTTTAAAGTCCATGCCTTCTATGTATGCCTCTTTGTATGAATTGTGGATGAAATTATACATGTGTATAAGATCTCCTAGAGTTGTGACCATTGGATATGGGTGATCTTACATGTATTCCAACTTACTAGTGATGCCCTTCTTATATATGATTATTAGATGAAATTATTGTAAAAATGCATTCCACTTGTAGTGTCTAGTTCCCTGAAGCTTGGGCCTACAAATACTTTATTGGTTGGTAGCCAATGTGGATGATTTTTTACATGAAAATTAGATAATGCTCGAATTTATTAACAACTTGAACTAAAACACATATTTCCTTATCATATATAGGGTAGTTTAAGACTCCACCTTGAAACATTTCAAAATGATAACATACAAACTTACCTCCTTGCATCATTACCATTCCCATAACATATTATTTGCATCTATATCCACTTTGAGAGGCTTCTACAAATTAGAAAATGATAGAATCGGTGCCTGATTAGTCTTTATTTTTATCTCAACAATTTTTTTTTGTAAATTCTTTCCCCACTAAAATCTCTTGTTATAGGTTGTTATGGCATGGAGTGGTGTAACCACAACTAAAATGATGTTATAAAAATCCATAAATGTTTTTTTCCCCAACAAAGTTCCAAAATTCAATTACATTACTAAAAGTTGGCCACTTGATTGTGGCATCCATCTTCTTGGGGTTTATAATGAGTTCGCCTTCGCTAATCACATACCTCAAATACACTCTCATCAAAGGTAACGTCCCAGTTGAATTCAACCCATTTTTGTCTTGGAACATATATTTTATAGGCCTTTGATGACTCGTTGTATCCAACAAAAATTCCTTTCTTTCTTGAAGGTTCTAATTTCTTCCTCTTATCCTTGGGAACATGTATGTAAAATGGGCAAGACTCGTTGTACCCAACAAAAATTCCTTTCTTTCTTGAAGATTCCAATTTCTTCCTCTTATCCTTGGGAACATGTATGTAAAATGGGCAGCCAAAGATTCTCAAATGTCCAACCTTCGGCTTTTGTTTAGTGAACGCTTCTTTAAGAGTCATATGTTCCAAGATTCGATGAGGACTTCTATTTTTAATATAGATTGTTTTCATGGATGCTTTGCTCCATAAGAACATGGGAAAATCTTGATCATGTAGCATTACCTTAGTAGATTCTCTAATGGACCTATTCTTTCTTTCAAAAACTCCTTTTTCTTGTGGATTTTAAGGGACTATTAACTCCCTTTTAATTCCAACTTCTTTACAAAAGGAAATGAGTTCCTTGGAAGTGTATTATCCTCCATTATCTGATCTTAGAATATTTATTTTCTTTCTTGTCAATTTCTCTACTTCAACCTTGAATTCTTGCAATTTGTTGAATACTTCATCCTTGGTATTCATGAAATAAATCCATGTCTTATGAGAGAAGTTGTCAATAAAAGTTACATGATACAAAAAGCCTCCTATATATTTCATTAACATTGGACCGTAGACATCCAAATGAACTAGATCCAAGATTTTTTTGGACCTAATTTCACTACTTGGAAATAACTTCTTGACATTCTTCCCAAGCACACAACTCTTACATACTCCTTCATGCTCCATTTGCAATTTTGGAACACCTGAAACCATCTAATTTAAAGTTGGCAAAGCTCTGTAGTGAAGGTGAGCATATCTTCTATTCCATAGTTCACATGGATTAATATCATCATGCACTAATGCATGAGTTGGTTGTCTCAAGAGTCTATACAACCTTCCTTCACAAACTCCAATTATTCTAGCAGAATCTATACTTGAGCCCTTGGGCCATACAAGTACTTTACCATCAACAAATTCTACTCTAGATCCTTTGTCTTCCAAACATGAAATAGAAACCAAATTATTTTTCAAACCTAGTACATATAGTATGTTGTTAAGATGAATGTTTTCACTTGATTCCATCTCAATGGATGTTGACCCAACTCCTTTGACTGCATAATTGTTGTTATCTCCAAGCTCTACCTTTTAAGATTATATCCTTTCCATCATACTCGTGACATTGTCACGATCTCCTGTCATATGTATTGAGGCACCACTATATACCAAGCACAAGTCATTGCT